>CM035146.1:83161422-84361422 GCA_020205605.1 Panax ginseng | reverse complement strand
AAAACCAAGGAAGAACATGAAGAGCATTTGAGATTAACGTTGGAAGTATTGAGAAGGGAAAAATTGTAAGCCAAGTTTTCGAAATGCGAATTTTCGATTGAACGAATGCAATTTTTTGGGCACGTAATCAATAAAAACGGAATTTCGGTATATCCATCCAAAGTCGAAGCCGTGATTAACTGGGATCAACCGAGGACGCCGTCGGAAGTACGAAGTTTTCTTGGATTGGCAGGATATTATAGAAGGTTCATACAAGACTTTTCCAAGATCGCAACTCCGTTAATGAATTTAACTCGAAAAGCTATGAAATTTGTTTATACGGATAAGTGTGAGGAAAGTTTTCAAGAATTGAAGAAGAGGTTGAGTACGGCACGACACCTGTGTTATCTCTTCCGGACGATACAGGAACTTTTGTTGTTTATAGTGATGCGTCACATAAAGGACTTGGCTGTGTGCTGATGCAAAACGGCAAAGTCATTGCGTATGCATCACGACAATTGAAGGATTACGAGAAGGGATATCTGACCCATGACTTGGAGTTAGCTGCAGTTGTTTTTGCTTTGAAAATTTGGAGACACTATCTCTACGGGGAGAAGTGTGAAATATATACAGACCACAAAAGTCTGAAATATATTTTCACGCAAAAGGATTTGAATATGCGTCAAAGAAGATGGTTGGAATTAATTAAGGATTACGACTGTGAAATTTTATACCATCCAGGTAAAGCAAACGTGGTTGCCGACGCCTTAAGTAGAAAGGGTCGTGAAAAATTGATGAGGTTGACTGCTCAGGAGGAGCTAATTGCAGAAATGGAAAAATTGGAGTTGGAAGTGAAGTATGCTATAGAGATTGATGAGAAGCTATTTCAGATGCAATCTGGTACAACTCTACTAGATAAAGTAAAGGAGGCTCAGCTTTAGGATGAAGAATGTAAAAAGGTGACAAAGAAGATATCTGAAGGAACTGAACCGAGATTTAAGATGGATAAGGAAGGAATACTGAGATTTGAAAGTAGAATTTGGGTTCCGCCAGTACAAGAGATTAAGGAAGAAATTTTGAGCGAGGCTCATAGTTCACGATATTCGATTCACCATGGTAGTACCAAAATGTATCAAGATCTTCGACAACATTTTTGGTGGCCAAATTTAAAACGAGATATTGCAGAATGTGTTGCCAAGTGTCTTACCTGTCAAAAAGTGAAAGCAGAACATCAAAGACCAAGTGGATTGCTACAACCGTTAAAGATCCCAGAATGGAAATGAGAACATATTACAATGGACTTCGTGGTTGGCCTTCCGACGACTCAGAAAGGCTACGACGCTGTATGGGTTATCGTTGACCGACTGACAAAATCCGCACACTTCCTTCCGATCAAAATCAGATTCAATTTAGATCAGTTGGCGAGGTTATACGTAAAAGAGATTGTTTCGAGGCACAGAGTGCCGGTGTCAATTGTTTCTGATAGAGATCCGCGCTTTACATCGAATTTTTGGAAATGTCTTCAGGAATGCATGGGTACGCAATTGCGAATGAGTACAACATACCACCCTCAAACAGACGGATGAGCGAAAGAATGATTCAGACATTAGAAGATATGCTAAGAGCCTGTGTGATGGACTTTAAAGAAAATTGGGATGATCACCTCACAGTTAGTAGAGTTGACTACAACAATGATTACCACGCTAGTATAGGCATGCCGCCTTATGAAGCGTTATCTACAGAAAGTGCGAACTCCACTTTATTGGGATGAAGTTGCCGAAAAACAATTGCTAGGGCTAGATTTGGTACAGCAGACAGCATAAATAGTCAAAGTGATCCGAGCACGACTAGTAGCAGCTCAAGATCGACATAAGAAATACGTTGATCCACATCGTAAAAATATTGAATTTGAATCAGGTAGTTATGTTTTCTTGAAGGTCTCTCCTTGGAAGGGAAAGATCAGGTTCGGAAAGAAAGGAAAATTGAGCCCAAGATTCATTGGACCATTTAATGTACTGAAAAGAATCGGAAAAGTTCATGCAGACGAGGTAGCCCTTACCTCCAAAGACTCGAGAATGTCCATAACGTCTTCCATGTTTACATTTTATGACCCTACAAACCCGATTACAAGCATGTAATTGAATACGAACCCCTACATTTTGAAAAAGACTTATCTTACGAAGAAATTCTGTTCAAATTGTCGATGTAAAAGAACAAGTTCTCGTAAATAAAGTAATACCTTCCGTTAAGGTAATTTGGAGGAACCACAACGTGAAGAAGCTACATTGGGAACTCGAAGAGAATATGATGAAGAATTACCCTCATTTATTTACTTAACTTATGTGTATCCGATTCGGGGACGTAATCTTTTTGTAAGGGGAGAATGTAATGGGTCGAATTTATTGAGTCGTGATTCTAGGGATGTAATCCTTTTAAGAGGGAAAGATGTGATTTAACGAGATTTTTATAATTTAATTTTAATATTTATTGAAGTAAATAAATATTTTCGATGATTTAATTATTAGATTAAATAATTAATTGATGCAATTGTGGTAGATTAATTTAATTATATGTGTTACATTTATTAAATTAATGTGGAGAATTTTTATTATCGAAGTATGTGATTATGTGAGCTTATGGTATTAAAAGAAATATTTAATAAACTATTGGTATTTTAATTAATTTAATTATTAATTAGAGAGTTAATAAATTGACATTATTTATTAATGAGAAATTTAATTATCACTATGTGAATTTATGAGAAATTATTATATTTTATTTAAAGTAAATTAAATAAAATATTGGATTTATTTTATAAGGAGTGTGACATTTTCAAACTATATGATAAGGTTTATTAAATTAAATGGCTTTTGAAATCTATTCTAGCTAGTCAAATGGAGCCCTAATGGGAGTTAGGAGCAATTAACCCATGATGGGTAACTGACCTCCATAACGCGCGTCAGTTTTCTCCTTTATTATCATACGTGCTTTTCTTTTCTTTCATTCTTCTAAGTCTAGCAAAGGAAATCACAGAGAGAATTAAGAATTTTTGAGGGAATTATGAGTTGTGTGATTGATTGAGAAAGGTTTCACCTCTTCTATCTACACTACGTTGTGGGTATTTTCTCCCAAACCCAATTTCTATTTCACGTCATTAAGTTTTCATGAATATGGCTTAAGTCTTCTATAAAGTTCCTGTAGTTGGAAAGGGTAACAATTATGTGAATATATGTAATAATTCGAGTAGCATAACATGTTTTATATATATTGTATATGATTCCATATCATAAGTTTCATAATATTGTTGGGTTTTCGGCACAAAAACGCAGCAGAAATTTAAAAATAATCAAAGCAATTCAAAACCAAAAACAGATCCAATGGCGAAATTAATTGATGGTTTAGATATTATCACGATTATGAAAAAGTTCGAAATAGCTTCAATCCTTTACGCAATCCAATTAGAACCACGCCTCTCTACAGTATCCACACCTAATCTGGTAGCTTCAATCCTTTTACGCAATCCAATTAGAACCACGTCTCTACGGTATCCACACGAACGTCGCACGAACCGTCGAACGATTCTGCAATAAGAGGGACTTGTGGTACTAGCCACCAAAGGAACGATTGTGAAACTGTTTTCTCTCTAAGAGCGGCTAGGTTTTTTCAATTATGATGTAACCCTAAGTAGCAGCTATATATCATATATATAGTAGTTAAAAGGAATTAATCAAATCAAAACCTAATGTCATAAAATCCGAATTTATATATATATATATATCTCTTAATTAAGTCTTACTTAATTAATATACATATATCTAAATTATCCTTTTAATTTAAATTTGATTTAAATACTATTAATCATATTAATATATTTAAATCCTTAAAATTTAAATTAATTCCCTTTTAAATTACGTTCTATATGTGTGACCTTATAGGTTATTATTACGTTGGCAATAATTTTAAAATCATATTATAAAATTATAACAAAGTGAGCTGGCATCTAGTAATGCATCATCGCTACCCAAGTAATAATAAGATCGATGATTCGATGCAACCTTTTTGTGACCAATGTTTCAATGTAATTTAATCCTTTTAACCTTAATATCCTAGATTAAACTCGAGTCATGGAATGTGTCATACTCTTCATAATTTAATCTGTGTTTTCTTGATCAATGAGTAGTACTATATGAAACAAATCACTATTTGAGCATGGCCATGCATTTCATAGTCCTACTCAATCAAGAGGCCTATGGATATCACCCCTAATATATAGGAGGTTAAATTCCATCTAGATCACTCATATTCCTCACACGATTCATGATGTACCCAATAATCATCTTTATAGTCCACCCTATTAAAGGTGACATTTGATGATATCAAAGTACATAAATTCTCGTGTAGTAATATAGTGATTTCAGGTCGGAGGACCATTACATCATTGTCACTATGAGAATCGCTAATGATAATTTGCATAATGTTCCACGTAGAATTCTCATGGTGGGTCTGTCCAGTACATCGTTCTCTAACACATACCTATGCATTGACTTAATATCTCATATATTTATGACCAATGAGATTTGGTCATCAGTCAATCCACATACTAGTCTCAATGCATCATTGTTGTCCTATCAACAATGGTACTCGACTAGGGACATTCAAGAGTAATGATACTAATTGTGATTATATAATCTCATGTTCAAGTCACATACTTGAAACTATATAAATTGTATCACTATTCTAAGGAATTTTATTATGTTAACATTTATATAACGCAATAAATAAAACCATAATAAAATCATTCATTTATTCAATCAAATATAATATCAAAATGTCAAGCAATTATATCAAATAATTGGCCTCTAGGGCATAAACTCTAACAGTCTCCCACTTGCACTAGAGCCAATCACTCATGTATCTGATACCCATGGAACTAGTGTGACCTTCGTGCTTCTGCTGCGACAAAGCCTTGGTTAGTGGATCGCAACATTATCATATGTTGGCACTCTTCCTATATGTACATCTCCTCTATCAATGATTTCACGGATGAGATGGTACCGCCTAAGTATATGCTTGGATCGTTGGTGAGATCTCGGGTTCCTTAGCTCGTGCAATGGCTCCATTATTATCACAAAGATAGAAAGCAACCGGATCAACAATGGTTGGAACAACACCAAGTTCGGTGATGAACTTTTTAATCCATCTGACCTCCTTTGTTCGCATTTTAGAAGCAAAGAATATACTCACCTGGCTTGTAAATCACCATCGACTCTCTCTTGCTTGAACTTTTCCATTAACAAACACCACCATTAAGGCAAAAAACAAAAACCGATCGAGACTTATAGTCATCATTGTCGGTCCGAAACTAGCATCTATGTAACCCTTTCTTTCGCCAAATCTTCACCTCCATATACCAAGAATGAATCCTTAGTCCTTTTCGGTACTTGAGGATATTCTTGGCTCTTTGTCGATGACTTTCACTGGATTCGATTAGTATCCGCTTTCGTCATGCTCAAAGCATACGAGACATCCGGACAGTACACATCATTGCATACATGATAGATCCAATTGCCGAAGCATAAGGGATCTTTCTCATACGCTCCTCATCATCTTGTGATTTAGGACATTGGGCCTTAGAGATCTTTACACCATTAGTCACGGGTAAGTTTCATGTTTTCGCCTCTTGCATGATGAACCGTTTCAACACTTTATCAATATATATACTTTGACTTAGGCCGAGCATTTTCCTCGATCTATCTTTATAGATCTTGATACCTAAAATGTAGGCATCATCGCCCAAATCTTTCATGGAGAAACATTTTCCTAACCATGTTTTTACAGCCTGTAAGGAAGGAATGTCATTCCCAATAATTAATATGTCATCAACATATAATACTAAGAATACAATGTGACTCCCACTAACCTTCTTATATACACAAGGTTCATCTTAATTTTTAATAAAGCCAAATTCTTTGACTGCTTCATCAAATCGAAGATTCCAACTCCAAGAGGCTTGCTTCAATCCATAAATGGATCGCTGCAGCTTACATACCTTTCTAGCATCCTTTGGATTGACAAAACCCTCAGGTTGTGTCATGTACACATCCTCAAGGAGATTTCCGTTAAGGAAAGCAGTTTTGACATCCATTTTCCAGATTTCGTAATCATAAAAAGCTGTAATAGCAAATAAGATCCTGATGGATTTAACCATTGCCACTGGAGAGAAGGTTTCATCATAGTCAACACCTTGAACTTGGTTATAACCTTTTGCTACCAGTCGGCCTTTATAGGTTTGTACATTACCATCCATGTCAGTTTTCTTCTTGAAAACCCACTTGCACCCGATTGGTTTTACCCCTTTGGGTGGATCAACCAGAGTCCATACTTGGTTAGTATACATGGAGTCCATCTCAGATTTCATGGCTTCAAGCCATTTCTCAGAATCTGGCCCATTCATAGCTTCTTGGTAGGAAGCAGGCTCATCTTGATCTATGAGCATCACATCGCCGTTTTGAGTCACAAGATATCCATAATATCTCTCAGGCTCTTGGCGTGTCCTACCAGATCTACGAATGCCTTGTGTAATTTTAGCAAGTTCACTTTCCACAATATCTTGTGGTTCCTGCTCACGTTCCAACTCAGGTTCAATGATATTTTGTGGTTCTTGAATTTCTTCGAGTTCTACTTTCCTCCCACTGTTTCCTTTAGAGACAAATTCTCTTTCTAGAAAAATACAAGTTCGAGCAATAAATACTTTGTTCTCAGAAGGTTTGTAGAAATAATACCCTTTTGTTTCCTTTGGGTATCCCACAAAATTACATTTGTCGATTTGGGTCCAAGCTTCGAGAATCCGGACGCTTTTACTTAACGCCTCATAACCCCAAATCTTCATGAAGCGACATACTAGGGCGTTTCCAGGTCCACATCTCATATGGTGTCTTCTGAACCATCTTTGTAGGAACACGGTTAAGTGTGAATGCAGCTGTCTCTAGGGCATGACCCCAAAAGCTTATTGGAAGATCTGCATGAATCATCATTGATCGTACCATGTCCAACAAGGTTCGATTCCTCCTCTCAGATACACCATTCCATTGTGGTGTTCCAGGTGGAGTGAGCTGTAATATAATACCACACTCCTTTAGAAGGTCATCAAAGTCTTGGCTTAAGTATTTACCTCCTCGATCGGATCGAAGGGCTTTTATGCTTTTACCAAATTAGTTTTGAACTTCATTCTTGAATTCCTTGAACTTTTCAAAGGATTCGGATTTGTGTCTCATAAGATACACATATCCATATCTACTAAAGTCGTCAGTAAATGTAATGAAGTAATAAAACCTACCTCTTGCTAACGAACTCATGGGTCCACATACATCACTATGTATAAGTCCCAATACATCGCTAGCTTTATTCATCGTGTCCGGGGCTTTAGTCATCTTGCCTAATAAACAAGACTCGCATTTCTCATACGATTCAAAATCAAATGAATCGAAGAACCCATCTTTATGGAGTTTGGATATGCGTTTCTCATTTATATGGCATAAACGATGATGCTGAGGAGATATGTCGGATTTGAATCATTTGATTTAAATCGTTTTGTATTTATGTTATAGATGGGCATTTCTAAATCAAGAATATAGAGACCGTTAAACAATTGTGCAACACCATAACAAATATCATTTAAGTAAAACAAACAACGATTGTTCTTTATTATAAATGAAAAACCTTTCTTGTCAAACAAGAAAGCGAAATAATGTTTTTCTTATAGCGGGCACAAAATAACAATCTTCTAATTCTAAAACTAGCCCAGTGGGCAAAGATAAATGATAAGTTCCTACGGCCAGTGCAGCAACTTTTGCTCCATTCCCAACTCGTAGGTCAACCTCTCCTTTCGCCAAAGTCCTACTCCTTCGGAGTCCCTGCACATTAACACAAATATGAGAACCACATCCAGTATCCAATACCCAAGATGTAGAAGTAGACAAGTTGACTTCTATAACATATATACCTGAATCAGAAGTCGTACTTCCTTTCCTTTTCTTCACTTCTTCCAAATAAGCATGACAGTTCCTTTTCCAGTGTCTAGGTTTTCCACAGAAGTGACATTCACCTTCTTTAGCCACCCCACCTTTTGGTTTTGGAATTGGGTTTGGCAAAAGATTTAGATCCTATCTTCTTCTTGCCTTTCCAATTTCCCTTAGTATTCCCCTTTTGCACCATCATGATGGGAGCGGGTCCTGCCTTTTTCATGTTGTTCTCGTGAGTTCTTAACATGCTCAACAACTTCGAAGAAGGGGTTTCTCAATTTCATTCATAAGATAGTTCATAACAAATTGAGAGTAATTTGTTGTTCAAAGATTGCAAAACAAGATCGGTTTGGCTTTCCAGAGTGATTGGAAAACCCAACCTATCAAGGTACTCAATATACCCAATCATTTTCGAAGACATGTGGACCAACTAGATCACGTTCACCCATTTTGCAGTGATATAACGCCTTGCTTGTATCATACCTCTCTGTCGAGCATGCCCTTGAACAATTTCTTGAGATGCTCGATTATCTCATAAGCATCCATCAACTCATGTTGCTACAAGCTCGGCGTTCATGGTTTGCTAGCATGGCACAACTCACATCTAGAGCATCATCTTGATGCTTCTTGTAAGCATTATGCTCATGCGCAGTGCGATGACGGTGGTCTTGCGAGGAATGGGCCCATCAGGACATATAGCTTGCGCTCTTGTTTGAGGACAATCCTCAAGTTAAGTATGCCGATCGAGGAAATTAATTCCACTCAAACTTGTCCTTTTCAAGGATGATCGTAATGAAAGACTATTTGTGTTGTTGTTGTTTGCCATTGATATCTACAATTTATAAGTGCAAAAAATAATAAGTCAAATTGCAGAGTTGATATTATGTAATTGATAATAGTACATTCAAAATATACCTCCCACTATTTTATTCAAATTAATAGCCCTCACCATTAATTCGGAAAGCATTTTCTATTAAATCTTTCTAGTGAGCCAAGATCCATATTTCATTATGCCTTAAGTTAGCTTTGGCTAATCTCTTAAAACACAATTATTTAGGTAGACAACCCTTTGTCAATTATATCATATATAACTCCTGGATAGTTTGGTAAACAACAATTATTTCTAGTCCATCTAATGGTACCTACCAAACTCTATGCCTCTAAGTCCACAATCCTATTGAGATAACTTAGTTAAGTCGGGCCCAATGATTTTAACAGTTTGGATATCACAATTATCATATCGCATCTTACCTAGATAAATAGGGTACTTTGCTTTGTCAAACCTACATCTATTGATCAAGGTCTTGATGAGTGTTATTCATTGGAAGGCATCTGATTTAGACTTAATAATTTAATGAGGGATTTTATTAATTAATTTAGATCTCACCAATTTTAATCTTATTAAGCATACACATTATTTATCATATCATATCACATACAAGCATAAATAAAGTGCAAAATTAAATGTGTCACAGTTATGGCCCAATCCATTGTCAATCTTTTCAAGCTAATGAAAGATTGAAGGTCAATCTAAGGTGGTAAAAGATCTCAAAATAGTAGCTTCCTTGGATCTTCATCATGCATGTGCCTCCTCTCCATCATCATCTTTCCATCGTGGTTTCCACCTTGTCATCTTCATCGATTACAGATTATTACATGACATAAAGAAACCTCGAGTTACATTCGAGGGGATTTATATGAGAAGAGAATATTACATTAGAATTTATAGAAAGGCACGACATCCAAGCTGTATTTCAAAACCAAAAAAACCACTAACCTATGGGTCAAAAGGCCATAACTGTGCACCATGCATATCACAATAAGCACATAACAATTTATATATAATTAAAGAAAACTATATATAACATATTGGGGTCACGACCATCGTGCGCTACGACGAGGGGGGGGTCCAAGGGGGGGTCTCCCAAACCCAATTTCTATTTCACGTCATTAAGTTTTCATGAATATGGCTTAAGTCTTCTGTAAAGTTCCTGTAGTTGGAAAGGGTAACAATTATATGAATATATGTAATAATTCGAGTAGCATAGCATGTTTTATATATATTGTATATGATTCAATATCATAAGTTTCATAATATTGTTGGGTTTTTGGCACAAAAATGCAGCGGAAATTTAAAAATAATCAAAGCAATTCCGAAGCCCAAAACAGGATCCAAGCGAAACTGAAATTAATTCAGTGGTTTAGATATTATACCGATTATGAAAAAGTTCTGAAATAGCTTCGAATCCTTTACATAATCCAATTAGAACCACGTCTCTATGGTATCCACACGAACTGGTAGCTTCGAATCCTTTACGCAATCCAATTAGAACCACGTCTCTACAGTATCCACACGAACGTCGCACGAACCGTCGAACGATTCTGCAATAAGAGGGACTTGCGGTACTAGCCACCAAAGGAACGATTGTGAAACTATTTTCTCTCTAAGAGCGGCTAGGGTTTTTCAATTATGATGTAACCCTAAGTAGCTGCTATATATCATATATATAGTAGTTAAAAGGAATTAATCAAATCAAAACCTAATTTCATAAAATCCGAATTTATATATATATATATATATATATCTTAATTAAATCTTACTTAATTTATATATATATATATATATATATATATACAAATTATCCTTTTAATTTAAATTCGTGATTTAAATACTATTAATCATATTAATATATTTAAATCCTTAAAATTTAAATTAATTCCCTTTTAAATTACGTTCTATGTGTGTGACCCTATAGGTTATTATTACGTTGGCAATAATTTTAAAATCATATTATAAAATTATAAACAGTGAGCGGCATCTAGTAATGCATCACTGCTACCCAAGAAATAATAAGATCGATGATTCGATGCAACCTTTTTGTGACCAATATTTCAATGTAATTTAATCCTTTTAACCTTAATATCCTAGATTAAACTCGAGTCATGGAATGTGCCATACTCTTCATAATTTAATCTGTGTTTTTCTTGATCAATGAGTAGACTATATGAAACAAATCACTATTTGAGCATGGCCATGCATTTCATAGTCCTACTCAATCAAGAGGCCTATGGATATCACCCCTAATATATAGGAGGGTTAAATTCCATCTAGATCACTCATATTCCTCACACGATTCATGATGTACCCAATAATCATCTTTATAGTCCACCCTATTAAAGGTGACATTTGATGATATCAAAGTACATAAATTCTCGTGTAGTAATATAGTGATTTCAGGTCGGAGGACCATTACATCATTGTCACTATGAGAATCGTTAATGATAATTTGCATAATGTTCCACGTAGAATTCTCATGGTGGGTCTGTCCAGTACATCGTTCTCTAACACATACCTATGCATTGACTTAATATCTCATATATTTATGACCAATGAGATTTGGTCATCAGTCAATCCACATACTAGTCTCAATGCATCATTGTTGTCCTATCAACAATGGTATTTCGACTAAGGACATTCAAGAAGCAATGATACTAATTGTAATTATATAATCTCATGTTCAAGTCAAATACTTGAAACTATATAAATGTATCACTATTCTAAGGAATTTTATTATGTTAACATTTATATAACTATGATAAATAAAACCATAATAAAATCATTCATTTATTCAATCAAATATAATATCAAAATGTCAAACAATTATATCAAATAATTGGCCTCTAGAGCATAAACTCTAACAAATATTGTGACTTGTTGTTTCAAAATTTACAGAGTACGTTATATTATACGTAACTTTAATATGTCAACCATAAACGGTTTTGTAAAATTTATACTTTTATATGATTATGCATGCTAAAACGAACAAAACAAAACATGAATGGTTGGATTGGCCTTATAACTAATCCGTAATATTAATTTTCATGATTTATGTTTAAAAACCTTCAAGAACGTCAAGAACAGTAAAATTTACATATTTTAATTCTGTAATTATGTGTTTTAAATGGTTAAAGTCGCTCTATAAATGTTGGGTAATGATTATAAATGAATTCTAACATGTGGGTATGATTAAATTCATGTAGTAATAATTTAATTGGAGTTTTTTTGGCTGTGTTCTGCAATTTTTGCGATTGCAGAACAATTTCTGGTTCGCCGCGCCATGGCTTGATCTAGTGTCCCTAACATACGTGTCATGACGCCAAGAATCCAAACCACAAGTACCATCGTCAATACAGCAATAATGAAAGTACCCGAAGACAATAGTGGGCATGACTCCACTCTCAGAGAAAGTCCAGAAATGGATTATTTTAAAATGTTCAAGTCTAGCAATGTGATAGCAACTTGATTTAAAGAACATAGAGATATGTTAGAAGTATAATGAGATATTAAAATAGATGCTTAGCATGTAAATAACATAATTACGTGTGGACTGAATTATTGAATGCATAGTTAGCTTATTGTTCGTGAAATCTAATTTTTGACAATAAGTGTAGTAATTGACTAAGTATAGTCATGAATTCGAGTTAGAAAAAAGAATAAACTTATGATGTTTAGTACGTTGTAATTGACTGGTATCGTGAACGTAATTGATATGTAGGATTTAAATCAAAGAACGAGTTTAGTTAAAGTGTAATCTACGCATGAGGCAAGTTTCCTACCCCTACTTGTTATCATTGTTCAAGTTTATTATTTACCTTGAGTAAATTCTCATTACTATTATTCAAGTTCGAATTGTTATATTAAAGATTTATTATCCTTTCAAAGTATGAATTTGTTATACAATATTTGTTCTATTGTATACTTCTTGAGATTATTATTCAATTTGAATATCATTACTGTTGAACCTTGTTAGACTAGTGAACCTTATTGATTCGACTAGTCCATAGTTGATGAACGTTCTAATTTTCAGAACCCTTATTGAATTATCCAAACCAAACTTCCTTTGGTGCGGACTTGAATGTCAAACTGAGATGAACAACCCTGCAAAGGGATTTACTTATGCATTAGCGTTGAGATATTGTGCACAGTATGGTACTAAGGGATGATCCCCCTAAGTACGAGTAGAAAGGTCTATAGTCTTATGAATATTAAAGGTTTCAAGTATTACCCTTGATAACCTAGGACATAGTTCAAGGTCTTATGACCCTCAGAAATCTTTTGATTCTTGTTATTCATTCTTGATTCAAAAGTTGAGCTTTTATTTCAGAAGTCTTTGATTTATTGGCATGTTATTATTTCATTATTATATTGTTATACTTGTGGGAAATCGTGTTCACTCTTGCGTAATAATAACATTGCAGTTAAGAACGAAAGAGCAGACGAGCCTTCCACTAGTAAAGGCAAGGGCAAGCTTAGCAAGTAATGAAGATTGATTATTTATGTGGTGATGTAATGATAATTAGAATTGATGTTACTTAAGACTTATTTGTTTATGTTTCCGCACAGATGATTTAAGGTTAGAGTAACCTGGGATTTATTTATTAAGTAGTTGATGTAACCCCATAAGGGGAGATTTATTATTATTTCTATATATTGCATGGTTTGCATTTATTATGGGTAAATAGATAGATGATATTTGTACAGTGAACACCAAATCCCGTGGAATTGAAGTACCTGGATTTGGGGGTGTCACATTTTACAACCTAGATCACTAAATAACATCTTATTACACATATCTAGCCAACAAATTACAACATATAACATCAAATCATGAGATTTTAAAAACTAGGGTTCTTATACCTTTTGAATGCCCAATCTTGGCTTCTGACTTTGATTCTGATCTAGGCTTGCTATGAAATGATCATGGCTTTATTTTTGACTGACCTCCTCTCAAATTTTCGGAGGTTGAAGAGAGAGAAAGAGTTGGAAAGAAAATGAGTAAATTTTTATAACTTTCTCTTTCTTAATTTATAATAAACATAGATACAATGAATACAAGTTATGCTAGGTGTCCATTTAATCAGATTTGCTGAGATTTTGGAGCCACAAGGTCAATATAGTGGGTCACCAACTCCCACACTTGGTAAAAATCCAATAATGCACTAAAGGGTATTTTGATCATTTTGATTTTATTTTCAATGGCATTTTGGACATTGGCCAAACCCTTAGGGTTTAAGGTTTAGGGTTTGGATTAGGGTTTGAATCATTTTAGGGTTTAGGGTTTAACCCTTAACTTGCAATTTAATTTTCTAAAATTTTCAATTTAGGTTTTAAAAATAGAAATTTAATATTTCTAAATTATAATTAGAATTTTCTAATTATATTAAAATTCCTTAATCATAATTTAAATCTTGCTAATTAGGATTAACATTTCCTAATTAAAATCACTAATTTGGTAATTAGGGTCGTAATTGGTCAGTAGGGTTTTGAACCCAGAATTAGGGTTTTAATTATAACAATAATATTTCTAATTTTGTAAATTAGATTTTGTAATTAGAGTTTTCTAATTACTCATAACTTGAAAATTAGGATTAATATTTCCTAATTAACATTACAATTATTAAATTAACACTTAGGTTTTCTCTAATTATAAAATTAGGATTTCAAATCTCGAAATTAGGGTTTTCTAAATTTGAAATTAGGGTTTGCTAATTAATTAAGCTTTACCCTAATTAATATTATAATAATAACACTTAAGCAATATTATTATCCATTAAGTTCCCAGATTAGGGTTTCATACATCTAATTAATTAAGCTTTACCCTAATTAATATTATAATAATAACACTTAAGCAAAATTATTATAATCGTATTGTATTACGATTCTTTTCTATTTTATGATTGTTTTGTTTTACGATCTTCTTTCCCTTATACTTTTAGTCTTTTAGACTCTATCTATTCATTATTACTGTTCATCTTTATTATCAGAGTTAGTTAACACTGGATCTTTATAACTTGTCAAGATTCGTCTTTAAATCTTATTGACTTAATACTTTTCCCAAATTCATCGCTTAGAACTTAAACTCTATTTGAGTTTGTCCTTATCCATATCCCTGCGGTTATTAGCCTAAGGTAACCCTACCTAAGGTTTATAACCCACAACTTTGATATCAAGTGTAGCGTCCCCAAATCCGGGTACTAATCACCACGAATCTGGTACATCAATTCTATAATATTGCGGAAGATTTAAACATAAATTATTTATACAATAACCTTTACACATAATCCCCAAGGTCGATAACCTTAACTTAATACACATATCCATATACTACAGTACTTACAATGTTATTTGCCTTCAATACTATTTAAAATTTTAACTGTACAATAATCCATTCACGTAACTTGTCTTTGCCTTTGCCTGTGTCCGAAGTATTCGTCTTAATCTGAAATGTTATCATGATATAGCAAGGGTGAGCAATAAGTTTGACCAACAAGTTTAATTTCAAAGAAAGATATATCATGATTGAAAGAATAATAAGGTAGCTGACAAACTTTCAACATTATAATAATTGTGAGAGAACATGAATCAATTTTCATAGCTTCATGACTGAGTCAATAAAAATGAATTGGCAAACAATGAACATGAACAACTATAACTGGACCAAATGGTAATGAAGGTGATCAGCCTTTCATACCTGATGAACATATACAACATGCACAACCTGTGAATCAATAAATCATAGACGTGATGTAATCAACAATGATTAATCACTAGTTAAAAGAATAGTTCGAGAAACTTGCGAGGCAAAATGCGATTCGACATTATACGCTAATCTAATTTTAGCTTCGGTTGAAAGACCTATTATTGATAATATCGATCTCTCAATTAGAATAATTTCATCACATATACTACTGTTAATTACAGTCATTATACAACTTAAACACTTATTACATAATCAAATATTAGATTACTCCTTAAATCATCATTATTATTATCGTCCTTCGATAATTCTTTAATCACTATATCATATACATTATGATTTATTATTTTAATCTTATATATTATAAGTTATTCTTTAAAATCTAATAAGTCAAATACTAATCCAGCAACCTGGATTATACAAACGTACCAATCCAGCAACCCATATTGCAATCCAACAAACCAGATTGCTATCCAGCAAACCAGATTCCAAATCTAACAACCAAATGGCCAATCTAGCAAACTAAATTGCAATCCAGTAAACTGGATTCCAATTCCAGGAACCAGATTGCAATCCAGCAAGATGGATTCAACAGATTTTAATTGATGGCGCTTTCCAATCCGAATTTGGATTTAATGATTTTCAATCCGTAATTGGATTCAATAATTCTTTTCACGAAAATACCAAATACACATATTATTTTTATATCCTTTGTCCAAACATACATATATTTCATACACAAAAAGATCTTTTCCATAATTTTTCAACTTCCTTTGGTATTTTTTAAAAATCATTTTTAGTTCGTAGCTTAAGAAATTAGCCCTATCATGCTCAACTCTAGAAATAAACATCTCTTGACATAATCTTATACGTGTTAACGTGAGCCTCCAGTTTAAATTTTGTGGCCATCGGAGTTATAGAACTCCGGTTATAGCTGTTTTTGTCGAAAAATCCTAAAAATTGAAATGGCCATAACTTGGTCATTTTAAGTCAAAATGAGCTCATTTTTGGTCAAAATGAGCTCATTTTTGGTCAAAATGAGCTCATTTTTGGATAGGAGCCACTTTATATCATATTTTTTCATGTCCTAAAAGGCCAGAATTTATTTCACAAATTAAGTGGCCGAAACTACCCTTGTAAAATCTGGAACAGTAGGTTTTTGGAAAAAAAAATGACTTTTTCATATTTTGCTAAAAACAGTCCATACGAAAATCTACAACTCATTTTTCAGTGATTCCACTTGAAGATGTTAGAAAACTCTTCATATTATTATCCCAAAATTTTCCAGAAATTTTTAGTATTAGAAAAATGTCGAAACCACCCCTAGCAATGGCTGGACCAAAACAGTCTATTTTTCTTTCTAACAATGAAACTATTTTTGCTAAAACAGCCACTATGACTTGTGAACTCAACATTTTTGAGTGATACCACTTGATTTTAGTAATTAACTTAAATATCTAGCACCTCTCTTTGATGAATCGCAAAAAGAAGGTGTAAATCAAAAACGGTGGAAGTCCAAAGTACATAAAAATTTATGGTTTATAAACTAAAAAATTACCTTTCTTTTCTTTTTATTTCCAAACAAATCAACATCCAATATGGGTATATCTAAACATAAAACATTCATCAACAAGTAGATACAAATTTTTTTAGTTTAGAAACATAGATTCAAGTTTTGATTTAGAATCATCAAAATAAAATTACATAATCTAGTTAGAGTTTATACATTTGCTTGTTTCCTTCTCTTTCTTGCTTCCATTAATGGCAGCCCTCTCTTTCCTTTTCTCTCTTTAAGTGACCGACTATGGGGTGTGAATGAAGAGAACAAAGTCTCTTTATTTACTTTATCTTTGGTTAAATGATTTTTAGGAGAGAGAGAGAGTTGGTAATGAATTAATGGATGAAACCATTACACCCATACCCCTTTTCACTTCCTCAAAAATTCAGCCATGTGGCCCTTTCTTCTTCCTCTAATTAGCCAACCATGTTGTCCCTTATTCACCCACATAACCATCCAAGGTATGTGGCCTTCCATACTCCCACCATTTAGTTTAATTCTATTGTTAGTGCTTTATTAATTGCCCAACATTATTCCTCCTTTTTCCTTTCCTTGTGGCCAATTCTTGGCCTCTCCTTTTCTCCGTCTCTACCACCCGACCATGTGGCCCATTATTCACCACGCCTTTTGGTTTCCTTTAATTGTTTATTTAGTGTGATAAATGTCCAATATACCCCCCTTTAATTGGGCTAAACTTGGGCCACCATATTTAATCTTTTGGGCTTTTAATTTAATTCTTTGGGCTATGAAAAATTATCATAGTCCAACACTTTTATTTTTATCCTACCCTAATCATTTAATTAGGTTTTTCATTTCCTCAATTATAATTTAAATTCTTACTCATACACATCAAATTCTTAACCCAATTAGATTTTGTGGCGCCCCAAAATTAGGTATACATCACCCATCTTGAGTGCTTGAGATACATAGTATGTAATTCAAATACAACTTAATAATACAAGCTGTTTTGTATACAATCGACAAAACATAAAGCATGAGTTTGAATACAAATATTGCTTTCTTTAGAGAGTATACAAATTCAAAAAGAGTCCTCATTACAATTATTATCACACTATTTCACGAATAGTGAGGACTACTAATGCACCATCTAGGACCATCACTCAGGTTCCCAGGCTTCGTTCAATTTATATTCTCATTTCACGAAGAGAATAGTGAAAGAAAGGGTGAGCTCAACTAGCCCGATGAAATATTATGACTAAGATAATGCGAATAAATTATCATTAGCCTTAAATGATGTTAAAGCGATACAATATAACAAACATCAAGTTTAAGCTGCGGATGAACAAGCAATCCATTAAAAGAGTCAAGTAGAGAATAAAATCTACTATCTTTTATGATTTAAAGGTTTTCATCACTTTTATCATTTGGGACTCGACAATAAATAATCCACATCATCGAATCACCCACGCTTTATGGCCGAGGATATTCTTTAGTATCACAACCACAATTATCCATGCACTATGGGCCAAGAATATTTGTGTATTCATTAATGGTTATGATCATGCCAACAACTGTCCATCAATGCACTACGGGCTAATGAGAACTTTTACCACATCATTTGTAACATTACGGTCATGATTACGGAATAATCACGGTCATAATCATACCAAGTCCATCTATGCACTACTACAGAATACATATGACTTTCAAAAAATATAAATATGATGATGATGACAATGATATAAGAATTCAATAAAACAAGTTCAAGAATTAATTTGTCCAAGAACCAATAACGTCCAAATTGTCAACATGATCTTTGCTTTGTAGAGTAAAATTCAAGAATGCTCGGAAGAATATTTCCTTGAAAAGATCTGAGGATAAAAGCGCAATTATCGAGGATATTCCACTAATTTCATGGAGTATAGAAGCCAAAACTTTAACGGTGAGTATAATAAAGAATAGAATAACAAAAGAAATCACCATGCATGCGGTGCCATTATAGGCAAGTTATTCAATAGAATACTAAATAACGGAACCGGTGAGAAGCAAAATTACATTGCCAACGAGGATGTTCCAATGAGAATAATAAAGAATGGAATAACAACAGAAATTACCATGCATGCGGTACTTCAGCATAGGTGGTTATTCCAATAGAATACTAATAAGGATGGAATCGAATTAGGTAAAAGCGCATAGGCAGGATATTCAACAAAATAATAAAAGCGGAATCGGTCTAGCGTAAAGCGCATGCATATGATATTCCAATGAGAATAATAATAAAAAGGCGGAACCGGTCGGCGTAAAAGCGTCTGAACATGATATTCCAGCGAGAATAATAAAGGCGGGATCGGTCGGCATAAAATGCATGAATGGGATATTCCAACAAAATAGTAAAGAGCGGAATAATAGAAGAATGTCACCAAGTATAGGGTAGCTTGGCGTATCTGAGTTATTCAAGCGAATAATAAAGAATGGAATAACATAAGTTCTCTTCATGAATACAAAAGAATAACACCCACTTACAGTACAACAAATAATATTCCCTACCTTAAGAAGAAAATCTTTGGATATATAAGTAGTGAAGTAGCGAGAATACTTTCTTCTTTCTCTCTATAGTTTATCTCTACAGAGTTTTGGTGAATTAAGAAAATAATGAAGGAATGAGCTTATTTATAGAAAAATGAAGCTGCATAGTAACTAACTCATGAGCGGTCCGGATTGATTTACTTTAATCGGACGGTCCATATTTAAAGCAAAATCTTTTAAATAAAATATAATATATTCTATTTATAATCTAATAAAAGCGAATAACTTTATAAAAGATTTTTACTATACAAACACTTATGCATGCACTATACAAACACTATGCATAATAAAATATAATATATTCTAATTATTGTCTAATAAAAGCAGATAACTTTGTAAAAGTATTACATTTTATATAAAAAGATTTTACTATGCAAAACACTATTAGGACCTTTATGCAACACTATGCATAATAGAATATAATATATTCTATTTATAGAATAACTTTATAAAAGTATTACATTTTATATAAAAGATTTTACGTATTATTACATTAATAATACCAACAAAAGCGAGTGACTTATCACGTAAGCATCAATAATTAATCTGTAGTGTGCTACTTATGCGACCCACGCATTATTCTTTGTACTTTAACATCGGGTGTTTCAGCGAGTTAACGGTAAAACTTCCGCCGTTATTTTCATAAAGTATTTTTGTCGTTTTCTCAATCGTGACAATAATTCCGTTGTGGGGTCCACCAATGATTGTGCCATTATCAGACGAATATTCCTGTTAAAGCGAATATTCCCAGAACCAATCGAATATTATATAACAACTTGCGTACTTTGCAAAATTTATAAATATTACCCACAACTATAAAATTATATCAATTTCACTCCATAATATTCAAAAATAATATTTATAGAAAATTCATCTTTATTCAAAAAGTTGGAGTTTTACAGATTTGCTATAATTAGGTTATAAAATTAATTAATTAAGATGTATAGAATAAATCTCTTAGGATTAGTTTATATTTTAAATACTTTTATTCTCCCATACCATAACCCTTAAGTTATTAAATTTTTCATTCCTAATACATAATTAGGTTACCTTAGTTTCTTTTATTTGTTTATATAATAAACAAATAAAAACAAACATATAATATTTATATTTATTTACTCACATAACTTTTAGCCCTTAGGTTTTTATACTTAGCATTAGGGTTCCCAAATTAGGGTTTTGAAATTCCCAGTTAGGGTTTAGGATTCCCAAAAATGAAATTAAGGTTTCTAACCAATCGTTAGGGTTTCTTAACTGAATATTGATGTTCTTAATTATCATAACATTAAGGTTTGCCCATGTTACACTTATCTGATTCATACTTGACCCTTAACCACATACTGAACACATATATAATCATAATACACAATACCGCATAAGTCATTCATAAAATTTTTAAATCCATACTTATTTCTAGTCTAGGTCTTATTATTCAACTTTTATTCAATCATTTAAGTTTTTATTAATCTTATAAATTCTCGGGTTGTCACAGATAATGTAGGAAACAATTTTCAAAAATAAATTAATAATTCTTACTTTTAAAAATTATTATCCCAAGATCTTTTTCATAATTTAGCATAATAAAAAATAAATAAATTATATTTCATACCTCGTGATTGGTTGTAGCACAATGAAGAATTTTTTTATATTCTGATGATGTCTTTTCTACCCTCCTGATCTTCCTCCCTATGACCCTTATTTTGATATTATGTACTTTTCTGAGTGTGGATTCAAAATACTGCAAAGTGATATAATATATAGAGTCCTCAACACCCTAATATTTATCTGGATAATTTGAAAACTTTTCTGATATATTTTATCCGGTTATTTTGTTATATTTTAATAAGGGTTAGAGTGGGGATCATGTAGGATTCTACAATTCTAGCTCCTATATAATACTAATTTTTGATTAACTCTTTAATCATTTAGAATTATATTGATTATATCTAATTCCACTAAATAGTTATAATTGTACTCTAGAATTAATAGAATTAAAATTAATTAATTAAATCCTTCCATTATTAGTATCTTGCAAAATACTACTCTACAATAATATCCATAAACGAATGTAGAAATAAAACTGTTAACCCACTACGTTTACTGCTTATATCCTTGACTAAATAATTTATAAACTTTTGATCACACATTAATTTAATAAATTAAATTAATACTTTAGTAATTTTAATTACTAAAATACTTGGTCAAGATTCTTGTGATCAACTAATAAATTATATTGAGGTATTAAAATTAATAGAATTAAAATCTCACTCAACATATTGAGGTATTCATTGTATTTAAAATCTCACTCTTTAAGATATTAAAGTGACATACATTATAAAATTAAGTTCATTATATATTCTCTCAAGTTAAGAGTAATTGCACATTAATAGTAATTGAAAAATTATTTATAATAACAGTATTTAACAAATAATTTTTCGTAACGATCTAATTCTATGTATTTCAAAAATACACCAATACACTATATTTAAAGTCTTCACTTTATATGACTAAGACAAAATATCCAATCAAGTGTATTACAATCTACTAAAATGGTTTGTCCATTTCCATCTAAGATTGAGAACAATATATTTCTTTAATTATATATAACATATAATTTATGTCTTACATATATGACACTCCTTCATATACATAAATTATAAAATGTATAATTATGGACAAAATTTATGACACATTTAATTATGCAAAATGAAATTAAATTTTATTATTAAAATAATAAAATAAATATCAACATTGAATTTTTACGAGTTTAAAACCTTACATATAATATATTGATTATGAAAATTTGTGAGTTTATTTCTTACTCCTTTAGTAAAGTTTTATTAGTTCTTAAAATTGTAATAGTGATGATGTATTTGATTATAAAATTATATTTTATTCCAAAAAAAAAAAACTTTTTTCCTCTACGAAATATGTACAAAAAAGATGCGTCCGTACTTTTCTACATAATAATCTTGGACTGTCCTATCTTTAATGATTCGAATATTTTAAATTGATTCAAACTACTTACTCAATACACTCAAATGAGAGAGAGGGAGAGAGGTTATTAATAATACTTGATTAGTTATTCAACATACAGTTCTAGTTATTCATATAATTATTCAATAAGAAAACATTTGAAAATTCATAAAATCATTAATTTTCCCAAGCACATAGAGCATTAACTTCAAAACTACCCATAAATAAAATTATTACCACTAGTAACTAACCATCCAAAGCCAGTTTTTAGATCAAGAAAATCAGACTGTACCAAAGTTTTTTTCATCCCCGTCTCATCTACCTTCCTTTTCAACCTTCCTGATCAACTCTATCAATGACTTAATGAAGTCTAAACGCTCCTCCGACCCTATGCTCCTTTTCTCCCTCCAACTCCTTTATCTTTTCGTCGTGTCCTTCATTATGTTCCTCCGCTATGTTTTTGTCCCCTAAGAGTTGCCCAGATCTACGCTTCGAAACGGCAACTTGTTGGCTCTCTTCGTCGTCATTATGTTCCTCCTTCATCTTTCTTTTGCACTGCATTTGCTTTTTCTCTTTGTTACTATTCACGCTAGCCATCGTTTTAAGTGCGAGAGTGATAGGGTGAAGAATTAATAAGAAAAGAAGAGTGATAGGATTGATGAAGAAGTAATAAGAAAAGAAGAAAAGCTGGAAGAATTATTAGGGCTTGTGTAGATGCAAAGAGATGTATTTATAGTGGCAGAGTATTCTATGTAGAATGCAAAAATCAATAAAAGATCCTCTACCATCAATCATTGGCCTGATTTTCCATAAAGTGAATTTATTTATTTTTGTTCATTTTATCTAATTTGACTACAACCCGATCCATTTTGACAAAATTGTGACTCAACCTGACCAAGTTTGACCAAATTTAGTTTACTACCTTTTATAATTTTATGTAAACCAATTTTTTAATTTAGTTTGTTGCATATAATAAAGGGGTTTAGATTTGAGAAAATTAAAAATTAACAACCAAAAGGTATGATCAAATTTTGGAGGACAATGTTTCATTAATCATATAACATTAAATCTTGGAAGGTTTCGGAAGAGATATTATTTTATTTTATTCTTTTCTTCTTTTTTTTTGGGACAAAAGATAAGTTTGTAATAGGTAATTAAAATCCATAATTTGAACTACTTCCAAATATACAATATGAATAGAAGAAGTGGCATGACGAATTTATACTATCTTTGTGAGTTCGGATAGAGAAAAAAAGAAAGGAATTTGAAACTATGATAGAAAAAAAAGAAAAAGAAAGAAAATTTACTTTTCCTTGTGTTTGTGACTTTTGGAGAAAAAAATTTAACTTTTAAAAAGTTTATTACTATTTTTACCTTTATAATATTATATTTAAGATCTATTATATGGATAATTTCATATTTTAGTATTTTAGTATTGTGATATTTTTTTGATATTATACAGATTTATTATTTTTTTATTTTAGGGCTTGTGTTTGTGTTTTTTATTTTTTTATTTTGATATTTCAGTAAGTATTTTGATATATTTTTTAGTATGTTATCTGTTATTGTATTTTAGTATTTTTTTTTAATTTCTTTCCTAAATTATCCTTCTCCTCCTTTTAAAACTGCAAGCATGATATTAGGGTTGTATAAAAATATATAGATACAAAGAGATGTATTTATAATCAAGCATTCCATATTGAGAAATGAAAACGTCAACGATGAGTCGATAATCTCTTATGGGGTTATTAAATTATTTTTTTCTCATTGAACTAAACTCCAAATTCATGTCATTGAAGTGAACTTTTTAACAAAATATTTACAAATATCATCCAAATCAATTGACTTTTAACGATAAAAAACATAATTATTTATTTTTAATTAATTATGCTCATGTAAATTGAAATTTAACTAGGCACACTTAAAAGGGGTTGAATAAGTGTGGGAGCAATCTATGACCAATTTTAAACTTTAGATTTTTATTAAATTCAAGCTACTATATTGATTAATTAGGTTTGCTAAATTAATATAGTCTCTTGAATTGACTAAATATCTCTTTGAATTTATAACTTAAATAAAATACTTGGTGTTAAAGAATTATCTTAATATAATGCAAATATTCAAATTTTAATTATTAAGATAATTAAATGACTTAAAGTAGAGCCAACAGGAAAATCAACACCATGATTTTTTATGTGGTTCAGCTATTACCCTCTATAATAATAGCCTAGTCCACGTCCAATACCAACTAGTATTGGAGACGATCACTTTATTTATATCTTTATAAATAAACACCGATTACAACACAGATTCTTACAAAAATTAATTAACAATTAATTTTTCTTGAGCACTCTTGCTCCTTGTGCACCTATGCACTCTTCAAGCACTTTTGCTTCCTTGAACCTGTTTGTAAACCTTTTCTCTAATACACTAGGTTTAACACCTTTAGACTACACTTAGTCTAAAACAGATTTCAATACAAATATAGAGGTCTATGATCAATGTAAGAGTAATCAATTTAACAATTAAAGGCTCAACTATATGCAATGATCAATTAGCACAAAAGGATAAACAATTAATTTTTTTCCAAATACCAGCTCAAAGATATCATAAATAAATTGCTTAGCTGCTCAAGGTTTGCACAAACCAAATCAAGTTGCTCAATAATATCAGTGATTGGTGCAAGTATAAATTCATGAGTTATTTATTTATGTATGAGAAACACCATTTATATAGCCCCATAAACAAGTTACTGTTAATTTCTAAAATAATCTGTTCCAATAGTCCACACAATAACCGACTTGAAAATATGGAGATACCCCACAACGGTAAAGAGATGTATCTTTAATATTTATCCAGTTTAGAAAATTAATCTCTTTGTTAGTTATCTGATTGGATAAATCAAAAACATCTTTAAGAGATAACTTTTACACAATAACTTTGACTTTATCTCTCCGTATAAAAGAGGCGTGTAAAAGAGGAGTGTAACAATCATTTACCCTTTCCAAGACTTAAGGTCTTTAAAATTCCAATGTAACCATAATTACGTCTCCTTGAAAAACGTATATCAAATCACCAAGAGATAAAAGCTACTTAAGCGGTTTAGTCTATCTAGTAAATCATATCCACGTGTAGCAGTGACCCAAAAACATCAATTTTAAACACTTACTAATGCATGTACACGTATCTCTTTCTTAAGGACAAATGCATGTGAAACATATCAAGAGTGATACACATGTGATACATATATCAAATAAAATATTACTTCCTTTTTGTACTTGATGATATGTATATATTATCCTAAAAAAAACTTTTTCATAAGATTTTTTTAAAATCATTTTTCATTTAAGACATATAATAAAATGTAAATAATATGTCCTAGAGCCTTTAAATGAAAAATCAATTATTATGCAATTGACCTTACAGTTGATTTTCCTAGTAAAGAAAAATTCTTCAACCACTTGAAAATCTCACCAATGTTCTTTATCAACATATACCTGAAACACCATAAAATAATTTAGTATATGAACATTTCATCATCAAAACTTAAGGATGGAATATGACTAAGTCAACATTCTCCCCCTTTTTTATAATGACAACCCAAAATTATTTAATACTTATTAGCTCCCCCTAAATATATGCATAATATAATTAGCTCCCCCTAAATTTATGCATCAATATCATTCCAGGGATCATATAATAACTAACTGAAATTCAATTTCAGTAAACCCTGAAATGTTAAACAACCCTTATTATCTGGCATGTACCTGCAATCATGTTAGTTCAACATATATCAAATATCAAAATTGCTAACATAAATTTTAAAATTTAAACAATACGTCTGGTGAAACACAAATCCAAGTCTTTGCAGTCAAAATCAATAAATAAAACCCCATAATTTCTCCCCCTTTGTCATCAAACAAAAAGGGAAAGATCCATCAATCGAGTTCTACCACTGCTGCATGATGTCCATCCCTCTTGGTGAAGTAAGGACGATGATTGGCATGGTGAACCATCTCAGCAATGCTTAGATCAGTAGCGAATTGAGGATATCTAGGAATGAAAGTTTCAGGGGGTAATGGCACGTCAAGAAATTCACCAATGTATTCAGCAAGCCAATTACAATGAACCCATTCCATAATCGTAGAATGCTTACGCTGCATATGTAGTTTAGATCCCACATCATTGAAACGTGTAGAAATCAACTCAGCCAACTCCCCGATCTGATTACTAAAAAACTTAATCTCTTGACTCAACTGACAAGAATTTCGATTAAGCCTTCGCTGCATAACCTTTACCAAAGAAGTGGTTTGCAGTTCAAAACTTGCATGTAAGTTAATAAATTCATCTTCAAGATTGTTATAAAGTTTTTTAATTTCAGGAGCACCCAAAGGCAATTTGCCTTTCTCCAACAATGTCATACGAGTGTTAAGGCCAGACATTTCAGCTTGCATTTTTTCTTGATTACTAAGCACCTGTTTCAACATGTCAATGATCTCAGAAGAAGATTGGTGAAAATGAACAAGAGAATATGGAATTGAGGGGGAGGAATAGGATTTTCGAAATAACACGAACAAATTGACCAATCAATCAAAGTGATCGAGAAAGCTTTAAAGTATTGACCTTTGAGTGAATCATTCACAACAAGAGAGTTCATTTCAAAAGAAATTTTAAAGTGATTGAAGAAAGTGGTGAGACTAGTACTATAAGGCAAACATGTTTTTGTTTTTCTCAAACAGCTTGTCATTTGATGGAGCAACATTTAGGATAAATTAAAAGACAAACCTTTTAAAATCATGGTGACAATGATCAAATCTTGATAAGTAAAATCAGCACTACCACCTAAACGAGGCAAAAGATTAAACCTAACAAGATGATGAATCACACAAGCAAGAGGAGAGACATCTATGATTTTTGGAGTAAAAACATCATTCAACAAAGGATTGTCCATTACAATATGTAATTGTTCCAAAGGGGTGAATGGAGAATGGACAACCCCTTTTCGAGTAAATGGACAATTACCAGTGAATGGAATATTTAAAATGCTATTGAAATCCATGACCGTGATATAAAAAGATTTTCCTTTAACAAATGAGGTGTAAAACTCCCCATGACATTCCAGATTAGTATAAAATTGTTGAACTAATCTGGGATATGCAACAGAAGGAGGAAAAAGTATGGAAGAGATACCACAAGATTCAAACAAAGTTTTTAAAGGAGACTCTTGATAACAGATTTGATCCATTGATTTTTCATAAACCAACTGTTTTGGAAAAATGACAGTTTTAAAACGCACCTCATAAGCATTACTTCGAAAGAAGTTGTCAAGAAGATCAGAGGAAAGATTAAGGTTTACCAAAATCGGTGGAGGTGTAACCTCGGCTTAAAGGATGGAGTGGATTGGACGGCGTCGTGAGAGGTCCAGATGATTTGAGCGAGAGAATTTGAAAGTTGATTCGTCAGAAGACGAAGAGTCCACATACTCTGTTTCCTCATACACGACTTTCTTTAGTTTTCTTTGCTTTCATGAAGGTCCAGCAGTCGATTGGGGAGGAGCCGTCGTTTGATCGTCGTCCGAATCCAACATCGATCGCTTATGTGTTCGAGTTCTCATGATACCAAGGTAAGGTTAGAAAAGATAAACGTATAAGGAAAGAAATAGAGTCAAAAAGATTTTGAAAAGTATAGACAATGGAAAGGAACATATAGAAAGATATAAAAGAAACGGATGCATGTACTAAGTACACTCCTGCACACCTACGTCTTCCAAGAACCTCAGCCAACTTGTCTTTTCAACTTTCGGAAAAAAAATTATGATAGACTCTTTGATTATTGTGTCCATGAATTAAGGAGTTAAGTAGGCGGCCGAATAATCATAATATCAATTATCCTAAATTGTATAAGTTAATAAGATATACATGTGACGGCCCCCGAATCCGAGGTCCCGAATCACCGCGGATCCGGTTCGATCATTCTATACAACTATTACTATTTGAGGAAGATATAAACATAAATTGTTTATACATTAAACTTACATACTTTTCTCCAAGGTCGAGTAACCTTAACTTAATACATAAATCATAACTTGTCTAACACATAACATCATTATCAAATTATACTATTATAAAACTAATCGCGCACATTAACTTTAAGCTGGAACTGTCTTTAACCTTTCCTTGTATCCGAAGCATTCGCCTTAATCTGCAATGTTTTATCATGATATAGCAAGGGTGAGCATAAAATTGCCCAGCAAGTTTAAGTTCAATAATATAACGATATATCATGATTAAAAGAGTCTGAATAATAAGCTGGCTATAATTCAACAATATAATTGTGAACTAGCAAGAATAAATTTATGGTGAACAAGTATTATACATGAACAAATATATCTCGAACCAATGGTAATGAAGGTGATCGACCTTTCATACACAGCGTATACATGCAATATATGCAGTATAGTTCATGGCAACCAACAATGATTATCCATAAGCTTATCCGAATGAAACAACTCTTAGTAGAGTTAAGTAAAAACAAACTTGCCTAAACCGTTGATTACCGCTATGCAATTTATAACACTTTATCCGAAGACCTAATATTAGTAATATAGATCTCCAATATTAGAATAATATCATCAAAATATAATACTATAAGATATATATATACATAGAATAACCTAAACACATAACACATAACCCTATCAGTTTATAACACATATATAAATCAGCATCAAGTCATACTATTTAAGTCCGAGTTGAATCCGATAAAATTCTAACATCCCGACGGTCTAGTCGGATAAAATTTCGAGTTTAAGTTCAATTAAACTCTGTCTAAACATTTAACCATTATCTAAGATAATTTATTAACAGTCTAATTATTTTTCATAGGCTTATAATAATTTTTAAATAATTATTATCATTTATCATAAATTTTCAATCATTAATATTGTGACGGACCCAAAATAGGTATACAACACCCACTCTGAGTCGTCAAAATACATGGTACAGAAACAACCACAAATTTATTAATACAACATAAAAACTGTGAGTTTAAATACAAATATTGTCATCTAGACAATATCCACACTCAAATAAGTCCTCATTATAATTATTGATACATTATTTTATAAAAATGGTGAGGACTACTAAAGCGACTTTCTAGAACCTTCATTCCATACCCAGAAGCTAGTACTGCATTACATTCTCGCCTCACGAGAAGAAAAATGGAACAAAAAGGAAAAGGGTGAGCTCAACTAGCCCAATAAAGAATATTATGACCAAGATAATATAGAAAAAATTATCGTTAGTCTTCAACAGGGAAAAATCTAATAGAATACAATAGAGAACAAGTTTTAAATCAATATTCGCAGCGAAAACAATAATTCATAGAAGAGTTACGTAGAGAATAAAATCTACTATTATCTATGAATTTAAAAGTCCATCATCAATATTTTATCCCTGTAACATAAATCAATATATATTTGGAATCAAATATTCATCTTTGCACTTCTGGGCCAAAGATATTCACCACTTAGTCGTATTCATCTAAACACTGTTCATCTTTTGCACTACTGGGCCAAAGATATTCATCGAAATCATTAATCTTTACTCTGAAAAAGATATTCAATTATATCATCATTTACGACCGAGGATAATGAAAAATATTTTAAAGAAAAGCGAATCCGAGTGAAACAAAATAATAAATATTAAGGATTCATATTATTTGACTATTCCATGTCCAAAATACCTTATAAATAATTATAGTGGAGTAAAATTCAAGAATGATCAAAACATGGATACAATCAAAGCTAGTATCCATAATAAATATTTTGGACAAAAAAGAAAATTTTATTTTTCGATGAATAAATAAAGTATTAAGTGAATAGTCTTTGTATCGTGAATAGTAACCCGACACAAAAAGTTCCAAATTTGATAAAAAGTTCAAACCAATATTTGGCATAATGATATTGACGAAATAATATCATTCTGAAGAAAATAACAACCCTTACCTCGAAAGGCGATACTGCCGACTAGAATCTTTGGATATAGTCTTTGAAGGAACTTGCAATATATACAACACTCAAAGTATCAAAATACTCACAAGAATACGCTCAATATATCGAGAGAGAAAGAGAGAAAACTTTAGTTTCTGGTGTGATTTTCAATTCTAACCTAAGCACCATATTTATAGGAAAATGCTTAGAACACCAAAACAGAAAATTTAATATAATATTAATATATATTATTAAGTTTCCCACGCAAACCTTTGTAGATCTGAATTCAACCATTAATGTCACATGCTAGACCCACTTAACTCACCAAAAATGTTTTCCTTAAAAAAATAATTAAAACTTCCAAAAATTAATTATTTCAGAACTTTGGAACTTCAATAATTCATAATAAATGGCCCTTTTGTCAGAAAAATTCGAACCACGTGTCTTTTTTCATAGGAAATTTCATTCTCTACAACTTTCCGGAGAAAGTTTTTCCAAATTCAAGCGAAAATGAATGAAATCCATAAGCGAGGCGATTTTACAATTTATAATGAAATTTCGGTCGAGAAATGGGGTCCATGACACACAAAACATGTGTTAATCATTTAATGCAACAAAATACTCTTTCTCCTCATATACTCATATATCCCACATTCATTGTAAAAAATATCACCATTATTATATAATATAATAAAATATTATTTTATCAGAAAAGATAAAATATCAATTTTTTAACAATTTTCACTTTAAAAATTTTCTCCATCTATATCCACATAAATCTAATATTTTTCTCATCATATAAATCAATAATTAATTATTCATAAATAATATTACAGAAGAATCACGATCTTTGTGACCAGCAGTAGTTCTTGCCGAAAAAGGAACTTTCGATAAGAATTTCTCCTTATTTAGCGTATAATTAGGTGACCAAACTTCCCTTAGGCAGAACTTTCTAGACATTGCAAATAATGTTATCCAATAATATTATTAGGATAATATGAATTATTGCTCAATAATGGAAAAATGCGTGTAGTGACAATTATTGAAACAACAATAATATAAAATATCAATATGACAATTATTGAATCGATAAAATAAAATCTTGAGCGATTAATTCTTTGTAACAATTATTGAGTAGTGCCTTCTTACGTAAGAATTAATAATTGGTGCAATCTGGTGTAATCTTCTTGCAACAACGCGTATTCTTGTGTTTTAACCACGGGTATTCCAACAATGATAACTTGGTAACTCTCATAGTTATTTATAAACAACTTATACTTGTCATTTTCTTCATCCAATCGCTTTTAGTTATGGGGCCCACACACAAATTGCGTCATCATCGCATTGAATATTCACAAACGCAAGAATATTCCACAACCAAACGAATATTCTTCGATAAAAATGAATATTTTATAACCACTTGCTTATTTAAAATATTTGCGCATTTTACCCATAACTAACCACATTAACAAAATGAACCCTTACTATTTCAAAATGATAAATAGAGGAAATTAAATTTTATTTATTAATAATTTGGGGTCTTACAAATATAAATATTTAAATGAATTAAATACCACATAATTCTTTTATCATTAATATTTATTTATTATCAAATATTAATGAAATAAATGTCATAATATTATAATATAGCTATAATATTTCAAAGTATTTTAATACCTTAAAATCATAATTATATGATTTTAAGCCGTTAAATTCATTATCGATAATTACTATTAATATTAAAATATTAATATTTTCATGACAAAATATCAAAAGTTATATTTTATAGCTTAAAATATTTTTATATTACTTAAATCATTTTTATATGATTTATAAAGCATTAATTCTATTTTTCCATAATTTATTTAATATATTCATTAAATAAACTAATTATCATTAATATTAATTAATTAATGAAATTCATCACAAAATATTAAAAGTCCTTGAAAATAACTTAAAATATTTTATTATATCATAATATTATTTTTCATGATTTTTCATGTATTAAAATTATTTTAAATAATTTATTTAATATTATAATTAAATAAATTAAATACTATTTATATTCCAAAAATATTAAATATTTATGAAATATACTCAAAATAGTTAAAAACTATTTTAGGACTTTAAAATAATTTTCGAATTTATTTTGTATTATTAAAAACCATTTTATCTATTTTAAATAATTTTTGGAAAATCGAGAAAATAAAATAAATAGAAAGCAAAATAAGCTAAAAGGGCCTATATAGACAGACGGACGTCATTATAGGTGTTCTTGGCATGTTCTTGAGCTGCCTAAAACTTCATCGCTAGTCACCAAGGTAAGTAGTTTGGCCATCATTTGATTCAAGGTTATATGGTTTATGGGCTAGATAAAGTTCTTAGATTGCAGTATACGTGCAATACTACAACTACATATTAAGTTCATGGCCAAAACATTTTACCACTAAGAGATCTTAGCCACCAAAGTTCATGTCGGAAGTACATTCTTCATTTACGGGTTTTCCGAAATGAAGAAACGATTCTTAAAACCTACTTTGAAGCCTTTTATCTTGGAATACTGTGTTTGTTTTGTGATATCTAATGGTCCCTACATGTAGTCATGATGTCTAGTATAATTATATAGCATCAGAGAATCATAAAACATCTCTACACAAGATGCGGGTAGGTCTAACGTATGGTAGGAAGTTGTTCTTGAGCAATGCAGGTTTCCCAATTCTTGAAGGAAATGAGTGGTCAACGCATTTTTGACCTTGATTAACTTTCACCTTGGTTATGATCTAAGTGATATAATGACTTTACTATGTAGTATACTTATCAGACTACAACATGAGAACAAAAACATGTCCAAACAATCAAACGACTGCAAGATCAGAGGCCAAATAAAACTTGTCGAAGTGCAGGAAAATTGCAGGTAACCTGAAGCAGACTTTGTGCTTTCGGTCGGCGTATTTTGATAGCTTATAGCTATGAGATCTGGACTTTCTATGACCCTATTTTCAGTTTCATATCACAGTCCTTATGTCAGGCTACATATTAAAAACATAAAACACACCAATCCGTTAACACATAAAGATCTAAAGCCTCGACATTCATTGTATCGGACCACTTTTTCATCATTCCCAGATTTTCAAAAATGCTAGATTCGAGGACTTTGATGTTATGGATCTGGGATTTTATGTGACGAACGAGATTTTTATAATTTAATTTTAATATTTATTGAAGTAAATAAATATTTTTGATGATTTAATTATTTGATTAAATAATTAATTGATGCAATTGTGGTAAATTAATTTAATTATATGTGTTACATTTTTTAAATTAATGTGGAGAATTTTTATTATCGAAGTATGTGATTATGTGAGCTTATGGTATTAAAAGAAATATTTAATAAGCCTATTGGTATTTTAATTAATTTAATTATTAATTAAAGAGTTAATAAATTGACATTATTTATTAATGAGAAATTTAATAATGTGACTATGTGAATTTATGAGAAATTATTATATTTTATTTAAATTAAATTAAATAAAATATTGGATTTATTTTATAAGGAGTATGACATTTTCAAACTATATGATAAGGTTTATTAAATTAAATGGCTTTTGAAATCTATTCTAGCTAGCCAAACGGAGCCCTAATGGGAGTTAGGAGCAGTTAACCCATGATGGGTGGCGGCGACCTCCATGCTTAGCGCATCAGTTTTCTCCTATATTATCATACATCTTTTCTTTTCTTTCATTCTTCTAAGTCTAAGCAAAGGAAATCACGAGAGAGAGAATTAAGAATTTTGAGGAATTGTGAGTTGTGTGATTGATTGAGAAAGGATTCACCTCTTACATCTACACACTCTGTTTGTGGCTAATTTCTCCCAAACCCAATTTCTATTTCACGTCATTAAGTTTTCATGAATATGGCTTAAGTCTTCTATAAAGTTCTGTAGTTGGAAAGGGTAACAATTATGTGAATATATGTAATAATTAGAGAGTAGCATAAGCATTTTTATATATATTGTATATGATTCCATATCATAAGTTTCATAATAATGTGACTTCTTTGTTTCAAAATTTATAGAGATACGTTATATGACCATATGGCCCTTATCGTAACTTTAATATATCGACCATAAACGGTTTTGTAAAATTTATACTTGTATATGATTATGCATGCTAAAACGAACAAAGCAAAACTTGAATGGTTGGATTTGGCCTTAAAAAGAATCCGTAATATTAATTTTCATGATTTATGTTTAAAAACATTCAAGAACAGTAAAATTTACATATTTTAATTCTGTAATTATGTGTTTTAAATGGTTAAAGTCGCTTTATAAATGTTGGGTAATGATTATATACGAATTCTAACATGTGGGTATGATTAAATTCGTGTAGTAATAATTTAATTGGAGTTTTTTGGCTATTTTTTACGCAATTTTTGAATTGCGACGAGTTCTGATTCGGCATGCATGCATGATCTCATCTAACCTTAACATCCGTCTATCGCATATTGCCACAGCTTGTGAGTTCAAATCATTGCATGCGCCATTGAATGGACATAGAAATACCGGTGGCCAATGCGTATGCCACTCTCTGAAAGAATCGAAAAATGGATTATTTTTAAATGTTCAAGTCTAGCAAAATGTGATAGTAACTTGATTTAATGAACATAAAGATATGTTAGAAGTATAATGAGATATTAAAATAAATTCTTAACATGTAAATAACATAATTACGTGTGAATTGAATTATTGAATGCATAGTTAGCTTATTGTTAGTGAAATCTTAATTTTGACAATAAGTGTAGTAATTGACTAAGTATAGTCATGAATTTGAGTTAGACAAAAGAATAAACTTATGATGTTTAGTACGTTGTAATTGGTAGTATATTGTGAGCGTAATTGATATGTAGGATTTAAATCAAAAACGAGTTTAATTAAAGTGTAATCTACGCTTGAGGCAAGTTTCCTACCCTACTTGTTATCATTGTTCAAGTTTATTATTTACCTTGAGTAAATTCTCATTACTATTATTCAAGTTTAATTGTTATATTAAAGATTTATTATCCTTTCAAAGTATGAATTTGTTATACAATATTTGTTCTATTGTATACTTCTTGAGATTATTATTCAATTTGAATATCATTATTGTTGAACCTTGTTAGACTAGTGAACCTTATTGATTCGACTAGTCCATAGTTGATGAACGTTCTAAATTTTTGAACCCTTATTGAATTATCAAACCAAACTTCATTTAGTGCGGACTCGAATGTCAATGAGATGAACAACCCTGAAAGGATTTACTTATCGTTAGCGTTAAGATATTGTGCAGATATGGTACTAAGGGTTGATCCCCCTAAGTCACGAGTAGAAAGGTCCATAGTCTTATGGTATTAAAGGTTTCAAGTATAACCCTTGATAACCTGGGACATAGTTCAAGGTCTTATGACCCTCGAAATCTTTTGATTCTTGTTATTCATTCTTGATTCAAAAGTTGAGCTTTTATTTGAAGTCTTTGATTTATTAGCATGTTATTATTTCATTATTATATTATTTATACTTGTGGGAAATCGTGCTCACTCTTGCGTAATAATAACATTGCATTTAAGAACGAAAGAGCAGACGAACCTTCCACTAGTAAAGGCAAAGGCAAGGGCAAGCTTAGCAAGTAATAAAGATTGATTATTTATGTGGCGATGTAATGATAATTAGAATTGATGTTACTTAGGACTTATTTGTTTATGTTCCATATGAGATGATTTAAGGTTAGAGTAACTTTGGGATTTATTTATTAAGTAGTTGATGTAACCCCATAAGGGGAGATTTATTATTATTTCTATCTATTGCATGAATGCATTTATTATGGGTAGATAGATAGATGATATTTATCTGATGAACACCAAATCCGTGGAATTGAAGTACCCGGATTTGGGGTGTGAAGTTAGTATCAAAGGCATGAGGTTATGAACCTTAGGTGGGGGAACAACCTTAGGTAGTAACCTTATAGAAAGAACATAGTAGTGATGGAAAACTCTTATCAAGTTCTAGGAAATGAATTTTTGTAATTCATTGAAGATAATAAAAGACTTTATGTGCTTATGTGTTAAATTATGTGCTCACTAAGTACGACTTAGTAACTAAAACTTGAAATTTTGTTGTCGGGATGTCGGCGTTGGAGGAACTAATAGTCGGGGGAGGAGGACCCAGAAGTACCTATAGTACCTCTGAGAGGAGGAGCAGAGACATTCATGTCGTTAGGGAATAGTTAGTGCGAGAGAGTCATCTCCATTGATCACCGTTGTTGGTCGGGAGCATGAACACGAGGCCGATCTGAGGAGGATCCTGAGGAGGAATTTGATGAGGAAGAGGAGGAAGAGGACTTTTCACAGCACTCCATTGATGCTGAGATGTACGACACATTATCTGACCTTAGCGTGGAGTTACGAGATGAGGTGCATGATCATTGGTGGCGGGCTATTATTGATTGATTACACTAGAAGCGGAAGGAGAGGAGATTTTGACTCTTCAATCACGGTGGGAAATGTAGAATGGGATTTGGTCCATGAGAAGGTCAAACCAGAAGATAAGACCATGAGAGATAGAAAAGTTGAAGAAGGATGCGAAAGAGAGCTTAGAGAGGCTTGCCATAGCATAGAGAGAGAGAAATTTGGGTAAGAGAGTCACGTCGTCTTGATCTTGCGGAAGAGGATGGTCGTGCTGAGAAGGCAAATCTTGGAGAGACATACTCTACACTTAATCATCTGATGGATGAGGCCTAAGATCGAGTTTTGAGGTACCCCATCCGATTCGAAGGACTTCCATCGTACATCTTGGATCGCAGGACCGATGTCTCGTATCATGGAAGAGGAGCGTAGCAAGGCTATTCAGCGCCTTGACAGACAGTGATAGTATTAGTTTAATTATGTGAAAACTATTTGGTAGTTAATGATGTAAATTCCGATGTGATTATAAACAAAGGAATATTTTGATGTTTTAAATCCTGTAGATTCTTATCTCGGGATAGTTGATGTAAATAGCAGTGATGCTATCTTATGATGTTAAAACTTTTGAATTGAATGAAATGTCAAAGTTTATTTAAATTGATGTGTTAAGTGAATTATGATTAAATGTTCTAGCAAAGCCTTAAATGTTTGAAGAATTGAATAAAGACCTAATAAGCGAATATTCTTATGAAATTATGCATGCTTGAAGAAGAAGACAACAACGTCAACCCGGCTCGGGAAGAGTCTACGAATAACAACAATAACGCCTTGATACTAATCTGTTCGGCGGTTGGTTAACTTCTTAATTTGGAGCAATGAATAATCAACCTCAAGCTCCACTAAATACTACGTTTAAAAGATTTCAAGCGGTGGGACCACTAGAATTTAAAGGTTCCATGAACCGTCGAGGCTCAAGCGTGGGTTATGGAAATGGAGAAAGTTTTTGGCGTTGCTAGGGTTAGAAGACGGAAGACCGCTTTTGCAACATTTATCTTTGAAGTCGAAGCTAGCTATTGGTGGCAAACAAACAAAGTTTGTGGAGGTGAAGGTATAATTACTTGGGAGAGATTTAAAGAGATGTTTTTCAAGATGTACTTTCTGACGACTCATGAGAACCGGATGGAGGTTCAATTTACGGAATTGAAGCGAGGGAATATGGCGTACTGATTATCTGGCTAGATTCAATGAATTAGCGAGGTTCACCCCGTATATCAAGTACCTGCAGACGAGAGAAAAGCGGAAGATTGAACAAGGACTAAAGCCTTGGGTATATAGTAAAGTATCAATGTTTGAGATAAACACTTTTCTTTGGAATCTTTGGAAAAGGCCATCCTCATTTGAAGGTGGAAGCGATCACGGTGACCAAGTACAATCAAGATCGAGAAGAAGAAGAAGAGTGAAAGTGAAGGAAATAACAAGACTAGTGGAAGTGGCACGAGGAGGTGGTAATTTTAATCGGAAGAAAAGGTGGAATGAAAACTCATCATCGGGGAATCAACAAGGAAGTCGAAGAAGAAAAGAATCGAAGCATGCGAGCTGCGGAAAGCTCATCTAGGAGTTTGTATGAAGGGAAAAAAAGTGTGCTACAATTGTGGTCGGGAAGGCCACATAGCACCTAACTTATCTAACCAAAGAAGGGTGCTTGTTTCACTTGTGGTTGAAGGACCATCTGGCGAAGACTATCCTAAGAAGGGATCGGGGAGGTCGGGGATCGGGGAGAAGCGGGAAACAACGGTGGAAATGCCTTAACTATCACCGGACCAACCGCTACAAAGTAATGCAAGCGCTTGGGACTTTCAACATGATGATGCGAGGATGCGATTCGGTCTCGGGATGTGGTGTCGGTATCATTAGATCAATAAAATTAATGCTTATGTTTTATTTGATTTGGGTCTTACTTGTTCCTTTATATCAGATGACTTTGCTAAAAATTTAGATTTGCCTAGGGATGAATTGGATTACCCCATGAACATAGAAATTGCGAATAGAAATAATCCATGTTGAAATGCGTACATAAGAAGCGTAGAGTGGATATTAAGGGTAATATCATGAGCGTAGATCTTATCCATATTCGACTTGGGGAATTTGACGTTATATTGGGAATGGATTGGTTATTCAATTCTGAGCGTAATTAATTGCCAAAAAAAGCGTATTAACCTTATGACTCCATCAAAGGTTGTGTTTTATGGTAGCAAATCGCCTAAACAAGTGAGTTGTCGGCGATGATGCGAGCCGAGGAAGTTATTAAAGGCAATTTGTATAGGATACTTAGCTTATATAGTCGACGAGTCGAAAAAGAGAATCAGAAGGTAGAAGAAATTACCAATTGTGAGGGACTTCATCGGCGTATTTCAGATGATTTGCGGGACTTCCACCGGATATAGAGGTAGATTTCGTGATCGATTTGGCGCCCGGAAAGCGCTCAATATCGAAGGCACCATACCAAGAATGGCACCGATAGAGATGAAAGAATTAATGGTACAACTACAAAATTCTTTGGAAGAAAGAAGATTCAATGAAGCGTATCGTAGTGGGGAGTGCCGATGTTATTTGTGAAAAAAGAAGGATGGATCGATGCGGCTCTGCATTGACTCTGAAGAAGAATTGAATAAGGTCACGATTAAGAATAGATATCCATTCTGGGGATCGATGACTGTTTGATCAATTGAAGGGGCGAGATACTTTTCCAAGATAGACTTGAGAAGCGGTTATCATCATTGAAGGTGAGGTCGGAGGATGTCTAGAAGGCGGCGTTGAAGCAGCGATATGGTCACTTCTGAATTTTTAGTAATGTTGTTTGGTCTTACGAATGCTCTGCAACATTTATGGGACTAATGAATGGTGTGTTTAAGCCATTTTTGGACAAGTTCGTAGTGGTATTTATAGATGGCATTTTGGTTTATTCAAAAACCAAGGAAGAACATGAAGAGCATTTGAGATTAACGTTGGAAGTATTGAGAAGGGAAAAATTGTAAGCGAGTTTTTGAAATGCGAATTTTGGATTGAGCGAAGTGCAATTTTTTGAGCGCGTAATCGATAAAAGCGGAATTCGGTATATCCATCAAAAGTCGAAGCCGTGATTAAGCTGGGATCAACCAGGGGCGCAAGTCGAAGTCTGAAGTTTTCTTGGATTGGCGGGATATTATAGAAGGTTCATACAAGACTTTTCCAAGATCATAACTCAGTTAATGAATTTAACTCGAAAAAATTTGTGAAATTTGTTTTAGGCGGATAAGTGTGAGGAAAGTTTTCAAGAATTGAAGAAGAGGTTGAGTGCGCCACGGCTGTGTTATCTCTTCCGGACGATCTGAGGAAATTTTGTTGTTTATAGTGATGCGTCGCATAAAGGACTTGGTTGTGTCTTTGATGCAAAAGCAGCAAAGTCATTGCGTATGCATCACGACAATTGAAGGATTACGAGAAGGGATATCGACCCGTGACTTGGAGTTAATTGCGGTTGTTTTTGCTTTGAAAATTTGGAGCACTATCTCTACGGGGAGAAGTGTGAAATATATCTCGGACCACAAAAGTCTGAAATATATTTTTCACATAAAGGATTTGAATATCGTCAAAGAAGATGGTTGGAATTAATTAAGGATTATGATTTGTGAAATTTTATACCATAAGGTAAAGCAAGCGTGGTTCTTAGGCGCCTTAAGTAGAAAAGTCGTGAGAAATTGATGAGGTTATTTGCTCGGGAGGAGCTAATTGCGAAATGGAAAAGCGGAGTTGGAAGTGAAGTATCCTATGGAGATTGATGAGAAGCTATTTATGATGCAATCGGTATAACTCTACTAGATAGCGTAAAGGAGGCTCGACTTCGGAACGAAGAATGTAAAAAGGTGACAAAGAAGATATCTGAAGAGGCTGAACCAAGATTTAAGATGGATAAGGAAGGAATCTTTGAGATTTGAAAGTAGAATTTGGGTTACGCGATACAAGTGATTAAGGAAGAAATTTTGGCGAGGCTCATAGTTCACGATATTCGATTTACCACTGGTAGTACCAAAATGTATCAAGATCTTCGACAACATTTACGGTGGCCAAATTTAAAAGCGAGATGTTGCGAGAATGTGTTGCCAAGTGTCTTACTGTCGAGAAAGTGAAAGCGAACATCGAGAGACCAAGTGGATTGCTACAACCGTTAGAGATCCGAGAATGGAAATGGGAACATATTACAATGGACTTCGTGGTTGGCCTTGAGGCGACTCGAGAAAGGCTCTGACTGACGCGATATGGGTTATCGTTAATGGTGACAAAATCCGCACACTTCCTTAGATCAAAATCGATTCAATTTAGATCGGTTAGCGAGGTTTATCGTAAAAGAGATTGTTTGAGACTGGTCTTGCGGTGTCAATTGTTTTTGATAGAGATCCGCTTTACATCAAATTTCGGAAACGTCTTGAGGAATGCATGGGTGCGCAATTGCGAATGAGTACAACATACCACCCTCAAGCATGAACAGAGGCGAAAGAGCGATTAGGACATTAGAAGATATGCTAAGAGCACATGTGATATACTTTAAAGGAAATTGGGATGATCACCTCTGAAGTTAGTAGAGTTCGGCTACAACAACAGTTACCACGCTAGTATAGGCATGCCGCCTTATGAAGCGTTATACGGCAGAAAGTGCAAAACTCCACTTTATTGGGATGAAGTTGGTGAAAGACAATTGCTAGGGCGGTTGGTACGATGAAGCGGCATAAATAGTCAAAGTGATCCGAGCACGACTAGTAGCAGCTCAAGATTGACATAAGAAATACGATGATCCACATCGTAAAAATATCAAATTTGAATCAGGTAGTTATGTTTTCTTGAAGGTCTCTCCTTGGAAGGGAAAGATCAGGTTCGGAAAGAAAGGGAAATTGAGCCCAAGATTCATTGGACCATTTGAAGTACTGAGAAGAAAAGTTGCGTACGAGGTAGCCCTACCTCCAGCACTCGAGAATGTCCATAACGTCTTCCATGTTTCTGTTTTACGACCCTACAAACCCGATTACAAGCATGTAATTAAATACGAACCCCTACATTTTGAAAAAGACTTATCTTACGAAGAAATTCTGTTCAAATTGTCGACGAGAAAAGAACAAGTTCTCGAAATAAAGTAATACCTTACATTAAGGTAATTTGGAGGAACCCAACATATTTGAAGAAGCTACATGGGAACTCGAAGAGAATATGATGAAGAATTACCCTCATTTATTTACTTAACTTATGTGTATTCGATTCTGGGGACAGAATCTTTGTGAAGGGGGGAGAATGTAATGGGTCAAATTTATTGAGTCGTGATTCTGGGGACAGAATCCTTTTAAGAGGGGAAAGATGTGACGAACGAGATTTTTATAATTTAATTTTAATATTTATTGAAGTAAATAAATATTTTTGATGATTTAATTATTAGATTAAATAATTAATTGATGCAATTGTGGTAGATTAATTTAATTATATGTGTTACATTTATTAAATTAATGTGGAGAATTTTTATTATCGAAGTATGTGATTATGTGAGCTTTGTTAGAGTTTATGCCCTAAAGGCCAATTATTTGATATAATTGCTTAACGTTTTGATATTATATTTCATTGAATAAATATATGATTTTATTATGGTTTTATTTACTGCGTAATATAATTGTTAACATAATAAAATTCCTTAGAATAGTGATACAAATTATATAGTTTCAAGTATGTGACTTGAACATGAGATTATATATTACCATTAGTATCGGTGTTCTTAAATGTCACTAATCAAGTATCATTGTTGATGGGACAACAATGATGCATGGAGACTAGTATGTGGATTATTGATGACCAAATCTCATTGGTCATAAATATATGAGATATTAAGTCGATGCGTAGGTACATGTTGAAACGATGTCTTTGGGACGGACCCACCATGAGAATTCTATATGGAGCATTATGCGAGTGTCGTTAGCAATTCTCATAGTGACAATGATGTAATGGTCCTCCGAGCACGAAATCGCTATATTATTACTACGAGAATTTATGTACTTTGATATCATCAAATGTCACCTTTAATAGGGTGGACTATAAAGGTGATTATTGGGTTCATCATTAATCGTGTGAGAAATATGAGTGATCTAGATGGAATTTAACCATCCTATATATTATGGGTGATATCCATAGGACTCTTGATTGAGTAGGACTATGAAATGCATGGCCATGCTCAAATAGTAATTTGTTTCATATAGTCTACTCATTGATCAAGAAAACTCAGATTAAATTATGAAGAGTATGACACATTCCATGACTCGAGTTTAATCTAGGATATTAAGGTTAAAAGGATTAAATTACATTGAAACATTGGTCACAAAAAGGTTGCATCGAATCATCGATCTTATTATTACTTGGGTAGCGATGATGCATTACTAGATGCATTTCAACATTTATAATTTTATAATATGATTTTAAAATTATTGCCAGCGTAATAATAACCTATAGGTCACACTTACATAGAAACGTTATTTAAAAGGGAATTAATTTAAATTTTAAGGATTTAAATATATTAATATGATTAATAGTATTTAAATCACGAATTTAAATTAAAAGGATAATTGTATATATGTATATTAATTAAGTAAGACTTAATTAAGAGATATATATATATATAAATTCGGATTTTATAAAATTAGGTTTTGATTTGATTAATTCCTTTTAATTACTATATATATGATATATAGCGCTACTTAGGGAAATATATCATAATTGAAAAACCTAGCATTTCTTAGAGAGACTAGAGAAAGCAGATTTGAAGAAAATCCATTCCTTTTGGTGGCTAGTCTGTGAGTCCTTCTTATTGCGAGAATCGTTCGACCCGGTTAGATGCGGCGTTCGATGTGGATCTAGTAGAAGTATGATCGGTTTGTATTGCGTTGGAGATTGAGGTATAATCGGTTTGATTCTCGTTTTTTTGTTTATATCTGGTATAATCTCTAAACCTCTGAATTAATTGATTTTCGCATGGATCTTGTTTTAGGGTTTCGGAAATTGCTTTAAAATTTTAATTTCCGCTGTGCGTTTCTGTGCCGAAGCCCAACAAGCTTATGGTATTAAAAAAATATTTAATAAGCCTATTGGTATTTTAATTAATTTAATTATTAATTAGAGAGTTAATAAATTGACATTATTTATTAATGAGAAATTTAATTATGTGACTATGTGAATTTATGAGAAATTATTATATTTTATTTAAAGTAAATTAAATAAAATATTGGATTTATTTTATAAGGAGTGTGACATTTTCAAACTATATGATAAGGTTTATTAAATTAAATGGCTTTTGAAATCTATTCTAGCAGTAGCCAAAACGGAGCCCTAATGGGAGTTAGGGAGCAGTTAACCCATGATGGGTGGCGACCTCCCATATAGCGTCGATTTTCTCCTTTATTATCATACGTCTTTTTCTTTTCTTTCATTCTTCTAAGTCTAGTAAAGGAAATCACATAGAGAATTAAGAATTTTTGAGGGAATTGTGAGTTGTGTGATTGATTGAGAAAGGTTTCACCTCTTCTATCTACACTACGCTGTGGGTAATTTCTCCCAAACCCAATTTCTATTTCACGTCATTAAGTTTTCATGAATATGGCTTAAGTCTTCTATAAAGTTCCTATAGTTGGAAAGGGTAACAATTATGTGAATATATGTAATAATTCGAGTAGCATAGCATGTTTTATATATATTGTATATGATTCCATATCATAAGTTTCATAATACTGTGACTTGTTGTTTCAAAATTTACAGAGTACGTTATATGGCCAAATGGCCCTTATACGTAACTTTAATATGTCAACCATAAACGGTTTTGTAAAATTTATACTTGTATATGATTATGCATGCTAAAACGAACAAAACAAAACTTGAATGGTTGGATTTGGCCTTATAACGAATCCGTAATATTAATTTTCATGATTTATATTTAAAAACCTTCAAGAACATCAAGAACAGTAAAATTTACATATTTTAATTCTATAATTATGTGTTTTAAATGGTTAAAGTTGCTCTATAAATGTTGGGTAATGATTATATACGAATTCTAACATGTGGGTATGATTAAATTCGTGTAGTAATAATTTAATTGGAGTTTTTTTGGCTGTGTTCTTCAATTTTCGCGAATTACAGAACAGTTTTTGGTTCGCCGCACCGCATGCATGATCTCGTGCCTTAACATCCAAGTGCCTGGCGCTTAAGAGTCCAATGGCATTTGGCCGAGTACCGATCTAACAATGGCCATGAAATACTCACTCTCGAAAAAGTCCGAAATGGGTTATTTTTAAATGTTCAAGTCTAGCAATGTGATAGTAACTTGATTTAAAGAACATAAAGATATGTTAGAAGTATAATGAGATATTAAAATAGATGCTTAGCATATAAATAACATAATTACGTGTGGATTGAATTATTGAATGCATAGTTAGCTTATTGTTCGTGAAATCTAATTTTTGACAATAAGTGTAGTAATTGACTAAGTATAGTCATGAATTCGAGTTAGACAAAAGAATAAACTTATGATGTTTAGTACGTTGTAATTGGTGGTATCGTGAAGCGTAATTGATATGTAGGATTTAAATCAAAGAGCGAGTTTAATTAAAGTGTAATCTACGCATTTGAGGCAAGTTTCCTACCCTACTTGTTATCATTGTTCAAGTTTATATTTACCTTGAGTAAATTCTCATTACTATTATTCAAGTTCGAATTGTTATATTAAAGATTTATTATCCTTTCAAAGTATGAATTTGTTATACAATATTTGTTCTATTGTATACTTCTTGAGATTATTATTCAATTTGAATATCATTATTGTTGAACCTTGTTAGACTAGTGAACCTTATTGATTCGACTAGTCCATAGTTGATGAACGTTCTAAATTTTAGAACCCTTATTGAATTATCAAACCAAACTTCCTTTCAAGTGCGGACTTGAATGTCAAAGCGAGATGAACAACCCTGCAAAGGGATTTACTTATCGTTAGCATTAAGATATTGTGCATGTATGGTACTAAAATTTGATCCCCTAAATACAGAGTAGAAAGGTCCATAGTCTTATGGTATCATTAAAGGTTTCAAGTATAACCCTTGATAACCTAGGACATAGTTCAAGGTCTTATGACCCTCAAAATCTTTTGATTCTTGTTATTCATTCTTGATTCAAAAGTTGAGCTTTTATTTGAAGTCTTTGATTTATTCGCATGTTATTATTTCATTATTATATTGTTATAATTGTGGGCAATCGTGCTCACTCTTACGTAATAATAACATTGCGATTAAAAACGAAAGAAGCGGGCGAGCCTTCCCTTTAGTAAAAAAGGGCAAGCTTAGCAAGTAATGAAGATTGATTATTTATGTGGTGATGTAATGATAATTAGAATTGATGTTACTTAAGACTTATTTGTTTATGTTTCCGCACAGATGATTTAAGGTGAGAGTAACCTGGGATTTATTTATTAAGTAGTTGATGTAACCCCATAAGGGGAGATTTATTATTATTTCTATCTATTGCATGAATGCATTTATTATGGGTAGATAGATAGATGATATTTGTACAGTGAACACCAAATCCCGTGAAATTGAAGTACCCGGATTTGGGGGTGTCACATTTTACAACCCAGATCACTAAATAACATCTTATTACACATATCTAGCCAACAAATTACAACATTTAACATCAAATCATGAGATTTTAAAAACTAGGGTTCTTATACCTTTTGAATGCCCAATCTTGGTTTCTGACTTTGATTCTAATCTAGGCTTGCTATGAAATGATCATGACTTTATTTTTGACTGACCTCCTCTCAAATTTATGGAGGTTGAAGAGAGAGAAAGAGTTGGAAAGGAAATGAGCAAATTTTTGTAACTTTCTCTTTCTTAATCTATTATAAACATAGATGCAATGAATACAAGTTATGCTAGGTGTCCATTTAATCAGATTTGCTGAGATTTTGGAGCCACAAGGTCAATATAGTGGGTCACCAACTCCCACACTCCAATAATGCACTAAAGGGTATTTTGGTAATTTCGATTTTATTTTTAATGGCATTTTGGACATTGGTCAAACCCTTCGAATTTAGGGTTTAGGGTTTGAACCATTTTTGGGTTTAGCGTTTAACCCTTAACTTGCAATTTAATTTTCTAAAATTTCCAATTTAGGTTTTAAAAATAGAAATTTAATATTTCTAAATTATAATTAGAATTTTCTAATTATATTAAAATTCCTTAATCATAATTTAAATCTTACTAATTAGGTTTAACATTTCCTAATTAAAATCGCTAATTTGGCAATTAGGGTTGTCATTGGTCAGTAGGGTTTTTAACCCAGAATTAGGGTTTTAATTATAACAATAATATTTCTAATTTTATAAATTAGATTTTGTAATTAGGGTTTTCTAATTACTCATAACTTGAAAATTAGGATTAATATTTCCTAATTAATATTACAATTATTAAATTAACACTTAGGTTTTTCCTAATTATAAAATTAGGGTTTCAAATCTCGAAATTAGGGTTTTCTAAATTTGAAATTAGGGTTTGCTAATTAATTAAGCTTTACCCTAATTAATATTATACTAATAACACTTAAGCAATATTATTATCCATTAAGTTCCCAGATTAGGGTTTCATACATCGAATTAATTAAGGTTTACCCTAATTAATATTATAATAATAACACTTAAGCAATATTATTATAATCGTATTGTATTACGATTCTTTTCTATTTTATGATTGTTTTGTTTTACGATCTTCTTTCCCTTATACTTTTAGTCTTTTAGACTCTATCTATTCATTATTACTGTTCATCTTTATTGTCAGAGTTAGTTAACTCTGGATCTTTATAACTTGTCAAGATTCGTCTTTAAATCTTATTGACTTAATACTTTTCCCAAATTCATCGCTTAGAACTTAAACTCTATTTGAGTTTGTCCTTATCCATATCCCTGCGGTTATTAGCCTAAGGTAACCCTACCTAAGGTTTATAACCCACAACTTTGATACCAAGTGTAGCGTCCCCAAATCTGGGTATTAATCACCACGAATCTGGTACATCAATTCTATAATATTGCGGAAGATTTAAACATAAATTATTTATACAATAACCTTTACACATAATCCCCAAGGTCGATAACCTTAACTTAATACACATATCCATATACTACAGGACTTACAATGTTATTTGCCTTCAATACTATTTAAAATTTTAACTGTACAATAATCCATTCACGTAACTTGTCTTTGCCTTTGCACCGTAATACAAGTATTCGTCTTAATCTGAAATGTTTATCTTGATATAGCAAGGGTGAGCAATAAGTTTGCCCAACAAGTTTAATTTCAAAGAAAGATATATCATGATTGAAAGAATAATAAGGTAGTTGACAAACTTTCAACATTATAATAATTGTGAGAGAATATGAATCAATTTTCATAGCTTCATGACTGAGTCAATAAAAATGAATGGTCAACAATGAACATGAACAACTATAACTGGACCAAATGGTAATGAAGGTGATCAGCCTTTCATACCTGATGAACATATACAACATGCACAACCTGTGAATCAATAAATCATAGACGTGATGTAATCAACAATGATTAATCACTAGTTAAAAGAATAGTTCGAGAAACTTGCCTAAACCGTCGATTACTGTTACGCAATCTAATTTTAGCTTCAGTTGAAAGACCTATTATTGATAATATCGATCTCTCAATTAGAATAATTTCATCACATATACTACTGTTAATTACAGTCATTATACAACTTAAACACTTATCACATAATCAAATATTAGATTACTCCTTCAATCATCATTATTATTATCGTCCTTTGATAATTCTTTAATCACTATATAATATACATTATGATTTATTATTTTAATCTTATATATTAACAGTAAACTGGATTCCAATTCCAGGAACCAGATTGCAATCCAGCAAGATGGATTCAATGATTTTCAATTGATGAATCGCTTTCCGATCCAATGGCTGGATTTATGATTTTCAATCCCGAAATTTGGATTCAATAATTCTTTTCACGAAAATACCAAATACACTTATTATTTTTATATCCTTTGTCCAAACATATATACATATATTTCATACACAAAAAGATCTTTTCCATAATTTTTCAACTTCCTTTGGTATTTTTAAAAAATCATTTTTAGTTCGTAGCTTAAGAAATTAGCCCTATCATGCTCAACTCTAGAAATTAACATCTCTTGACATAATCTTATACGTGTTAACGTGAGCCTCCAGTTTAAATTTTGTGGCCATCGGAGTTATAGAACTCCGGTTATAGCCATTTTTGTCGGAAAATCCTAAAAATTGAAATGGCCATAACTTGGTCATTTTAAGTCAAAATGAGCTCATTTTTGGTCAAAATGAGCTCATTTTTGGACAGGAGCCACTTTATATCATATTTTTTCATGTCCCAAAATGCCAAAATTTATTTCACAAATTAAGTGGCCGAAATTACCCTTGTAAAATCTTGAACAGTAGGTTTTTGGGAAAAAATGACTTTTTCGTATTTTGTTAAAAACAGTCCATACGAAAAATCTACAACTCATTTTTCAGTGATTCCACTTGGAGATGTTAGAAAACTCTTCATATTATTATCCCAAAATTTCCAGAAATTTTTAGTATTAAAAAAATGACGAAACTACCCCTAGCAATGGCTGGACCAAAACAGTCTGTTTTTCTTTCTAACAATGAAACTATTTTTGCTAAAACAGCCACTACGACTTGTGAACTCAACATTTTTGAGTGATACCACTTGATTTTAGTAATTAACTTACATATCTAGCACCTCTCTTTGATGAATCGCAAAAAGAATGTGTAAATCAAAAACGGTGGAAATCCAAAGTACATAAAAATTTATGGTTTATAAACTAAAAAATTACCTTTCTTTTCTTTTTATTTCCAAACAAATCAACATCCAATATGGGTATATCTAAACATAAAACATTCATCAACAAGTAGATACAAATTTTTTTAGTTTAGAAACATAGATTCAAGTTTTGATTTAGAATCATCAAAATAAAATTACATAATCTAGTTAGAGTTTATACATTTGCTTGATTTCCTTCTCCTTCTTGCTTACATTAATGGCAGCGCTCTCTTTCCTTTTCTCTCTTTAAGTGACCGACTATGGGGTGTGAATGAAGAGAACAAAGTATCTTTATTTACTTTATCTTTGGTTAAATGATATTTAGGAGAGAGAGAGAGAGAGTTGGTAATGAATTAATGGATGAAACCATTACACCCATACCCCTTTTCACTTCCTTAAAAATTCAGCCATGTGGCCCTTTCTTCTTCCTCTAATTAGCCAACCATGTTGTCTCCTTATTCACCCACATAACCATCCGGCCATGTGGCCTTCCATACTCCCACCATTTAGTTTAATTCTATTGTTAGTGCTTTATTAATTGCCCAACATTATTCCTCCTTTTTCCTTTCCTTGTGGCCAATTCTTGGCCTCTCCTTTTCTCCCTCTCTACCACCCGGCCATGTGGCCTTTTATTCACCACGCCTTTTAGTTTCCTTTAATTGCTTATTTAGTGTGCTAAATGTCCAATATACCCCCCCTTCAATTGGGCTAAACTTGGGGGACCATATTTAATCTCTTGGGCTTTTAATTTAATTCTTTGGGCTATGGAAAATTATCATAGTCCAACACTTTTATTTTTATCCTACCCTAATCATTTAATTAGGATTTTCATTTCCTCAATTATAATTTAAATCCTTACTCATACACATTCAAATTCTTAACCCAATTAGATTTTGTGACGCCCCCAAAATTAGGTATACATCACCCATCTTGAGTCGCCAGATACATGGTACAGAATTCAAATACAACTTAATAATATAACTGTCGTGTACAATACGACAAAACATAAACTGTGAGTTTGAATACAAATATTGCCAACTAGAGAGTATACAAACTCAAAAGGAGTCCTCATTACAATTATTATCACACTATTTCACGAATAGTGAGGGACTACTAATGCACCATCTAGGACCATCACTCCGTTCCCAGGCTTCGTTCCAAATTTATATTCTCATTTCCTTAAGAGAACAAAGTGAAAGAAAAGGTGAGCTCAACTAACTTGATGAAGAAATGTTATGACTACAATAATGCGAATAAATTATCATTAGCCTTAAATAGTGTTAAAGCGATACAATATAACAAACATCAAGTTTAAGCTGCGGTGAACAAGCAATCCATCAAAAGAGTCAGTAGAGAATAAAATCTACTATCTTTTATGATTTAAAAGGTTTTCATCACTTTTATCATTTGGGACTCGACAATAAATAATCCACATCATCGAATCACCCATGCACTACTGGCCGAGGATATTCTTTAGTATCACGACCACAATTATCCATGCACTCTACGGGCCAAGAATATTTGTGTATTCATTAATGGTCATGATCATGCCAAAAAGCGTCCATCAATGCACACTACGGGCCAATGAGGACTTTACCACATCATTTGTAACATTACTACCATGATTACAATAGAATAATCCACGGTCATAATCATACAAGTCCATCTATGCACTACTGACGCCACAGATGACTTTCAAAAAATATAAATATGAGGATGATGACAATGATATAAGAATTCAATAAAACAAGTTCAAGAATTAATTTGTCCAAGAATAAATAACGTCCAAATTGTCAACATGATACAGCTTTGTACAGTAAAATTCAAGAATGCTCAGAAGAATATTTCCATGAAAAGATACTGGATGAAGCGCAATTATCAAGGATATTCCACTAATTTCATGGAGTATAGAAGTCAAAACTTTAACCAACCGAGTATAATAAAGAATGGAATAAAAGAAATTACCATGCATGCGGTATTGGCATAGAGCGAGTTATTCCAAGAATACTAAATAACGGAACTAAAGTCGCGTAAATTGCACGCCCATGAGGATGTTCCAACAGGATAATAAAGAATGGAATAACAACAGAAATCACCATGTATGCGGTATCGCGCATGACGAGTTATTCAATGAGAATACTAATAAGGGCGGAATCGGTCCGGTAAAAGCGCGCATGACGGGATATTCCAATGTAATAATAATAAAGAGCGGAACGTGTATGCAGTAAAAAAAGCGCCGTGAATGAGGATATTCCAAATGAATAATAAAGATGGAATCGTGTCCCCAGAAACGCATGCAGAACATGATATTTCAATGAATAAAAAAGCGGAATAGAAGAAGAATGTCACCAAGTATAGGGTAACTGCATATACAAAAGTTATTCCAACAGAATAATAAAGAATGGAATAACATAAGTTCTCTTCATGAATACAAAAGAATAACACCCCTTACGAGTACAACAAATAATATTCCCTACCTTAAGAAGAAGAGTCTTTGGATATATAAGTAGTGAAGTAGAGAATACTTTCTTCTTTCTCTCTATAGTTTATCTCTCTACAGAGTTTGGTGAATTAGTAAGAAAATAATGAAGGAATGAGCTTCTATTTATAGAAAAATGAACTCGCATAGTAACTAACTCATAAACGGTCCAGATTGATTTACTTTAATCGACGGTCCATATTTAAAGCAAAATCTTTTAAATAAAATATAATATATTCTATTTATAATCTAATAAAATGAATAACTTTATAAAAGATTTTACTATGCAAACACTATCTGAATACTTATGCAAACACTATGCATAATAAAATATAATATATTCTAATTATTGTCTAATAAAATAGATAACTTTATAAAAGTATTACATTTTATATAAAAAGATTTTACTATGCAAAATACTATGCAACACTATGCATAATAGAATATAATATATTCTATTTATAGAATAACTTTATAAAAGTATTACATTTTTATATAAAAGATTTTACGTATTATTACATTAATAATACCAACAAAACTGAGTGACTTATTTCATTAATCATATAACATTAAATCTTGGAAGGTTTCGCAAGAGATATTATTTTATTTTATTCATTTCTCTTTTTTTTGGGACAAAAGATAAGTTTGTAATAAGTAATTAAAATCCATAATTTGAACTACATCCAAATATACAATATGAATAGAAGAAGCGGCATGATTTAATTTATACTATCTTTGTGAGTTGGGATAGAGAAAAAAAAGAAAGGAATTTGAAACTATGATAGAAAAAAAAAGAAAAGAAAGAAAATTTACTTTTCCTTGTGTTTGTGACTTTTGGAGAGAAAAAACTTAACTTTTAAAAAGTTTATTACTATTTTACCTTTATAATATTATATTTAAGATCTATTATACGGATAATTTCATATTTTAGTATTTTAGTATTGTGATATTTTTTTGATATTATCTGATTTATTATTTTTTTTATTTTAGGGCTTGTGTTTGTGTTTTTTATTTTTTATTTTGATATTTGAGTAAGTATTTTGATATATTTTTTAGTATGTTATCTCTGTTATTGTATTTTAGTATTTTTTAATTTCTTTCCTAAATTATCCTTCTCCTCCTTTTAAAACTACAAGCATGATATTAGGGTTGTATAAAAATATATAGATACAATGAGATGTATTTATAATCAAGCATTCCATATTGAGAAATGAAAACGTCAACGATGAGTCGATAATCTCTTATGGGGTTATTAAATTATTTTTTTCTCATTGAACTAAACTCCAAATTCATGTCATTGAAGTGAACTTTTTAACAAAATATTTACAAATTTCATCCAAATCAATTGACTTTTAACGATAAAAAACATAATTATTTATTTTTAATTAATTATGCTCATGTAAATTGAAATTTAACTAGACACACTTAGAAGGGGTTTGAATAAGTGTGGGAGCAATCTATGACCAATTTTTAAACTTTAGATCAAGCTATTAAATTCAAGCTACTATATTGATCAATTCAGTTTGCTGAATTAATATAGTCTACTGAATTGACTAAATATCCTGCTGAATTTATAACTTAAATAAAATACTTGGTGTTAAAGAATTATCTTAATATAATATAAATATTCAAATTTTAATTATTAAGATAATTAAATGACTTAAAGTAGAGCCAACAGGAAAATCAACACCATGATTTTTTACGTGGTTAAATTTATTACCCTCTATAATAATAGCCTAGTCCACGTCCAATACCAACTAGTATTGGAGACGATCACTTTATTTATATCTTTATAAATAAACACCGATTACAAAACAAATTCTTACAAAAATTAATTAACAATTAATTTTTTTTGAGCACTCTTGCTCCTTGTGCACCTATGCACTCTTCAAGCACCTTTGCTTCCATGAACCTATTTGTAAACCTTTTCTCTAATCCACTAGGATTAACACCTTTAGACTACACTTAGTCTAAAACAGATTTCAATACAAATATAGATGTCTATGATCAATGTAAGAATAATCAATTTAACAATTAAAGGCTCAACTATATGCAATGATCAATTAGCACAAAAGGATAAATAATTAATTTCTTACCAAATACTAGCTCAAAGATATCAGAAATAAATTTCTTAGCTGGTCAAGGTTTGCACAAACCAAATCAAGTTGCTCAATAATATCAGTGATTGGTGCAAGTATAAATACGTGAGTTATTTATTTCTGTATGAGAAACACCATTTATATAGCCCCATAAACAAGTTACTGTTAATTTCCAAAATAATCTGTTCCAATAGTCCACACAATAACCGACTTGAAAATATGGAGATACCCCACAACGGTAAAGAGATGTATCTTTAATATTTATCCAGTTTAGAAAATTAATCTCTTTGTTAGTTATACAGATTGGATAAATCAAAAACATCTTTAAGAGATAACTTTTTACACAATAACTTTGACTTTATCTCTCCGTATAAAAGAGGCGTGTAGAAGAGGAGTGTAACAATTATTTACTCTTTCCAAAACTAAAGGTCTTTAAAATTCCAATGTAACCATAATTACCTCTCCTTGAAAAACGTATATCAAATCACCAAGAGATAAAGCTGCCGGCAGTTTAGTCTATCTAGTAAATCATATCCACGTGTAGCAGTGACCCAAAAATATCAATTTTAAACACTTACTAAGGCATGTACACGTATCTCTTTCTTAAGGACAATTACATGTGAAACATATATGCATGTGAAACATATCAAGAGTGATACACATGTGATACAGATATCAAATAAAATATTACTTCCTTTTTGTACTTGATGATATGTATATATTATCCTAAAAAAAAATCATAAGATTTTTTTTAAATCATTTTTCATTCAAGACATATAATAAATGTAAATAATATGTCCTAGAGCCTTTAAATGAAAAATCAATTATTATGCAATTGACCTTACAGTTGATTTTCCTAGTAAAGAAAAATTCTTCAACCACTTGAAAATCTCACCAATGTTCTCTATAAACATATACCTGAAACACCATAAAACAATTTAGTATATGAACATTTCATCATCAAAACTTAAGGATGGAATATGACTAAGTCAACATTCTCCCCCTTTTTGATAATGACAACCCAAAATTGTTTAATACTTATTAGCTCCCCCTAAATATATGCATAATATAATTAGCTCCCCCGAAATTTATGCATCAATATCATTCGAGGGATCATAAAATAACTAACTGAAATTCAATTTTAGTAAACCCTGAAATGTTAAACAGCCCTTATTATCTGCCATGTACCTTCAATCATGTTAGTTCAACATATATCAAATATCAAAATTGCTAACATAAATTTTAAAATTTAAACAATACGTCTGGTGAAACACAAATCCAAGTCTTTGCAGTCAAAATCAATAAATAAAACCCCATAATTTCTCCCCCTTTGTCATCAAACAAAAAGGGAAAGATCCATCAATCGAGTTCTACCACTGCTGCATGATGTTCATCCCTCTTGGTGAAGTAAGGACGATGATTGGCACAGTGAACCTTCTCAGCAATGCTTAGATCAGTAGTAAATTGAGGAAGTCTTGGAATGAAAGTTCCAGGGGGTAATGGCACGTCAAGAAATTCACCAATATATTCAGCAAGCCAATTACAATGAACCCATTCCATAACCGTAGAATGCTTACGCTGCATATGTAGTTTAGATCCCACATCATTGAAACGTGTAGAAATGAACTCAGCCAACTCCCCGATCTGATTACTAAAAAACTTGATCTCTTGACTCAACTGACAAGAATTTCGATTAAGCCTTCGCTGCATAACCTTTGCCAAAGCAGTGGTTTGCAGTTCAAAACTTACATGTAAGTTAATAAATTCATCTTCAAGATTGTTATACAGTTTGTTAATTTCAGGAGCACCCAAAGGCAATTTGCCTTTCTCCAACAATGTCATACGAGTGTTAAGGCCAGACATTTCAGCTTGCATTTTTTCTTGATTACTAAGCACCTGTTTCAACATGTCAATGATCTCAGAAGAAGATTGAGTGGGGGGCTGAACAAGAGAAGATAGAATTGAGGGGGGAGGAATAGGATTCTCAGAAATAACACGAACAAATTGACCATCAATCAAAGTGATACGAGAAAGCTTTAAAGTATTGACACTGAGTGAATCATTCACAACAACAGAGAGTTCATTTTCAAAAGAAATTTTAAAGTGATTGAAGAAAGTGGTGAGACTAGTACTATAAGGCAAACATGTTTTTGTTTTTCTCAAACAGCTTGTCATTTGATGGAGCAACATTTAGGATAAATTAAAAGACAAACCTTTTAAAATCATGGTGACAATGATCAAATCTTGATAAGTAAAATCAACACTACCACCTAAACGAGGCAAAAGATTAAACCTAACAAGATGATAAATCACACAAGCAAGAGGAGAGACATCTACGGTTTTTGGAGTAAAAACATCATTCAACAAAAGATTGTCCATTACAATCTGTAATTGTTCCAATGGGGTGAATGGAGAATGGACAAGCCCTTTTCAAGTAAATGGACAATCACCAGTGAATGGAATGTTTAAAATGCTATTGAAATCCATAACCGTGAAATAAAAAGATTTTCCTTTAACAAATGAGGTGTAAAACTCCCCCATGACATTCCAGATTAGTATAAAATTGTTGAACTAATCTGGGATATGCAACAGAAGGAGGAAAAAGTATGGAAGAGATACCACAAGATTTAAACAAAGTTTTTAAAGGAGACTCTTGATAACAGATTTGATCCACTTATTTTTCATAAACCAACTATTTTGGAAAAATGACAGTTTTAAATGCACCTCATAAGCATTACTTCGAAAGAAGTTGTCAAGAAGATCAGAGGAAAGATTAAGGTTTACCAAAATCGGTGGAGGTGTAACCTCTGGCTTAAAGGATGGAGTCATTGACTGACGTCGCCGAGAGGGTCCAGATGATTTAGGCAAGGAGGGACTGAAAGTTGATTCGACAGAAGACGAAGAGTCCACATACTCTGTTTCCTTAGACACGAATTTCTTTAGTTTTCTTTGCTTTCATGAAGGTCCGGTAGTCGATTGGGGAGGATCCGTCGTTTGATCGTCGTCCGAATCCAACAGCGATCGTTTATGTGTTCGAGTTCTCATGATACCAAGGTAAGGTTAAAGAAGATAAACGTATAAGGAAAGAAATAGAGTCAGAAAGATTTTGAAAAGTATAGACAATGGAAAGGAACATATAGAAAGATATAAAAGAAACGGATGCATGTACTAAGTACACTCCTGCACACCTACGTCTTCCAAGAACCTCAGCCGACTTGTCTTTTCAACTTTCGAAAAAAAAATTATGATAGACTCTTTGATTATTGCGTCCATAAATTAAGGAGTTAAGTAGGCGGCCGAATAATCATAATATCAATTATCCTAAATTGTATAAGTTAATAAGATATACATGTGACGGCCCCCGAATCCGAGGTCTCGAATCACCGCGGATCTGGTTCGATCATTCTATACAACGATTACTATTTGCGGAAGATATAAACATAAATTGTTTATACATTAAACTTACATACTTTTCCCCAAGGTCGAGTAACCTTAATTTAATACACAAATCATAACTTGTCTAACACATAACATTATTATCAAATTATACTATTACAAAACTAATCGTAGCATTAACTTTAATTTGGGCTATCTTTTAACTCTTTCTTGTATCCGAAGCATTCACCTTAATCTGCAATGTTTTATAATGATATAGCAAGGGTGAGCATAAAATTTCCCAGCAAGTTTAAGTTCAATAATATAACGATATATCATGATTGAAAGAGTCTGAATAATAAGCTGGCTATAATTCAACAATATAATTGTGAACTAGCAGGAATAAATTTATGGTGAACAAGTATTATACATGAACAAATATATATCCGAACCAACTAGTAATGAAGGTAATCATTTTCATACCGACGATACATGCAATATATCTGAGTACAATTCATGGCAACCAAGAATGATTATCCGAAGCTTATCCGAATGAAACAACTCTTAGTAGAGTTAAGTAAAAACAAACTTACTCGAATTTGATTACCGCTATTATGCAATTTATAACGCTTTATCCGAAGACCTAATATTAGTAATATAGATCTCCAATATTAGAATAATATCATCACAATATAATACTATAAGTTATATATATACATAGAATAACCTAAACACATAACACATAACCCTATCAGCCTATAACACACATATAAATCAAAGATCAAGTCGATTTATTTAAGTTCGAGTTGAATCCGACAAAATTCTAACATCCCGACGGTCTAGTCGGACAAAATTTTGAGTTTAAGTTCAATTAAACTCTGTCTAAACACTTAACCATTATCTAAGATAATTTATTAATAGTCCAATTATTTTTCATAGGCTTGTAATAATTTTTAAATAATTATTATCATTTATCATAAATTTTCAATCATTAATATCGTATTTAAATGAATTAAGTACCACATAATTCTTTTATCATTAATATTTATTTATTATCAAATATTAATGAAATAAATGTCATAATATTATAATATAACTATAATATTTCAAAGTATTTTTAATTCCTTAAAATCATAATTATATGATTTTTAAACCGTTAAATTCATTATCCTAAGTAATTACTATTAATATTAAAATATTAATATTTTCATGACAAAATATCAAAAGTTATATTTTATAACTTAAAATATTTTTATATTACTTAAATCATTTTATATGATTTATAAAGCATTAAATCTATTTTTCCATAATTTATTTAATATATTCATTAAATAAACTAATTATCGTTAATATTAATTAATTAATGAAATTCATCACAAAATATTAAAAGTCACTTTGAAAATAACTTCAAATATTTTATTATATCATAATATTATTTTTCATGATTTTTCATGTATTAAAATCATTTTTAAATAATTTATTTAATATTATAATTAAATAAATTAAATACTATTTATATTTCAAAAATATTAAATATTTATGAAATATACTCAAAATAGTTAAAAACTATTTTTCAGACTTTAAAATAATTTTCCGGAATTTATTTTGTATTTTTAATAATTAAAAACCATTTTTATCTATTTTTAAATAATTTTTGGAAAATCAAAAAATAAAATAAATAGAAACCGTCGCTAAAGGGCCCTATAGCGATAGACCCGTCGCTATAGGTGTTCTTGGCATGTTCTTGAGCTGCCCAGAACTTCATCGCCAGTCACCAAGGTAAGTAGTTCGACCATCATTTGATTCAAGGTTATATGGTTTCTGGGCTGGATAAAGTTCTTAGATTGTAGTATACGTGCAATACTACAACTACATATTAAGTTCATGGCCAAAACATTTTACCACTAAGAGATCTTAGCCACCAAAGTTCATGTCAGAGTTGTTCTTCATTTCTGGGTTTTCCAAAAATGAAGAACAGTTGCTAGGCCTTACTTTGAAGCCTCTTATCTTGGAATATGTGTTTGTTTTGTGATATCTAATGGTTCCTACATGTAGTCATGATGTCCTAGTATAATTATATAACATCCGAGAATCATAAAAACATCTCCTACACAAGATCTGGGCCGATCTAACGTATGGTCAGAAGTTGTTCTTGAACGAATTCTGGGTTTCCCAGAATTCTTCAAAGCTGGTGGTCAACGCATTTTTGACCTTGATTAACTTTCACCCTGGTTATGATCTAAATGATATAATGACTTTACTATGTAGTATACTTATCAGACTACAACATGAAAATAAAAACATGGCCAAACAATCAAACGACTGCAAGATCAGAGGCCAAATAAAACTTGTCAGAAATTCTGGGAAAATTCTAGGTAACCCAGAAACAGACTTTGTGCTCAGTCAACGTACTTTGACCGCTTATCACAGTCCTGTTTCCAGTTTCATATCACAGTCCTCATGTTAGGCTACATATTAAAAACATAAAACACACCAATCCGTTAACACATAAAGATCTAAGGCCTCTGACATTCGACTGTCAGACCACTTTTTTCATCATTTCCAAATTTTCAAAAATGCTAGATTCTAGGACTTTGATGTTATGGATCTGGGATTTTACAACCCAGATCACTAAATAACATCTTATTACACATATCTAGCCAACAAATTACAACATATAACATCAAATCATGAGATTTTAAAAACTAGGGTTCTTATACCTTTTGAATGCCCAATCTTGGTTTCTGACTTTGATTCTGATCTAGGCTTGCTATGAAATGATCATGGCTTTATTTTTGACTGACCTCCTCTCAAATTTACGGAGGTTGAAGAGAGAGAAAGAGTTGGAAAGCAAATGAGCAAATTTTTTGTAACTTTCTCTTTCTTAATCTATTATTTTTAATGGCATTTTGGACATTAGCCAAACCCTTAGGTTTTAGGGTTTGGGTTTGGGTTTGGGTTAGGGTTTGAACCATTTTAGGGTTTAGGGTTTAACCCTTAACTTGCAATTTAATTTTCTAAAATTTCCAATTTAGGTTTTAAAAATAGAAATTTAATATTTCTAAATTATAATTAGAATTTTCTAATTATATTAAAATTCCTTAATCATAATTTAAATCTTGCTAATTAGGATTAACATTTCCTAATTAAAATCGCTAATTTGGCAATTAGGGTCGTAATTGGTCAGTAGGGTTTTTAACCCAGAATTAGGGTTTTAATTATAACAATAATATTTCTAATTTTATAAATTAGATTTTGTAATTAGGGTTTTCTAATTACTCATAACTTGAAAATTAGGATTAATATTTCCTAATTAACATTACAATTATTAAATTAACACTTAAGTTTTCCCTTATTATAAAATTAGGGTTTCAAATCCCGAAATTAGGGTTTTCTAAATTTGAAATTAGGGTTTGCTAATTAATTAAGCTTTACTCTAATTAATATTATAATAATAACACTTAAGCAATATTATTATCCGTTAAGTTCCCAAATTAGGGTTTCATACATCGAATTAGGGTTTCGAATTCCCGAAACTGAAATTAGGGTTTTCAGAACCGGTTTCTAGGGTTTCTTGTTAATCGTTAGGGTTTTCTAACCGAACGTTGACGTTCTTAATATATACTTAGGGTTTGTCACATATATCGTTTATCTGGTCAACTCTTGACCCTTAACCACATCATGCACACATATACACAAAACATAAACGCTTATTCCCTTAATCCTGAATAATTCACCTAAATCCTTCACAGAATTTTTAAATCCTCAAAATTCTTTCTTAAAAATATCAAATGCATACACTTATTTTCTGTCTAGGTTCTAATATTGAACCTTAAATCAATTAATTAAAATTTTAAAATTTTTCTAAATTCTCGGGTTGTCACATTCACCTCTTCTTCTAAAAATTTCATCCCCGAAATTTACCTTACACCTTACACCATACACCATACACCATACACCATACACCATATATACACAGCATCACATGCTACCCAATGCACCACTCACAAGAGTAAAAATTTTCAAATTTTGCTGAAGAGTCATATAGACTATTTGTCTGTCATTTTCGCAAAGGTTTTATGGAAATTCATCCGCAAACCGTCATAACTTACAGACACAAAGGGTGATTAGCCTGATATGTCGTGTACTGGCCAAGTACTGATTTTATCTGTTTCTCTTCACTGCCATAGGCACAAAATTCTACCTCAGTCTTATTTCCGCACCAAAACAAATTGGTTCAGGAAATTTCTTTCAATGAACACTTAGAGTTTTCATAAATGTTTGACTAGCTGAATCAAATAGCATAGACTCATATCAATAATTCAATTCAATCGAATTATTTAGATGTAGCCAAACCCCGTTGGCAAATTAAAATTTTTGAAAATATTTTTGAGAATGACGTTATTATGCCGTACTGTATTAACAGTCCGTTTGAGGATGCCGTCATTGTATGATTTTGTCATAACACATCATACAATAGTGGAATAACGATTTTAGATCAAATTCACACTAAGTATTCCTGTATTTACAACTTCATCACTTTTTATCATCTCTGCACCAGGTTACATGGCACATGAGTGATAAAAAAAATAAATTTTGATATTTCAAATCATTTGCGTCTAGCCGAAATAAGTAGCATATACTATACTTTAAACCGTTTCAAAAATGATTACGAGTCTACATTTTTTTTTTCAAAAGTACATAGTGCGTATTTTGCTTGATATCAAAATTTCGAAGTCTAGCATAGCTAGGAGGTTTGGAAAACTTATGTCTCCTCTAATAATCAGTTACTTAATCAATCTATATGTTCCTATAATCCTCAATACTCCATTTACACACAACTATACCCAGTTCGTCAAACTTAAGAACTCGTACTTAATCCTATTTATTCTCTACCTACATCCTACATATCTGTTATACACATGTGAAAAGAAACACCTTCTCAACAAGTATATAGCAAATAGCGCGACACAAATATTTCATAATCCCCACTTAATCCTAATCCCCTTCTCAATACGAATTTCATTTAATCCGTATTCATAATCCTTTCCTGAATCTGTACCAATTCATAGTACAACTGACACAGCAATCGTTGTTGTAAACTTTCCAATCATCCGATTGATTCTTATCCCATACTATAACCTTATCAGATCACGGGGTGATCTCATCGTATATATTACGATTCATTTCCATACTATGATCGTTTTGTTTTACGATCTCCTATCACGGTACTTTCAGTCTTTTAGACTTTATCTATTCATCACTACTGTTCAACTTCATTATCAGAGTTAGGGAACTCTGTATCCGATAACTCACCGAGATTCGTCTTTGAATCTTACCGACCAACTAACTTTATTTGAGTTAGTACTTAATCTAATCACTGCGGTTATTAGTCTCAGGTATTCCTACCTAAGGTTCATAACCTATAGCTTTGATACCAACTGTGATGGCCCCCAAATCCGAGGTCCCGAATCACAGCGAATCCGGTTCGATCATTCTATACAACTATTACTATTTGCGGAAGATATAAACATAAATTGTTTATACATTAAACTTACATACTTTCCCCCAAGGTCGAGTAACCTTAACTTAATACACAAATCATAACTTGTCTAACACATAACATTATATATTATCGAATTATACTTTTACAAAACTAATCGCGCACATTAACTTTAAGCTGGAACTATCTTTAACCTTTCCTTGTATCCGAAGCATTCGCCTTAATCTGTAATTTTTAATCATGATATAGCAAGGGTGAACATAAAATTGCCCAGCAAGTTTAAGTTCAATAATATAACGATATATCATGATTGAAAGAGTCTGAATAATAAGCTGGCTATAATTCAAAAATATAATTGTGAACGAGCAGGAATAAATTTATGACTGAACAAGTATTATACATGAACAAATATATCTGAACCAACTGGTAATGAAGGTGATCAACCTTTCATACCTAACTTATACATGCAATATGTACAGAGTACAATTCATGGCAACTAGCAATGATTATCCATAAGCTTATCCGAATGAAACAACTCTTAGTAGAGTTAAGTAAAAACAAAATTGCCTGAACCGTTGATTACCGCTACGTAATTTATAACGCTTTATCCGAAGACCTAATATTAGTAATATAGATCTCCAATATTAGAATAATATCATCACAATATAATACTATAAGATATATATATATATATATATATATATAATAACCTAAACACATAACACATAACCTTATCTGTCTATAACACACATATAAATCAGCATCAAGTTAGACTATTTAAATCCGAGTTGAATCTGACAAAATTCTAACATCCCGACGGTCTAGTCGGATAAAATTTCGAGTTTAAGTTCAATTAAATTCTGTCTAAACACTTAACCATTATCTAAGATAATTTATTAACAGTCCAATTATTTTTCATAGGCTTGTAATAATTTTTAAATAATTATTATCATTTATCATAAATTTTCAATCATTAATATCGTATTTAAATGAATTAAATACCACATAATTTTTTATCATTAATATTTATTTATTATCAAATACTAATGAAATACATGTCATAATATTATAATATAGCTATAATATTTCAAAGTATTTTAATACCTTAAAATCATAATTATATGATTTTTAAACCAATTAAATTCATTATCCTAGGTAATTACTATTAATATTAAAATATTAATATTTTCATGACAAAATATTAAAAGTTATATGTTATAACTTAAAATATTTTTATATTACTTAAATCATTTGTGTATGATTTATAAAGCATTAATTCTATTTTTCCATAATTTATTTAATATATTCATTAAATAAACTAATTATCATTAATATTAATTAATTAATAAAATTCATCACAAAATATTAAAAGTCTTTGAAAATAACTTCAAATATTTTATTATATAATATTATTTTTCATGATTTTTTCATGTATTAAAATCATTTTAAATAATTTATTTAATATTATAATTAAATAAATTAAATACTATTTATATTCCAAAAATATTAAATATTTATGAAATATACTCAAAATAGTTAAAAACTATTTTTCAGACTTTAAAATAATTTTTTGGATTTTATTTTATATTTTTAATAATTAAAACCCATTTTTATCTATTTTTAAATAATTTCCAGAAAATCAGAAAATAAAATAAATAGAAACCGTCGCTAAAGGGCCCTATAGCAATAGACTCGTCGCTATAGGTGTTCTTGGCATGTTCTTGAGCTGCCCAGAACTTCATCGCCAGTCACCAAGGTAAGTAGTTTGACTATCATTTGATTCAAGGTTATATGGTTTCTGGGCTGGATAAAGTTCTTAGATTGTAGTATACGTGCAATACTACAACTATATATTAAGTTCATGGCCAAAACATTTTACCACTAAGAGATCTTAGCCACCAAAGTTCATGTCAGAGCTGTTCTTCATTTCTGGGTTTTCCAGAAATGAAGAACAATTGCTAGGCCTTACTTTGAAGCCTCTTATCTTGGAATCTGTGTTTGTTTTGTGATATCTAATGGTCCCTACATGTAGTCATGATGTCCTAGTATAATTATATAGCATCCGAGAATCATAAAAACATCTACTACACAAGATCTGGGCCGGTCTAACGTATGGTCAGAAGTTGTTCTTGAACAAATTCTGGGTTTCCCAGAATTCTTCAAAGCTGGTGGTCAACGCATTTTTGACCTTGATTAACTTTCACCCAGGTTATGATCTAAGTGATATAATGACTTTACTATGTAGTATACTTATCAGACTACAACATGAAAACAAAAACATGGCCAAACAATCAAACGACTGCAAGATCAGAGGCCAAATAAAACTTGTTAGAAATTCTGGGAAAATTCTGGGTAACCCAGAAACAGACTTTGTGCTCGGTCAACGTACTTTGACCGCTTATAACTGGAGATCTGGACTTTCTATGACCCTGTTTCCAGTTTCATATCACAGTCCTCATGTCAGGCTATAGATTAAAAACATAAAACACAGCAATCCGTTAACACATAAAGATCTAAGGCCTCTGATATTCGACTGTCAGGCCACTTTTTTCATCATTTCTAGATTTTCAAAAATGCTAGATTCAAGGACTTTGATGTTATGGATGTGAGACCCCAAATTTTATGAATAAATATTTAATTTTCTCAAAATAATTTTTTAATATTATGGTGTGTGTTATAGTTGTGGGTAGTATTTATAAATTTTGAAAAGTATGCAAGTTGTTGTATAATATTCGATTGGTCGGAAAATATTCTTTTTGTCGGAGAATATTCATACGACGGTACAATCATTGGTGGACCCCACAACGGAATTATTGTCGGATTGAAAAAACGACAAAAATATTTTATGAAAATAACGGCGGAAGTTTTACCGTTAACTGTTGAAACACCCGGTGTTAAAAATACAGTAATACGCATGGTTGCATAGTAGTACACGGTATTAATTATTGATGCTTACGTGATAAGTCACTCAGTTTTGTTGGTATTATTAATGTAATTATACAGAAAATCTTTTTATATAAAACAGAATACTTTTATAAAGTTATTCTATAAATAGAATATATTATATTTTATTATGCATAGTGTTGCATAGTATTTGCATAGTGTTTTGCATAGTAAAATCTTTTTATGTAAAATAAAATACTTTTATAAAGTTATTTGTTTTATTAGACAATAATTAGAATATATTATATTTTATTATGCATAGTGTTTGTATAAGTGTTCAAGATAGTATTTGCATAGTAAAATCTTTTATAAAGTTATTCGTTTTATTAGATTATAAATAGAATATATTATATTTTATTTAAAAGATTTTGCTTTAAATATGGACCGTCAGATTAAAGTAATTCAATCTGGACCGTTCATGAGTTAGTTACTATGTAGTCCATTTTTTTTATAAATAGAAGCTCATTCCTTCATTATTTTCTTACGAATTCACTGAAACTCTAGAGAGATAAACTATAGAGAGAAAGAAGAAAGTATTTTGCTACTTCACTACTCATATATCCAGTACTCTTCTTCTTAAGGTAGGGAATATTATTTGTTGTACTCGTAAGGGGTACTCTTTCTTTCTTATTTATGAAGAGAACTTCGTTATTCCATTCTTTATTATTACATTGGAATAACTTTTGTATCTGCTGCTACCCTATACTTGGTGACATTCTTTTATTATTACATCTTTATTATTACATTGGAATATCCTCGTCATGCATTTCTATGGGACTGGTTCCGTCTTTATTATTATTTTGTTGGAATATCTCGTGCATGCGTTTTTACTTGGGACTGGTTAAAATCTTTATTATTATTACATTGGAATATCATGTATACGCATGCGTTTACGCCGCACTGATTCCGCCCTTATTAGTATTATGTTGGAATAACTTTTAATACATGCAAGTACCGCATGCATGGTGATTTTCATTGTTATTCTATTCTTTATTATTACATTGAAGCAATTGTCGATCACGCGAATTTACTTTGACCGGTTCCGTTATTTAATATTCTGTTGGAATAACACATACATGCAAGTACCGCATGCATGGTGATTTCTTTTGTTATTCCATTCTTTATTATACTTAGTTGGTTAAAGTTTTGACTTCTATACTCTATGAAATTAGTGGAATATCCTTGATATTTTTGCGCTTCATCCAAAGATCTTTTCATGGAAATATTCTTCCGAGCATTCTTGAATTTTACTCTCTAAAGCAAAGATCATGTTGACAATTTGGAAATTATCGGTTCTAGATAAATTAATTCTTGAACTTGTTTTATTGAATTCTTATATCATTGTCATCATCCTCATGTTTTATTTTTTGAAAGTCATCTACATGGCCTGTAGTGCGTAGATGGACTTGGTATGATTATGACCGAGGATTATTCGGTATAACCATAACCAGTAATATTACAAATGATGTGGAAAAGTCCTCCTTGTACGTAGTGCATTGATGGACGATTTTTTGGTATGATTATGGCTATGGATTCTCTTTGGTAGTAGTGCAAAGATGAATTGTTTTATGGCATGATCGGGACCGTTGATGAAAAACATGATTATCTTTAAGTAAAGTGCATGGATAATTTGTGGTCGTGATACTAAAGAATATCATTGGCCCTCAGTAGTGCGGGGATGATTTGATGATGGATTGGATTATTTATTGTCGAGTCCCAAATGATAAAAGTGATGAAAAACCTTTTAAATCATAGAAGATAGTAGATTTTATTCACTACTTGACTCTTCTAATGGATTACTTGTTCACCTGCAGATTAAACTTGATGTTTGTTATATTGTATCGGTTTAACACTTTTTTAAGGCTAATGATAATTTATTCTCGCATTATCTTAGTCATAATATTTCTTCGGGCTAGTTGAGCTCACCCTTTATTTCTTTATTTTCTTGTGAAATGAGAATATATTTGGAACGAGTCGAGTGAGCGGAGTGATTGTCCTAGATGGTGCATTAGTAGTCCTCACTATTTCGTGAAATAGTGTGATAATAATTGTAATGAGGACTCCTTTTGAGTTTGTATATACTCTAGTAGATAATATTTGTATTCAAACTCACAGGTTTATGTTTTGTCGTATTGTACGGCAGTTTGTATTATTAAGTTGTATTTGAATTACATGCCATGTATCTGGCGACTCAAGATGGGTGATGTATACCTAATTTTGGGGGCGTCATAATGGATCTGGGATTTTACAACCCAGATCACTAAATAACATCCTATTCACCACAAAAAATGGGCATTTAGCAACGATTTTTCGGGCAACAACTTTATAAGTCGTTGCTAAAAGTATATGTTTAGCAACGAAATTTGTCCTTCGTTGCAGATTGTGTTAGGCTTTCATATTTTACGACGAAATTCATAAGTCGTTGCAAAATTTCGTTGCTAATTATTGGCGGGAAAAAAGTTCGTTAGAAATTCGTTGCAAAATTTTTGACCACTTGATTTTTCGTCATCGGGGGCAACAAAAGTTTTTTTGTTGCTAAAAATGGGGCTTTAGTAACGATTTTTCAAGCAATGACTAAAGTCGTTGCTAAAAGTGTATGTTTAACAACGAAACTTGTCCTTCGTTGCAGATTGTATCAGACTTTCACTTTTTGCAACGAAATTCATAAGTAGTTGCAAAATTTGGAAACAAAATTCGTTAGAAATTCGTTGCATAATTTTTAACCACTTAATTTCTCCTCATCGTGGGCAACGAAAAATTTTTTGTTGCTATATTTCGTTGCCTAATATGGAAATGATTTTTATTTTCATTGCATATGTTATACAACTTTTTGCAACGACAATTAAAATGTTACCTTAAATTAAGATAATAATAATAATAATAGTACTACTAATAATAACAATAACAGTAATAATAATATTAATAATAATAATAATAATAATAATAATAACAATAGTAATAATAATAATAATAATAATAATAATAATAAATTTTGTTCTTGTATTTTTGTTACCTAATACGGGCGCATTCATTTGCAATAATATTTTTCATTCACAGTATTTTGTACAATTTTTGCAACGACTAGTAATTTGTTACCCAAAATTAAGATAAACTTAATAAGCGCTATCTTCCGCTTCTTCTTTTTTTTAACCCAAAACGATCATTTTGTATTTTAAAATTTTTATTTATTTGAGCACAATTTTATACAGTCAAATGTTTCACTCCCTCCGTCTCAAAATAAATGTTCCATTTTACTTTTTTTTGCCAGAGTTATAAATTTTCTAATTTATAAAAAATAGATTTTGCAGTAAATTAAATGTAATTTGTAATGATCATATTCACTCACTTATAATATTGAAAAAATGTAAATACTTTCTACATAAAGTTAAAATTGCTACATAAAGTACTAAATTACTTAAAAATTTTCACATCAAAATAATCTCTAGTAGAAATTTATCGAAATACCCGATTTGGCTAATCTCTGGTAGAAATTAACCGAGATTTGGTCACGATTGGCTTTATATAGTTTGACGATAGTCTAACTTAGTTTTCAGAGAACGACACTATAAGTGTAAATAAATGAATTTTTGACAGATGATAACTTTATAAGTGTAAATATGTAAATCCTTTAAAATCTGATGGGATCCTTAGGTACCCTGTAAAAAGGGTGTTAATTAATTTTTTAAATGAAGTCAAATCGTATAAAAATATAGTCAAATTGTATAAAATAAACACTTGGTGACTTAAGGGTGTAACCGAATATATACGAATGTATCCATATCCGAAAAATTAATTCGCTATTAGTATTCGTATCCAGTTTTCGATAAAATTTATAAATATTATCCGTATCCGATATTCAAAATAATATCCGATACGGATAATATCTGTGTCCATTTATTTTATTTGAATAAATAGATTATTCGAATATTCAGGTATCCGAATTCGTTTATCAGTCACCTAATATAAAATTCATTCAAATTATTTATAAAAATTTTAAAAAAAAATTGAATAATTACTCATCACCAATCATAATTTAAAGTTTAAACAATATATATTAATTAAATATCCTAATCATAAAGGGGATGAAAATGTCAAAACACATCATCATACACTATTGATCATAAAAATCAAAATTTAAACATTCTAAAGAAAGTATCAAATTAACATCATTGAAAAGATGGTAAAACTTTTGTTCTTCTTTACAATCATCCTTCATTAATTTGCATTCTAATTAACTACAACTGCAAGAGAAAAATAAATAATATTAGTATAATATTAATCTAAAATAATTAAAAAGTTGTGAAAGGTTAAAAGCAAAATTTTTGTAAATTGGTGATTTTACCTTGCTAGCCATTCCATTGTAGATTCACTTATTTTGAATTGTGAATCTGATGTAAATTCTATACATTTGTTTATTTAGGAAGTTTTAAACCCAACCCTATGGTTAGATCTTCAAACTACATCCTAGAGTTAAACTAGCCCACCTAAAAGCTGCTATATGGTAAATTTATTTATGCTACTGATAAGCGATAATTGCTTCCACTTGTCCTCACTTGTAACTTTGATTCCCCATCTTTGATTCATTTGTCTTAAGTTTTGGATATCATACAAGTGGTACATTCATCTATTACCAAAGCACATTAGATAGGCAATCCTAGAAATTTAGAGGTACTAATCGAGAGCTCAAAGGAAGCCCCCCAGCCAATGCCAAATATAGACACTGTTGCTGCCCATAGGTAGTAGCCCCTTTTTCCTTACCCATTACTTCATGTCATTACATCCCCTATAATGGCCTTTTACTAATTTAAAGAGGTTACATTCATTTATAATTAAACACCAACGGTAGGGCATCTATAGCAACACAAGTGCACTGATGAAAGCCCATGAAAAGCTCTCAAATTAATGTCACTTCATGCCCATTTCTTCTTTGCCTTAGCGCAAAGCAAATTTCGCTTCCCTCCTTCTTTAGTTTCTAAACTTTTATCCATGCATTCTAATATGCTACATTTTAGAGACAAGGTAGTTAACATACTCCCCTATTTAAACAAAATACTAACTAATTTATATAAGTAACTTCACCACGTCGATCGAGAGCTCAAAAGAGAGCCCCTGACCCAAATTGCAAGAATCGTTCTTTGTCAAGGACATCACCTTGCACCCTACTCAAACCCTTCCTTTTAGCAATTTTGTAACCTTTAATACACCATTTCATTTGTACCAAGTTTTTAGTATGATGAAGATATTATAGCAACCTACTTAAGAAAATATTAGGCCATTACTTTGGGTTCTTCAAATTTTAAAATAAGTATGTAAAAGTAGCTTGACATACTAAATTCTAACTTTTAATTTTAGCTTAAAAAAATTGCTTTTCGTTTCCATTTAATATGTCAAAACACTTTACTTATCATCATATATGGTCTACATATCTAGCCCAAGCTTTAATTTTGCTTAATACTTGATTTTCAGCCGAAATAGTTCATAGAAGACTTTTGACAAACACTATACGTGCACTGTTTTGTAACACTTGTGTCAAGGCTATTTGTTTATGCCACAATCCCATTTTAACTCCCTTATGTCTCCACACAACCAACCTATCTCCTTCATTCTAATTCAGATTATATCAACCAATTACACAACCAAAACTAACTAATTACAAACTAATTTATAAACTAGTTAGTTTACTAACTTTTCAAACTTTCAATTCATTTTGATTCTAATATAACCCATATGAAATATATAAATTTTACGTTGCTATATTATTTAACATAATCAATACATATTGCCCAATTATAAATGCTCGATTAAAACCAAATATAGCATCAATAGTGTAAAATTAACTAATTTTCATGAATTACTTAGAAATATATAATACCTTCTAAGAAGCTTAATCAATGCAAAAGCTTAGCTTCTTCTCATCGATATTTCCTTCTCTCTTTTGCAATTGGTTCTTAATTCCCCACCACCCAAATTCAATTGTGAACTTCAATATTCCCTAATATATTTGGGATTGGTTTTGGAACGGAGAAGATAGGAGGATGTTGGGAACTTGTGACTCATAAATATAGCAGCCACTGGAAAAGGGCTAGTGCAGAGCATAGTGAAACGGAGCGTAGCGGAGCGAAATGAATCACTAGCCTTCAGGGTTGTACCCAAGGTCAAGCGAAGAAGGAGCTGCAATGCTAGAAGACCGGGAGGTCTTCAGACAAGTAAGCTTGGGAGGCTCACTGCAGAGGCCGATCGAGCACGGGTGAGCTGGCACTGGAGGAAGCGTCTGGCTAAGTGGCGGGCACGCCTGCAAGATGCCTTCAAGCGGCGTGGGCGGCGTTCGCAAGGCTTCAAGCAACTATGTTGTGTGGATTGTTGTGACGCCCCCAAAATAGGTATACATCACCTATTTTGAGTCGCCAAATACATGGTACAGAACATAAATACAATCTTAATTATACAACAAGAGAGCTGTGAGTTTAAATACAAATACTGTCTTCTAGACAATATCCACTCTTAGAATGAGTCCTCGTTACATTTATTGTCACACTATTTAACAGAATAGTGAGGACTACTAGCTTATACTATCATCCGGACCATCACTCCGTTCCCCGACTCGTCCCAGCTACGTTTTCATTTCACGAGAGAAACGGTGAAAGAAAGGGTGAGCTCAACTAGCCCCGAAAAAAATATTATGACTAAGATAATGCGTAATAAATTATCATTAGCCTTAAACAAATGTTAAACTAATACAATATAACAAACATCAAGTTTAATCATGAAGGCGAAAACAAGCAATCCATTAGAAGAGTCAAGTAGAGAATAAAATCTACTATCTTCTATGATTTAAAAGGTTTTCATGACTTTTATCATTTGAGACTCGACAATAAATAATCCACATCATCGAATCACACCCCTACACTACGGCCAAGGATATTTCTTTAGTATCACGACCACAATTATCCATGCATCACGGGCCAAGAATATTTGTGTATTCATTAAAGGTCATGATCATGCCAACAACTCATCCATTAATGCACTACAGGCCAATGAGGACTTTTACCACATCATTTGTAACATTACGGTCATAATTACACCGAATAATCCCTGGTTATAATCATACCAAGTCCATCTATGCACCTACAGTGCCACAGATGACTTTCAAAAAATATAAATATGAGGATGATGACAATGATATAAGAATTCATATAAAAAAAAAAGTTCAAGAATTAATTTGTCAAGAACCAATAACGCCCAAATTGTTAATATGATCTTGCTTTGTAGAGTAAAATTCAAGAATGCTCGGAAGAATATTTTCATGAAAAGATATCTTTGGATGAAGCGCAATTATCAAGGATATTCCACTAATTTCATGGAGTATAGAAGTCAAAACTTTAACCAACCGAGTATAATAAAGAATGGAATAACAAAAGAAATCACCATGCATGCGGTACTTCAAGATGACAAAGTTATTCCAACAGAATACTAAATAACGGAACCAGTCGAGGCAAAAATCAAGAAGCATGGATGTTCCAAATGAATAATAAAGAATGGAATAACAAATGTAAATCGCCATGCATGCGGTATTACATAGACAAGTTATTCCAGCGAGAATACTAATAAGGGCGGAATCGTGTGTCATGCGTAAAACGCATGCATGTGAGGATATTCCAAATGAATAATAATAAAGATTTTAACCAGTCCCGGCATAAAACGCATGCATGAGCGAGGATATTCCAATGTAATAATAAAGAGCGGAATCAGTCCGGCCAGAAAACGCATGCATGAGATATTCCAATGAATAGTAAAAGCGGAATAATGAAGAATGTCACCAAGTATAGGGTAGCCAGATATACTGAGTTATTCCAATGTAATAATAAAGAATGGAATAACATAAGTTCTCTTCATGAATACAAAAGAATAACACCCCTTACGAGTACAACAAATAATATTTCCTACCTTAAGAAGAAAAGTCTTGATATATATAAGTAGTGAAGTAGCGAGAATACTTTCTTCTTTCTCTCTATAGTTTATCTCTCTAGAGTTTCAAGTGAATTAAGTAAAAAAAATAATGAAGGAATGAGCTTATTTATAGAAAAATGGATCAAGATAGTAACTAACTCATGAGCGGTCAGATTGATTTACTTTAATCGACGGTCCATATTTAAAGCAAAATCTTTTAAATAAAATATAATATATTCTATTTATAATCTAATAAAACGAATAACTTTATAAAAGATTTTACTATGCAAAACTTATCTGTGCACTATACAAACACTATGCATAATAAAATATAATATATTCTAATTATTGTCTAATAAAGCAGATAACTTTATAAAAGTATTCATTTTATATAAAAAGATTTTACTATACAAAATACTATGCAACACTATGCATAATAGAATATAATATATTCTATTTGTAGAATAACTTTATAAAAGTATTACATTTTATATAAAAAGATTTTTACGTATTATTACATTAATAATATCAACAAAACTAAGTGACTTATCACGTAAGCATCAATAATTAATCAGATGCTACTATGCAACTTATGCCAGACATCGATTTCTTTTAACAAGGGTGTTTCAACAGATTAACAGTAGAAACTTTCGCCGTTATTTTCATAAAAAGTATTTTTGTCGTTTTCTCAATCAGAGCAATAATTCCGTTTGTAGGGTCCACCAATGATTGTGTCGCGTTATTTAATATTCCCATTAAAAGCGAATATTCCCAGACCAATTGAATAATATTATATAACAACTTGCGTGATTTTTGCAAAATTTATAAATATTACCCACAACTATAACATTATATCAATTTCACTCCTATAATATTCAAAAATAATATTTATAGAAAATTCATCTTTATTCAAAAAATTGGGGTTTTACAATTGTTTATTGGAAAGGGTATTTTGGGTAATTGACCATTATATGAAGTAGGGTTGTAATAGGATTAGTAGGTATATATACTATCTATTGTAAAGCCCTATGTAACCAAGGAATCATCAATAAACAATAAGTCGCCGCCTGTGGAGTACCCAAATTGGGGAACCACGTAAATCTCTTGTGTTCTTCTTAATTCTCTATCGTTTGTGTGCGTGTGTATGATCCTATAATTCTAACAAATTGGTATCAAAGCATAGGTTTAACACGTGGTAACGATGTCATCAAATTCATCGATAACAAAGTTTGATGTGATGAAGTTTGATGGGACTGGGAATTTTGGGCTATGGCAAGTAAGGGTAAAGGATCTGTTGGTGCAGCAGGGATTGATAAAGGCGTTAAAGAAGAAACCAGATTCCGTGACGACGGATGACTGAGATGAACTCCAAGCGAAGGCGGTAAGTACAATTCATTTGTGTCTAGCAGATGAGGTTATGTATCATGTGATCGGTGATGAATCGACATCGGGTGTATGGAGTAAATTGGAATCCAGGTATATGTCAAAGTCGTTGACGAATAAATTGTTTCTGAAGCAAAAACTATTTGGGCTAAAGATGATTGAAGGTTCGGAGCTTATTCAATATATTCACACATTCAATCAAACAATTACTGACTTGCTAAGGATTGAAGTGAAATTCGAGGAAGAAGACCAAGCGTTGATGTTATTATGTTCTCTACCGGGTTCCATGGAGAATCTTGTGACGACCTTCTCATGGGGAAAAGAGACTCTGAAATTAGAAGAAGTCACTTCTGCTCTACTGATGTTTAACCAGCAAAAGCAACAATCCGAGGGTATTTCGGGTGAAGGGTTGATGGTAAAAGGTGGAGAGCAACGTGGCAGAAAAATGGATAGAGAGAAACCAGGAACGCAGTGGAAATCTAAGTCGAGGGGCAAGACTCCTAAGCCAAAGGAGGGTAAGTGTTTTAGATGTCGCGAGACAGGGAACTTCAAAAGGGATTGTCCATATAAGAATACGGGTGAAGGAACAGGGAAACAAACTGAATCTACAAAATCGGTAACGTCGTGGAAGAATCATCAGATGATGGGGATATGTTGTCAGTGTCAACAAACACGGACGTGACAGACTCGTGGATTTTGGATTCAGCATGTTCGTTTCACATGTCACCTAACATGGAGTGGTTTGACACCTACAAGTCGGTGAACTGTGGGACAGTTCTAATAGGTAACGATGCTTCGTGTAATCATTGGGATAGGCATAGTGAAGATAAGGATGTTCGATGGTGTTGTAAGGACTCTGGCTGAGATGAGGCATATTCCAAGTTTAAGGAATAATTTGATTTCATTCGGAACTTTAGACTCAAATGGCTGTGAGTTCAAAACTGGTGGTGGAGCCATGAGAATGACAAAGGGTGCCCTGGTAATAATGAAAGGTTCTAAGGTTAACGGGAATATCTATCGGATGATAGGGAGTACAGTTGTAGGTGGAGCTGCTGCCACTACAGGGGAAGATATTGATGATACTACACTATGGCATATTCGGTTAGGGCATATGGGAGAACGTGGGATGCTAGAATTACATAGGAGAAATCTATTGAAAGGGATAAAGTCATGAAAGTTAGACTTATGCAAGTTCTGTGTTTTGGGAAAATAGTGTAAGGTAAAGTTTAAGAGTGCGGTGAACAAAACGAATGGGAAACTTGACTATGTGCATTCTGATGTATAGGGGCCAGTGAGAGTAGCTTCAAAAGCGGGATCGCTATATTTCTTGACTTTCATCGATGACTTTTTGAGAAAGGTTTGGGTGTACTTCATGCGACATAAGTCTGAGGTCTTCGATAAGTTCAGGGTGTGGAAAACTGATGTGGAAAATCAAACAGGGAAAAGAATTAAGTGCCTCAGGATAGATAATGGGACAGAGTACAAGTACGAGCCATTTGTGAAGTTTTGTGAAGAGCACGGGATACAACGTCACTAGACTTTCACGAAAACTCCACAGCAAAATAGAGTGGCAGAGAGAATGAACAGAACTATTGCAGAGCGGACACGGTGCATGAGATTAAATGCAGGGATTTAGAAGGATTTCTAGGCAGAAGTAGTGAGTATGGCAGTTTACATAATAAACAGGTCGCCAAGTACTGCTCTGGGTAATAAAGCAGCACAAGAGGTGTGGACAGGTAAGGAGGTAGACTACTCGGGTATGAGGATCTTCGGATGTCCAGCCTTCGTACACGTTCCGGGTGATGAGAGATCAAAGCTTGATGCCAAGTCCAAACAGTGTATCTTTATTGGGTATAAGAAAGGTGTAAAGGGGTACAAGCTATGGGATCCGAATTCAAAGAAGGTAGTAATCAGTAGAGATGTGGTTTTTGATGAGGCTTCCATGGTTAAGACACAGCAGGAAGGTCAGAAAATCGAGGCTGGTGGTGTAACCGGCAATCTGCAGCAGGAAGTTTAAATTGAACTGGAAAGTAATGACACTGGAAATTTACCACCAGTGGAACAGGAAAATCAGGAGCAGCAGGATGAAAGCATTGCCGCAAGAAGACCCAAACGCACTATCAAACCACCGGAGAGGTACAGGTTTGATGATATGGTTTCATACGCTCTATCTACTACTAGTGGGGACCCGTCCACGTTTCAGGAAGCTATTGCTAGTTCTGAAAGGGACCGATGGATGGAGGCCATGGTGAAGGAGATGGAGTCGTTGAAGAAAAACAAGACTTGGGAATTGTCAGAATTACCTGAGGGAAAGAAACCAGTGGGGTGCAAGTGGGTGTACAAGAAAAAGGATGCTATATCAGAAAAGGAAAAGGAATGGTTTAAAGCTCGATTAGTAGCAAAGGGATACTCGCAGAGGAAGGGAATTGACTATGATGAGGTGTTTTCTCCAATGGTGAGACACACCTCAATCAGGATTATTTTGGCATTGGTGGCTAGCTATGATCTGGAATTAGAGCAGCTGGATGTGAAGACATCCTTCCTTCATGGTGATTTAGAGGAAGTGATATTCATGGAAGCGACTGAGGATTTGGCTTGACCATGAGACGGAGCACATGGTGGTACGCGAGTTGAAGAAGTCACTGTATGGGCTGAAACAATCTCCAAGACAATGGTACAAGAAGTTCAATTCCTTCATGATCCGGATTGGGTTCACTCGATGTGAGTATGATTGTTGTGTTTACGTGAAAAATCTTGAGGATGGTTCGTATATTTTTCTGTTACTGTATGTGGATGACATGCTTATTGCTGCAAAGAGCATGATTGAAGTAAACAGGTTGAAGAACTTGTTGGGAAATGAGTTTGACATGAAGGACTTGGGTGCTGCTAGGAAAATACTTGGGATGGAGATTCGCAAGGATAGAACAGTTGGTAAGCTGTGGTTGACACAGAAGAACTATGTGGAGAAAGTGTTGGAGAGGTTTAGTATGGCCAATGCTAAACAGGTTAGCACTTCATTATCGAGTCATTTCAGGCTATCTACAGCACAGTGTCCGAAATCGACGGAAGAGATTCAGGATATGTTAAACATGCCCTATGCGAGTGCAGTTGGTTGTTTGATGTATGCGATGGTGTGTACGAGACCCGATTTGGCACACGGTCGACGATGTGAGCAAATACATGGCCAATCTGGTAGGAACCTTTGGAAAGTCATTAAGTGGGTGTTCAGATATCTGAGAGGAACGACAACTCATAGGATTATGTTTGCGAAGCAACAGACTCAGATTTCATTTATAGGGTATGTGGATGCAGATTATGCTGGAAGGTTGGATGATTTGAGATCTACAACAGGGTATGTGTTTACTTTGGCAGGTGGACCGATTTGTTGGAGATCCATGGTACAATCTCTAGTATCTCTATCTACTACTGAATCTGAGTACATGGCATTGGTTGAGGCTGGCAAGGAAGCATTGTGGTTGAAGGGTTTAGTGAATGAACTAGGCATAGATCAAGGTGGAGTACAGTTGTATTGTGATAGTCAGAGTGCCATTTACTTGGCAAAGCATCAAGTGTATCACGCAAGGACCAAACATATTAGCGTAAGGTATCACAAGGTGAGGGAGCTGATAGCTACTAGGGATGTGATATTGGAAAAGGTGCATACTTCTGATAATGTAGCTGACATGTTGACAAAGACTGTGACCGCGGACAAGTTCAAGCATTGCTTGGACTTGATCAATATCTTCAAATGTTAGTTTGAAGGATTACCCCCCGAGGCTGGTAGGACAAGTGACGTATCTTCTGAAGGGACGAGGTTATTCGTCAAGGTGGAGATTTGTTGGGAACTTGTGACTCATAAATATAGCAGCCACTAGAAAAGGGCTAGTGCGGAGCAGAGCGTAGTAAAACGGAGCGTAGTAAACCTGAGGGCGTGAGCGACGAAGCGACGCCAGCGGTATGGTAATCGCCATGATAGTGAAGGGCGCTACTGGTCGAGAAGGAGCGAAGCGCCGCCATGAAGATGGGAGGTCTTCGACGGACAAGTGGCGGTATGTGTGATAATAAAGCCGATTTGGGTAGCTGGGCTTCTTTGGCACTGGAGGAAGCGTCGGGGCTAGTAAGTGTGAAGTAGCGTTGCGGTATGCCTGAGGGCGGTCTTGAAATTTTATTGCGTCGACAACTCTGTTGTGTGGATTGTTTATTGAAAATGGTATTATGGGTAATTGACCATAATATGAAGTAGGGTTGGAATAAGATTAGTAGGTATATATACTATCTATTGTAAAACCCTATGTAACCAAAGAATCATCAATAAACAATAAGTCTCCGCCTGTGAAGTACCTAAATTAGAGAATTACGTAAATCTCTTGTGTTCTTCTTAATTCTCTATCGTTTGTGTGTGTGTATGATCCTATAATTCTAGCAGAGGAGTCGAGAATTGATTGTTTTTTTTCCTCTTTCTTTTGAAACGAAATCGAAAATGGAATGAGTCAGGGAGGTGCTTTTCGTGGAAAAAGGAGCGAGGCATATATAAGATAGTAATAAGCTCATCCTTTGTTTTTCTTAGTATCGTGAGATTGCCTTATCAAGTAACACCTCATGCTTAATGCTAATGACTCAAATTTCATGCTATATTACTTCATTAAGTGCCACTCAAGCTTCTATTCTTTAAGTTCAGACTCAAGCTTATGTTTCAATTTCCCACTCCTACTTAACACATGTGAAAGTTACCCAAACCAATAATCCTTATGTTGCATATATTATAATTTAACCTCCGTACTTATCGCATCACATATTATGTATATTATAAATACATAATACGTTTAAAAATTAAAATAAAATACTCATAAATTTTTTCATAAAAAAGGAAACTACTTATTAAATAAAAATATTTTATTTAATAAATAAATTAAAATAATTTATTTTTATAAACTATTTTAATATGCATAAAATTTACTTCCATTGTATTATAAGTTGCTTTCGGTAATTATTTACGTAGTTAATATATTTTAATATATTTATCACTCCACCTTCACATGTATTTTATCATGCAATTATCACATTAAGCGTTATAATATAAATAAAATAAAATAATAATTTGATATCTTTTTTTTCACAATAAATTGTTTATAACAATTTATCAAATATAATAAATATAAATTATTATATTTAACATATCACGTACATCCACATATTATACCACACGTAATCACACATACAGTGCAATATAATAAACTATTAAAATAAAAATTTATTTTACTAAATCTTTATTTTAATATTATCTGAAAACTCAAAACGTCACATACTTGCTTGGAAGATTGGAAGTTGAGGACTCGATGTGTTCACTGTTTAGACTTCAGAGACCGTAAGTCGTGACTCGTGAGAGCATAGTCGTAGAGGGTGAGGGTCGAATCACGAATCAGAGAGGTCGGGAGTGGGGGGTGGGGGGTGGGTGGGTGGGGGTGAGAATCATGATTTGTTAAGCCAATTGTAGCTTGTGGAGAGATGGAATTGGGAATTTGGGATTTATAGATTTGGGTTAATGTTAATTTATTTTTAATAAATATAATAATCAATACTCTAAATTATAATTCAAATAAATTTTAATCATTTTAAAATTCTAAATTTAAATTTTAAAAGAATATTCTAATTACTTAATTATAACTAACTAGAATAAAAAATAACAATGAGTTTTAAATTTTAGTTCATTAATAAATAAATATTAATTTTCTTATTTTTAATAAATATAATAATTAATACTCTAAATTACAATTTAAATATTAATCCTTGCAAAATAATAGCAACTAGGCTCAAGTGCTTGGGTGGTCATTGGATCAGTATTCCAAATTAGAGGTCTTGGGTTCGAATCTATGCATCAACATATTTTTTGGGAGTCAGCCCGTCCACATATGTGTATGTGTACGTGTATATATATACATATTCTTTTTAAAATTTCTTATCAAACTAAATAAAATATTAAACAAATCTCAACATTAAAATAAATATATATAAAGTAACTATGAATATTTATATATAAATATAAAAATATTCATAGTTATTAATATTATATATATATATATATATATATATATATATATATATATATATATATATGGTAATAAATTTATCTAATACACAAAAAAATATAATATAAGAAGCAAAAAATATCACAACTAGGTTTTGAACCTAAGACCTATGGGTTATTAGGCCATTAAGCTACCACTGAGCCATTCTAATTTATTAGTTAACTAAACTATCGCCATAACTATTAGCGGTAGACAGTGTAGCACATGAGCAAATGAGGGGTAAATGAGTAATTTCACATGTCGCTACAGCTTGTAGCGGTAGGGGAAAATCCATTTCAATCCGTGTCATCCAATGTTGCGATCAACATTATAGATTATGGTTGTTGAAATAGTACCCGTGACAATCGATTGCCAAACATGTTAGTTCCGGGCCTCCGACCCAAATAAACTCAACCTCATCAAACCTGATTATTATATCTATGCTTCCCAATGTTTCCTATTTCTAGATAGAAGTAGGATATACTTACAAGTACTCCCTCACTCCAAGAATGAAAGTGATGATTGAGTTTATGCGAATTTTAAAAAAATGTCAAATGATAAAATTATTCATATTTAAATTCTCATCTAATTACATATTTTTCTATACATGACTAGTGATATTATATAAATAATAAAAATATGACATTTAATACTAAGGATATTACGCACAAATTATTGTAAAAAAAATAGATTATTTAATATAAATAAATATTTAACTTGAGATTACATAAAATAATAAGAACTTTTATTTTAGGCGGAGGAGTAACTTAAATCATGAACATATTTTTAAGTCCAAAATAAAACATAAAAAGAAGAATAGTAATAGTATACCCCAAATTTATTCCTAATTCTCCTTTTATCTTTTTCCAAATATATTATAAAATTAAATTATAATACTATTAGTTATAAGAGAAAACATAAAAGATGAAGAAAAATTTATTATGTTTTATGAACTAAAACATAAAAAAATTATTTAAAAATGACTTATAAGTCATTTATAATAAGTTAGTTTGACCCATATTAATATATTATCAATTTTATCTTTATTTTATTTAATTTTTTTTAAAAAAAAAATTGTAGTAAGAGTCCTTACTCCTTAGTCTCAACTCTCAACTCTCAACTCTCATTTCCTTTATCAGCCCCGACTTCTCTCAATCTCGAACAGTCGAACTCTCGATCTCTCATCCGATCTCTCAGATCTCGATTTCTCACCTCTGTTTCTGCCCTAACCTAAACCCCTAACCCAAAAGCCAGAACCCCATATCTCAATTTTTCATCTCTGTTTCTGACCTAATCGCACGTCGGACCAAAATCTGGACGAAACCTCATCTCCGCCTCCGAGCCTGGACAGAATCTTATCTTTATTACTTCTTGTTCCTTAAATTGTGAGTTCTAAAGTCTTTAATTTGTCTAATTTAATATAGGGCCAACTTGTTCTTTATTCTTTGTTCTAATTTACTACCGTGTATTGTGTAATAGTAATAATAATAATAATAATAATAATAATAATAATAATAATAATAATAATAATAAGTAGGTTGTAATTATTTTTGCTTGTGTTTTCTTCAGTACTGAGATTTTCCTGTTCTACATTCAAAATATGAATTTTGATATTATTGATTGTTATGATTCACTCCGAATTTCTCTCTCTTTCTTTGTATTTTCTCATGGCAAGGAGGGATAACTGCTGTATGTATAATGTATTTTTGTATAATTATATTCTTTTAGGCAGCAGATAATCCGGAGCAAAAATATGTTGTCGTATTGCTAAAATAATTGTAAAAGTGTTTATCTTAGTAAGATGCATTAATAGTAAATATGTTGTTGTATGGCTAAAACAATTATAACTGCTGCTAGTACCTAGGTGCGTCCTTGAGTTGACAGTAAGGTGCTCTATTTCTTCAATTGACATCCTTTGCTCTAACAATCTAACCAACTTAATCAAACAACAAGTTCCATTAGAAATGGGAGTAATATAGGATGTTGTTTGCTCAGCAAAATGGAAGACCAAAAAAAGTGAATATTGTAAACAAAGGTATAACTAATTTGTTTTGTAAGAATATTGGATGCTCTGTCTTTTTGTGTGTGTATATTTGTATATGTAAGTATATTATCCGATTAATGTTGCTTCTATTGGTGTTTGAGCTCAGAGATCGTCTAAAATTATATCTTGTAGAAATTTATGGTAGTGGATAAACATTTGTTTGGTGGCTTTCAGATTTATAGACAAGGGGAAAGGAGTTTGAAAATCACCTTGTAAAATTGGGTTTTGTGCTAATGTGCTCTTTTAATCCTATCAAACTCTATTACGATTGATAAATTTTGATGAAATTGTTGCTTAACTATACAAGTTTCAGTGACTATTTGTTTTTCAATTCAATGACAATGGTAGAGTCGTGTGCTACTTTATGACTCAGTTTCCAGTATCCCCCTGTGATATTAATTTGCTTTGAACTTTTGCTAGAGCTTGGTATCATTATTGAGTCATAGTTCGATCTTTGGTTAATCATTTTAGCCTCATAAGGTCGTAACTTTTGGCATTTTTTTTTATGTATATATCAGTTAATTCTGATCATACTGTTACTGTTGCTATATTTTTTCATAATGCAGTCTTACAAAAACAAGTTGTCAAGTTTAAAGGTCATGAAGTTCACAACCTCAATGAGCTAGAGTATATGAATGATGAAGTTTGGGCAAATGTTTGGCAGGTACTGACCCAATGATTTTCTTACCTACTACTTTTTCAGTAGAATTGGATAATGGTCATAGAGGTGTGACTTTGTCATTGTTCTTGGGGAGTCCACTCGAGTTTTTTTTTATTAATTCAGTCATCATAGAAATTGTGTATATTATAAAATAAAATATAGAATCAATATGTATATATAAAAATATATATTTGTTTGTTATCTTGTAAGAGTGCTACTCATAAAATAAAATTGGTGACTTGCAAAGAAAGTAGATATATCTCGAGGCTGCTGCTGTTTTATCTTGATTGCTCCCCTCTTTTTTTGTTTCAAGTTATTCAACATAGTAGTAGGAGGTAAGTTATTCTGCAGTGTCCTCGAAGAAGTGGTCAAGCTTCTAGGCTGACAAGATGTTCTACCTTGGATACCTTCTTAAATTGTGTTTTCATGGTGCAGACTGACTGCATTGCTAAAATTTCACCGCCGATGTCACCGCCGATGCTCCGGCCATCGAGGCAGCTGTAGAAAAAGCTTGGGCAGCCTTTGGACATATTGATTGTTTAATTAACAACGCCGGCATCCGAGGTATGCAATTTCAACATCTAAATCTTCACCCTTTTCGTTTGTTTTCACATATGAAAAGTGGAATTATTAGGAAAATGCTCTAATTTTTTATTATTTGTAAATATTTTTTAAGGTATTTGTATTTGTATTTTTTATTTTCTTTGTAGAAAGTATAATATTAGTAAGAAAAACAAGTACTGCTAGGTAATTCTATGATTTTTGTCTAGTTACCTATAATTTTCCAATTACAACATGGAAATATTGTTAGCGACTAAAATATAGGCAATCTGCTTGGACGGAATGTATTTTATTGGAAATATTCCATGCGGACATGATAATTAATCACTCATGTTCATGTCCAATTTACATGTCCTCATAGAAGAGCTCATGTTATCGTACAAATTGACTATTTCTTCCTTAAATTGTGCACGTAATTGAGTTATTTTGTTCTAAATTGGTTACAAAGAACAATTTTACAATAATAAATAAATAAACAATTTAATGGTGTCTTCCTGGTGCAAGCATTTTCCTGATAGATTATCTTTGGTTCATTTGATGGCTTAAATTTGGATTGTCTTCTGACACTAAATTTATCAGCAATGGAAGGTAGTCCAGTTTTTGGTGAACATGCACAACTTATTGGCATTCTGACAAGACCGCTGCGATAAAGGACTAGTGGTGCTAAAATTCAGGTAACCACAATTTTTTTAAGCTCAATACTCACTTACAGTAGGACTGGTGGAATGTAGCTTATCTAATATTATCTTTTTTTGGCTTAAAAAAATATGAAATTTGTATTTATGATAAATTCATTCATTTATTAGTTTAAGTCTTTATTCATAAAATCAATTTTAAAGCTCACAAGCATGAAGAACAGCTGAACAGGCTAGTACAAGTTACCCTAAATAAGTTGTATCTTAGAGGATAGGACAACATGAAAAATTCGAAGCAGTCCAGAATCTCAACTTGTAGTGGAATAATGAGTGTACATAATACCTAATAATTAACCACGTAAACCCAGAATTATATCCTTAAGATTATCTATGCCTACAAAGTTGTTTTCATGTCAAAATTAGAGATTAATTACCCTAATGATGATGGTGTTGTTTTTTAAATGTCCTTCCAAATTTTTTGAAATTTAACTTTAGAAAAAGACACACATTTACATTAACATTCCCATAAATTCGTACAACAACTCTTCCATTATATATGTGTTACTTATTTATTGCTAATATTTGACCCTATTTAGTATCATTGATCTCATTATCATCTTTTAAATTTTTTACTTCAACTTGATCGCATAATATTCTCAATATACTCTACGCGTATGACATCTTCCCTTTTATATAAAATTAATCAGTAATATAAAAATCTCTTGACACGCAAATCTCTAAACTTGAAAAAAAAAATCATCTTTTAACTTTTCTGTTCACAAGAAAGACAAAAGCAGGTAAGTTAAGAAAAAAATGACAGATTCTTATCTTATAAAGAAAGAATCACAATATAATTGAGCCTAAAATAGTACTCCTTCCATTCTTATTTAATTGACGTTTTAGAGAACAAATTTTGTTCCTATTTATTTGACGTTTGTAGATTTCTAGGAGATATTGATTACATTACTTCCTACATTTTCCCTAAACATTTAATACTCTCCTTATTTCTCTCATACTTTTCAAGCTATTTTCTCTATCCTCTAATAATATTTCTCTCTCATCTTTATCATCTACAATTTAGCTTTTTATTTATCTATGAAAGGGTGTTTTTAGTAATACATAGTAATTTTAGTGTAGTTTTTATTTATCTATGAATTTGGATTGCTAATTTTAGTGAATTTATACATGTTGACCTCATTTTTTGGATGATGTTTTGCCACATATATAGCAATTGCCTTATATTTCTTCAATTGAAATACTCAATGTTTGGTGGCTTTGTTTTGACGTTAATTGTGGTCCTAATGAATCCCAAATTTTATAAATTTGAAAACTAGGACATCCCTTAAGAATCTCACCATTAATAGTATTTACCCAATTTAGGTAGAATTGTATCTTTTACTAGGACGTGACTAATAATCTATGAGTTATGACAGAAGGAATTAGTGGTGTCATTTTCTATGTTATGAGTCTGTAATGGATGGTTGGTTATGTACTAAATCTTTATATGGATAGTGTAAACATTTGATGCCTATAGATTAAAAGAAGGTTTATAATTATGTTTTCACCAATTCATTTATTTGTTTCCGTAAAATAGGCGATGCTCCTCAATGCCTTTGAAGAACAATTTAAGTGATCCTAACAATGTTACGCAAAGTTGGGATCCAACTCTTTTCAATCCATGTACTTGGTTTCATGTTATACGTGCAAGCAGTTGAAAATAGTGTTACAAGAGTGTAAGCCGCTTAATCTTGTGAAACTATTTTTGATGCAACCGCTATAATATTTAGGCGTGCTTTATGGTTCTGTTGCATGACAATGCGGTATAGTAACAATTTTTTTTACATTGTTTACTCAAAGTGATCTAGGAACGCTAACCTTTCTCGGTCAATCGTTACTGAGCTTGGTCACTTCCAATTTTTGCAGACTTGTAAGTCATCCTTTGTGAGGTTGAAATTGCTACATTTTTTTCTCATTGGTTTATTCTTGCTAGGTTGTTTTCTTCCTCTAAAGATATTTCCTTTATTGTTACTATTGTCTGTGTATGTATTCTTCATAGCTTTCTTTTATGTGATCATTGATGATGGTAATATCTGTACATACATCTCTTCCACCCGCGGATCCACTCTTTGTTCTTGGTGGGCAGTTGTTTACCTTAACATTCTTGTGCAAAACTACTAAAATGAACTCTTTTAACAAGAAATCAAATCCATTAAAAACAGCCAAGTTAAAGTGAACTCTTCTATTTGCTTCATTTTTCTGACTTGCTATTATTTTTAAATATGTGCAGGAAGACTGCTTTTACAACCTACCTTACAATACTTGGTATCAAATTTTCGTGCTACATTTACGGAAGACAATGGACGAAATTATGAAGTGTACTCTCTATATATATGTAGATATATACTTTGATTGAAGAACTGTGGTAACTTTAGATGGTTAATTGTAAAGATAATGAATGATTATATATATATATATATATATATATATATATATGAATGAACAATATGCAAGTATGCTTTACATTAAGAAAAGTCAGAAAGTCCTTTGATAGATAATAGAAACATTTGTACAAGGACTTAGAATGAATTGATCAAGTATGTTAGGTTGATCCTACATAAGCAAAACAGCTTTGTGAAGTCCTTAAAAAGAAATGATGTATAAGGACTATAAATATAGAAAGATCAAGCATGTTAGGTTGATCTTATGATGTAATAGATAGGCTTGTCTGATCGTCGAGTACTGCACCAGAGATCATAGTCTGTCAGGAGAGTCAATGTTAACTCGAGAGCTATCGAGGCAGAATCGTAGTCTGCAAGATAGTAGATCTTGGAGTTCGTAGACTGCCAGAGGAAACGATGAAGGATCGTGGTATATCGTGAAGAGCTTCCTCGGGATCGTAGTATGCTGAGGGAGTCATGTTCGTAATCGTGAGAGACAAACCGTCTCACGAAGCCGATCGATCATCCGTCAAAGCCAAGACAAAAACGTAGACTACATTTCGAGTCGTAGAGAGTCTATCGATGTCGGAAGCCATGTCAAGGATCGAGACTACACTCTAAGTTCGTAGAGTCTATTGATTACATGCGAGAGATCGTAGTCGAAGCAAGATCGGATGAAGACAACAGCACAAGGCGTAAAACCGTAGTGTCAAGATCGATCTCGGGATCGTAGTGTCCGCATGCATTAAAGTCGAATCGTAGAATGTAGAACTACGACCTCAATGGAAGTGCTCTCACAATGTATAGCGTAATCGTAGAGCAAAGTACGATTCTCAACTAATGAGCACTCCCAGAATATCCAAAGGAACAAAGCCTCTGGTTGGCACTGCAAAGATACATCCTACCTGAAGGGAACCAGAGAGCACTCAACGAATGGCATGCAAGCTAAAAGAAGATCTAAACACCAACCCAATCAGCATCAAGATTGAGTTGTGAAGCCATTCGAGATGAAGTCATCCACAAGATAATCATAAGAAGACTTCAGTAACTGACTAAGGAAAGTCAGCAAGTGCAGTAGCTGTCAAGTGAAAAGAAGACAACGATCTTGGAAGCAACCGAGATCGTAGTGTTTGCCAAACAAAAAGAAAGAGCGATGGAAAGTGAACCGAGATTGGGTAGCCTCAAGAACAAGGTCAAGTGATTAAGTGTAGGGTCACCCATTGATGATAAGTGAACGGAGATCACAAGGAGAAAGTGGAGCCGGACGCCGCCACAAATCAAGTGTCTTCGCTATTTAGAGGGAACTAGAGCAAGGAGTTAGGCCATCAAGATTCGAGAACAAATCAAAGCAAATGTAAGTATTCAAGCACGCACATAATAGAAGGAAGAGGTGTACTACATTTGAGATCCAATCAACTCTCTTCAAGATCGTAGTGTTAACTCTCCACGGTCAATGAGCAACACTCAACAAGACACTACGATCAGTCCTCAAGACGTGCATCACAATCGTAGAGTTCGAACACCAAGATGAAGCATTGGCAACGGCTCAATCGAAGGATGGTATTCTGGACAAAAGCTTATTGAGAGCATCGATGTAAAAGGACAACCTCTCGATCGAGAAATCGGAAGGAGATAATAAAGTCTTCAACCGCCCCAAGACATTAAAGTGACAACTCGACGGGGGTAGGTGAAACAAAGAATCGCAATGTCAGATAAAGTATGACATGTCACATCAGCAGTCTACCTTTGTCAACTCGAGATCTGTAAAGATATTTGAATAGCCTTCAACGGCTACTTTCTAAAAGAAGGATTGGGAAGGAGTATAAATCTAGAAGAGATTCAAAGATCGAGGGTTCTTTGGAGTTGTCGAGTTTGGAGAGAAGGTGGATTGATCTAAACAATATGAGATAGTGAGTCAGAAGGCTCACTCTATGATCCACCAAGAACACTCGGAAGTCGATAAAAAGAAAGAAGTAGAAGTATGAGTTCTACTATGTAGAAGTGAAAGTTCTACTACATGAAGAGTGTTCGAACTTCCGAGAGAGAAAGAAGAGCATCATGTCATCTTGATGTCCATCATGGAAGACTCTAAGTACAACAGAAGAAGAGCCCACAGTCATCTTAGCAAGTTCATCATGAGAAGGCATCAAGTATCAAGAAGGAGATCACAAATGCCATCTTGGTGTCAAGCGTGAGAAAGCTTCTAAGTACCCCAGAAGAAGAACTTACATTCACTTAGAATCCTCTCATGCGCAGCCATCAAGTATCAAGAGGAATGATCTTCAAGGCGTTCATCAAGGATCATCTAAAGTGGTTGAGAAATCAAGAAAGTCGAGCATCATGCAAACACTCAACTGCACTTCAAGGGTGATCAAGCCAAGCTGCTAAGTATAGAAGATGTTCAGAGCATGAAGACATCTTAGCAGCTCAGCACCAACTCCAACAACAACAAACAAACAACTCAACAAAGCAGGGCTTGAGGGGTCCTTGTCCGAATGGACTAAATGAAGCCAGGGCCAGAAGGGTCCTTGTCCGGAGGGACTAAACGAAGTTCCAAGCTTCATTGGCTTGAAGAGTTCTAGGGAACTAGAGGAGTCCCAAGGTTGCTTTGGCCTTGAAGAGTTCTTAGTGAATCAAGTCCCAAGGTCATTGGCCTTGAAGGAATCTTAGTGATTGTGGTGCCGCCTTCCTTAGTGGAAATCTCGCTAGTTGAAAGCGTAAGAGTGGATTAGAGCTTGAGTCTCCGAACCACTTAAAACCCCTTGTGTCTTTTACATTATGTCATTTACATTATGTACTATAATAATCGCTATAACTGCTATGTATGTTTTAATCGCCACAACTAAACTTATTCTACTGAACAATGTATGTATGATTATGAATATATCAATGAAGGGATCTTTTACTTATTCCATTGTGCTTGAAAAGATTCTTATGTTTGTTATATGCTAATTTAATAGCTATACAAAATAATAGAGAAAAGTATTTGAAATAAAAGGATCTATTCAACCCCCCCCTTCTAGATCTATGTGCTCATTGGGAACTAACAATTGGTATCGAAAGGTGTTCTCATGTTATATTCAAAAGCTAATCGCTTTGAGTCCGATCCTGTGCACTAACATTGTTCTAAACTTAGTTTAGTAGTAAGTAACTTGTTATATGCAGATGAGCTCACATGTTGGAAATATTGTGTATAGGTTAAATGTGTATATACACCTGAAGCTGCTCAGATTAGTCCATGGTCTCGATTGTTACATCAACAAGACCAATCCTTGCCTACAGTCAATCTTGTAGTCTGAAGACCAGACGAGAGAGCTCAAGAGACATCAATGACAAAGAGTCAAGCATCCACCAGTCTAAAAAATGAAAAGACCATACATGCAAAGAAATGCTCATCCAGAGAAGAAAGAAGCTCTCCTCAGATATATGTCTGGTCAACCATCGGCTGGATGCAAACTTCATGAACTGAAAGATGTCAAAAGAACTAAAGATGCTGAGATTCTCAGGCTGCATCTTCAAGACCTCGACTGATTGAATAAAGGCCAACAAGAGCAATAAGTATCGAGGAGCAAAAAGTAAAGCTATGCACATCAATACCTAAACTCAAAGATATCCAAGATAAATGATTATTTAGTAATCGACAAAGAAAAAATACAGTTCCTCACTATTATAAATGTATACATCATAATTGCGTCTTCTTATGAACTATAACAGTATTCTGTCAAGGAGTCGTAATCTGCCTAAAACGGTGAAGAGAGAAAGTAACCCGAGGATGGAAACTCAAATGACTATAAACCTTCTCTCCATCCAAGTTTTAGGTTGAAGATGACATCTTGAAGGAAATCTGAAATGGGTCATAAGAGCATCACATGCCTAATAAACTTTATGTGAAGTAATCTTTCTTCGGTGGGTTAGGATATGTATGTACAAGCCTATGTTCTAAGTGTTTGACAACACACGAAAGCATGATCGATTCTGCAAGAGGATCTTGGCGATTCAGTAGAAATCGATCACCTCAATGAATCAACTAGATACTCCTAAATCGTAGAGTTGATTCTCATTCTGTGAACACTTAAACATTGTGAACATAACCCAGTAAATGATGAATCCATAATGAGTGCATTATTTAATGTCAAATCCTACGCACACTCACCATGCATCTCAAAATGTATTATCTTAAGATAATTGCATGCATGAATATGTCTGTTGGTGATAAATATGATGATTATCCAAATAAGAGGAACAAGGGTTTAGAAAACTAACCTAGCAGGACCCATTTAATTATGGGTACCAAAAATAGAAATATATTTAAACCTGCAGGTACTTGGTCAGTCTGACCACACTAAGGAATGATGAAGCAGAAGACTTCAGTCAAGAAGACTCAACCAGCAGAAGGCTAAGGACAATTCAGAGATGATTCTGATAGAGTTCCTATCTGTCCAAGCCTGTCCTTGAAGACCCTCTGAGCTAACCAGAATGGAGCTCACATGGCTGCTAATCTATATATGAAAGCAGGCCATTCAACCAAAGGTGAAAAGAGTTCTATGTGCTCAAAAGCCAGTCAAGAATGCTATATGAGAAGAATTCTCAAGGAAGCTCACAACATAAGATCATCGAGCATCATTCAAGAAGAACTTATTATGAGAGCAGAACTTCACAAACACAACTGTCAAAGAAGACTATGTTCGTAGTGCTATCAAATAATCGTAGAGTGATCAATCTAGAAAATACTCATCTCTACGATACAAGGAGATCTAAGTGATGATGGAGATTCCAGTCAGAAGGAGATATGCAAGGCTGCCTTCAAATGAACCTGAAGAAGAAGGAATCACATCTATCTGGGAAGACAACGTCAACAATGGAGGAGCAGTGATCTGTTAAGAAGCAACAGAACTGAAATAAACTATGAAGAAAAGTACCAGCTACAAAGTCCCAAAACTTTGTGGCTGATGAACCAAATGAAGATCCATAATAAGTAGGAACGTCTCAAAACGTACTAGTGATAACCTTTCAGCCACCCAAGTCAAAATCGTGGAATGCCTACGATCAAACATCTGATCGCAGTATAGAAGAAGAAGGACACCACGATTACAACAAATGCAATTGTCCAAAGTTGGTAGAGGACCTCCCCATCAGAAAAGGTCGAATGAGATGTCATTGCAAATCACTTCTATAGCATTTCATCCGGAAAGCGCCTCAGGGACAAACCTGATCCTTAGCTCACTCTACGAGGTTGGCCCTTCCTGAGCTACCTTGTCCCAGAAGAATTGCTTGATCAAATTTATCTCAAGGACCAAGTCACCAACGATCGTAGAAAGTCGAGGTCAAGAGAACTCCACGATCGCAAAGGCAACCTCAACGATCGTAGAAGACAACTCGACGATCGTAGTTCTACCAAAGGGTATTCCAGTCCACAAGAAGATTGGAAAATGAGACAATTGCTCAACCTTTCAAAATAAGGAGATAAGTTCGAATACATCAGTGATTGAGCTATGCTGCACCAAAGTAAGGATAAAAGACAAAGCCATCCATTGTAGTATTTCTTAAAGGTTGATCGTTGAGTCAACAAAGAGAATTGTAGAGTCAATAGCTACCTCATCATGATACTCTACGAATCAAAAGGTCAACGGTCAGAGCCACGTCGTTTAAACGACTACTCTTCTAAAAGGAAAACATTTAACTGAAAAGTTATGGGGAGTTACAGCTCATTACTAGGCATCGTACAACCAATGGACGGTTGACACATCACTGATTATGCAGAGTTAGAAGGAACTGCCTTAAAGACAAGTTCAAATCTGCAAACAGTTACCAAAAGTTATCGAACCTTTCTCCCTCCCATTTTCAAACCCTAGAATCCTCTCAAGAGCCAAAATCAGTTAACCCTCCAGAGCCTTACCAAATCACATTCAACCATCTCTTATAAACATCTCTAAATCAAATACCCACATTCTTCGAACTACTCAAATGGAAAACTGGCAAGTAATCACCGGCATTCAAATTTCTAACCAAATCGTTTGAGAAACCGAAAGGAAGTTCGAGGGACATTCTAGAGCTTTCGTGAAGAAAGCAGATTCTCGTAATGCCTCGAGGCTAGCACTCGAGTATATGTTGATCACAGTTAAGGAGTTCTACTCAAATGCCTCCATAAACTCCGAAACCCTTACTACCAAGGTTAAAGGTCAGACTCAGAAGTTAAAGTCTTCTGACCTCAATCAATGCCTAGATTTTCCTAACCAAGGGCTGAAGAACCTTGATGATGTCGATACTGAACAAGCGAAGGAGGTTATGAGATTCCAAAGAAACCCTAATTTTAAAGACATGAAGAAGAAGAAATTTCTTGAAGAGTATGAGTTCCTTGCTGAAATAGTTGGAAAATGCATATTGCAAAAGGGACATCGCATATGACATAGTGCTTGACCAACAGCTGAAGATAATGTCAGCAATAGTTCTGAAGAAACAAATCAACTTTGGAGCTATCTTGTTAGATCAAATCTCCATGTGGGTAGAAAAAGCTGAGAAGAAGAAGTCCACCGAAAAACCCCAGACTAAGGTGTTTCATGGTAGATTGCTGAGTATTGTGCTGAAGAAGAAACTAGGAGGAAAAATCAAGGATGATGAGGGAGATACTTTGAATGTTCACAAAGTGATGTCTCCACAATTATTTGTGAACTGGAAGAAGAACCCTAAGGAGAACCGAAGGCTGACAACTGGGAGCAGCAGTAGGGCCTCTGCAAAGAAGAGGAAGATAGAAGAGGCAGAGAGCTCTGAGTCTGATGACTCTGCACCAGCAGAAATCACACCAGCAAGAAAGAAATCAAAAGGTATGAAGAAAGCTGGTGATGTGAAGAAGGCCATGGCCCCACCAAGGAGTCTCTCCACCAAAGTCAAAGGTGAAGAAGAAAAGGGCCTAACTGCTGAAACAACGAAGAGAAGAAGTAACAGATTACTTCAAGGCCAAATCAGCAAGAAAGCTAAGGTGGAAGACAAACCAGCCTCAGCCTCCCAAACCAGTACATCTGCTGAAGAAAAGGACGTAGAGTCAGCAGAAGAGGTCAAGGCTGAGCCCTCACAGATCAAATCAAGCAGTAAAGGTGAAGCTGGATTGATGAATGAAAATTCAGCATCTGCTGATGAAGAGGAATGCTCAAGCCCCATGGTTGATCCACAAGTCATTCACTCTAATGATGAAGAAAAGGTTCAAGATGACCAAACTGCATCCCTAAATGCAACTGCCTCAACAAGCCCTCAAAATGACTCAGAGAATGATGAGTTTACAGAAGAAGGGACCGCCTTGCCTCACGAAACATGAAGGAAGTTCTTCTGATGAACTAGAGGCTTCCAAGTCTGAAGAAGAAGAGAAGTCTGACTCTCCCATAGATGAACCTCCAAGAAGAAGGAAGAGCTACAGACTGCAAACAAAATTTGCCTCCAAGAGGAAAAGTAATCAATCAAATGCCCTTATTGAATTAAGTGATGATGAGTTTGCATCACAGAAAGATAGTGCTAAGGATAGGACTAGCAATGCAGAAAATGAATCAGAGGAAGATCTTGCTGAAGAAAGTTCTGAGAATGAAATGCAGCAAGAGGGATTCTCTGCTGAAAATGATCAAGAAAGTTCAGTTCGAGAGAGAGAAGAGATTGAAGAAGATTTCGGTTCTCGCACCTCGTGAAGCGTACGAAACAAGAAGATTATCCAGTTCTCTCTCCTGCAAGATTTAGCAGAAGGATCGTAGTGGAAGTTTCAAATGATCTACCAGATGCTCCATCAGAGAGATGGGTGAACTATAGAAATGAGCAGCTCAAGGTAGTAAGAATGACTACCTTTGACATAGCCAAAAACTGGAACAATATGGAGCTAGACTGCTCAACCATTCTCTACAATCCTGACGACTTACTGATGAGATGGTTCTTCCAGTGGATGCCATGGCTAAAGGCTCACACTGAAGGAGATGGAAGCTATCTCAGCTGGTGTTTCTCTCACTTCCCAAGCATGGAGCTGGTGGCTCATAACTTCCCGAGGGTGAAGAAGTTTGCAACCAAAACAATTAAAGAACAACCCCACTTCAAAGTCTATCGACAGACTGGAAATCACTACATCCCCTACGATCGTAGAGTGGACTCGGAAGGAAGAAGGAACATGATCAAGGAGTTGATCGTAGAGTCCGGTCACTTCATCGCCGAGATCGATCAAATTCAAAGTCGAAGCTTCTAACAAACCCGATCCATTCGCTTCTCGACATTCCTCATCCTCAACCAACAATTGGTACTCAACGATTGTTGATTCTTCAAGCTTTTGAAAATCATCCAAGAATGAAAATCGTAGAGTCCAATCCAATGCTCAACCCAAGTCGCCCAACAAGAGGATCAAACTATTCGAGCAGGGAACTCATCAAGAGTTCGATGAATTAAGTGAGAAGATATCTCTACTCTTTGAAGAGTCATGGTCGACAAAAAAAAGGAGATAATTCTCTTCGTAAGCAGACGTCAAGCTTACTATGGTCGAGATATCGCTCAAACTCCAAGAGAGATAACATCTATCGAAGGCCATACAAGATCGAAAGGCGAAGCTCTACTTAATTTAGAAGGCCAATGAAGAGCAGATCCAAGCCCCTCTCGACAAGATTGACGACCAAGCGGTCTTTCTCGTCTGCAACTTGAGCTAGGTCAGCAGAACTCAAGTTTGAAGTTGCCAACTCCTCCTACCTAATGGAGCAGCTTATGTCCAACATGGAGCAGCTCTCTCAAATGATTGATGACAAAAAGGGGGAGAAAAAGAGGCATAGAAAGAAGAGGAGCAAGAGGAACTCAAGGAAGAGCAGAGGGATAAGAGAGAAGAAGTCAAAGAAGAAGACAGCAGCTACAGCAGAAAAAGAATCATCATCTGAGGGGAGCCAAAAGATGATGATCACATGATCGCAGAGTCTGAGGGGGAGCATGATCAGAAAGATGCTAAAGGGGAGCTAAGAAAAGACAGAAGGTCATCATCCTAGGGGGAGCAAGAGAAAGGAGAACAAACAGATGAGTAGCTGATCAACAGACATCCTGGAAACATACATGGAGCCAAAGAGGTACATCTCTAACTAGTTAGGTATGTTCTGGATCCAGGATGTAAAGTGTCTTAATGTATAAATTGCCATATCTTTATAAATGACATTCATGATTATCTGTTTTAGAAATACAGCTGCTCACTGTATATAAGATTCATTCATAACATGCATATGCACCTATTATTTTTTTATAATCAAATAGGGGGAGATTGTCAGGAATAAACATATGAATGATATTCTGCTTATATATGATTGATGATTATATATATATATATATATATATATATATATATATATGTGTGTGTGTGTGTGTGTGTGTGAATGAACAATATGCAAGTATGCTTGCATTAAGAAAAGCTGTAAAGTCCTTTGATAGATAATAGAAACATTTGTACAAGGACTTAGAATGAATTGATCAAGTATGTTAGGTTGATCCTACATAAGCAAAACAGCTTTGTGAAGTCCTTAAAAAGAAATGATGTACAAGGACTATAAATATAGAAAGATCAAGCATGTTAGGTTGATCTTATGATGTAATAGATAAGCTTGTATTCGATCGCCGAAAGCATCGCACTGCAGAGATCGTAGTCCGCCAGAGAGTCAAGGTTAACTCGAGAGCTATCGAGGCGTAATCGTGAGTCTGCAAGATAGTAGATCTCTGAGTTCGTAGATCGCCAGGGAAATGATGAAGGATCGTGGTATATCGAGAAGAGCTTCTCGGGATCGTAGTATCGAGAGAAGTCATGTTCGAATCGTAGAGAGACAACTGCTCACGAGCCGACCGATCATCCGTCAAAGCCAAGATGTAAACGTAGACTACACTTTGAGTCGTAGAGTCTATCGATGTCGAAGCCATGTCAAGGATCGTAGACTACACTCTAAGTTCAGAGTCTATTGATTACATGCGAGATCGTAGTCGAACAAGATCGATGAAGACAACAGCACAAGGCGTAAAACCAGAGTGTCAAGATCTCGATCTCAGGATCGTAAGTGTCTGCGTGACGGTAAAAGTCAATCGTAGAGTGTAGTAACTACGACTCAGCAGAAGTGCTCACAATGCATAGGCGTAATCGAGAGCAAGTACGATTCTCAACTAATGAGCACTCCTGAATATCCAAAGGAACAAAGCCTCGGTTGGCAATCGCAAAGATACATCCTACTGGGAAGGGAACCAGAGAGCACTCAACGAATGGCATGCAAGCTAAAAGAAGATCTAAGCACCAACCCAATCAGCATCAAGATTGAGTTGTGAAGCCATTCGAGATGAAGTCATCCACAAGATAATCATAAGAAGACTTCAGTAACTGACTAAGGAAAGTCAGCAAGTGCAGTAGCTGTCAAGTGAACAGAAGACAACGATCTTGGAAGCAACCGAGATCGTAGTGTTTGCCAAACAAAGAAAGAACTGATGGAAAGTGAACCGAGATACTGGGTAGCCTCTGAAGAACAAGGCTGAAGTGATTAAGTGTAGGGTCAGTCCATTGATGATAAGTGAACGGGAGATCACAAGGAGAAAGCGAGCTGGACGCGCCACAAATCTGAAGTGTCTTGCTATTCAGAGGGAACCAGAGCAAGGAGTTAGGCCATCAGTATCTGAGAACAGTCGAAGCAAACAGAAGTATTGAAGCACTGCACAATAGAAGGAAGAGGTGTACTACATTGGAGATCCAATCAACACTCTTCAAGATCGTAGTGTTAACTCTACCAGTCAATGAGCAACACTCAACAAGACACTACGATCAGGTCCTCGAAGACGTGCATCAGAATCGTAGAGTTCGAACACCCGAAGACTGAAGCATTGGCAACGGTTCAATCTGAAGGATGGTATTCGGACAAAAGCTTATTGAGAGCATCGATGCAAAAGGACAACCTCTGATCGAGAAATCAGAAGGAGATAATAAAGTCTTCAACCTGCCCAAGACATTAAAGTGACAACTCTGACGGGTAGGTGAAACAGTAGACTGTAATGTCAGATAAAGTATGATATGTCACATCAGCAGTCTACCTCTGTCAACTCGAGATCTGTGAAGGTATTTGAATAGCCTTCAACGGCTACTTTCTAACGGAAGGATTAGGAAGGAGTATAAATCTAGAAGAGCTTCAAAGATCGAGGGTTGCTGGAGTTGTCGAGTTTGGAGAGAAGGTGGACTGATCTAAACAATGTGAGATAGTGAGTCCGAAGGCTCACTCTACGATCCACCAAGAACACTCATAAGTCAGACAAAGAAAGAAGTAGAAGTGTGAGTTCTACTATGTAGAAGTGAAAGTTCTACTACATGAAGAGTGTTCTGAACTGCCGAGAGAAAGAAGAGCATCATGTCATCTTGATGTCCATCATAGGAAGACTCTAAGTACAACAGAGAAGAGCCTACAGTCATCTTAGCAAGTTCATCATGAGAAGGCATCAAGTATCAAGAAGGGAGATCACAAATGCCATCTTGGTGTCAAGCATGAGAAAGCTTCTAAGTACCTAGCAGAAGAACTTACGATCACTTAGAAAGCCTCTCATATGTAGCCATCAAGTACCAAGAGGAATGATCTTCAAGCGGTTCATCAAGGATCATCCAAAGTGGTTGAGTAAATCAAGAAGTCGAGCATCATGCAAACACTCAACTCGCACTTCAAGGGTGATCAAGCCAAGTCGCTAAGTATAGAAGATGTTCAGAGCATGAAGACATCTTAGCAATTTCAAAGACCAACTCCAACAACAACAAACAAACAAACTCAACAAAAGTTGTATTCGAGGGGTCCTTGTCAGAAGGACTAAATGAAGCCAGGGGCGAAGGGTCCTTGTAGGAGGACTAAACGAAGTTCCAAGCTCATTGGCTTGAAAGAGTTCCTAGGGAACTAGAGGAGTCCCAAGGTCTGGCCGGGCCTTGAAGAGTTCTTAGTGAATCAAGTCCCAAAGTATTGGGCCTGAAGGAATCTTAGTGATTCAGGTGCCGCCCTTCCTTAGTGGAAATCCTGCTAGTTGAAAGCAGAAGAGTGGATTAGAGCTTGAGTCTCTAAAACCACTTAAAACCCCTTGTGTCTTTTATATTATGTCATTTACATTATGTACTATAATTCTACTATAATCGCTATAATCTGCTATGTATGTTTTAAGATCGCTTATAACTAAACTTACTCTCTACTAACAATGTATGTATGATTATGAATATATCAATGAAGGGATCTTTTACTTATTTCATTTGTGCTTGAAAAAGATTCTTATGTTTGTCATATGCTAATTTAATAGCTATAAAAAATAATAGAGAAAAGTATTTGAAATAAAAGGATCTATTCAACCCCCCCTTCTAGATCTATAATATGTAATAATACATTTTGTTGCTAAATGATCGATGTCATCCTTGTCTGAAAAGCCAAATTTTGTTGCAAAATGTATTACTTTTGGCAAGCGAAAAAATACGTTCGTTGCGGAATAATTACCAACGCTCATTGCGCAACGATAGTAAAGTCGTTGCCAAAAATCTTTAGTAACGAAATTTGGCACCTTTAGCAACGAAAATCGATTGTTGCTGAAGCCCCATTTTTTTTGTAGTGATTACACATATCTAGCCAACAAATTACAACATATAACATCAAATCATGAGATTTTAAAAACTAGGGTTCTTATACCTTTTGAATGCCCAATCTTGGTTTCTAACTTTGATTCTGATCTAGGCTTGCTATGAAATGATCATGGCTTTATTTTTGACTGACCTCCTCTCAAATTTTCGGAGGTTGAAGAGAGAGAAAGAGTTGGAAAGCAAATGAGAAAATTTTTGTAACTTTCTCTTTCTTAATCTATTATAAACTTAGATACAATGAATACAAGTTATGCTAGGTGTCCATTTAATCAGATTTGCTGAGATTTTGGAGCCACAAGGTCAATATAGTGGGTCACCAACTCCCACACTTGGCAAAAATCCAATAATGCACTAAAGGGTATTTTGGTCATTTCGATTTTATTTTTAATGGCATTTTAGATATTGGCCAAACTCTTAGGGTTTAGGGTTTGGGTTAGGGTTTAGGTTTTGAACCATTTTAGGATTTAGGGTTTAACCCTTAACTTGAAATTTAATTTTCTAAAATTTCCAATTTAGGTTTTAAAAATAGAAATTTAATATTTCTAAATTATAATTAGAATTTTCTAATTATATTAAAATTCCTTAATCATAATTTAAATCTTGCTAATTAGGATTAACATTTCCTAATTAAAATCGCTAATTTGGCAATTAGGCTCGTAATTGGTCATTAGGGTTTTTAACCCATAATTAGGGTTTTAATTATAACAATAATATTTCTAATTTTATAAATTAGATTTCGTAATTAGGGTTTTCTAATTACTCATAACTTGAAAATTAGGATTAATATTTTCTAACTAACATTACAATTATTAAATTAACACTTAAGTTTTCCCTAATTATAAAATTAGGGTTTTAAATCCCGAAATTAGGGGTTTTTAAAATTTAAATTAGGGTTTGCTAATTAATTAAGCTTTACCTTAATTAATATTATAATAATAACACTTAAGCAATATTATTATCCGTTAAGTTCCCAGATTAGGGTTTCATACATCGAATTAGGGTTTCGAATTCCCGAAACTAAAATTAGGGTTTCTAGAACCGGTTTCTAGGGTTTCTTGTTAATCGCTAAGGTTTTCTAATTGAACGTTGACGTTCTTAATATATACATAGGGTTTGTCACATATATCGTTTATCTGGTCAACCCTTGACCCTTAACCACATCATGCACACATATACACAAAACATAAACGCTTATTCCCTTAATCCTGAATAATTTACCTAAATCCTTCACAGAATTTTGAAATCCTCAAAATTCCTTCTTCAAAATATCAAATGCATACGCTTATTTTCTATCTAGGTTGTAATATTGAACCTTAAATCAATTAATTAAAATTTTAAAAATTTTCTAAATTCTCGGGTTGTCACAATACATGCAATATAGAATAACGATAATACAGATTTAAGATGAATTATGCGATACACATCCCAAGTTCTCTTCGCAGCATGCAAAATCTCTCTTCACTTAATGGTTTTGTAAAAATATCTGTAATTTGATTTTCAGTAGGAATACAGATTAATTTAATAAAACCGTTTGACACATTATCACGTAAAAAATGATGTCTCACTTCAATATGTTTTGTACGTGAGTGTAACACATGATTTTTAGATATATCTATAGCACTAGAATTATCACAATAGATAGGCACACAATCACATAATATATCAAAATCACATAGGGTTTGTCTCATCCATAATATCTGAGAACAACAACTTCCTGCAGCTAGGTATTCCCCCTCAGTAGTTGAAAGAGCCACTGAGGTTTGCTTTTTACTATACCACGATACGAGACTTTGTCCCAAGAAAGTACAAGCACCACTCGTACTTTTTCTATCAATTTGACACCATGCATAGTCAGCATCTGAATAACCTATTAGTTCAAAGTTATTGCAAATCGGATAAAATAACCCTAATTTAATTGTTCCACTTAAATATTTCAAAATTCTTTTAACAACATTTAAGTGTGATTCTTTGGGTTTAGCCTGAAATCTTGCACACAGACAAACACTATACATTATATCGGGTCTAGAGGCAGTTAAGTATAGTAAGCATCCAATCATACCTCGATATTTTGTTATATCAACATCTATACCTTTCTCATCAGTGGTGAGCTTTATTGATGTGCTCATTGGTGTACCTTTCAAGTTAGATCCTTCAAAGCCAAATCTCTTGAGTAGTTCTTTTGTGTATTTGGTTTGATGGATATAAATTCCTTTCTTTGTTTGCTTGATTTGTAGTCCCAAGAAGTAATTAAGCTCTCCCATTAAGCTCATGTTAAATTCTTTATGCATGCACTTGGAAAACCACTCACAAAGAAAATTATTAGTAGTACCAAATATTATATCATATACATATATTTGAACAAAAATAATATCGATATTTTTATGCTTAATAAACAATGTAGAATATATTTTACCTCTAACAAATCCGTTTGATAAGAGATACTTACTTAACATTTCGTACCAAGCCCTTGGAGCTTGTTTCAAGCCATAAAGAGCTTTCTTTAACTTGTACACATGATTAGGATACTTTTCGTGCTCGAATCCAGGAGGATGTTTGACATACACTTCTTCATTTATGTATCCATTAAGGAACGCGCTTTTTACATCCATTTGATGAAGCTTAAAATTTTTGTAGCATGCAAAAGCTAACAGAATTTGGATTGATTCCAACCTTGCTACTGGTGCATAAGTTTCTTCATAGTCGATCCCCTCCTATTGGTTGTATCCTTGAGCTACCAACCTTGCTTTGTTACAAATGATTGTCCCATGCTCATCAAGCTTGTTCTTGAAGACCAATTTAGTACCAATGATGGAAACATCTTTTGGAGGAGACATAAGTTCCCACACTTGGCATCTCTCAAATTGTTGAAGTTCTTCTTGCATTGCCAATAGCCAATTCTCATCAAGTATTGCATCCTTTGCATTCTTTGGCTCAACCCGTGACAAAAATGCAGAGAATGCACAGTGATTTTGTAAACCTCTTCGTGTGGTTATACCTTTATTGAATCTCCAATGATATTTTTTGGAGGATGATTCTTGATGTATCTAGCTGTTCTTGGCATTTGGATATTATGCATAACTTCCTCTTGATCATTAGACTCATCTTCAGCATCCTGCAAATCTTCAGGTTCACGTTCATGCTGGTCATTCATTTCAGTTTGCTGAATCTGTTCATTCGGTCTTCTGTTTTGTTCGTTTCGGTTTGCTGAAATTCTGACTGTCTCCAAATTTCCTGCATCATCTTCACTTTCTTTTGGAAGATCATTATTAGTCTCATTGAAAGTGATATGAATAGATTCTTCTACACATGACTTTCTAGTATTGAAAATGCGATAAGCCTTACTATTTTGAGAATAACTAATAAATATTCCTTCATATGACTTAGCATCAAATTTTCCCAAATTGTCACTTGTATTTAAAATGAAACATTTAGAACCAAATATTTTGAAATAACTTATGTTGGGAATTTTATTATTTAAAAGCTTATATGGTGTTTTCAAAATAATAGGACGAATGAGTACTCTATTTAAAACATAACAAGATGTACTTACTGCTTCGGCCCAAAATTTCTTTGGAAGCTTACTTTATTGTAATAGAGTTCTAGCTGTCTCTTGTAGAGTCCTATTCTTCCTTTCCACCACCTCGTTTTGTTGAGGAGTCCTTGGTGCTGAGAATTCATGGTTGTTTTCCCAGTTGACAAGGAATGCATATTCCTTTCTTTTCAAACTTTATTTTTGGCAGTCCTTTCACAAGATTCCTTACAGATAACTTTTTGATTAAATCCATGTGAACATGTGCCATCCTCTTATGCCATAGATAAGCTTCATCTTGTACTGAAGTAAGACATAGTTCTTCATCCTGTTGCTCAAAATAAATAGTATATATATTTCCTTCTCTTTGTGCAACTAGAGTAGTATTGTTAGTACCATGAAATATTGTGCATTTATCTTTTTTAAAATTAACTTGATGACCATTATCCATTAATTGATTTATACTTATTAAATTAAATTCAAGACCGTTAACCAGGTGAACATTGTTTATACTTACCTTGCCATTTCCAATTTTACCTTTTCCAATGATTTCGCAGGTTCTATTATCTCCAAACGTGACCGTTCCATTCTTTTTCTTGATGTCTAGTTCCATGAACTTTGATTTATCACCTGTCATGTGACGAGAACATCCGCTATCAAAAATCTATTTTTGAGATGGAACTCTTGCCTTTAAATATACCTGTCAAGAGAAGATAATTCATCCTTTTGGTACCCATATCTTTTTGGGTCCATTTATGTTAGTAGCAAGTAAATCACTCTTTTTAATCCATACCTTTTTAACCTTATTTCGTTTCTTAAAACAATTTATATCTAAATGTCCTTTAATACCACAATGTTTACAAGTTGTGAAATACGAACAATAATTTAACCAAAAACGTGATTTGGATTTTAACATTTACATATTACTCTTTTTATTTATAGAATTAAATCCAATTCCTTCTCTTTCAAAACTAGGTCTTTGTTTACCTAATATGACATTTAGATTTTCTTCACCTTGAACAAATTTAGCAAGAGATGATTTTAATGAGTCTATTTCTTTTTGAAGTTCATTATTAGGAAATGTTTTAATAGGAGATTTATCACTAAATGCATCAATATACACATCTCTCATTTTTAACTTATTAGTCAATTTTTGGACTTCATTATTTAAGAATTTTACCTTATTAAAAAGTATTTTATTAAAATTGTCTAAATAATCAATCTTTGCAATCAAAACCTTTTCTTCTTTACATGTGGATTCCTTTTCAATTTCTTTCTTTGCATCTATTAGTGAATCTACTTCATCCATTAATGTACTAACTAATCCTTTTAAGCATGCATTCTTTTCTCTTAACTTCTTATTTTCTTGTTCTAAAGACTTTAGTTCATTAAGAGATACCTGATTAGATTCACCTTCAACTCCCACGAAACATACTTGAGCTATCTCATCTTTAGCATCGATCTCCACTTTAGATTCTTCATCACTCCAAGTAATAAAGGCTTTGTTCTTCTTGTTGTCTTTGTAGTTTGTCTTCCCTTTATTCTTTAATTGAAAACAGTCTTTCTTGAAGTGGCTAGGACGTCCACATTTGAAGCACGTCTCTTCAGTTTGCTTTCCTTTGACTTTATTCGAATTGAAAGTGTTTCTCCTCTTGTTTTTTCTTTGTAGTAACCCCTTGAGTTTCCTTGACATCATAGCTATTTCTTCATTGGAGTTATCATTAAGTTCCTCCTCATTATCTGTAGTAAGAGCTAAGACCTTTCTTCGAGGAGTTTCCTCCTCATCATCATATCTCTTTAACTGATGTTAATATTCTTCTAATTCACCAAACAAAGTTAAAGTATCCATGGAAGAAATAGTAGCAAAATCTTGAAGAGTAGTGATTTTAGAAGCAAACCTTTTGGGTATAGTCCGAAGCAACTTACGGTTGATCACTTTGAGGAATAGTCTTGTCCAGCAATTTCAAGGAGTTTATAAGGACTAGAAATCTTGCTTGAGCTAGCTTGATGGTTTCATCTTTTTCGAGCTTGAACATTTCATAATCGTGCATAAGCATGTTTAGCTTGACTTCTCGTACTTTTGAAGTACCTTAATGACTTACCACTAAAGTATCCCACATCTCTTTGGTAGTGTTGCATGAAAAGACTTTATCTATCTCGGATTGTACCATGCCGCTGAGAAGTGTGTTCATTACCTTTGAATCATATGAGACCATGTAGATTTCGATTGAATCCATTTCTAGCAGAATCTTTGGTGTCCCATCATCTCTTCGTGGAATAATTGGTCCATTCTCCATAACCCACCATTTTCAAGGATCTCTTTTAAGATAGATCCTCATTCAGAATTTCCAGAAGTTGTAATTTTCTGTTCCAAACAGCAAAGGAGGTCTATTGGTTGATTGTCCTTCTTGATTGTTGTTACCGAACTATGCCATGTCAGAATCTTTTCCTACAAGTCACCTTTAAGACCAAGATAAGTAAAGCCAAGCTCAGATACCAAATAAAATTTAACTAGGCACACTTAGAAGGGGGGTTGAATAAGTGTGGGAGCAATCTATGACCAATTTTTAAACTTTAGATCAAGCTATTAAATTCAAGCTATTATATTGATTAATTCAGTTTGCTGAATTAATATAGTCTACTGAATTGACTAAATATCCTGCTGAATTTATAACTTACATAAAATACTTGGTGTTAAAGAATTATCTTAATATAATGCAAATATTCAAATTTTAATTATTAAGATAATTAAATGACTTAAAGTAGAGCCAACAATAAAATCAACACCAAGATTTTTTACGTGGTTCAGCTATTACCCTCTATAATAATAGCCTAGTCCACGTACAATACCAACTAGTATTGGAGACTCACTTTATTTATATCTTTATAAATAAACACCGATTACAAAATAAATTCTTACAAAAATTAATTAACAATTAATTTTTCTTGAGCACTCTTGCTCCTTGTGTACCTATGCACTCTTCAAGCACCTTTGCTTTCTTGAACATGTTTGTAAACCTTTTCTCTAATCCACTAGGATTAACACCTTTAGACTACACTTAGTCTAAAACAGATTTCAATACAAATATAGAGGTCTATGATCAATGGAAGAATAATCAATTTAACAATTAAAGGCTCAACTATATGCAATAATCAATTAGCACAAAAGGATAAACAATTAATTTCTTACCAAATACCATCTCAAAGATATCAGAAATAAATTGCTTAGTTGCTCAAGGTTTGCACAAACCAAATCAAGTTGCTCAATAATATCAGTGATTGGTGCAAGTATAAATTCGTGAGTTATTTATTATTATTGTATGAGAAACACCGTTTATATAGGCCCAGAAACAAGTTACCGTTAATTTCCAAAATAATCTGTTCCAATAGTCCACACAATAATCGACTTGAAAATATGGAGATACCCACAACGGTAAAGAGATGTATCTTTAATATTTATCCAGTTTAGAAAATTAATCTATTTGTTAGTTATACAGATTGGATAAATCAAAAACATCTTTAAGAGATAACTTTTTACACAATAACTTTGACTTTATCTCTCCATATAAAAGAGGCGTGTAGAAGAGAAGTATACGATCATTTACCCTTTCCAAGACTCAAGGTCTTTAAAATTCCAATGTAACCATAATTACCTCTCCTTGAAAACGTATATCAAATCACCAAGAGATAAAAGTCTGCAAGCGGTTTAGTCTATCATAAATCATATCCACGTGTAGCGTTGACCCAAAAATATCAATTTTAAACACTTAATAAGGCATGTGCACGTATCTCTTTCTTAAGGACAAATGCATGTGAAACATATATGCATGTGAAACATATCAAGAGTGATACACATGTGATACAGATATCAAATAAAACATTACTTCCTTTTTGTACTTGATGATATGTATATATTATCCTAAAAAACTTTTTCATAAAAATTTTTTAAAATCATTTTTCATTTAAGACATATAATAAAGTGCAAATAATATGTCCTAGAGCCTTTAAATGAAAAATCAATTATTATGCAATTGACCTTACAGTTGATTTTCCTAGTAAAGAAAAATTCTTTAACCACTTGAAAATCTCACCAATGTTCTTTATCAACATATACCTAAAACACCAAAAAACAATTTAGTATATGAATATTTCATTATCAAAACTTATAGATGAAATATGACTAAGTCAACATTGATAGAGTTGGGTATGTGACTGCCAAAGTATTAAATTACATGTTAGAATTATTTAAGAGTGTTGATATATAGTATATACACACTCTGAATTACTAGTTGCTACCCAAAAGTATTAAAATGACTATTATATTGTCATTTAATAAGAAATGAATTCATTCATTTACTAAACGCAGAATTTGACCTTCAAGTTTTTAAATTGTAATATGTTTATATTACGGTTAAATAACACTTCAGTTCCTCCAAGTTGTCATCTATTTGTCAAGTCGGTCATAAATTTTAGTTTTTGTTAATTTGGTCCATAAAGTGGATTTTTTTGTTGATTTTGTTTATTTTATCCAATTTGATTACAACCCGACCCATTTTGACAAAATTTTGACTCAACCTGACCAAGTTCGACCCGGATTTTTTTAATAGAAAAAATACAAATTTTAAAATTCTTTTTAAAATAATTATTATTTTAAAATTCTTTTCAAAATAATTATTATTTTAAAATTAGTATTTTATTTTAAAATACTAAAAATAATTCTTATTTTTAAAAGTTTTATAAATAGTAATTATTTTTTAGAAAAAAATATTAGAAACTTTTATTTTTGTAAAATGATTAAATTTCATAAAATATAGATTCAAACAAATTAAAGTTTTAAATTTTAAATTATTTAATGAAAATTTACACATCTTTTAAAAAATTAAAAAAATTCAAGTTTTGTTTCATGAAAAAATCTTTTTATTTACTTTTTTTTAATCTATATTTTATGAAACTTTACTCATTTAAAAAAATAAAATATCTATTTTAAAAAATAAATTTTTATTTTTTCGTTTATTTTATTTTTTTTTGAATCTATATTTTATAAAACTTTACTATTTTTTAAAAAAATTGAAATAAAATTTAATTTTGACCTAAAAAATAATAATTATTTTTAAAACTTTTTATTTCTTTTTTTAAATTGAATCAAATTTTTATTTATGTTTTAAATTTTGTATTTTAATTTCTATTTTTAGTTTTTGTTTTTTAAAATTTGTAATATTAGGAATACATAGAATAATGGTTTAGAAATTAAATTATTTTTGTCTAAAAATAAAGTTTTACATAAAAATGAAAAAGGTACTTTTTGACAATAAAGTTATATTTTCTTATTTAACTTTTTTGAATCTATATTTTATAAAACTTTACTCATTTTATGAAAAATTAAAAGTTTCTAATATATTTAATTAAAATAATAATTATTTTTAAAATAATAATTACTTTTAATATTTTAAAACAAAATATTATTTTTAAAATAATTTTAAAAAATTTGTTTTTATTTTAAAAAAATGAATTCGTAAAATTGGGATCGGGTCAAACTAGTTTGGGTTGAGTCAAAATTTGGTCAAAATGGGTCGTGTTATAGTCAAATCGAGTAAAAAGAATTGAATCAACAAAAAAATGTCACTTTAAGGACCTAATTGGCGAAAAATGAACTTTTTAGATGACTTTAATGTTGGTTTGCAGAAACAAGACAAACAAATAATTAACATTGTAAAAGAGTGGAAGTATGACACAAATTAAATTTTAAATTTTTCTAAAATCTTACGAATCACCTTATGCAATATTATTACCTTATGCAATATTATTAATCGACGAAGAATAAAAGATATATCTTATGAATATGATCAACTACTTGATATGATTTTCAAGTTCCAATCATTTGATCTTTTGTTCTTCTCCAATTCCTCGGCGTTCGCTACTCAAGTTGTGAGCCCCCAAAATACATGGTAGAGAATTCAAATACAAATTTAATTATACAACAGTCGTGTAAAATACGACTAAACGTATGCTGTGAGTTTTAATACAAATATTGTCATCTAGACAATATACAAACTCAATGGGGTCCTCATTACATTTATTATTACCCTATTTCACAGAATAGTGAGGACTACTAATGCACCATCTAAGACCATCACTCTGTTCCCCGACTAGTCCCTGCTACGTTCTCATTTCCTGAAGAGAACAATGAAAGCAAAAGGGTGAGCTCAACTAGCCCAGTAAGAAATATTATGACTAAAATAATGCAGAATAATTTATCGTTAGCCTTCAACAGTGTTAAACTGATAAAATATAATAAATACCAAGTTTAATTGCAACGGAACAAACAATCCATTAGAATAGTCAAGTAGAGAATAAAATCTACTATCTTCTATGATTTAAAAGGTTTTTCATCACTTTTATCGCTGAGACTCGACTTAATAAATAATCCATATCATCCCCGCACTACGACGAGGATATTCATTAGTATCCGACCACAAATTATCCATGCACTACGGGCCAATGATATTCGTATATTCATCAATGGTCATGATCATGCCAACAAATGTCCATCAATGCACTACGGGCCAATGAGGACTTTTACCACATCATTTGTAACATTACGGTCATGATTATACCCATTAATCCCTGGTCATAATCATACCAAGTCCATCTATGCCCTACAAGACACAGATGACTTTCAACAGAATATAAACATGGGGATGATGACAATGATATAAGAATTCAATAAAACAAGTTCAAGAATTAATTTATCCAGGAACCAATAACGTCCAAATTGTCAACATGATACTTATTTGTAGAGTAAAATTCAAGAATGCTTAGAAGAATATTTTCATGAAAAGATACTGGATGAAGCGCAAATATCAAGGATATTCCACTAATTTCATGGAATATAGAAGCCAAAAATTTAACCAATTGAGTATAATAAAGAATGGAATAACAAAAGAAATCACCAGGCATGCGATAGACCGCACAGGCAGGTTATTCCAACAGAATAATAAATAACGGAACCGGTCCGGCAGTAAAAGCGACAAACAAGATATTCAATGTAATAATAAAGATTTAAACAGTGTCCGGCGTAAAAGCGCGATAGATAAGATATTCCAATGAATAATAAATAATGGAACCAGGTCCGGCATAAAATGCACAGACAGGATGTTCCAACAGAATAATAAAGAATTGAATAACAGAAGAATTTCACCAAGTATAGGGTAGCCCGCGTATACAGGTTATTCCAACAGAATAATAAATAATGGAATAACAGAAGTTCTCTTCATGAATACAAAATAAATAATTCCCCTTATCATAAAAGAAACTGGATATAAGAGTAGGGAAGTTGGAGAATACTTTTCTATAGTTTCTCTATAATTTCTCTTTCTAGAGTTTCAGTGAATTCGTAAGAAATAATGAAAGAATGAGCTTCTATTTATAGGAGAATGGAAATGCACTGTGTAAGGAAAAATCATGGATGCAATAGATACGCAACTCACGGATGAAAACTTTGAGAATCACGGATGCAAAATTTTCAATCAACCATCCAATAAAAACAAAACAAAAAATAAAATAAATATATATATATATATATAAACACATGCTTTCAATTTATATATATCAATATTATATATACACCACTTGATTTTTATCCCCCCCAAAACCAACGTCAATCCCCCACCCCCCCAAAATCACTTTCATCATATATATTTATATACCAATTATATATCTATATTCACACACAATTTTCACTTTCCCACCCACACATCACTTTCACTACACTCTTACACACACACACACACCATACACCTTTCACTATCACACTATCACTTTTCCACCATTTTCCACTCACACACCAATATATATATATACACATTTTATACACACACACACACACACACACACACACACACACACACATATATATATATATATATATATATATATATATATATATATATATATATATATATAAATTCCTCCCTTTACGTAACTCCCTCCCATCAGCATTTCAAAAATTAGTTTTTCAATAAATATGGGCCCACATGTGGGTCCCACCTTTAAATAATTTTCTACCAATTATTTTGAAAAATGGGTAAATGGGGGTCCTTAAAATAAGCAAAACTTCATAAAAATCACCTTAATAATTTTAACAACATATATCATCATTATTATAATTCACAATATTAATCGACCAGGTCGTTCCCAGGAAAGAGTGGGCTTTCTAATAAGGATTTCTCCCTATTGGCGCGCAATTAGGTGACCAAACCTCTCCTTGACAGAACTTCTAGACATCGTTAATATTGCAAATAATAATATTTAACTTTGTCGTCTCAATTATTGATTTAATAATATATAAAATATTAACAATAATTGAATCAAATAACGTGAGATATTATGCAGCAATTACTGTAGCAATAATTGAACAAAACTTAGTGACTTCTCACGTAAACATCAATAATCAATCTGTAAGTGCTTACTTTTAACCACGACTCTGGCGTATTCTTTATTGCTTTTAACACAAGGGTGTTTCAACATTAACGGTAAAACTTCCGCAGTTATTTTCATAAAGTATTTTTCCGTTTTCTTAATCCAACAATAATTCCGTTGTAGGGTCCACCAATGATTGTCTTAGTTATACGAATATTCCTGTTAAAGCGAATATTCCCACCAATCGAATATTATAAAACAACTCGCGTACTTTTGCAAAATTTATAAATATTACCCACAACTATAACATTATATCAAATTCATTCCATAATATTCAAAAATGATATTTATAGAAAATTCATCTTTATTTATAAAAGTTGGGGTCTTTACAACCTCCCCTTCTTATGAAATTTACGCCCTCGAAATTAGAATGCGATACTGGTATGTCAAAGAGGTAAGAATACCTTGATTTCATTTCAGATTCTAACTCCCAGGTCATTTCCTCAACATCGTGGTTTCTCCACAAAACTTTGACTTAAGGTATAACCTTGGAGCGTAGAATATGTTCCTTCTTATCCAAGATTTGAACAAGAACCTCTTCATACGCTAAATCTTCCGCTATTTCGTCCGGTTTTAACTCAATAATGTGGTGCGGGTCTTTCACATATTTACGTAACATAGATATGTGAAAAACGTTATGAACACGAGACATACTTGGCGGTAAAGCAAGTCTATAGGCCACAGTTCCTACTCGATCAAGGATTAAAAATGGCCCGATGAATCGAGGATTGAGCTTTCCTCTCTTTCCAAATCTCGTAACTCCTTTCCATGGAGCAACACGTAACAACACATGATCTCCTATATCGAATTCCACGTCCTTTCGATGAAGATCAGCATAACTCTTTTGTCGATCTTGTGAGGATTTTATACGTTGTCAGATCGTTTGAATCTTTTCCGTAGTCATACGTACCAACTCCGGTCCCAACAACGTTGATTCACCTACCTCATCCCAACATCTTTGGAGAAGCGACACTTTCTTCCATACAACGCTGAATGGAGCCATGCCAATACTTGCTTGATAAGCTGTTGTTGTAGAAAAACTCCACCAATGGTAAGAACTTGTCCCAACTTCCTTGAAGTCAATAACACGTAGTCTTAATAGATCTTCAAGAGTTTGAATAAATCTCTCCGATTGCCCGTCCGTCGAGGATGATATCTTAAAGCTAAATCGTAAATCCTGCCCATAGCTTTTTTGCAAACTAACCCAAAATCTTGAAGTGAATCTTGGGTCTCGATCGGAAACTATGGATCTTGGCATACCATGCAATCTTACAACCTCTTTATGTACATACGAAGCAAGACGTTCAAGTGTATAAGTTTCTCGTATCGGTAAGAAATGAGCAGACTTGGTCAATCTATCAACAATGACCCAAATCGCATCTATGCCTTGAGAAACTTTGGGAAGGCCAGAATGAAATCCATGGTAATGTGCTCCCACTTCCATTCGGAATTTCAAGTGGTTGCAATGGAGGACCTTTTGGTACTTGATGCTCTACTTGACTCGTTGACAAGTTAGACACCTTGAGATAAACAACACTATCTCTCTTCATATTGCTCCACCAAAATGTAGCGAAGATCACGATACATTTTGGTACTCCCTGAGATGGATTACAAGCGGTGTGTTGTGCACCTCCATCATGATTTTATACTTTAAATCGAGGTCGTTAGAACACAAAGTCCGGAGTTGATTTCTCAAGTATCTTTGTGAGAACACGAATTTTATGAAATAAAAGTATTCAATTTTTCTATTTTGGTAAATAGTTAAATTGATAAAAGTTTAAAGTTAAGGGTAATATGTGAAATTTTTTTGCAAAGTAAGCAAGTTGATATAAAATATTCTTTTGTCGAGGGGAATGTATGCATACGACGATTACAATCATTGGTGGACCTCGCAATGTAATTATTGTTGGATGAAGAAAATGACAAAAAATATTTTTCGAGAATAATAAATGGAAGTTTTACTGTTAGCTATTTGAAACACCGGTGTTAAAAGTGCAAGAATACGCGTGGTTGCATAGTAGCACAAGGTATTCATTATTGATGCTTACGTGATAAGTCACTTCGGCTTTTTTATTTTATTGGTATTATTAATGTAATAAAACATAATAGTTTTATAAAGTTATTCTATAAATAGAATATATTATATTCTATTATGCATAGTGTTGCATAGTGTCTGCATAGTGTTTTTGCATAGTAAAATCTTTTATATAAAAATGAATACTTTTATAAAGTTATTCTATAAATAGAATATATTATATTTTATTATGCATAGTGTTGCATAGTGCTCTGATAGTATTTTGTATAGTAAAATCTTTTATATAAAAAAAGAATACTTTTATAAAATTATCTTTTTATTAGACAATAATTAGAATATATTATATTTTATTATGCATAGTGTTTGCATAGTGCTGATATAGTGTTTGCGATAGTAAAATCTTTTATAAAGTTATTCGTTTTATTAAATTATAAATAGAATATATTATATTTTATTTAAAAGATTTTGCTTTAAATATGGACCGTCAGATTAAAGTAAATCAATACGGACCGTTCATGAGTTAGTTACTATATGGATCCATTTTTCTATAAATAGAAGCTCATTCCTTCATTATTTCTTTACGAATTCCTTTGAAACTCTGTAGAGAGAAACTATAGAGAGAAAGAAGAAAAATGTTCTGCTACTTCTATATCCAGTACTCTTCTTTCCAAGGTAGGGGATATAATTATCGTATTCGTAAAGGATTTTATTATTATTATTATTTATTATTATGTTGGAATAACCTGTTTATGCGAAGTACCACATACATGGTGAAATTCTTCTAATATTCCGTTCTTTATTATTCTTTCGGAATATCCTGTCTATGCGTTTACGACGGACCTGGTTCCATTATTTATTATTCTATCGGAATATCCCGCGTGACGCTTTCTGTATTTGGACTGGTTCCATGATTTATTATTCGCCGGAATATCCCATGCGTGCGCTTTTACTTTGGGACCGGGTTCCGAGATTTATTATTACATTGGGAATAACTTGTTTATGGCAAGTCTATCGCACGCATGGTGAATCTTTCTGTTATTCCATTCTTTATTATTCTATTGGAATAACCTGTCTATGTGGATTACCACATGCATGGTGAATGATCCTTCGTATTCATATGAATAGTATTTTCATTAAAAAGGGGTTTCTACCAGGGGCAGATTCGTAATTTTTTTGACCCTCAAAAATTCTAGAAAAATTTGAAATAATAATTTAATGAGTTTTCTAAATTTTGTCCAAAAATGGCAATTTTTGGATGTATAGATTAAGAGTTATGGATTTTATGAGAAAAAACTATTTTAAAAGTAAACTCTTATAACTCCTTGTGGTTAACTCCAAAATTGGTGAAATTTTTATTGGAAGTACATGTATATAACATGAGTATACCCTGTATATTTCGGAATTTTGGGACAAAAGTACAATTTATGATAAATGTCTAAATATTCGGCAGTTTTATCTATATGAAAAATAGTAAATGAATTTTTAAAATTCTGAGAAAAATATATGTTCAAGATGGGACTATATTCTGCTAAATCCCAGAAAAGAAATATTTTTGGGACTGATTTGGTATTTTTCATAAAAATGAACTAGTTATGAGTAAATGAATTAAATATGTTATGTGAAGTAATAAAATTCGAAAATAGGATTTTATGGCTTGAAAATCCTATATAGGGCAGATTTTGATGAGGGATTTGATCATTGATTATGAAATCTTGTGAGTATAGCATTTTTTGAATGATTAAATGCATTATTTGATAAAGTGTAAATAATTGAAATAAATTATTTATAAGTTTAAGAAATGATTAAAATATTGTTATAATATTAATGATATTAGATTATGAGATTATTAAGTGATTGATAACATTTGGTTATTATTGAACGATGGATAAATTGTATTATAAATGTTTAATATTTATCCTTTATCTCATTTGATTGATTCTTATATCATTGTCATCATCCTCATGCTCATATTGTGTTGAAAGTCATCTTTGGCCGTAGTGCATAGATGGACTTGGTATGATTATGACCAAGGATTATTCGATATAATCATGACCGTGATGTTACAAATGATGTGGAAAAAGTCCTCATTGGCCCGTAGTGCATTGATGGACAGTTTTTGGTATGATTATGGCTATGGATTCTCTTCGGCCAAGGGTGCAAAGATGAATTATTTTATAGCATGATCAAGACAGTTGATAAAAACACGATTATCTTTGGCCCGTAGTGCATGGATAATTTGTGGTTGTGATCTTAATGAAAAGTCCTCATTGGCGCGTAGTGCATTGATGGGACGCTTTTTGGTATGATTATGGCTATGGATTCTCTTTGGCCAAGGGTGCAAAGATGAATTGTTTTATGGTATGATCAGGACCGTTGATGAAAACACGATTATGTTTGGCCCGTAGTGCATGGATGATTCGTGGTCGTGATACTAGTGTAGTGCAGGGATGATTCGATGATGTGGATTATTTATTGAGCTGAGTCTCAGCAATGAAATATTAATTCATGGATGTGATAATAATGAATATCTTTGGCCGTAGTGCAAAGATGATTTAATGATTCTGAGCATGAATTGTGATTTGGTATAACCATGATTTTGATGTTTGGTGAAGATATGTGATGAAAATTATCTTCGTCCTGGGTGCGAAAAGGAATTCAGAATCACAATTATGATTATGAGTTATTCATATGATTATGGACAGGAATTGTTGATTGATGTTACAGGGATAAAACACTATTGGTGAACTTTTAACATGGAGAAGATAATAGACCTTATGGTCTATTTGACTCTTCTAATGGATTGCTCGTTCCGCTGCAACTATGGTTGAAAAGTTTTATCATCTACCATATGTTCCAAATCTCTGATTTATTATTGTTGAAAGCTATTGATAATTTAATTATCTTTAGTCATGCTATTCTTTATTGGGCTAGTTGTGCCTACCCTTTCTGCTTCACAATTCCTTTCAGGTAATAAGTGTGTTGCTTAGTAAGAGTGTTTCACGGGTCGAGCAGGGGATAACAGGGGAATAGAACAGTGGTCTCTAGCTGTGAAGGTTCTCCCTAAACAGTATAAAAAAGTGTGTTGTATTCTACACAACATTTAGTAGTTATATTTTGTGACGCCCCCAAAATAGGTGTACATCACCTATTCTGAGTTGCCAAATACATGGTACAAAACATAAATACAATCTTAATTATACAACAAGAGAGCTGTGAATTTAAATACAAATGCTGTCTTCTAGACAATATCCACTCTCAGAATGAGTCCTCATTATATTTATTGTCACACTATTTAACAAAATAGTGAGGACTATTAGCTAATACTATCATCCGGACCATCACTCCGTTCCCCGACTCGTCCCAGCTACGTTCTCATTTCCTGAAGAGAACAGTGAAAGAAAGGGTGAGCTCAACTAGCACAGTAAGAAATATTATGACTAAGATAATGCATAATAAATTATCATTAGCCTTAAACAGTGTTAAACTGATACAATATAACAAACATCAAGTTTAACTGTAGCAGAAACAAGAAATCCATTAGAAGAGTCAAGTAGAGAATAAAATCTACTATCTTCTATGATTTAAAAGGTTTTTCATGACTTTTATTGCTGAGACTTAGCTTAATACATAATCCACATCATCGAATCACCCCTGCACTACTGCCAAGGATATTCTTTAGTATCACGACCACAATTATCCATGCACTACGGGCCAAGGATATTTGTGTATTCATAAATGGTCATGATCATGCCAACAACTGTCCATCAATGCACTACGGGCCAATGAGGACTTTTACCATATCATTTGTAACATTACGGTCATGATTACACCGAATAATCCCTGGTTATAATCATACCAAGTCCATCTATGCACTAAAAGCCACAGATGACTTTCAAAAAATATAAATATGAGGATGATGACAATGATATAAGAATTCAATAAAACAAGTTCAAAAATTAATTTGTCCAAGAACCAATAACGTCCAAATTGTCAACATGATACTGCTTTGTAGAGTAAAATTCAAGAATGCTCAGAAGAATATTTCCATGAAAAGATACTGGATGAAGCGCAATTATCAAGGATATTCCACTAATTTTATGGAGTATAAAAGTTAAAACTTTAACTAACTGAGTATAATAAAGAATGGAATAACAAAAGAAATCACCATGCATGCGGTGATTGCGATGAGAAAAGTTATTCCAACATAATACTAAATAACGGAACTCAGTCGAAGCGATGCGGTACTTCAGACAGACAAAGTTATTCCAACATAATACTAAATAACGGAACACGGTCAAAGCGAAATTGCAAGACCGCAAGCGGGATGTTCCAACAGAATAATAAAGAATGGAATAACAACAAAAATCACCATGCATGCGGTATTTCGCATAGACATGTTATTCCAACAGAATAATAATAAAGACGGAACCAAGTCCGGCGTAAAATGTCTGAACATGATATTCAGCAGAATAATAAAAAAGCGGAATTAGGTCCCACAGAAAGCTAAAACGAGTGGGATATTCTAATGTAATAGTAAAGACAAAATAATAGAAGAATGTCACCAAGTATAGGGTAGCCCGCATATACAGGTTATTCCAACAGAATAATAAAGAATGGAATAACATAAATTCTCTTCATGAATACAAAAGAATAACACCCCTTACGAGTACAACAAATAATATTTCTTACCTTAAGAAGAAGAGTACTAGATATATAAGTAGTGAAGTAGCAGAATACTTTCTTCTTTCTCTCTATAGTTTATCTCTCTAGAGTTTCAGTGAATTCGTAAGAAAATAATGAAGGAATGAGCTTTTATTTATAGAAAAAATGTACCGCATAGTAACTAACTCATGAACGGTCAGATTGATTTACTTTAATTTGATGGTCCATATTTAAAGCAAAATCTTTTAAATAAAATATAATATATTCTATTTATAATCTAATAAAACGAATAACTTTATAAAAATTTTACTATGCAAACACTATATGAGCACTTATGCAAACACTATGCATAATAAAATATAATATATTCTAATTATTGTCTAATAAAATAGATAAGTTTATAAAAGTATTCTGTTTTATATAAAAAGATTTTACTATACAAAATACTATGCAGACACTATACAACACTATGCATAATAGAATATAATATATTCTAATTATAGAATAACTTTATAAAACTATTTCATGCTTTTATATAAAAGATTTTTACGTATTATTACATTAATAATACCAACAAAACTGGGTGACTTATCACGTAAGCATTAATAATTAATACCGTGTACTACTATGCAACCACGCGTATTACTGTACTTTTAACACCGGGTGTTTCAATAGTTAACGGTAAAACTTTCGCCGTTATTTTCATAAAGTATTTTTGTCATTTTCTCAATCCGACAATAATTCCGTTGTGGGGTCCACCAATGATTGTGCCGTTGTACGAATATTCCTTGTTAAAACGAATATTACCCGACCAATCGAATATTATATAACAATTTGCATACTTTTGCAAAATTTATAAATATTACCCACAACTATAACATTATATCAATTTCATTCCTATAATATTCAAAAATAATATTTATAGAAAATTCATCTTTATTCAAAAAGTTGGGGTTTTACAATATCCCCTTCTTATGAAATTTCGCCCTCGAAATTAGGGTACGTACCTGGTACATTGAAGTGGTAAGGATACCTTGATTTCATTTAAGATTCTAACTCCCAAGTCATTTTCTCAACATCGTGGTTTCTCCACAAAACTTTGACTTGAGGTATAACCTTGGAGCGTAGAATATGTTCCTTCTTATCCAAGATTTGAACAGGAACCTCTTCATACGTCAAATCTTCCGCTATTTCGTCCGGTTCTAACTCAATAATGTGGTTCGGGTCTTCCACATATTTACGTAACATGTATATGTGAAAAACGTTATGAACACGAGACATACTTGGCAGTAAAACGAGTCTATAGGCCACAGTTCCTACTCGATCGAGGATTAAAAATGGGTCGTTGAATCGACTCTTTCCAAATCTCGTAACTCCTTTCCATGGAGCAACACGTAACAACACATGATCTCCTATATCGAATTCCACGTCCTTTCGATGAAGATCAGCATAACTCTTTTGTCGATCTTGTGAGGATTTTATACGTTGTCAGATCATTTGAATCTTTTCCGTAGTCATACGTACCAACTCCGGTCCCAACAACGTTGATTCACCTACCTCATCCCAGCATACTGGAGAATGACACTTTCTTCTATACAACGCTTCGAATGGAGCCATGCCAATACTTGCTTGATAACTGTTGTTGTAGAAAAACTCCACCAATGGTAAGAACTTGTCCCAACTTCCCTTGAAGTCAATAACACAGAGTCTTAATAGATCTTCAAGAGTTTGAATCATCCTTTCATTTGCCCATTCGTCAAAATCGAGGATGATATGCCGAACTAAAATCGTAAATCTGTGCCCATAGCTTTTTGCAAACTAACCCAAAATCTTGAAGTGAATCTTGGGTCTCGATCAGAAACTATGGATACTGGCATACCATGCAATCTTACAACCTCGTTTATGTACATATGAGCAAGACGTTCAAGTGTATAAGTTTCTCGTATTGGTAAGAAATGAGCAGACTTGGTCAATCTATCAACAATGACCCAAATCGCATCTATGCCTTGAGAAACTTTGGGAAGACCGGTAACGAAATCCATGGTAATGTGCTCCCACTTCCATTCTGGAATTTCAGGTGGTTGCAATGGAGGACCTTTTGGTACTTGATGCTCCGCCTTGACTCGTTGACACATTATACACCCTGAGATAGACAGTGCTATCTCTCTCTTCATATTGCTCCACCAAAATGTATAACGAATATCATGATACATTTTGGTACTCCCAAGATGGATTGCAAACAGTGTGTTATGCGCCTCCATCATGATTTTATACTTTAAATCAGGGTCGTTAGGAACACAAAGTCTGGAGTTGACTCGAAGTATTCCATCTTCATCGATTCTTACTTCCGGCATAGCACCTTCTTGCACTTTCTTCCTTATACGCATCAGCTCCAGGTCTGTAGCTTGACCAGCTTTAACTTTATCAATTAAAGTCGGTTCTACTCGTATATTCGCCATCATAACATGGGTCCCTGGAGTTTTTAACTCTATCTCCATCCTTTGCAAGTCACACAAAATGGGCCTTTGCGTTGACAATATCGCATTCATACTTGCATATGATCTTCTACTCAATGCGTCAGCTACCACATTCGCTTTTCCAGGATGGTATGATCATAATATTTCAACAGTTCAAGCCAACGTCGTTGTCGCATATTGAGTTCCTTTTGAGTGAAGAAATATTTGAGGCTTTTATGATCCGTAAAGATCTCCACTTTTCCCCATACAAGTAATGCCTCCAAATCTTTAGTGCGAAGACAACACGTACGCTAACTCTAGATCATGAGTAGGATAATTCCTCTCATATTCTTTGAGTTGTCGTGAGGCATAGGCTATGACTTTCCCATGTTGCATGAGAACACATCCTAACCCTTTGCTCGAAGCATCACTGTAGATGACAAATCCCTCCGAACCAGATGGTATTGCCGAGCAGGTTTGAAATGAGTCTCCTCTTGAGTTCTTAAAAACTCTTCTCACATTCCTCGCTCCAACAGGAACTTTGTATCTTTCCAAGTTATTTGAGTTAGTGGAGTAGCGATTCGAGAAAACCCTTCTACGAATCTCCGATAATAACCGGCTAAGCCGAGAAAGCTACGTACTTGATCCATCGATTTAAGTTGCTCTCGACTTTGAATAACTTCAATCTTTCTTTGGGTCAGCAGATATTCCATGACTTGATACCACGTGCCCAAAGAATGCTACTTCCTCAAGCCGAACTCGCATTTCTTCAACTTGGCATAAAGCTTATATTCACGAAGCTTTTGGAGTATCAGCCTCAAGTGTTGCTTATGATCTTCACGGGTTTTGGAATATATGAGGATGTCATCAATAAAGACGACCACAAAGTGATCCAAATATTCATTGAATACTCGGTTCATCATATCCATGAAGGCAGCAGGAGCATTAGTCAATCCAAAGGATATGACTAGGAATTCATAATGCCCGTACCGAGTTCTGAAATCCGTCTTTGGAATGTCATCGGTTCTAATCTTCAATTGGTAATATCTGGAACGAAGATCAATCTTTGAAAAGAATTTGGCTCCTTGCAACTAGTCAAATAGGTCATCAATACGTGGCAATGGGTACCTATTTTTGATGGTGACATGATTTAACTCCCGATAATCAATACAAAGTCGCATACTCCCATCTTTCTTTTTCACGAATAGAACAGGAGCACCCCAAGGAGAAGTACTAGGACGAATGAAACCGATGTCTAACAATTCCTGTAGTTGGGTCTTTAACTCCTGAAGTTCAATAGGAGCCATTTGATATGGGGCTTTGGAAATGGGTTTTGTACCAGGTTCAAGGTTGATACAAAATTCAATTTCACGCTTTGGGGGTAGGCCAGGAAGTTCTTCAGGGAATACGTCAGGAAATTCATTAACAATAGAAATATCATTCAAAATTGACGTATTTTTGTTTAGATCCGTGACATGAGCTAAGAAAGCTTGACTTCCGTTTTTCAATAAACGAATAGCTTTATGACTTGAGATGACAGTTATTGATTTTAATGGGTTGGTTGCTTGAATTCACATAATAGATTGGTTAAGAATATGAAAGCTAACAACCTTACGAAAATAATCAATTTTTGCATGATGAGTTGTTAACCAATCAATCCCTAGAATGACATCAAATGCAAGTATTTTCAATGAAATAAGATCGACAGGTAATGTGTGGGTACCAACTTGAACCAAACAAGACTTATGAACCGTGGATGTAATGAAGGTTTCTCCCAATGGAGTTTCAATAGATAAGTCAAAGTCTAATTTCTCCGGAGTCAAATTTAAACGTTGAGCGCAAGTAGGAGAAATAAAAGAATGGGTAGAACCGATATCAAATAAGGTATAGATTTCGCTAGAGTTTATGATAAGCTTACCCGTGATGACCTCGTTCGGGTTCCTTGCTTTCTGGGAGGTCACGACAAATGCTCTCCCTTGCACCACCGGCTTTGACTTTTCTAGGACGACCTTTGGTGCCTCCATCCTAGCTGAACTTGTCTTCGATGAACGACAAAATCGGGCTAGGTGACCTTCTCTTCCACAATTATAACACGCTTTGGATGTCATCGCGCAGTTTGGACTGATATGTCCCTCCCCTCCGCATTTGAAGCATATGATAGGTGGTCGTTCTCCTTCATTAACCACGGTTGCTAGCGCTTACGTCTTTTCATCATTGTTGAATCTCCTTTTCTTGAAATGTCCATTTTTACTGTCTTGGCCATGATTACCACCGAAGTGGTTACCATTTCTGGCATTTTGATTCCCTCCACGTTTGTTGTCACCAAAGCCGATGGTGATACCATCTGGTATTTTCATCTTCTTGGCTACTTTCTCTTGGTTTCGTTGACTCGTTACGGCGCTCAATAAGCGAGCCCTATTTACAACATCGAGTACAAACACGGTTTATGAGAAATAAGATATTGGCGTATCTCCGGTTTTAAACCTCTTAAAAACATTAGCGTCATTCGGCTCCTCATTATCGACCAAATGGGATGCAAAAGGATAACTCATAAATTTAGCCTCATATTGCGACACGGTCATATTGTTTTGTTCCAACTTGATAAACTCCACCTCTTTCATGTGACGAATACTCTCGGGAAAGTACTTGTCGTTGAATAGCTCTTGGAACTTTTCCCAAGACATCTTAAGTGCGTCAGGCTGGGTACGTTTTATAGATTCCCACCAGTAGTCTGCCTCTTCACGCAACATGAAGGTGGCGAAGGGGACCTTTTGCTCCTCGGAGCATCCCAACACATCAAATATCTTGGTTATCTGCTTTATCCATGATTCCGCCTTAAGTGGTTTTGGCTCTCCAATAAACTCCAGTGGTCCCAGCTCCTTGAACTGTTTAGCAATGACCGTCCGAGGGTTTCTAGTGTTTCCACCTACATTTTGGACAGGAGCCGCTCTCACCTGATGTTGCATGAATTGCATAAAGCCTCTGAACAATCCATCATTCATCATTTGGTCAGTGTTGTTGTTTGCATGAGGATTGTCGCCTTCCTAATGCACATTCTCCTTATTATTGATATGTGGAGACTCAACAGTCTTTTGTGCTCCATTGCTATTTTCAACATTCTCGGATGTCATTTTCAGATACTGCCACAAAACAAAGATTAATTAACATATAACATATTATCCCTATACTTTGACCGACCAATTAAATACCAAATAAACTTAGGTAGGTTGTACTAGCGAAGGAATTCCCCGTCTCTCCCCTCCTAGTTCTAGTCTCACATCTTAGCCAGGGATCATATCCCTAAGCTTTGATACTAATTGTGACGCCCCCAAAATAGGTATACATCACTTATTCTGAGTCGCCAAATACATGGTACAGAACATAAATACAATCTTAATTATACAACAAGAGAGCTGTGAATTTAAATACAAATGCTGTCTTCTAGACAATATCCACTCTCAGAATGAGTCCTCATTATATTTATTGTCACACTATTTAACAAAATAGTGAGGACTATTAGCTAATACTATCATCCGGACCATCACTCCGTTCCCCGACTCGTCCCAGCTACGTTCTCATTTCTTGAAGAGAACAGTGAAAGAAAGGGTGAGCTCAACTAGCCCAGTAAGAAATATTATGACTAAGATAATGCAGAATAAATTATCATTAGCCTTAAAGCGATGTTAAAGCGATACAATATAACAAACATCAAGTTTAAGCAGAGTGGAAACAAGCAATCCATTAGAAGAGTCAAGTAGAGAATAAAATCTACTATCTTCTATGATTTAAAAGGTTTTCATGACTTTTATCATTTGAGACTCGACAATAAATAATCCACATCATCGAATCACCCCTGCACTACGGCCAAGGATATTCTTTAGTATCACGACCACAATTATCCATGCATTACGGGACAAGAATATTTGTGTATTCATTAATGGTCATGATCATGCCAACAACTGTCCATCAATGCACTACGGGCCAATGAGGACTTTTACCATATCATTTGTAACATTACGGTCATGATTACACCGAATAATCCCTGGTTATAATCATACCAAGTCCATCTATGCACTAAAGGCCACAGATGACTTTCAAAAAATTAAAATATAAGGATGATGACAATGATATAAGAATTCAATAAAACAAGTTCAAGAATTAATTTATCCAAGAACCAATAACGTCCAAATTGTCAACATGATACTGCTTTGTAGAGTAAAATTCAAGAATGCTCAGAAGAATATTTCCATGAAAAGATACTGGATGAAGCGCAATTATCAAGGATATTCCACTAATTTCATAGAGCATAGAAGTCAAAACTTTAACCAACTGAGTATAATAAAGAATGGAATAACAAAAGAAATCACCATGCATGCGGTACTTCGCATAGACAGGATATTCTAACAGAATACTAAATAACGGAACCAGGTCAGACAAAATTTTGCAAAGCGAAGGATGTTCCAATGAATAATAAAGAATGGAATAACAGAAATCACCATGCATGCGGTACTGTGATAGACAGCGAGTTTTCCAATGTAATACTAATAAGGACCGGAATCGAGTGCGGTGTAAAGCGCGCATAGGCGAGGATATTCCAAGCGGAATAATAATAATAAAGATGAGAACCGGTCCGGCGTAAAAGCGCATGCATGGGATATTCCAACAAAATAATAAAGAGCGGAATCGGTCCGGCGTAAAACACCTGTGACATGATATTCCAGCCAGAATAGTAAAGACGAAATAATAGAAGAATGTCACCAAGTATAGGGTAGCCCGCATATACAGGTTATTCCAACAAAATAATAAAGAATGGAATAACATAAGTTCTCTTCATGAATACAAAAGAATAACACCCCTTACGAAGTACAACAAATAATATTCCCTACCTTAAGAAGAAAAGTACTAGATATATAAGTAGTGAAGTAGAGAATACTTTCTTCTTTCGCTCTATAGTTTATCTCTCAGAGTTTGGTGAATTCGTGAAAATAATGAAGGAATGAGCTTCTATTTATAGAAAAATGGAATGTATAGTAACTAACTCATGAGCGGTCCAGATTGATTTACTTTAATCGACGGTCCATATTTAAAACAAAAATCTTTTAAATAAAATATAATATATTCTATTTATAATCTAATAAAATGAATAACTTTATAAAAGATTTTACTATGCAAACACTATGCAAACACTATGCAAACACTATGCATAATAAAATATAATATATTCTAATTATTGTCAATAAAATAGATAAGTTTATAAAAGTATTACATTTTATATAAAAAGATTTTACTATGCAAAAACACTATGAGACCACTATGCAACACTATGCATAATAGAATATAATATATTCTATTTATAGAATAACTTTATAAAAGTATTACATTTTTTATATAAAAGATTTTCGTATTATTACATTAATAATACCAACAAAACCGAGTGACTTATCACATAAGCATCAATAACTAATCTGTGTAAGTGTCTACTATGCAACAACGCGTATTCATTATTACTTTTAACAAGGGTGTTTCAGCGAGTTAAAGTAAAACTTCCGTAGATTATTTTCATAAAGTATTTTTGTTGTTTTCTCAATCAAACAATAATTCCGTTGTAGGGTCCACCAATGATTGTGCCGTTGTAAGAATATTCCCTGTTAAAACGAATATTCCCCAACCAATTAAATATTATATAACAACTTGCGTACTTTACAAAATTTATAAATATTAACCACAACTATAACATTATATCAATTTCACTCCTATAATATTCAAAAATAATATTTATAGAAAATTCATCTTTATTCAAAAAGTTGGGGTTTTACATATTTGGTGAATCAAATAGGGTGAGGTGAACCCAACTTTGAAAGGGTGTTTTGCCACTATCATACAAGATGTCTAATGACATACAACCTCGTGTTATCATAAGACATGGTTGTGCGCATCCACTTGTTGAGTATATCTACGGGCATTACCTATATGATCTTGGAGTTTATTTGAAATATAATATTCGCTTGGAAACAGTGGAGATAGTTATATGTCAAGAGAAGACTCACCAATGGAAAGAAGATGATAGTAATCTTCTCGTTTTTCTTTGGGGTCTATTAGGTCAACCAAGGATAATTCGTGGCCATATGATATCTATTATAACCTGAGGCATGGCCTCCCATGTATACGAAAGGTTTCTTGAGCACTTCCCAAAGATTTTAATTTCTAAAGCAGTTTTTGACTATACTTTTATGTAAAGTACCATTGTAAGGTTGTGGTCGAGGCACCATGAGAGTTACATACATTTGTATTAAAACTCATGATTAAGCGTGGTCGTATTCTATCTGATACTCAACGATTGTATATAAATGAAGTTGTATTTGAATTTTGTACCATATATCTGGCGACTCGGAATGGGTGATGTATACCCTAATTTTGGGGCGTCACATTTGGTATCGAGCTTAGGGATATGGTCATTGGCGGAGATAAAAGTCTAGAACTAGGAAGGAGAGGCAGGTTATATACTTCATTAGTGTGACTTACCTAAGTGAAATTGTTTACTTGATAAGTTGACAAATTGTGATATGTCAATTAACCTTTGTTTTGAAGATATATTCTAGAATGATATCTAAAATACGGGGAGATGAGCAATGGAAAATCATGATCTGAGAGGATATAACCGGAAGGTACAATCGAAGAAAAGAAAGCAAGGTATTCTCATCTCTTGAATATTAGGTACGTACGTAAATTTCGAAGGCGAAATTTCATAAGGAGGGGAGATTGTGAGAACCCGAATTTTATGAAATAAAAGTATTCAATTTTTCTATTTTGGCAAATAGTTAAATTGATAAAAGTTTAAAGTTAAGGGTAATATGTGAAATTTTTTGCAAAGTAAGCAAGTTGATATAAAATATTCTTTTTGTGGGGAATGTAAAATGACGGTACAATCATTAGTGGACCCATAACGGAATTATTATTCGGATGAAGAAAATGACAAAAATATTTTTATGAGAATAACGGCGGAAGTTTTCACAGTTAATCGTTGAAACACTCGGTGTTAAAAGTACGAAGAAGGCAGCGTGGTTTCATAGTAGCTTTAAGATTGATTATTGATGCTTACGTGATAAGTCACTTTCGTTTTATTTTATTGGTATTATTAATGTAATAAAAGCAGAATACTTTTATAAAGTTATTATATAAATAGAATATATTATATTCTATTATGCATAGTGTTGCATAGTGCCTGCATAGTGTTTTGTATAATAAAATCTTTTTATATAAAATAGAATATTTTTATAAAGTTATTCTATAAATAGAATATATTATATTTTATTATGCATAGTGTTGCATAATGCCTGCATAGTGCCTGCATAGTATTTTGCATAGTAAAATCTTTTTATATATAACAGAATACTTTTATAAAGTTATCTGTTTTATTAGAAAATAATTAGAATATATTATATTTTATTATACATAGTGTTTGCATAGTGCCTGCATAGTGTTTGCATAGTAAAATCTTTTATAAAGTTATTCATTTTATTAGATTATAAATAGAATATATTATATTTTATTTAAAAGATTTTGCTTTAAATATGGACCGTCAGATTAAAGTAAATCAATCTGGACCGTTCATGAGTTAGTTACTATGTAGTCCATATTTCTATAAATAGAAGCTCATTCTTTCATTATTTCTTACGAATTCACTGAAACTCTAGAGAGAGAAACTATAGAGAGAAAGAAGAAAAATGTTCTGCTACTTCTATATCCAGTACTCTTCTTTCTAAGGTAGGGGATATAATTGTTATACTTGTAAAGGATATTATTATTATTTATTATTATGTTGGAATAACCTGTTTATGAGAAGTACCACATACATGGTTAAATTCTTCTAATATTTCATTCTTTATTATTCTGTTGGAATATCCTGTCTGTGCGTTTACGCCGGACCTGTTCCATTATTTATTATTTTGTCAAAATATCCCGTCTGTGCGTTTACGCTGGACCTGGTTCCATTATTTATTATTTTGTTAGAATATCACATGCATGCGTTTCTGTAGAACTCGGGTTCCATTATTTATTATTACATTGGGAATAACTTGCGGATGCGATCTATCGAACGCATGGTGAATCATACATTATTCCATTCTTTATTATTACATTGGAATAACTCGCATCTATGTGGATTACCACATGCATGGTGAATGATCCTTCGTATTCATACGAATAGTATTTTCATTAAAAGGGGTTTACGCGAGGTGATTCGTATATTTTCGACCCTCAAAAATTGCGGAAAAATTTGAAATGATAATTTAATGAGTTTTCTAAGCTGTGTCCAAAAATGGCGATTTTTGGATGTATAGATTAAGAGTTATGGATTTTATGGGAAAAGACTATTTTAAAAGTAAACTCTTATAACTCCTTGTGGTTAACTCCAAAATTTGTGAAATTTTTATTGGGAGTACATGTATATAACAGAAGTATACCCTGTAAATTTCAGAATTTTGGGACAAAAGTACAATTTATGATAAATGTCTAAATATTCGGCAGTTTTATCCATATGAAAAATAGTAAATGAATTTTTAAAATTATGAGAAAAATATATGTTCAAGATGGGACTATATTCTGCTAAATCCCAGAAAAGAAATATTTTTGGGACTGATTTGGTATTTTTCATAAAAATGAACTAGTTATGAATAAATGAATTAAATATGTTATGTGAAGTAATAAACTTAGAAAATAGGAATTTATGGCTTGAGAATCCTACATAGGGTATATGCAGATTTTAATGAGGGATTTGATCATTGATTATGAAATCTTGTGAGTATGACATTTTTGAATGATTAAATGCATTATTTGATAAAGTGTAAATAATTGAAATAAATTATTTATAAGTTTAAGAAATGATTAAAATATTGTTATAATATTAATGATATTAGATTATGAGATTATTAAGTGATTGATAACATTTGGTTATTATTGAACGATGGATAAATTGTATTATAAATGTTTAATATTTATCCTTTATCTCATTTGATTGATTCTTATATCATTGTCATCATCCTCATGCTTATATTGTGTTGAAAGTCATCTTTGGTCAGAAGTAGCATGTGAGATGGACTTGGTATGATTATGACCAAGGATTATTCGGTATAATCATGACCGTAATGTTACAAATGATGTGGAAAAAGTCCTCATTGGCCCGTAGTGCATTGATGGACAGTTTTTGGTATGATTATGGCTATGGATTCTCTTCGGACAAGGGTGCAAATATGAATTATTTTATAGCATGATCAGGACCGTTGATAAAAACACGATTATCTTTGGCCCGTAGTGCATGGATAATTTGTGGTTGTGATACTAATGAAAAAGTCCTCATTGGCCCGTAGTGCATTGATGGACAGTTTTTGGTATGATTATGGCTATGAATTCTCTTGGCCAAGGGTGCAAAGATGAATTGTTTATGGCAAAATGATCAGGACCGTTGATGAAAAAATGATTATCTTTGGCCCGTAGTGCATGGATAATTCGTGGTCGTGATACTAAAGGATATCATTGGCATGTAGTGCAGGGATGATTCGATGATGTGGATTATTTATTGAGCTGAGTCTCAACAATGAAATATTAATTCATGGATGTGATAATAATGAATATCTTTGGCCGTAGTGCAAAGATGATTTAATGATTACGAACATGAATTGTGATTTGGTATAACCATGATTTTTGATGTTTCAGGTGAAGATATGTGATGAAAATTATCTTCGTCTTGGGTTCGAAAAGGAATTCAGAATCACAATTATGATTATGAGTTATTCATATGATTGTGGACAAGAATTGTTGATTGATGTTACAGGGATAAAACACTATTGGTGGACTTTTAACATGGAGAAGATAATAGACCTTATGGTCTATTTGACTCTTCTAATGGATTGCTCGTTCCGATGCAACTATGGTTGAAAAGTTTTATAATCTACCATATGTTCCAAATCTCTGATTTATTATTGATGAAAGCTATTGATAATTTAATTATCTTTAGTCATGATATTCTTTACTAGGCTAGTTGTGCTCACCCTTCGCTTCACAATTCCTTTACGGTAATAAGAGTATTTAAGTAAGAGTGTTGTTAGTAAAAGAGTGTTCTTAGAATTGAAGCGGGGATAATGAGGGGAATAGAAATGTTGGTCTCTAGCTGTGAAGGTTCTCCCTAAACAATATAGAAAAGTGTGTTGTATTCTACACAACATTTAGTAGTTATATTTGGTGAATCAAATAGGGTGAGGTGAACCCAACTTTAGAAGGGTGTTTTGCCACTATCATACAAGATGTCTAATGACATACAACCTCGTGTTATCATAAGACAGGGTTGTGCGCATCCACTTGCTGAGTATATCTACGGGCACTACCTATATGATCTTGGAGTTTATTTGAAATATAATATTCACTTGGAAATAGTGGAGATAGTTATATGTAAAGAAAAGACTCACCATTGGAAAGAAGATGATAGTAATCTTCTCATTTTTCTTTGGGGTCTATTGGGTTAACTAAGGATAATTCTGTGGCCATATGATATCTATTATAACCTGGCATGGCCTCCATATGCGAAAGGTTTCCTTGAGCACTTCCCAAAGATTTTAATTTCTAAAACAGTTTTTGACTATACTTTTATGGAAAATACCATTGTAAGGTTGTGGTCGAGGCACCATGAGAGTTACATACATTTGTATTAAAACTCATAGTTAACTGTGGTTGTATTCTATACGACAGCTCAACAGTTGTATAAATGAAGTTGTATTTGAATTTTGTACCATGTATCTGGCGACTCAGAATGGGTGATGTATACCTAATTTTGGGGGCGTCACATATTCCTTCTTCATCGATTCTTGCTTCCGGCATAGCACATTCTTGCACTTTCTTCCTCATACGCATCAGCTCCAGGTCTTTAGTTTGAGCAGCTTTAACTTTATCAATTAAAGTCGGTTCTACTCGTATATTCGTCATCATCACATGGGTCCCTGAAGTCTTTAACTCTATCTCCATCCTTTTTAAGTCACATAAAATGGGCCTTTGCGTTGACAATATCACACTCGTACTTGCATATGATCTTCTACTCAATGCATCAGCTACCACGTTCGCTTTTCCAGGATGGTATTGGATGGTATGATGATAATCTTTCAACAGTTCAAGCCAACATCGTTGTCGCATGTTGAGTTCCTTTTGAGTGAAGAAATATTTGAGGCTTTTATGATCCGTAAAGATCTCCACTTTCTCTCCATACAAGTAATGCCTCCAAATTTTAAGTGCGAAGACAACAGCTGCCAAATCTAGATCATGAGTAAGATAATTCCTCTCATATTCTTTGAGTTGTCTTAAGGCATAGGCTATGACTTTCCCATGTTGCATGAGAACACATCCTAACCCTTTGCCCGAAGCATCACTGTAGATGACAAATCCCTCCAAGCCAGATGGTATTGTCAAAACAGGTGCTGAAATGAGTCTCCTCTTGAGTTCTTGAAAACTCTTCTCACATTCCTCGCTCCAACCGAATTTTGTATCTTTTCGAGTCAACTGAGTTGATGGAGTAGCGATTCGAGAAAATCCTTCCACGAATCTCCGATAATAACCAACTAAACCGAGAAAGATACGTACTTTGGTCACTGATTTGGGTTGCTCCCAGCTTTGAATAGCTTCAATCTTTGCCGGGTCAAAAGATATTCCATGACTTGATACTACGTGCCCAAGGAATGCTACTTTAACTTGGCATAAAGCTTGTATTCATAAGGATGTCATCAATAAAGACGACCACAAAGTGATCCAAATATTCCTTGAATACTCGGTTCATTATATCCATAAAGGCAGCAGGAGCATTAGTCAATCCAAAGGACATGACTAGGAATTCATAATGCCCGCATCTTAGGAGTTAAAGCCGTCTTTGGAATATCATCGGTTCTAATCTTCAATTGGTGATATCCTAACGAAGATCAATCTTTGAAAAGAATTTAGCGCCTTGCAAGAATGGTCAAACAGTCATCAATACGTGGCAATGGGTACCTATTTTTGATGGTGACATGATTCAACTCCGATAATCAATACAAAGTCGCATACTCCCATCTTTCTTCTTCACGAATAGAGCAGGAGCACCCCAAGGAGAAGTACTAGAACGAATAAAACCAATGTCTAACATTTCCTGCGGTTGGGTCTTTAACTCCACGAAGTTCAATAGAGCTATTCGATATGGGGCTTTGGAAATGGGTTTTGTTAAGGTTCAAGGTCGATACAAAATTCAATTTCACGCCTGAGGGGTAGGCTAGGAAGTTCTTCGGAGAATCGTCGGAAATTTATTAACAATAGAAATATCATTCAAAATCGGCGTATTTTTGTTTAGATCCGTGACATGAGCTAAAAGAGCTTGACATCCATTTTTTTAATAAACGAATAGATTTATGGCTTGAGATGACAGTTATTGATTTTAATGGTTTGGTTGCTTGAATTCGCATAATAGGTTGGTTAGGAATATGAAAGCTAACAACCTTACGAAAATAATCAATTTTTGCATGATGAGTAGTTAACCAATCAATCCCTAAAATCACATAAAATGCAAGTATTTTTAATGAAATAAGATCGACAGGTAATGTAAGGGTACCGATTTGAACCAAACAAGACTTATAAACAGTGGATGTAATGAAGGTTTCTCCCAACGGAGTTTCCACAGATAAGTCAAAGTCTAATTTCTCCGGAGTCAAATTTAATCGTTGAGCGCAAGTAGGAGAAATAAAAGAATGGGTAGAATCGGTATCAATTAAGGTATAGACTTCGCTAGAGTTTATGATAAGCTTACCCGTGATGACCTCATTCAGATTCCTTGCTTTTTGGGAGGTCACTACAAACGCTCTCCCTTGTACTACCGGCTTTGACTTTTTTGGGACGGCCTTTGGTGCCTCCATCCGAGCTGAACTTGTCTTCGGTGAACGACAAAATCGGGCTAGGTGACCTTCTTTTGCACAATTATAACATGCTTTGGATGGCATCGCGCAGTTTAGACTGATGTGTCCCTCCCCTTCGCATTTGAAGCATATAATAGGTGGTCGCTCTCCTTCCTTAACAATGGGTGTTGGTGCTGACGTCTTTCCATCATTGTTGAATCTCCTCTTCTTGAAATGTCAATTCTTATTGTTTTGGCCCTGATTACCACGAAGTGATTACCATTTCTGGCCTGTTGATTCCTCCACGCTTGTTGTCACCGCCGATGACCGCTCTCCTTTGGTATTATCATTTTGCCGACTGCTCTCTTTTAATTGCGTTGACTCGTTATCGCGCTCCAATAACTGAGCCCTATTTACAACATCTGAATACAAACACAGTTTATGAGAAATAAGATATTGACATATCTCCGATTTCAAACCTCTTAAAAACATTCGCGCCATTCTCTCCTCATTATCAACCAAATGGGACGCAAACCGGGATAATTCGGCAAACTTGGCTTCGTACTGCGATACGGTCATGTTGTTTTGCTCCAGCTTGATGAATTCTACTTCTTTCTTGTGACAAATACTTTCGAGAAAGTACTTGTCGTTGAACAATTCTTGGAACTTCTCCCAAGTCATCTTGGTCGGCGGCGAGTTGAGCACGCTTTTCACCGATTCCCACCGATGAATGCCTCTCCTCGCAACATAAAGGTGGCAAAGGGAACCTTTTGCTCCTCGGAGCATCCCATGACATCAAATATCTTGGTGATCTGCTTTATCCATGCTTCTGCCTTAAGTAGTTTTGGCTCTCCAATAAACTCCGATGGTCCCAGTTCCTTGAATTGTTTAGCGGTGACCGTCCGAGAGTTTCCAGTGTTTCCACCTACATTTTGGACAGGAGCCGCTCTCGCCTGATGTTGCATGAATTACATAAAGCCTCTGAACATTCCATCATTCATCATTTGGTCAGTGTTGTTGTTTGCATGAGGATTGTCGCCTTCCTGATACACATTCTCCTAATTATTGATATGTGGAGACTCAACGGTCTCCTGTGCTCCATTGATATTCTCAACATTCTCGGATGTCATTTTCAGATACTGCCACAAAATAAGGGTTAGTTATCATATCATATATTATTCCTATACTTTGACCGACCAATTAAATACCAAATAAACTTAGGTAGGTCATACTAGCGAAGGAATTCCCCGTCTCTCCCCTCCTAGTTATTGTCTCACATCTCAGCCATGGATCATATCCCTAAGCTTTGATACCAACTGTGATGCCCCCAAAATAGGTATACATCACCCATCTTGAGTCGCCAAATATATGGTACAGAATTTAAATACAAATTTAATTATACAACAGTTGTGTAAAATACGACTAAACATATGCTGTGAGTTTTAATACAAATATTGTCATCTAAACAATATACAAACTCAATGGGGTCCTCATTATATTTATTATTACACTATTTCACAGAATAGTGAGGACTACTAATGCACCATCTAGGACCATCACCCTGTTCCCCGACTAGTCCCTGCTACGTTCTCATTTCCTGAAGAGAACAATAAAAGCAAAAGGGTGAGCTCAACTAGCCCAGTAAGAAATATTATGACTAAGATAATGCAGAATAATTTATCGTTAGCCTTCAACAATGTTAAACTGATAAAATATAATAAATATCAATTTTAACTGCAGCGGAATAAACAATCTATTAGAAGAGTCAAGTAGAGAATAAAATCTACTATCTTCTATGATTTAAAAGGTTTTTCATCACTTTTATTCTTTGAGACTCAACAATAAATAATCCACATCATCCCCTTGACTATGGCAAGGATATTCATTAGTATCACGACCACAAATTATCCATGCACTACGGGCCAAGGATATTCGTGTATTCATCAATGGTCATGATCATGACAACAACTGTCCATCAATGCACTACGGGCCAATGAGGACTTTTACCACATCATTTGTAACATTACGGTCATGATTATACCGATTAATCCCTGGTCATAATCATACCAAGTCCATCTATGCCCTAAAGGCCATAGATGACTTTCAACAGAATATAAACATGGGGATGATGACAATGATATAAGAATTCAATAAAACAAGTTCAAGAATTAATTTATCCAAGAACCAATAACGTCCAAATTGTCAACATGATACTTCTTTGTAGAGTAAAATTCAAGAATGCTCATAAGAATATTTCCATGAAAAGATACTGGATGAAGCGCAAATATCAAGGATATTCCACTAATTTCATGGAATATAGAAGCCAAAACTTTAACCAATTGAGTATAATAAAGAATGGAATAAGAAAAGAAATCACCAGGCATGCGATAGACCGCACAGGCAGGTTATTCCAACAGAATAATAAATAACGGAACCAGGTCAGGCGTAAAAGCAGATGATGAGGATATTCAACAGAATAATAAAGACTGCGGAAGAAGTTCCAACGCCAAAACACATGACAGGATATTTCAACAAAATAATAAATATTGGAACCAGGTCCGGCGTAAAACGCACAGATAGGATGTTCCAACAGAATAATAAAGAATGGAATAATGTAAGAATTTCACCAAGTATAGGTAGCCAGCGTATCTGAGTTATTCAACGTAATAATAAATAATGGAATAACAGAAGTTCTCTTCATGAATACAAAAGAAATAATACCCCTTATCGTAAAAGAAACTGGATATAAGAGTAGGGAAGTAATAAAATACTTTTTTATAGTTTCTCTATAATTTCTCTCTCTAGAGTTTCAGTGAATTCGTAAGAAATAATGAAGGAATGAGCTTCTATTTATAGGAGAATGGAAATGCACTGTGTAAGGAAAAATCATGGATGCAATAGATACACAACTCACGGATGAAAACTTTGAGAATCACGGATGCAAAATTTTTAATCAATCATCCAATAAAAACAAAAAAAAAAATATATATATATATATATATATATATATAGACACATGCTTTCAATTTATATATATCAATATTATATATACACCACTTGATTTTTACCCCCCCCACATAACCAACATCAATCCTCCACCCCCCAAAATCACTTTCATCATATATATTTATATACCAATTATATATCTATATTCACACACAATTTTCACTTTCCCACCCATACATCACTTTCACTACACTCTTACACACACACACACCATACACCTTTCACTATCACACTATCACTTTTCCACCATTTTCCACTCACACACCAATATATATATATATACACCCATATATATATATATATATATATATATATATATATATATATATATATATATATATATAAATTCCTCCCCTTTACGTAACTCCTCCCATCCCCATTTCAAAAATGGGTTTTCAACACATATGGGCCCCTACATGTGGGCCTCACCTTTAAATAATTTTCACCGATTATTTTGAAAATGGGTAAATGGGGGTCCATAAAATAAGCAAAACTTCATAAAAATCACCTTAATAATTTTAACAATATATATCATCATTATTATAATTCATAATATTAATCGACTGTGTCGTTCCCGAGGAAAGAGGGGGCTTTCCAATAAGGATTTCTCCTATTGGGCGCCCAATTAGGTGACCAAACCTCTCATTGATGAACTTCTAGACATCGTTAATATTGCAAATAATAATATTTATAACTTTTGTCGTCTCAATTATTGATTTAATAATATATAAAATATTGACAATAATTGAATCAAATAACGTGAGATATTATGCGGCAATTATTGTAGTAATAATTGAACAAAAGCGAGTGACTTCTCACGTAAGCATCAATAATCAATACCGTGTGCTACTATGCAACTACGCGTATTACTGTATTTTTAACACCGGGTGTTTCAACAGTTAACGGTAAAACTTCCGTCGTTATTTTCATAAAGTATTTTTGTCGTTTTCTTAATCCGACAATAATTCTTTTGTGGGGTCCACCAATGATTGTGTCGTTGTACGAATATTCCATGTTAAAACGAATATTCCCAGACCAATCGAATATTATAAAACAACTTGCGTACTTTGCAAAATTTATAAATATTACCCACAACTATAACATTATATCAAATTCATTCCATAATATTCAAAAATGATATTTATAGAAAATTCATCTTTATTTATAAAAGTTGGGGTCTTACACAAGTGTGCAATGCTCTAAAGTTGATCCACCAAGAAAATATTGATTGAAGAAATAATTTTTAGATTCTACAAGACCTTCGGTGGATAGCCCTAATTCTCTCTCTCCTAACTCATTAGGTATTATAAAACACTTGCAAAATAATATTTTTTTTATACTACAATAAGACTGATCTTATTTATAGACTAACCATCCCTCCTAAACCTTTTAGGACTTAGGGTTTTAATTTAATTCCCAATGTAATTAGGAAATAATAATAATAATAATAATAATAATAATAATAATAATAATAATAATAATAATAATAATAATAATAATAATAATAATAATAATAATAATAATAATAATAATAATAATAAAAAGAATTCTTTTTTATTTATAATTTAGTATTTCTCAAATACTTAATTATAAATATTAGTATTCTCTAAATACTAAATTATTATTATTTAGCTAATTTAATTTATAATAATAGGAGTACTCTTATTAATTTATAATTTAGTATTTCTCCAAATGCTTAATTAAAATATTAAGCTATTTAATTTATTCCACCAATTATTTAAATATACTTAATTTATTATTATTAAGCCAATTACTTATAAATAAAATTATATTTCTCTTTTTGCAGTGTTACCCTTTAGGTTCAATATTAAGCCGGTAAGTAGAATAATTAAATGAGAATTACTCTAATATTATTTATAATGAATTAAACTCCTTTAATTCAAATATAAATAAATAATATTTATTGTACATCAAGAGTGACACATTACGTTAGTGTATTATGATTATTCGGATAATATGAATTCTCATAAAGAAACTATTTCGTGAATAGTTATCGTCCAAATCAATTTTTCTCTCATACAATGTCCCGATTAAACATAAGACATAAAATTACCAATAAGTCTTATTTATTTAATCATATGCATTTTGATTCACAAATTCACAACCCCGATTAATGTAAATTAGAAACTCCTTTCTAGTTTCCATTCACCTTGGCCAAGGATTTATGAGTTGCCACTTATCGAATCGCTTAAGACATTATCTCCCTTTACTGGAAGTGGTAGATCCTTTATTGATCATTTACCTACCTTTATGTACACTTTATTATACCCCAAACATACTATATAACATACTCTAAAGTATTAAGGAATATGACAAAGTATAATTCAGAATAAACATGGTACTATATATGATGATCTCAAGACCAATAATCACTTGTACAACTATCACTATAAGAACTTCTATCGTCAAACAAGTAAAACTCCATTAGGTGTTCCTTTAGCGAGCCATGTTCAGTGAACCTATTTTTCAATAAGCATCTAAATACTTGTTTTAGTGTCTCCACATAAATGATTGTGAGATCAATCATCATCTTCAACAGAGCAAGCAAAGGTATATCTTTATCCTTCCTCAATTATTGATATTACATAAGGCTATACATTAGGATTGCAAAAAATTTTAAATTGTTATTTTACATGCTTTCGCTGTCTTTACAATTTGATTGTATGCTTTGATTACGTTTTCGCAATCCTACAATTGCAAACATTGAACTTATAAATTGTTCTTAAGTGCATTGAGAAATGTGCCTATGCCATTTGATTCGACTAGACTAATATTATGTGTTAGATAAAAAGTAATCCAAACCAATTGCTTTGGTGAGAACTTTTATACTCTTTTGAGATGAATAACCCTCATAAAAGGGGAAAATATATTATGTTAGGAAACCGACACGCGCGCGAACAACATGTTTAAGTGTTATGCATAACATATGGTACTCTGGGCTGATCACCTATTGTTGTAATATCCGAGATATTTTTTTATGTAATTTAAGAATTATTAATAAACGAATTTATATGAAACTTTTGGGAGAATTTATTTATTAGATGTATATGTGTTGTACATATATGTGTTATTTCAAGATATGTGATGAGATGTATTTAAATGGTTGATTTAGTTTTATTTAACTATTTAAATTGATTAAGTAGGGAATTATTCTATTTATTACGTGGGATGGTATTAAATCACGAGCTGGAGTTTGGAGCAGAATTTAGAGACGCGGACTGCGTATTCGAGTTTGGAACGTCGAAATTAGTCAGGTTAGACTGTAATCACGAAAAAGTGTCACAGTTGACTTTTTGGTCAAAGTCAACCTATTGACTTTTTCGAGGAAAAAGTCAACTATGAATTTCAGAGATGAATTTGACTAAACGGATAGTCCCATGACGTCCGGAACGTCGACTTTAGTAGGAATCGATATATGGTTCGCAAAGTTTGGTTCCGAAGGGTAAAATAGTCAAATAGCTTATTAATTGATTAAAATAATATATGTATTTTTTTATAATAGAAATCAGCTGAACTGATGGACCCATGAGACTATTAAATTGGGACAAGGGAGGGAGTATATGTATATTACATAATAGCTAAGGTGGAAGTAATTTATTTTATTCCTTAAAATCAAAATTCTTTTTATTTTTCTAACTCCCACATTTATTTTCTCTAACTCCCACATTCTTTCTATTAATTAACTATATTATTGTATTATTAAGTCGTGAGTAACTAATCATTAGTGTTGGGGGTTATGGGAGTTGGGGTTATGGGAATCAAAAGACTCTAACAAAGCTATACATATATACAAACACACTTTTCTTTTTAAGAAAATTCCACCAAGTAAGCATGCTTGAGAGAAGTTGAGAGTGATGATAGATAGTGTGGTAGTATTCTAGAGATCACTTAACAACTAACAAGCAAGGAAGAGGATAATCAAATTAATGCAAGGGAAATTCATCCAAAAAGGTAAGCTATGAAACTCTCTTTTCATGTTCTTGAAGAAAAATAGTGAAAAAGCATGTATAGCCATGGTAAATGATTTATGTTGATTTCGCAAGGCTATGATAATATTGTTGGTTTCTGTTATGAGGAGGATAAGGAATGAAAAGTATGGTTTAAACATGTTTCAATTACATAGAGAATCAAATATTTCATGAATGTATGCGATATGTTGATAAAATGCCTCTTTGTAGTTAATTTGTTCATAGCATGGTAATTTAGTGATTTGGTTTATTGTAGCATGTTCATATATATGTTGGTAGAAGTGATCCGACAAGAGGAGTCAAGCCCATGTGCATGCTTGAATCAAAATCACAAAATTTTTCAAAGTTGGTTGAATGTGAAATCTGTGATTTTTGGGGTTTTGAACCTCGGAATCATGGTGTAGATGACTCGATTAAGCGTATGTTATAATCTTATAAAATAGTATGTAGCATGAGGTACAACCTCTGTCCAAATTTCATAAGAAAGGGAGTTAAATTGAGCAAGTTATGAAAATCAAAGCATGCATGTTGGTAATAAAATCTGTGAGTAACTCGGAAATTCCGAATTTTTCTAAATATAAAACTAGTCTTTGGCACACTTTTTTTTATCTTGATTGGTTTGTGGTCTTAGCATTCTAGTTTTATGAATGTTATATTTTTGTAAAATACCTTGATGTATGAAGTTTATTGTGTCCAAGTATCATGGTCATATCATCTTTAAGTTAGCGGGAATAAAATCGTAGAGTCAGTGAAAATCGTAGAGTAAACTCTGAAAATCGTAGAGTCAGTGAAAATCGTAGAGTCAATGAAAATCGTAGAGTCAGTGAAAATCGTAGAGTTAAAATCGTAGAGTCTCTGAAAATCGTAGAGTCAGTGAAAATCGTAGAGTCAATGAAAATCGTAGAGTAAACTCTGAAAATCGTAGAGTCAGTAAAAATCATAGAGTAAACTCTGAAAATCGTAGAGTCAGTGAAAATCGTAGAGTAAACTCTGAAAATTATAGAGTAAAGTTTATATTATAACTACTATGCGTTGCTAATAGTTGATGTGCATGATTATACAATTGTGTAGGGCACGTGAAGTGTAGATAGCTGTAAGCTGTTAATCTGTTATTGGTAAACAACGAGCAAGGCAAGTTTCTTACCCTATTTTTCATTATGAATTTATTCAACTCTTATTCAGTTGATTGCAGTGAGGGTAGGTTTGGGCTTGTGATTAATTAATCATTCGTGCAAGTTCTTTTATTGTAAAGTTCTATAACTTCAATTGTGATGCGAAACGTTATTGATGATTATTCAGTTCCTATTGCAACTACTATACTTTAAAGTTCGTATTCCCTTAATGAACTATATTCAAGCATGCTTTCTAGCTTTCGTCCCAGCTAGATGTTATTGATGCAAAGATAGTATATTGTTTAAACAATTCAAATCCTTTGAAGCTATTTGATGTTTACCAATCCAAATTGCTTTGGTGAGGTCCCGTATGAATACTTAGATGAATAACTTGAGGATAGGTAAATAGCGATGGCATATATAGTGTCATTTACGCTATACGTTTAAACTTTATACTTGTGCACAATGTAAAGATACGATAGGGTGATCACCGAGTACTTGCGAGACCGATTTACAATCTATTTGATTGTTAAACCGCCTAATGGTTTTTGATGAAACAAAGTAATGTTCGGGTATCCAACACCCCTTAGTATGCTATTGAGAATTCCGAACTCTTATCTTTATATTCCAGTTTATCTCTTGATATTTATTTCAATGTTGAGAAATATTCATACTAATGCTTTTACTTGGATGTATGTTCTCAAACTACTTTATATACTCTTTGGGCAATTTGTGCTCATTCTTGCTTAAACCTTTCAGTTAAGGATGATAACGCTGAGGGCTCGGGCAAGGACAAAGGAAAGTCTAAGATGAAATGATGAGAGTTATTTATGTAATAATTATATTTCCGCATAGGAGGTGATGTAGCGATAAACGCTAAGTTTAAGTTTTAGTTTATTAAAGGTTGTAAAGACTTGGGACTTTATTTTGAATAAGTATGAAATAGTTAATATTATTATTATTATTATTAGAGTTACTTATATAAATGATGATGTATGTTGTATCGTGAGCACCATGTCCTGTAATCGATGTTACACGGATTTGGGGGTGTCACAGGTTGGTATCAAAGCAATAGGTTATAAACTTAGGTGGGGAACCTTAGACTATAACCTTAGGGAAGTTAGTGGAGAAAATAAAGAGATGAACTCATATAGAGTTCTAGGGGTTATGTTAAATTTATTTTTCCTAAAAACAAAAATAATTATTTTAAAATACTAACCGAGTGATTTTTTTTTCTTGTTTGAAGGATGTCAGGAGAAGAGGATGTTAGAGATATCCACGTTGTGAGTGAGCGATTGGTGGCAAATTTACACTGAGCCTATATGAGGCGAGAGGTGACTGCAGACCAGAGGAGTATCCTGAAGAGGAAGAGGAGCCCGAGGAGGACTCGGAAGAAGCATCTGAGGATACTTTATTGGATGAGTTGATGGATAGGATTACGAAGTTGGATGACAAGGTCCATGAGTTGAAGGAGTCAGATATCGGGGAGCAAAGAAGCTGCAAAGATTGCTTGAGGCATTGGTACACCACCCGATAATTAGAACGGGGATCTGGCCGACAAGTTCCTGCATCGCACTGTAAGGCGGGATAATTTGGAGGATGAGAAAGAAGCTATTAGGACCCACTTGGGGCATACCATTAATGGGTTAGAGTCGAGGATTGAGTCTTCAAACCGATAAGCGATTATTACCACATTCGGGGAGAAGAGAGGAGAGACCGTGTTGGTGAGAAGCTAATCATGGCGAGTTAGAAGGAGAGGTGAGAGATTAGAAGGTTAAGATAGACAAGATGAAGTACGCGATTTAAGTCAAACACATGGAAGGTTTCAACATAGGGTGAATCATTTTGCAAGTGAGGAACACAGAATTCAGGCGTTGTTATAAGTAGAAATTTGTAATCGGAGATAGCGGATGAGGAGCATGAGGACGCCATTAAGTAGGGCTTTTAGTTATTATGATGAACTTTTACTATTTGGCGATAGAACGCTTATCTTTGAATAATAAGCTTGGTTTGGGATTTTTACCAAGTATGTTGGTTTAAATTGATGTAAATGGCTTAATGTTATAAGACGATGAAATACCTTGGGTGTTATGTTTATAAATAAATATATTTTTATTTAAGTATGTGATGTGATGATTAAGTCTCTTCTTATGATTGATATATTATGTAGAGTAAGTGATAAGATAATAACATTAAGTTCATTTTAAACAGATAGATGGCTAGAGGAAGACGTCATCAAACACCCAAGGGGTCAGGCGGTAATGCTGGGGATCCACCGAATCCTATGCAGTAGTTTGTAGACATGTTAGTGGGGGCACTTGAATTGAACCAGAATGCCAATAACCCTCCGGTGGCCCGGTGGCACACTTCAAGGACTTCAACAACATGGGACCCCTGAGTTCAAAGGAACCACTTGAACCCATCAAGCTCAAACTTGGGTCAAGAAAATCGAAAAGCGTTTCATTATCGCTGAAAGAGTAGGTGATGATCGAAAACAATCTTTGCCACTTACATGCTTTGAAGGGTGAAGCTAACTTGGTGGGGGAGGCAAACGGACTGTAAAATTTGGAAGGCGTGATACCTTGGGAAGGGTTTAAGAAAATCTTTTTCGAGAACTATTTTCCAGGTTAGTATCTATCTGAGTCGCATGGAGATGCGATTCACGGAGTCAAGCAAGAAGACATGATGGTACCTCAATATGTTGCCAAAATTCAACGAAATGTGGCAAGGTTTCGCCTCACCGTGTCGACAGGAGAGAGAAAACGAGGAGGTTTGAAGCGAGGTCTCAAACCATGGCTATATATGCAGACTCTCGGTGTTCTGAGACGAATAGCCAGCGACTCTCCTGGAGAAAGCTATAATCACGAGGAGGAAGTGAGGCCCTAATGAAATTTAATAAGGAAAAAAGGAAGAAGAATGAAGGAGGGAATCGCGGGGAAGGTAGCAGCAGCAGTGGTGCAAACAAGAGAAAATGGAACAATAACAACAGTAGTAGCAACAATTTTAAATCGGGAAACTCTGGGGGAAAACCAGGGGAAGCAAATAAAAGAATTGAGGCATTCAAGGAGTGTGGGAGAAATCACTCGGGGGCATGTCTAAAAGGAAAGAATGTATGTTTCAACTGCGGGCAGGAGGGGCACATCTCTCCCAATTGCTCTGCACCAAAGAGAAATGGATGCTTCAACTGTGGAACATTGGATCATCAGGCAAGGAATTTCCCAAAGAAGAACACAGCGGTAGGAAATGGAGGAAGGGGACCAAGAGGTGGGAATCTCACGATTAATGGACCACCAACTCAGAATCGACCAACAGCAAGGACTTTCAATGTGACGGTTCAGGATGCAGTCGCATCCAGGGACGTGGTTTTGGGTATCATTCCGATCAATGATATATCTGCTTACATATTATTTTATTTGGGTGCTACTTGTTCCTTTGTATCGCATGAATTCTCCCAACAATTAAACTTACCCCAGGAAGAATTAAAATATCCTATGAACATAGAAGTTGCTAACAAGGAAATGATTCCCGTTAGCCATGTCTATAGAAATTGTGTTGTAGACATCAGGGGATATAAGTTACCCGTGGATTTAATTCCAATTCAATTAGGAGAATTTGATGTAATTATAGGAATGGATTGGTTATTTAACCATGGAGCAATGATAGATTGCCAAAAGAAGTGTATAAACCTTAGGACTCCAGATCAGTCTAAGGTAGCATTCTATGGAAGTAGGTCGCCGAAACACTCAATTTGTCTGACGATGATGCAAGCGAGGAAGTTACTAAGAAAGGGATGTGTAGGATATTTGGCCCATATCGTTGATACGCAGAAAACAGAGATAAAGGGATGTTGGTTGAATGTGAAATCTGTGATTTTTGGGGGTTTTCGGAGCCTCGGAATCATGGTGTAGATGACTCGATTAGCGTATGTTATAATTTTATAAAATAGTATGTAGCATGAGGTACAACCTGTCCAAATTTCATAAGAAAGGAGTTAAATTGAGCAAGTTATGAAAATCGTAAGCATGCATGTTGGTAATAAAATCTGCGTAATTCGGAAATTCGAATTTTTTTAAATATTAAACTAGTCTTGGCACACTTTTCTATCTGCAGCTTGGTTTGTGGTCTTAGCATTCTAGTTTTATGAATGTTATATTTTTATAAAATACCTTGATGTATGAAGTTTATTGTGTCCAAGTATCATGGTCATATCATCTTTAAGTTAGCGGCAATAAAATCGTAGAATCAGTGAAAATCGTAGAGTAAACTCTGAAAATCGTAGAGTCAGTGAAAATCGTAGAGTCAATGAAAATCGTAGAGTCAGTGAAAATCGTAGAGTAAACTCAAAAATCATAGAGTCAATGAAAATCGTAGAGTAAACTCTAAAAATCGTAGAGTCAGTAAAAATCGTAGAGTAAACTCTGAAAATCGTAGAGTCAATGAATATCGTAGAGTAAACTCTGAAAATTATAGAGTAAAGTTTATATTATAACTATTATGCGTTGCTAATAGTTGATGTGCATGATTATACAGTTGTGTAGGGCACGTGAAGTGTAGATAGCTGTAAGCTGTTAATCTGTTATTGGTAAACAACGAGCAAGGCAAGTTTCTTACCCTATTTTTCATTATGAATTTATTCAACTCTTATTCAGTTGATTGCAGTGAGGGTAAGTTTGGGCTTGCGATTAATTAATCATTCGTGTAAGCTCCTTTATTGTAAAGTTCTATAACTTCAATTGTGATGCGAAACGTTATTGATGATTATTCAGTTCCTATTGCAACTGCTATACTTTAAAGTTTGTATTCCCTTAATGAACTATATTCAAGCATGCTTTCTAGCTTTCGTCCCAGCTAGATGTTATTGATGCAAACATAGTATATTGTTTAAACAATTCAAATCCTTTGAAGCTATTTGATGTTTACCGATCCAAATTGCTTTGGTGAGGTCCCGTATGAATACTAAGATGAACAACCCGGATAACGGGGTAACTGATGACGGGCATATAGTCCCATTTACGCTTATGCGTTTAAACTTTATACTTGTGCACAATGTAGGGTATGATAGGCTGATCACCTGGAGTACTTGCAGAGACCGTTTATAATCTATTTGATTGTTAAACCGTCTGATGGTTTTTGATGAAACAAAGTAATGTTCAGGGTATCTAACACCCCTTAGTATGCTATTGAGAATTCCAGAACTCTTATCTTGATATTCCAGTTTATCTCTTGATATTTATTTCAACTGTTGAGAAATATTCATACTAATGCTTTTACTTTGGATGTATGTTCTCAAACTACTTTATATACTTCTTTGGGCAATTTGTGCTCATTCTTGCTTAAACCTTTTCGATTAAGGATGATATGGCGAGGGCTCCTGCAAGGACAAAGGAAAGTCTAAGATGAAATGATGAGAGTTATTTATGTAATAATTATATTTCCGCATATGAGGTGATGTAGCGATAAACGCTAAGTTTAAGTTTTAGTTTATTAAAGGTTGTAAAGACTTGGGACTTTATTTTGAATAAGTATGAAATAGTTATTATTATTATTATTATTATTATTATTATTATTATTATTATTATTATTATTATTATTATTATTATTATTATTATTATTATTATTATTAGTATTATTAGAGTTACTTAGATAAATGATGATGTATGTTGTATCGTGAGCACCATGTCCTGTAATCGATGTTACACGGATTTGGGGGCGTCACAATTGTACTTGTTTATATTGGGTTATCAGTAAAATACTGTTAATTCTAGTCGAAGTTCTTGGTCCATAGTGACTACTAAGTGTTAAATATTCTTTAACTTAAAAATGTTGAAACCTTTAAATTCATTCAACAACCTTTCGGTCCATAATGACTCTATATTTGATTCAAATGACAGATTTGGATCGATTAATATGTACCTTGTTTACAACATTCTTAATTAAACTCATGAGTTATCATTTATCGTTATATCCTTGAGATTATGAGCTTTATATACACATATTCACATTAATTGTTATATTACTTGTTGGGCAAATTTGTTTCTCATTTTTGCTTTCCTAAAAAATTTTAGTTAATGTAGAACGGGGTGGGACCTTAGAAAAGGACAAAGGTAAAGACAAGTCTATGTAGTAACTTTGTTATTTTATGCTAGAATTTAATTATCATGTTGTATTAGAAATTAATTAATATTATTTATTAAGTTATGTCATTGACTAAGTTAAGTATTGTATTAGCAATGTTTACGAGACTTGGGATGAGAATATTTATGGTATGTCAATGTAAATATTTCTATTATTTTGCTATTAGTTGTTATTAGTATGATGTATAAGTTAGATTGTGGAGCACCAAATTCGAGGTACGAGTATCTTAATTTGGGGGCGTCATATTCTTGGAAAGGAAGTTTATCCTCGAAGGAGCTAATGGAACAAAAATAGATCTTGAAGAAGTTCAAGAACCACAAACCACTACAGGTCAAGTGGATGAACCTATCCAAGTATTGATACATTCTGTACCACAGCCAAGTTCCAAATCTGGAAGAGTACTAAAAATACCTGAAAGGTATGGATTCATCATAGATGATTTTGATGATGAGGTATACATCATAGAGGATAATGATCCAGTTACATACGATGAGGCAATTAGTAGTAAATACTCAAAGAAATGGCAAACCACCATGACATTTAAAATGGGCTCTAGTTATGAAAACCAAGTGTGGACTTTGGTTGAACCACTGGAAAGCATAATGCCTATAGGGTGCAACTAGGTTTTTAAAAGAAAGAATGGGGTTGATGGCAAGGTAGACACCTATAAGGAACATACATTGAAACGATGCTAAAGAAGTTTAGCATGTCCGACTCCAAGATAGGGCTCATACTAATGAGTTTTGGAGTGCATCTCTCAAAGAAAATGTCCCCAAAGACACCTGAAGAGAGAGATCGCATGAGTAAGAGGCCTTATGCTTCGGCAATAGGGTCTATCATGTATGGGATGCTAAGTAAAAGACCTGATGTAACTTATGCACTTGTAATGATAAGAAGATATCAATCGAATCCTGGAGAATAACACTGAAAAGTCCTAAAGAACATTCTAAAGTGCTTACAAAGGACTAAAATATGTGTTTTTACTTTATGATTGGTCTTATTTGAAACTAAAGGGTTATACAGACTCAAGGTTGCAGACTGACCTAGATGATAACAAATTCACTTCAGGTTATGTATTTATCATAAATGGTTGTACAGTGAGTTAGAAGAGTTTTAAGCATCAAACAATTGTTAATTTAGTGAGAAACAGAGTATATAGCTGCAAGTGAAGATACAAAGGAAGTTGTTTGAATGAAGAAGTTCATTTTTGAACTTGGAGTGGTTCCTTTCATACAAAGACCAGTGTCTGTATATTGTGACAACAACAGGGTTGTTGAACAAGCAAAGGAACCCATGTCTCATCAGATATTCAAGCATGTGTTGCGACGCTTTCATCTGATTAGAGGAATCGTTGAAAGAGGAGATGTCAACCTGGCGAGAGTCGACTCTCAAAATAACATTGTTGATCCATTAACTAAAGCGTTAACTCAGCAGCAGTTTGATCGTCACTTAGAGAAGATGAGTATTAGATACCAAGGCGATTGGCTTTAGTAGAAGTGAGAGATTAAAAGTATTATGCCCTCAAGCTAATTACATTTTATGTAATAAGTTACTTTGTAATCTTATTTATTTATTAATAAAAGATTTATTTTATAAAAGACATTGTTTATCCATGTTAATTAGTTGAATTAATAAATGTGATAAACCCATAATTATTGAGCAATGTTTTAGAATTATGATGTTGATCATGCTAATGAGATCTAAATGCATGATAGCTCAAAACTAAAATGTTTCTAATCGTATGGATCACTAATATTGGATTACTAATTCTGGATAGATTAGTACATACTATGCTTGCTCTATTGAAGAGCGTGATTGATATTATGATCATTTGTGTGGAGTCACTAAAGAAAGTATGTAGGTACTTATTAGAGAATAAGTTCACTGAACATGACTAATAAAGGAACCCTAATGGAGTTTTACTTGTCTGTCAATAGGAGTTCCTAATGTGATAGTAGTACGAGTAATCCTTGGACTTGAGACCATCATAATATCTTGTATATACTGAATTATGTTTTGAAATATTCCTTAAAACTCTTGAGTATGTCGTAGGGTATGCTCGAACATAATAAAGTATATATGAAGATATGTGAATGATCAACAAAGAATCTACCACTTCTAGTAAAAAGGAGAAAATGTCCTATATGATTTGATAAAGTGATAACATGGAAATCCCTGACCATGGTTGAATGGAAATTAGAAAGGAGTTTCTAATTTACATTAACTATTATTGTGCATTTTAGAATCGAAATACATATAATCAAATAAATAAAACTTGACGGTAATTCTATGTTTTATATTTGATTAGGACATTGTATGATAGAAGTATTGAATTGTATGGTAATTATTCATAGAATAGGTTCTTTGTATTCTGTGTGATAATCTTTGTGATTAAAGCTGAATTCATATTATCCGAATAGTCATAATATATTATTTATAAGGCGTCATTTATGATGTAGAATAAGTATTATTTATTTATATTTGAAATAAAGGAGTTTATTCATTATAAATATTATTAGAATTGTTTTAATTTATTTATTCTACTACTGGCTTAATATTGAACATAGAGGGTCATACCAAAAAAGGGAGAAATATGATTTTTGAATTGATTGGCTTAATAATAATAATAATTTATGAGTATTTAATTTATTAGTGGAATAAATGAACTAAGCTTATGATTTATAATTAAGTATTTGGACAAATACTAATATTATAAATTAATAAGATTAGTCATCTTATTATTATTAAATTGACTAAATAATAATAATATGTATTTGAGAAATACATATATTTATAATTAAGTATTTGGGGAAATACTAGATTATAAATAAATAAGAGGATTATTATTATTATTATTATTATTATTATTATTATTATTATTATTATTATTATTATTATTATTATTATTATTATTATTATTATTATTATTATTATTATTATATATTTAGTTCCTTGGGAATTAAATTAAAACCCTAAATTTAAAAAGTTTAGGATTAGAGTTAGTCTTTAAATAAGATGAGTCATATTGCAGGAAAGAATAATGTTCATGCATCTTGCTTCTCTCTTGCAAGCATTATCATAAACCCTAAGTTGTTAGGATAGTGAGAATTATGATTAGCCATCCAAGACCTAACCTCCTAACCCAGTTCCAGGATGTTTTTTCCTGGTCTCATGAAGATATGATAGGTTTGTCAACAGACATAGTCGTCCATCGGTTACCAGTTAAAGAGGGATTCAAACCAGTTAAGCAGAAGCTAAGACGATTGAAACCAGAATGGAGCCTAAAGTCAAAGAAGAATTTATCAAACAGTTCAATGCGGGTATCATTATGGTATTAACCTACCCGGAATGGTTATCTAATGTGGTCCCAGTGCCGAAGTCTAGGGGAAAGGTACGAGTCTGTGTAGATTATCGAGATCTCAACAAGGCAAACCTTAAAGATGACTTCCCAATACCATCCATCCATGTGTTGATAGATAACAAGGTGCAGTACGAGATGTACCCCTTTGCCAATTGCTTTGTCGGGTACCACCAGATTATGGTTGCTGAAGAAGACCAGGAAAAGACCGCCTTCATCACCCCCTAGGGCACTTTTTGTTATAGATAATTAGCTTTTGGCCTCACTAATGTCGGTGCTACATATTAGAGAGCCATGATGGTGTTATTCCATGATATGATGTATAAAGAGATAGAGGTATATGTGGATGATATCATCGTAAAGTCCAAGGGGGTAGATGACCATTGTACCCATCTTCGAAAGTTGTTTGAGCAACTTCATAAATATGATTTGAAGCTGAACCCAGCAAAATGTGCTTTTGGTGTGAAGTTGGGTAAACCTCTAGGATTCTTTATAAGCAATCGAGGTATCGAATTGGACCCAACCAAGATAAAAGCCATCATTAAGATGCTTGAGCCAAGAATCGAGAAAGAAATCAGAGGTTTCTTAGAAGGATAAACTTTATCAGCCAATTCATCTCACAACTCACAGCCACATGTGAACCCATTTACAAGTTGTTGAGAAAGAACTCCTCTTGGAAATGGAACAAAAACTGTCAGAAGGCTTTTCACATCATCTAGAAGAGGTTGATTGAAACACCCATTCTGGTACCCCCAAAGGAGGGAATCCCGTTGTTCATATACATATCAGTTAACTCCAATACCATGGGCTGTTTACTGGGTCAGAAGAATGATATAGGCAATAAAAGAGCCATTTATTACCTCAAAAAGCGATTTAGTAGTGGAGACCAGAAGTACACGCTGATAAAAAGGACCTGTTGCGCATTGGTTTGGGCCGCTATGAGGTTACAACATTACCTGTACGACTATACCACCCATCTTATATCCCATATGGATCCTTTGAGGTATATGCTCAGCAAACCGATGTTGAACTGTTGATTATCCAAATGGCATCTAATCCTTCAATAGTTCGATATCATCTATATAGCCCAAAAGTCCATTAAGGGACAGTGAATCGCGGACCATCTATCGGCAACACCGACAGGAGGCTATGAGCGTCTTCAAACATACTTCCCTGATGATGTGGTGATGGAAATCCAGTAAACCCATTAGGAAGACATGGGACAAATATGGAAGTTGTACTTGATTGGCCTGCCCAACATAAAAGGAGTCAAGGCAAAGGCGGTTCTGGTATTTATCACTAGGAGCGAGACTCGTGGTAACTAATTTGCAATTCAACAAGTCCAATAACATGGAAAAATATGAAGGATGCCTTCTGGGGTTAAAATTGGCTCAATCCATGGGTGTCAAAAGATTGGCAGTATTCGGAGATTCGGAGCAAGTCATCAGGCAATCCATAGGAGCCTATAGTACAAAAGAATTACATCTATTGCCATATCACCATTATATTGTTAAGTTGGTAGAAGAGTTTGAAGATATCGCCTTTATGCATATCCCTCAGAATAGGAATGACTTCTCCTAGGCATTGGCCACATTAGCCTCATTGATCAATATGTCGTCAAGAAAAGGCCTTCCTGTTATCACCTTCACGGCGTAAGATGCACCAGCTTATGGGAACAGCATTGGAGAAATATCCAATGAATTATCTCCTAGAGGACTACCTTGGTATCAAGATATTAAAGAATATTTATGAGATGGATCCGTCTCCGAGGGAATGACCCAAGCTGAAAAGAAGCAAATATAGAGGATGGAAATGAAGTTCTACCTAAGCGGAGATGCCCTCTACAAGAGAGATCTGGGCATAGGCCTTCTAAGATGCCTTGGCAAGGATCAAGCTCAAAGAATCATGGATGAAGTACACGGTGAAGTATGTGGAGCACATATGAGTGGGCCCTTGCTTACTAAGATGATATTAAGGATGGGTCATTATTGGATGTCCCTCAAAGCTGATTATGATGATCACGGCAGGTGCTGCTATTAATGTCAAATCCATGCACCGCCTAACCAGCTCCATTGCATGACATCACCATGGCCATATTCCATGTGGGGAATGGACGTGTTCGGACCTGTTGAGCCTAAAGCCAGTAACGGTCACAGATACATCTTCATCGTGATTTAATACTTTACCAAGTGGGTGGAAGAAGCCTCTTTCCCCAAAGTTACCAAGGTGGGCATCGTTGGTTTCATAAAAAATAACGTCATTTGTCGATATGTACAACCTGAGGTTATCGTGTTAGACAACGCCAAGAATCTAAATAATGAGACGATGAAGAAATTGTGCAGTAAGTTCAATATCAAACACCTCAACTCTGTTATATATCGCCCAAAGATGAATGGTGCGGTAGAAGTCGCTAATAAGAACATCAAAAAGATAATGATGAAGATGTCGGCAAACCATCGAGGATTGCCAGATTTGTTGCCATTAACATTTCTCGCCTAATGAAAGTTAACTCGAACCTAGACCGGGGCGTCACCTTATTCATTGGTCTATGGAATGGAGGTGGTACTCCCCGTAGAAGTTGAACTAGAATCGGTAAGAGTAATTCTAGACTCCCAGATAGAGGAGGGCCAATGGATACAAGATCGATACGATCAGTTGTCCTATTTGTAAATTAGGTGACCAAATTTTTAATATTTATTGAATTAAATAAATATTTTTTTCGATGATTTAATTATTGGATTAAATAATTATTTGATGCAGGTGATTGTGGTAGATTAATTTAATAATTATATAATTTACATTTATTAAATTAATGTGGAGAATAATTATTATTCAAGTATGTAATTATGTATGAGCTTATTATTGAATTAAATGAAATATTTAATTAAGCATGATGTTATTTAATTAATTTAATTATTAATTAGAGAGTTAATAATTTGACATTATTTATTAATGAGAAATTAATTATATGACTATGTGAAATTATGAGAAGTTATTATATTTTATTTATATTAAATAAGATATATGAATTATTGTGCAAGTGGGTGTGACATGATTTAAACTATAGTATAAAAGATTTTATTAAATTAATTGGGTATAAGTCTTTTATACTAGCCAAACATGGCCTTAGTGGGAGTTATGGGCAGATTACCCATGATTGGGTTAGCCCGACCATAATCATGATTCTTATATCGGCGTCTTCTTCATTCATTCTATTATTGCTAAGTCTAGAGAGCTTTCACGGAGAGAGATACATAGTATTAGTTGAGAAGTCGAGAGAAATTGATATTCATCTCTTATTAAAATCTACACTACGCTTTGGGTAATCTCCTCCTTCCCAATTTCTATTTTTCGTCATTTAAATTCCATGAACATGGCTTTCAAAGTTTTGGTTTAACCTCTGTAATTGGGATAGGAGTAATGATTATGGGTTGTGTATGTGTTATGACATATCACATCGTATTTAATTATATATATTATGTAAACCATATCATCGGTTTCATGAAAACACATATCGTATATGTTTTCAAAAACTTATAGAGTTTGGGTTTTGGCCATATGGCCTTATCGTGATATTTCATGTGTTGATCATATATTATCCCTAAATTTTACACTCTTATTTTATTATGCATGTTGATCTGAAGAGACCAATGTTTAAATGAGCGGATTGATTGTTATAACGAATTCGTAGTGACAATTTTCATGTTTTATTTTCAAAACCTTAAGAACATCAAAGTCGGTGAAATTGCATGCTTTAATTACGTAATTAAGTGTTTAAATTGGTTAAAGTCATTATATAAATGTTAGGTTATGTTTATGCATGAATTATATCATATGGGTATGTCTAAATTTGAGTAGAAAATAAGAAATTGGAAGAAATTGGCATGTTCTGCGATTTTCATGAACGCCATTTTACAATCTCTGTATGCTTGTATATGGCATGTACCATTTATTGCCTATTTACCATGCTCTATTTCTATCTCGCCAGCAGCACACCACAGCGTTCTGATGCCAAGTCGTGGCATGTCGCCGCCATCATGCCATGAAACCAAGTGTATGATGTGGCGCCATGACTACTCTCTCTCGAAAAAGTTCGAGAAATGAATTATTTTTAAATTGATTAAGTCTAGCAATGTGAAAACAACTTAATGTAATGAACATGGACATATGTTAGAAGTATAATGAGATGTAAAATAGTTGTTTAACATGTAAATAACATAATTGCATGTGAATTGAATTATTGAATACATAATTAACTTGTTATTCATGAAGTGTTATTTTGGGACAACGAATGTAGTAATTTGACTAAGTATAGTCATAATCAAAGTTAGACAAAGAGAATGAGTTATGATGATTAGTTAAGTTATAATTAATTGGTATTGTGAATGTGAATGGTATGTAGGATTAAATTCAAAAGAGCGTGCTTAGTTAAAGTGTAATAATCTACATACGAGGCAAGTTTTCTAACCCTACTTGTCATTATTGTTCAAGTTTATTATTTACCTCGAGTAAATTATCATTGCTATTATTCAAGTTGAATTATTATATTAAAGATTGATTATCTTTTCAAAGTATGATTTTGTTATACAATAATCGTTTTATTGTATACTTCTTGAGATTATTATTCAGATTGAATATCATTATTGTTGAACCTTGTTAGACTAGTGAACCTTATTGATTCAACTAGTCCATAGTTGATGAGCGTTCTAAAATTTGAACCCTTGATGAATTATCAAACCAAACTTCCTTTAGTGCGGACTCGAATGTCAAATGAGATGAACAACCGCAAAGGATTTACTTATCGTTAGCGTTAAGATATTGTGCACATGATATGGTACTAAGGGTTGATCCCCTAAGAAATGCGAGAAGAAAGGTCCATAGTCTTATAGTTTTAAAGGTTTCAAGTATAACCCTTGATAACCTAGGACATAGTTCAAGGTCTTATGACCCTCGGAAATCTTTTGATTCTTGTTATTTATTCTTGATTCAAAAGTTGAGCTTTTATTGAGATGTCTTTGATTCACTTGCGTTATTATTATCTTGTTATTTCATTGTTATACTTGTGGGCAATAGTGCTCACTCTTGCTTAATAATAACATTGTAGTTAAGAACGAAAAGAGCCGATGAACCTTCCATTAGTAAAAAGCAAAGGCAAGGGCAAAGTTAAAAGTGATGAAGACTTGTTTTTTTTATGATGATGATGATTTATTTTAAGACTTGAGTTAATGATGTTGTTTAAGACTTATTTGTTTATATTTCATACAGATGTTTAAGGTTAGTTTAACTTTGGGATTTATTATTATTATTATTCGGATGTTGTAACCCTTGAGGGGAAGATTTTTATTCTATCTATTGCATGGCTTGCATTTATTATGGGTAGATAGATAGATGATATTTTTACAGTGAACACCAAATCCCGTGGAATTGAAGTACCAAGATTTGGGGGTGTCACAAGTTGGTATCAAAGCTGTAGGTTATGAACCTTAGTTGGGGGAACAACCTTAGGTAGTAGCCTTATAGAAAGAACATAGTGATGGGAAACTCTTATCGAGTTCTAGGAAATGAATTTTTGTAATTCATTGAAGATAATAAAATACATTATGTGTTTATGTGTTAAAGTATGCGTTAGATGATGCGACTTAGTAACTAAAACTAAAATTTTGTTGTCGGGATGTCGAATGTTGAAGAAGCTAGTTCAAGCGGGGAGAAGGAACCCGAGTACCTATAGTACTCTCTGAGAGGAGGAACCTCGAGACATTCATGTCATTAGGGAACAGTTGGTATGAGAGAGAGTCATCTCCATTGATCACCGTTGTTGGTCGGGGAGCATGAACACGAGGCCCGATCTGAGGAGGATCGAGGAGAATTTGTTGAGGAAGAAGAGAGAAGAGGAAGAAGAGGAGTTACCACGGTACTCCATTGATCTTTGAGATGTATGACACATTATCTGACCGTAGCGTGGAGATTCTGAGACGAGGTTCGAGGATTTGTTGAAGCGAGCTATTATTGTTGATTACTCTCTAGAGGAAGAGGAGAGGAGATTCGACTCTTCACTCACGATTGGGAAATGTAGAATGGGATTTGGTCCATGAGAAGGTCAAACCAGAAGATAAGACCGAGGAGATAGAAAAGTTGAAGAAGGATCTGAAAGAAACCTTGAGGAAAAGACTAACCATAGCGAGAGGAAGGATGGGTAAGAGAATCACGTCGAGTTGATCGTGCGAAGAAGATGATGGTCGTGCAAAGAAGGCGAAGATTGAGAGACATACTCTACACTTAACAAGGCGATGAATGAGACCCAAGATCGAGTTTTGAGGTACCCAATCCAGTTCGAAGGACTACCATTGTACATGATGGATCGTGAAGGCGATGTATCGCATCTTAGAAGAGGGCGTGTGCAAAGGCTATTGACACCTTGCGAACGGTGATATGATTTGCTTAATTATGTGAAAGAACTTAATTTGTTTTTATATGTAAATTTCGACGTGTTTATGAGCGAAGGAATATTTGAATGTTTTAAATCACTGTGGATTCTTTATTCGAGGATAGTTGATGTAAATAGCGGTTATGCTATCGTTTGATGTTAAAACTTTTGATTTGAATGAAAATATATCAAGTTGTTTGAGATGATGTGTTAAATGATTATATTAAATTGTTGAGTTAAGTCTTAACTATTTAGAGAATTTAATAGAGATTTAATAAGCATATATCTTTTCTTAATAGAAATATGCATGAGAAGAAGAAGACAACAACGTCAACCGGCTCGGGAAGAGTCGACCAATAATAACAATAAAGCCAATGCTAATCCGATGCGTCAGAAGTTGGTTAACTTCTTGATGGAGCAATGAATAATCAACCTCAAGCTCCACCAAATACTACGTTTAAAGATTTCAAGCGCGGTGGGACCGCTTGAATTTAAAGAGTTCCATGAACCCGATCGAGGCTCAAGCGTGGGTTATGGAAATGGAGAAGGTTTTCGGCGTTGCTAGGGTTAGAAGACGGAAGACCGCTTTTGCAACGTTTATCTTTGAAGTCGCGAGGCTAGCTATTGGTGGCAAGCAAACAAAAGCGAAGAGGTGAAGGTGTAATTACTTGGGAGAGATTTAAAGAAATGTTTTTGAGATGTACTTCCCAACTAGTTCACGAGAACCGGATGGAGGTTCAATTTCTAGAATTGAAGCGGGAAATATGAGCGTACTGATTATGAGGGCTAAATTCAACGAGTTAGCGAGGTTCGCCCCGTATCATGTTCACACGGATGAGAGGAAGGCGAGACGTTTGAACAAGGACTGAAACCTTGGGTGTATAGCAAAGTATCAATGTTTCAGAGAAACACATTTGTTGGAGTATTGGAAAAGGCCATCCTCGCTGAAGGTGGAAGCGATGCGGTGACCAAGTACAATCAAGATCAGAAGAAGAAGAAGAGTGAAGGTGAAGGAAATAACAAGGTTAGTGGAAGTGGCACAGGAGGTGGAAATTTTAATCAGAAGAAAAGATGGAATGACAACTCATCGGGGAATCAGCAAGGTAGTCAGAAGAAAAGAATCGAAGTATGCCCGACCTGCGGGAAAGCCCATTTGGGAGTTTGTATGAAAGGAAAAAGAGTGTGCTACAATTGTGGTCGGGAAGGCCACATAGCACCAATATCCAAACCCAAAGAAGGGTGCTTGTTTCACTTGTGGTTGAAGGACCATCGCAGAGAATTTATCCCAAGAAGGGATCGGGAGGGTCGGGGATCGGGGAGGAAGCAAGTGGAAACAACGGTGGAAATGCCTTAACTATCCGGACCAACCCATAACAAAGTAACCGCCGCCTTGGGACTTTCAACATGGCGGTGCAAGATGTAGTTCAATCCGTGATGTGGGTGAGGGTATCATTAGATCAATAAAATTAATGCTTATGTTTTATTTGATTTGGGTGCTACTTGTTCCTTTATATCGATGACTTTGCCGAGAATTTAGATTTGCCTAAGGATGAATTGGATTACCCCATGAACATAGAAATTGCGAATAGAGAAATAATCCTGTTAAATAAATACATAAGAATAGTAGAGTGGATATTAAGGGTAATATCATGAGCGTAGATCTTATCCTATTCGACTTAGGGAATTTGCGTTAATTTGGGAATGGGTGGTTATTCAATTACGGTTGTAATTGATTGCTAAAAAAGCGTATTAACCTTATGACCCCATCAAAGGTTGTATTTTATGGTAGCAAATCGCCTAGATAAGTGAGTTATCGGCGATGATGTAGGGCGGAAAGTTATTAAAGACAAATTTGTGTAGGATATTTAGCTTACATAGTCGACGATCGAAAAAGAATCCAGAAGGTAGAAGAAATACCGATTGTGAAGGACTTCATCGACGTATTTTCAGACGATTTTCCGGGACTTCCACGGATAGAGAGGTAGATTTCGTGATCGATTTGGCGCCGGAGCTGCTCAATATCGAAGGCACCATCTAGAATGGCACCGTTGAGATGAAAGAACTAATGGTACAACTACAAGAATTGTTGGATAAGAAGTACATTCAATCGAGGCGTATATCCGCGTGGGGGGGCCCGGTGTTGTTTTATGAAAAAGAAGGATGGATCGATGCGGCTCTTCATTGACTACAGAGAGAAGCTGAACAAGGTCACGATTAAGAAATAGATATCCATTACCAGGATTGATGACTGTTTGATCAATTGAAGGGAGCGAGATATACTTTTCCAAGATAGACTTGAGAAGCGGTTATCATCTGTTGAAGGTGAGGCGGAGGATGTACCAAATATAACATTGAGAGCGATACGGTAGTCTCTGAATTTTTAGTAATGTCGTTTGGTCTTACGAATGCTCTGTAGACATTTATGGGACTAATGAGCGGTGTGTTCAAGCCGTTTTGGACAAGTTAAGTAGTGGTATTTATAGATGACATTTTGGTATATTCGAAAACCAAGGAAGAACATGAAGAGCATTTGAGATTAACATTGGAAGTATTGAGAAGGGAAAAGTTTATATGCAAGTTTTCAAAATGCGAATTTTGGATTGAGCGAGTACAATTTCTTGGTCACGTGATCGATAAAAATGGAATTTCGGTAGATCCATCTAAAGTTGAAGCCGTGATTAAGCGGGATCGGTAGAACGCCGTCGAAGTAAGAAGTTTTCTTGGATTGGCGGGATATTATAGAAGGTTCATACAAGACTTTTCCAAGATTTCAACTCAGATTAGCGAATTTAACTTTAAAAAATTTGTGAAATTTGTTTGGGACGGATAAGTGTGAGAAAGTTTTCAAGAATTGAAGAAGAGGTTGAGTCGGACCCTGTGTTATCTCTTAGGATGATCAGGAAATTTTGTTGTTTATAGTGATCGTCGCATAAAGGACTTGGTTGTGTCTTGATGCAAAATGGCAAAAGTCATTGCGTATGCATCACGACAATTGAAGGATTACGAGAAGGGATATCGACCCATGATTTGGAGTTAGGCTGCAGTTGTTTTTGCTTTGAAAATTTGGAGGCACTATCTCTACGGGGGAAGTGTGAAATATATACGGACCACAAGAGTCTAAAATATATTTTTACGGAAGGATTTGAATATCGTCAAAGAAGATGGTTGGAATTAATTAAGGATTACGATTGTGAGATTTTATACCATCGGGTAAAGCAAATGTGGTTCTTCGGCGCCTTAAGTAGAAAAGGTCGTGAGAAATTGATGATGTTATTTGCTAATTCGGGAGAAGCTAATTGCGAAATGGAGAAACTGGAGTTGGAAGTGAAGTATCCTATGGATATTGATGAGAAAATATTTCGGATGCAATGCAGTACAACTCTACTAGAAAAAAGTAAAGGAGGCTCGACGGGACGAAGAATGTAAAAAGGTGACAAAGAAGATATCGAAGGAAATGAGGCAGAGATTTAAGATGGATAAGGAAGGAATCTTTGAGATTTGAGAGTAGAAATTTGGTGCTGCTTGATACAAGAGATTAAGGAAGAAATTTTGAAGCGAGGCTCATAGTTCACGATATTCGATTCACCTGGTAGTACCAAAATGTACCAAGATCTTTGACAACATTTACGGTGGCCGAATTTAAAGCGTGATGTTGCGAGAATGTGTTGCCAAGTGTCGACACTGTCGAGAAAGTGAAAGCGAGAACATCAAAGACCAAGTGGATTGCTACAACCGTTAGAGATCCCGAATGGAAATGGGAACATATTCAATGGACTTCGTGGTTGGCCTTGACGACTTCGGAAAAGGCTACTGACCTTGATATGGGTTATTGTTAATGGTGACGAAATCCGCACACTTCTTTCCGATCAAAATCAGATTCAACTTAGATCGGTTGGCGAGGTTATACGTAAAAGAGATTGTTTGAGGCATGGAGTTCGGTGTCAATTGTTTACGATAGAGATCCGCGCTTTACATCAAATTTACGGAAGCGTCTTGAGGAATGCATGGGTGCATGATTGCGAATGAGTCTGACATATCACCCTCAAAATGGACGGATGAGTGAAAAAATAATTCGGACATTAGAAGATATGTTAAGAGCTTGTGTGATGGACTTTAAAGGAAATTGGGATGATCACCTCTGGTTAGTAGAGTTCGATTTCTACAACAACAGTTACCACGCTAGTATAGGCATCTTGCCTTATGAAGCGTTATATGGTAGAAAGTGTAGAACTCCGCTTTCTTTGGGATGAAGTTGGTGAAAGACAATTACTAGGGCCGTAATTAGTGCAATGATGGCGAGAAATAGTCAAAGTGATCAGAAACACATTGGTAGCGGCTCAAGATCGACAGAAGAAATCTGTTGATCCACATCGTAAAAATATCGAGTTTGAATCGGTAGTTATGTTTTCTTGAAGGTCTCTCCACGGAAGGGAAGATCAAGTTAGGAAAGAAAGGAAATTGAGCCCAAGATTCATTGGACCATTTGAAGTATTCGTAGAATCGAAGAAGTCGCGTCTGAGGTAGCCTTACCTCCATCACTCGAAAATGTCCACAACGTCTTCCATGTTTTACGTATTTACGACCCTACAAAGCGATTACAAGCATGTAATTGAATATGAACCCTGCATTTTGAAAAAGACTTATCTTACGAAGAAATTCCTATCAAATTGTAAAAGAAAAGAACAAGTTCTCGAAATAAAGTTATACCTTACATTAAAGTAATTTGGAGGAACCACAATATTTGAAGAAGCTACGTAGGAACTTCGAAAGAGAATATGATGAAGAATTACCCTCATTTATTTACTTAATTATGTATAGCGATTACGGGGAAGAATCTTTATAAGAGGGGGGAGAATGTAGCGAGGTGAATTTATTGAGTCGTGATTACGGGGACGAGAATCCTTTTAAGGGGAAAGATGTGATGAGCGAGATTTTTGTAAATTAATTTTAATATTTATTGAATTAAATAAATATTTTTGATGATTTAATTATTGGATTAAATAATTATTTGATGCAATTGTGGTAGATTAATTTAATTATATGTGTTACATTTATTAAATTAATGTGGAGAATAATTATTATTCAAGTATGTAATTATGTGAGCTTATTGAATTAAATGAAATATTTAATTAAGCATGATGTTATTTAATTAATTTAATTATTAATTAGAGAGTTAATAATTTGACATTATTTATTAATGAAAAATTAATTATATGACTATGTGAAATTATGAGAAGTTATTATATTTTATTTATATTAAATAAGATATATATGAATTATTGTGCAAGTGGGTGTGACATGATTTAAACTATAGTATAAGAGGTTTTATTAAATTAATTGGGTATAAGTCTTTTATACTAGCCAAACATGGCCCTTAGTGGGAGTTATAGAATGATTACCCATGATTGGGTTAATGACCATAATCTCCGATTCTTATATCGACGCGTCTTCTTCATTCATTCTATTATTGCTAAGTCTAGAGAGCTTTTCAGAGAGAGATACTGAGTATTAGTTGAGAAGTGGAGAGAAATTGATATTCATCTCTTATTAAAATCTACACTACGCTTTGGGTAATCTCCTCCTTCCCGATTTTTATTTTCGTCATTTAAATTCCATGAACATGGCTTTCAAAGTTTTTGGTTTAACCTCTTGTAATTGGGATAGGAGTAATGATTATGGGTTGTGTATGTGTTATGACATATCACATCGTATTTAATTATATATATTATGTAAACCATATCATCGGTTTCATGAAAACACATGTATCGTATATGTTTTTCAAAAACTTCTGAGTTTGGTTTTTGGCCGTATGGCCTTATCGTGATATTTCATGTGTTGATCATATATTATCCCTAAATTTTACACTCGTATTTTATTATGCATGTTGATCTGAAGAGACCAAAATTTAAATGAGCGGATTGATTGTTATAACGAATTAAGTAGTGATAATTTTCATGTTTTATTTTCAAAACCTTCAAGAACATCAAAGTCGTTGAAATTGCATGCTTTAATTACGTAATTAAGTGTTTAAATTGGTTAAAGTCATTATATAAATGTTGGGTTATGTTTATGCATGAATTATATCATATGGGTATGTCTAAATTCGAGTAGAAAATAGAAATTGGAAGAAATTGGCATGTTCTGCGATTTTTCATGAACGCCATTTACATCATGTCTGATCATGCATGCCTTGTACTTGTACTACTGCCTATTACCTATTTTGTATTTTACTGTATATTTTTGTCTACCTATATCTATGCATAAGTTAGTATGCAGCCATGCGCCATAATCATGCGAAGACCAAATGTAATGATGATGCATGACATACTCTCGAAAAAGTTGAGAATGAATTATTTTTAAATTGATTAAGTCTATGATGTAAAAGCAACTTAATGTAATGAACATGGACATATGTTAGAAGTATAATGAGATGTAAAATAGATGTTTAACATGTAAATAACATAATTGCATGTGGATTGAATTATTGAATACATAATTAACTTATTATTCATGAAGTGTTATTTTGGGACAACGAATGTAGTAATTTGACTAAGTATAGTCATAATCAAAGTTAGACAAAGAGAATGAGTTATGATGATTAGTTAAGTTATAATTAAGCTGGTATTGTGAATGTGAATGGTATGTAGGATTAAATTCAAAAAAGCGTGCTTTAGATAAAGTGTAATCTACGCATGCGAGGCAAGTTTCTAACCCTACTTGTCATTATTGTTTCAAGTTTATTATTTACCTCGAGTAAATTATCATTGCTATTATTCAAGTTGAATTATTATATTAAAGATTGATTATCTTTTCAAAGTATGATTTTGTTATACAATAATCGTTCTATTGTATACTTCTTGAGATTATTATTTGATTGAATATCATTATTGTTGAACCTTGTTAAACTAGTGAACCTTATTGATTCAACTAGTCCATAGTTGATAAAGCGTTCTAAATTTCAAAACCCTTGATGAATTATCAAACCAAACTTCCTTTGTTGCGGACTCGAATGTCAATGAGATGAACAACCCTGCAAAAGGATTTACTTATCGTTAGCGTTAAGATATTGTGCATGTATGGTACTAAGAAATTTGATCCCCTAAAAATGCACGAGAAGAAAGGTCCATAGTCTTATGACTTTTAAAGGTTTCAAGTATAACCCTTGATAACCTAGGACATAGTTCAAGGTCTTATGACCCTCAAAAATCTTTTGATTCTTGTTATTTATTCTTGATTCAAAAGTTGAGCTTTTATTCAGATGTCTTTGATTCACTTGCGCATGTTATTATCTTGTTATTTCATTGTTATACTTGTGGGCAATTGTGCTCACTCTTGCTTAATAATAACATTGCGAGTTAAGAAGCGAAAAAGAAGCGATGAACCTTCCATTAGTAAAAAGCGAGGCAAAGTTAACAAGTGATGAAGACTTGTTGTTTTATATGATGATGTATTTATTTTAAGACTTGAGTTAATGATGTTGTTTAAGACTTATTTGTTTATGATTTTACATACGAGATGTTTTAAGGTTATTATTATTATTAGGATGTTGGATTATTATTATTATTAGGATGTTGTAACCCTTAGAAGGGAAGATTTTTATTCTATCTATTGCATGGCTATGCATGAGGTTTTATTATGGGTAGATAGATAGATGATATTTCTAGGAAATGAACACCAAATTCCGTGAAGAATTGAAGTTAAAGTATGCATTTTGGGGACTTGTAACGCTGAGACCGATCTGAGGAGGATCCCAGGAGGAATTTGTTGAGGAAGAAGAAGAGGAAGAGGAAGAAGAGGAGTTACCACGGCACACCGTTGATCTTTGAGATGTATGACACGTTATCTGATAATAGTAACGTAGAGAGTTACGAGACGAGGTTCGAGGATTTGACTAAGCGGTACTTTCGTGATCTCACTCTCGGCGAAGGAGAGGGAGATTTTGACTCTTTACTTATGGCTTGATATGACAATGATTGACAATGCTTGATAGTGAATTTGTTAAATGATTTTTGAGTATTTTGGATAATACGAGCTGAGATATAATGTTTGACATAATGAAATTCATAATGCTGTTTAAATGCTTTCGGTTTACACAAATGTGTTCATAATCGCTTGTAGGTATTAGAAGCATGTGTTCCAGTGCTCGATAGAAAAATATAGTTTTAAAAAGGGAAATATGTGAAAAGTGAGTATAGACTGTATAAAACATTGATTTTTAAACTTTGGGAAAACATGGGCATCTGTGTAAAAAAAAAGAAAAAAAAAGAAAAGAAGAATAGCAATAACATGGCTAATCTTATTTCGGGGCCCTGGCTACTTGAGTAAGTACGCCCGAGGGGATTGTCTCTACACCTAGCGCCCTAAGGTCTTTCATGGTCTGAGAGTCGTTGGTTGAAAGCTCGCTAAGGGGTAGTAGTGTGCCTAATGGAGTAAGACATTGCACAGTCATGTGAAAAAGAAAAAGAAAAGAAAAATAGCAATAAACACCGCGGGAAAGTGCAAAAGTCGCCCTCGTGAGTAGAAATAAAGTAGTTAAGCCCAGTGTTGAACCTTAGTTTATTTTAAGATGTTGGAATAGTCTTGGTTGCATATATATACATAAGTCATGGTTTAAGCTACAAATTTCTGTTTTGAGCAAGATATCATGAGTATTTTGTGCCTAAATCAAGTTTTGGCGAACACAACACACACACACATCATCTCTATAGCATTTTTGAATTATCTGAGTGTATGACATTATGCCTGCAGTTTGATTTGAATCTGTATTCTTGAATCTAGAAAAAAATTCGCTGAGGCAAATTGGACTGAATTTCTATGATAGTTGGGACAATGTGAGAGTAGTTGCATCACAATTTAGTTACATAGTAATTTAGCTGCATTTTCATTGTTCATTAGTATGCATTGCTTGAGGGCAAGCAACAGTTCAAGTTTGGGGGTATTTGATAAGTGAGTTTTATACCTACTTATGGAGTACCAATTCATGCGAACTATGCCCATCTCAAGAACATTTTAGTACATTTTAGTTGCATTTCATGTTAGTTTGCATTTATGTACTTAAAACTCCTTTTGGTGAATAAGTGCAGGAATTGGCCTAATTTGGTGGTATTATAGGGCACGAGGCTAATGGATGCGTGAGGCGAGGCAAAAGATAGGATATGCATGGCTGAGGATTGAGTGGAGCATGGATGGACAAGCATGGATGGATATATGACACTTCAGTAGCAGCAGCAACATTGCAGAACCAAACTCAAGAGCAGAATCAGAAGTCATCAACTACAAGCCACGCGCCTCGTGAGGGAAGAGCTTGGAGACGGCGCTGCCTGCGATTACCCACCGGACAATGGAACCTCATGGAAGTTCTTGTGACCTGAAGCGAGGACAAGCCCGAGGGGCGCCGGCGTGAAAGCCATTTGAACATCACGACTTACTGTAAGTCTCGCGCCCGCGTGAGTAATAGACTGGAGGAGTGCGCGGCCGCGCGCAAGGCCTGAAGTTGCTGATTTGTTTTATTTTAATTTCCAATTTTTAAGGGTGGTAATGTTTTTAAAGCGATTTCTAACTGGTGTCAGACGTATCACTTGACAATTATTCAGTTTTTGACGTATCTTTACATCGTAATTAGGGTTTACTCTCTGGGAGAGAGTCCAACGTAGAAAGAGGCCAAAACTCTACTTTTCTACTTCTTCTTGGGATTTTCCACCATAGTAGATTATTATTAGTATTTGTTGGATTCTTATGAGGATTTGAATATTGATTTATATTCAGCAATTGGGTTTGATTGTTTTTACCTTTCATCTTTCAGTTGTTCGTGTATTAATCATGTTTAGATGTGATCCCATAATGGCTTTTGGTTCAGTCATGAACTAAACTCCATTATGGGATTCTATGATTTTAATATGTAGTTTGATTGCATGCTTGAATCTTTGGATTATTTTATATATCATATGGGATATACATCATGATTGTTTTGCATGTATGAATGCTTGATCACCATTCGCTTTGAAGACTTGTATGGAATTGACAATGAACATGCAAGTATGGATTATAATCATGATAGTATCGATATGTAAACATTTTATATGGCTTGTGTATTTAAGTGAACGGATAGACATATATTGTTTTCAGTATAAGTTAGAATAAGGGTTTGAACTTAAATTCAATATAGTTGTAATTTCACATAGACATATAGTGATTTTGGTTATATTGATGATTACATAGAGTCTATCATTTGTGGATGATGTGTAAGTAGGTCTTAGTGCATTGAAAAATGGCTAATACTCTTTTAGTGCTCTTGGCTACTTTCCTGTGATATGTGAACAAGTCATGCATGATAGTGGCGGTTGAATGAAATATTAAATGAAGTTAGGATCCCATTGTTTCCAGATTTGATTTAATCCGTGTTATTTTTGGTTTTAATTGTTATTTGTAATTCGAGAACAAACCAATCTTAGTCATTAGTTTAAGCATATAAATATAGTGATTTAATTAATGCATAGTGATTTAAATTAAACAAATTTCTCTGTGGGATCGATACTTTACTTGCTCTGTATTGCTTGTTGACACATGTATGCTTGCATGAGTTAGAGCTCTTTTGTTAAGACTAAAAAAAGAGGCAACAAGTTTTTGGCGCCGTTGTCGGGGAAAGGCGTTTAATTTAGTATTATTATCATTAGTTTTAAGCTATATTGTATAACTTAGACAATTCTAGTCTTACCTCATTTCATTTTTTGTTTTTGTTTCAGGAAATTGGATAAATTTTTATACGCACGCGGTCATCCAACCCCGACTTAACACCTGTTTAGGACAACATAAACGGGAGAGGTTGGAAAGCGAGTGTTCGTAGGAATTTACCAGCACAGTTAGAAAATACAACAACTAATATGGCAGCCGAGGCATAAGGAGAAGAGAAAAGAGAGGAGTATAGGGCTATGAATGAATATTCCATGCCCAATATTAATGGACTACAGTCTAGCATCGTCAGACCAGCGATAGCAGCCAATACATTTGAGATAAAAATCGGCACTATTCAGATGGTACAGAATTCAGTGCAGTTTGGGGGTGCCGCTACAGATGATCTGAATGAACACCTTTTGAGCTTCATCGAAATCTGTGATACATTCAAATACAACGGTGTGACGGAGGATGCTATCAGACTTAGGTTATTCCCATTCTCATTGAGGGATAAAGCAAGAAGTTGGCTTCATTCTTTGCCAGCCGGTTCTATAACTACATGGGAGGATTTAGCACAGAAGTTCTTAGCTAAGTTCTTCCCAATGGCTAAGACTGCAAAGATGAGGACATCTATCTCGCAATTTGAACAACAATAGGGTGAGTCCTTATATGAAGCATGGGAGAGATACAAAGAAATGCTGAGGAAGTGTCCATATCACGGTATGCTAGATTGGATGGTGATCAACACGTTCTATAATGGATTGGGATGGCAGTCGAGACCGATAGTAGATGCAGCTGCAGGAGGGGCACTATGGGCAAAAAGCTATGAAGAAGCCTATAACCTTATCGAGACAATGGCATCGAATGATTTTTAAAATCCGACATCTCGAATGTCACAGTCCAAAGTTGCAGGTGTGTTGGAGGTAGATGCTATTACTCAGTTGTCAGCACAGATGGCAGCCATGGCAAAGAAGATAGGTACTTTGGTCGAAGGTAAAACAAACACGGTTGCCTTCATATGTGAGATTTGTGCGGGGTCACACTCGACGGATCAATGTGTTATCAGTGCAGAATTAGTGCAGTATGTGAATAACTACAGAAAAGACCAAGGTCAGTTTCAGAACATATACCACCCCAACAATCGAAATCATCCAAACTTTAGTTGGTCGAATAATCAAGGGAATCAGCAGAATCAATTTCAATCAAATAATCGGTTTGATCACAAACCGGTAAGTAAATGTATAGTTTAATCTTAGACCACCTTTTCCGCCGGGATTTTCTCAACAACAACAACATCATACTCCAGCTGCACCTCAGCAAGAAAAGAAATCAGAAGTGGAGGAGATGATGATGAAATACATGGAAAATACAGAAGTTATGATCAAGAGCCAAGCAGTGGCTATAAAGAATCTGGAAACTCAAATGGGGCGGATGGCGAACATGCTCACTCTATGAGCCCCGAGATTCATTGCCAAATGTCTGAGAGACAAATCCAAGAAGAGAAGGGAAGGAACAGTGTCAATCGATCACATTGAGATATGGGAAAGATTTGTCAGGTACTGCAAGTCGCGCGCCCACGCGAGATTGCACTGAGGAGGACGCGAGGCAGCAGAGCCAGCTACTGAGAAAGAAAGTTAGGAAAAATCTGAGGTTCAGCAGGAAGAGGCGGATAAAGCAGGTTCAGAGGAGAAACTTAAGAGTTCAATACCACCAATTCATATTCAAGTTCCGTATCCGCATAGATTAAATAAGAAAAAGGAAGACAAACAATTCAGCAAATTCTTGGAGGTATTCAAAAAGCTGCAGATCAACATACCTTTCGCCGAGGCATTGGAACAAATGCCAAGCTATGCAAAGTTCATGAAGAGTATACTATCAAAGAAGAGAAGATTAGAAGAATTTGAGACAATAGCCTTGACAGAAGAATGCAGTGCAGTACTTCAACAAAAGTTACCTCCGAAGTTGAAGGATCCCGACAGTTTCACAATCCCGTGCACAATCGGGATGATGAATTTTGAAAAATGTTTGTGTGATCTTGGGGCGAGCATAAATTTGATGCCCTTATCATTGTTCAACCAATTGGGACTACCGGATCCAAAGCTAACAAACATTACATTACAGTTAGCTGACAGATCCATCACGTATCCACGGGGAATTATTAAAGATGTGTTGGTTAAGGTAGACAAGTTTATTTTTCCGGCTGACTTCATCATTCTAGACTACGATGAGGACAAAAGCATACCAATAATACTGGGGGGACCATTCTTAGCCACAGGCAGGACTTCGATAGATGTGCAAAAAGGTGAACTCACTATGCGTGTTCAGGATCAAGAGATCACCTTCAACGTCTTTAAAGCAATCAAGTTACCAACGGATGAAGAAGAGTGCTTCCTGGTTGACTTGGTGGATTGGGGCTTACAGGATAAGGTACAGAAATCGGGGAATTATGGACCGTTGAGGTATGCAACGGGTGAAAATTCAGAGTTGAAGGTAGAGCCATTGACGAAAGATGAAGTCATTAAATTTCGGGGTGCGGCGGATAATAAGGAAGGCACCTCAATTCTATCAGTGACATGAAACTCAGAGATAGTCAAGCTAATTGACTATAACTTAGCGCTGGATGGGAGGTAACCCATTATTTCTATCTCCATTGAGTTGTTTTTAGTTATTCATTTTGGATTATTTCAGTAGTTATATCGAATTCATTTTTAAGAGGCTATTAGATGTTCATGCTTAAGTGTGTAGCAAGAATTGCTTTGCGAATATTTGCAAGATGTTAGCATTATGTGGCCACTATGTCATGCCTTAACAAGGTGCATTAATGTCTATGCAGGAGCCATCATTGGACAGCATCACTGATAGGCACAGTGGAATTGAACTTTAGCATTGCGAGATACCGAGATCATGGCCGCTTGACTATAAACTATAAACTCATGGCCAAGGCCGCCAAGTCAATCGAGACAACAAGACGATCTCGTAAGTCTCGCTTCAAGGCCATTGATATAAGCGATGCTTGGCTGCGCCATGCGACACCGGATTAAGACAGATCTGCAAATTTTAAAAAGAGTTGTGGACCATTTGGACTCTCATTTGGAATAAGAAAAGACGCGAAATCCTCTCACTCTCCATAACTCACGTCTCTATCTATCTATCAGTTACAAAGGGAAGTCGTACATCTCTCAATTACTTAGCCACGATTCTCTCCACGTTCAAAGTCCATATCTCCTCAACTTCTCCAAGTGCATTATAAAGCTAGGGTTCCTGATTTGGGTTGCAGAAATGAGTATTGGGGTTATCAATTCTTCAGCTTTTCTTGATTCTCCATCATATAATCTGTGAAATCTCTATCAACTACAAATGGGGCCTAAACGAGCACGTTCTATTGCGTCGTCTTCTTCATCCTCTTTGGGCAGTCAAGAGGCTGATATTGTGGATCACACCAAGTTCCTAAACTTGGAAGCTCAACAAGAGTACTACCGAATTGTGGCGAAGACGTTCGTTAAGGAGCGAGGATTCAAGCCAGAGGGGCAGGATGGCCAGTTGTGCGCCATGATTCGAGAGAGAGGCTGGGGTGGACTGACTGCTACTCCAACGCCCATTCCTATGAGCATAGTCCGTGAGTTCTATGCCAATGCCAATGTCACTATGAGCGGTATATCTCTGGTTTGTGGTATCGAGGTAGATTACAGACCCCGTGCCATCCGATTAATTTTCAAAATTACTGATGCACCGCCAGTGGGGGGCTGCTAATTGGGTCACCGGTGCTCATTTGGAGACCGACATAGAGTTGATTATTGCCGAGTTATGTGTGTCGGGTACGAAATGGACATATAAAGTTGGCACGACCTGACCTCGTATATTCCATTATGATTACTGAATCTGCTATGCAAAGGCATGGAACTTGTTCATATGTGCCAAGCTCATGCCTTCCTTCTATCAGCACGAAATAACAGCGGAGAGGGCACGTATTTTGTGGGGAATAATCACCGGGAAGTACATTGACATTGGTCATCTCATTCATGAGAATATGTTGCGCTATCTACGGGGAGGAACCATTGGGAGCATTCCACACGCATCCGTTTACCATGCTCTGTGCTAATCAGGGATGCATCTGGGGCAATGAGCAAATACAATACCCAAGCCAGGACATTACTCATGCCACGATTGAAAAATTCAGGGACTGGGCAGGTGGTGTACCACACCCACGCGGACTAGGATTCATCATGCAGCCCACTTTTCCAGAGCCACCACAATGACCTCCATGAGATAGATGAGGGTGGCCGATCCCATCACGACACGTGCCACCCATGGCGATCGCCAGCTCTGAAGGTTGGAGCACAAAGTCGATGCCATGTATGATAATTTGGGCACATTTGCGATGGGACTCACAAGAGCCTTGGCCGAAGCTTTTGCACAATAAGAAACAACACTAGAATGGCCTCAGTTTAGAACCATGAAGACCATATCCACTTGATTCACCACGGGGAGGTGGCACCACCGACAATTAGGGGAGTTTTTCGTACCCTTTACCTTCATTCAATGGGGCATTGAATATATGCATATAGTTTTGCATGATTAGTAATAATTTTTTAGTTTAGCATGATTAGTTAATTTTTTTTTAGTTCTTGCATGTTTAGTTTAAATTGTTGCATCATATAGTTTATTTTTGCATACATATTTGCACGTTCATGTTTAGGTTGCATTTCTCACCGTTCTTACTGTATAGAAATTTCTGTCTAGCCAATGATGATAGGGAATTTGTCTAATGATTTTTGAGTATTTTGGATAATACGAGCTGAGATATAATGTTTGACATAATGAAATTCATAATGCTGTTTAAATGCTTTCGGTTTGCACAAATGTGTTCACAATCGCTTATAGGTATAAGAACCATGTGTTGCAGTGCTCGATAGAAAAATGTAGTTTTAAAAAAGGGAAATATGTGAAAATTGAGTATAGACTGTATAAAACATTGATTTTTAAACTTTGGAAAAACATGGGTATCTGTGTATAAAATAAAAAAAGAAAAGAAGAATAGCAATAACGTGGCTAGTCTTATTTTGAGAATACGACTACTTGAGTAAATGCTTTGAGGGGATTGTCTCTACACCTAGCGCCCTAAGGTCTTTCATGAGTGCAGGAGTCGTTGGTTGAAAGGCTTCTAAGGGGTAGCAGGTGTGCCTAATGGAGTACGACATTGCACGGTCATGTGAAAAAAAAAAAAAAAAAGAAAAATAGCAATAAACACCGCGGAAAATTGCGAAAGTCGCCCTCGTGAGTAGAAATAAAGCCGTTAAGCCCAGTGTTGAACCTTAGTTTATTTTTAAGATGTTGGAATAGTCTTGGTTGCATATATATACATAAGTCTTGGTTTAAGCTATAAATTTTTGTTTTGAGCAAGATAGCATGAGTATTCTATGCCTAAATCAAGTTTTGGCGAACACAACACACACACAGCATCTCTATAGAATTTTTGAATTATCTGAGTGTATGACATTATGCCTGCAGTTTGATTTGAATCTGTATTCTTGAATCTAGAAAAAAATTTGCTGAGGCAAATTGGACTGAATTTCTATGATAGTTGGGACAATGTGAGAGTAGTTACATCACAATTTAGTTACATAGTAATTTAGCTGCATTTTTATTGTTCATTAGTATGCATTGCTTGAGGGCAAGCAACAGTTCAAGTTTGGGGGTATTTGATAAGTGGGTTTTATACCTACTTATGGAGTACCAATTCATGCGAACTATGCCCATCTCAAGTTCATTTTAGTATGTTTTAGTTGCATTTCATGTTAGTTTGCATTGCATATACTTAAAACTCCTTTTGGTGAATAAGTGCAGGAATTGGCCTAATTTGGTGGTATTATAGGGCACGAGGCTAATGGATGCGTGAGGCGAGGCAAAAGATAGGATATGCATGGCTGAGGATTGAGTGGAGCATGGATGGACAAGCATGGATGGATATATGACACTTCAGTAGCAGCAGCAACATTGTAGAACCAAACTCAAGAGCAGAATCAGAAGTCATCAACTACAAGCCACGCGGCAGGAAGAGCTTGGAGACGCGCGCCTGCGCGAGTACCCAACCAGACCATGGAACTCATCAAGTTCTTGTGACATGGCAGGGACAAGCCCAAGGAGCGTGCTCCCGCGCGAGAGCCCAGCTGAACATCACGACTTTCTGCCAAGTCTCAAGCGCCTTGCAGTAGTAATAAAATTGGAGTAAGCGGCATGTATGTGAGGCTGAAGAACTGGCTTTCTTGATTTGTTTTATTTTATTTTCTAATTTTTAAGGGTGGTAGTGTTTTTAAAGCGATTTCTAACTGGTGTCAGACGTATCACTTGACAATTATTCAGTTTTTAACGTATCATTACATCGTAATTAGGGTTTACTCTCTGGGAGAGAGTCCAACGTAGAAGGAGGCCAAAACTCTACTTTTCTACTTCTTCTTGCGATTTTCCACCAGAGTAGATTATTATTAGTATTTGATGGATTCTTATGAGAATTTGAATATTGATTTATATTCGGCAATTGGGTTTGATTGTTTCTACCTTTCATCTTTCAGTTGTTCGTGTATTAATCATGTTTAGATGTGATCCCATAATGGCTTTTGGTTCAGTCATGAACTAAACTCCATTATGGGATTCTAACGGATTTTAATATGTAGTTGATTACATGCTTGAATGCTGAATTGTTTTACATATCATATGGGATGTCTGTCATGATTATTTTACATGTATGAATGCTTGATCACCATTCGTTTCAGTACTTGTATGGAATTGACAATGAACATGCAAGTATGGATTGTAATCATGATAGTATACATATATGGGGCTATTTTATATGGCTTGTGTATTTCGTGAACCAGATAGACATATATTGTTTCACCGTATAAGTTAGAATAAGGGTTTGAACTTAAATTCAATATAGTTGTAATTTCACATAGACATATAGTGATTTTGGTTATATTGATGATTACATAGAGTCTATCATCTGTGGATGATGTGTAAGTAGGTCTTAGTGCATTGAAAAATGGCTAATACTCTTTTAGTGCTCTTGGCTACTTTCCTGTGATATGTGAACAAGTCATGCATGATAGTGGCGGTTGAATGAAATATTAAATGAAGTTAGGATCCCATTGTTTCCAGATTTGATTTAATCCGTGTTATTTTTGGTTTTAATTGTTATTTGCAATTCGAGAACAAACCAGTCTTAGTCATTAGTTTAAGCATATAAATATAGTGATTTAATTAATGCATAGTGATTTAAATTAAACAACTTTCTCTGTGGGATCGATACTTTACTTGCTCTGTATTACTTGTTGACACATGTATGTTTGCATGAGTTAGAGCTCTTTTGTTAAGACTAAAAAAAGAGGCAACAATAAGATCGACAGGTAACGTGAAAGTGTCGATTTGATTTAAACAAGATTTATAAACAATGGATGTAACGAAGGTTTTTCCTAACTGAGTCTTAACCGATAAGTCAAAGTCTAATGTCTTCGGAGTCAAATTTAAACGTTGAGCGCAAGCAAGAGAGATAAAAGAATGGGTAGAACCGGTATCTAACAAGGTATAGACTTCGCAAAAATTTATAATTAACTAACTCTTGCTAACTTCGTTCAGGTTACTCGCTTTTTGAGAAGTCACGAAAAATGCTCTTCCTAAAACCACCGACTTTGTTTTGTCCGTATTAGCCTTTGGTGCCACCGTCCCAACTGGACTTAACTTCACTACACGACAAAATCGAGCTAGGTGACCTTCTTTTCCACAACTAAAACATACCTTGCTTTCTTTTCGGATTGTACCTTCCCGGTTATTTCCTCTCAATCATGATTTTCCCATTTCTCATCTCCTGTATTTCAGATATCATTCTAGAATATAGTTTCAAAATAAGGGTTAATTGAAATATCACATATTATCCCTATACTCTGACCGACTAATTAAATACCAAATAAATTTAGGTAGGTCATACTAGCGAAGGAATTTCCCGTCTCTGCCCTCCTAGTTCTTGTCTCACATCTCAGCCAGGGATCATATCCCTAAGCTTTGATACCAACTGTGACGCCCCCAAAACAAGTATACATCACCAATCTTGAGTCGCCAGATACATGGTACAGAAATCAAATACAAACTTCTTTAATACAACTGTCGTGTAAAATACGACAAAATATAGCTGAGAGTTTAAACAAGAATATTGCCTTTAAGACAATATCCACTCTCAATGGAGTCCTCATTATAGTTATTATCACACTATTTAACAGAATAGTGAGGACTACTAAAGCCATTTATCCTGGACCGTCAATCCGTTCCCCGACTCGTCCCAGCTATATTCTCATTTCCTGAAGAGAACAATAAAAGAAAAGGTGAGCTCAACTAGCCCAGTAAGACATATTATGACTAAGATAATACAAAATAAATTATCCTTAGCCTTCAACAGTATAACAGCTGATAGAATATAATAGACAACAAGTTTTAGATCAACAACTGCAGCGGAAATAAGCAATCCATTAGAAGAGTCAAGTAGAGCATAAAATCTACTATCTTCTATGATTTCAAAAGTTTTTCATCAACTTTATCGCTGCGACTTAGCTTAATAAATAAAATTGAATCATCCCTGCACCACGGCCAAGGATATTCATGTAATCATCAATGGTCATGATTATACCGAATAATCCCTAGTCATAATCATACCAACAACTGTCCATCAATGAACTAAAGGCCAATGAAGACTTTTACCACATCATTCGTCACATTACGGTCATGATTATACCGAATAATCCCTGGTCATAATCATATCAAGTCCATCTATGCACGCAAGCCAAAGATGACTTTAATCACAATATAAGCATGAAGATGATGACAATGACATAATAATTCAATAAAACAAGTTCAAGGATAAATTTTAATGATTTATAATTTAATTTATCCAGAAATCAATAACGTCCAAATTGTCAACATGATATTTCTTTGTAGAGTAAAACTCAAGAATAATATTCATGTACCAAAAATAATTTGGACATAAAAGAAATATATTTTTCGGGTAAATAGTTCCCCGTGAATAGTACTTTGGAAATAGTACCTCGTGAATAGTACCCCGACATGAAAAGTACCCCAAATACCCGAGTGAATAATATTCGGGTGAATAGTAATTCGGGTGAATAGTAACCTGTGAATATTAACTCGTGAATAATACTCTGACACGAAAAGTGCTCCGAATACCCGAGTGAATAATACTAGAGTGAATAGTAATCGGGTGAATAGTAACCCGTAAATAGTAACTCGTAAATAAAATACCAAATAAAATGATATTTCATGATGAGTACAAAAGAAATGATATCTCATACGAATATAATAGAATATACAAAAACTGCAAATGGATTTTCACCCGCCATGCGGTAATCCACGTAGACAGATCATTTCCACAATTTAATAAGGAATGAATACAAATGATCATTCACCATGCATGCGGTAGTCAACACAGACAGGTTATTCCAACATAATAATAAAGAATGGAATAATAAAAGAATTCACCAGGCATGCGATAGACCGCATGGACATGTTATTCCAATGTAATAATAAAGAATGAAACTAGGTCATGTGTAATCAAGATGCATGGATATTCCAAATGTAATAATAAAGAATGGAATAACAACAGAATTCACCGTGCATGCGATAGACCGCATGCATAAAGTTATTCCAACAAAATAATAAAGAATGGAATAATAGAAGAATTTTACCATGTATGCAGTACTTCGCATAAACAGGTTATTCCAACATAATAATAAAGAATGGAATTACAACCCTTACGAGTATTGAAAGAAAATAACTCTCTTCATGAATACGAAAGAATAATACTCATTACCTTAGAAGAAACTGGATACTGGAATAGTGAGGTAGCAGACTTCTCTTCTTCTTCCTCTCTATAATTTCTCTATATAATAATTGCTCAATAGCTTTAGTGAATTGGTGAAAAATAATGAAGGAATGAGCTTCTATTTATAGAAAAATATAGTTTCAATAATTGCACGTTTTGGGGCTCAGAATATTACAGTATAATACCTTCCTTTTTTTCTTCATTTTTAATTTAGTCCTGCAAGTATTATCAAACTTACATCACCTCCCCTAATAGTAAATAATGTGAATCAATAGTAAATCATGTGAATCAATAGTTTTAGACATGTGAAAATACGAATTACAGTATAGTACCTCCATCTATACCTCCATTTTTAACTTAGTCCTGCAAGTATTATCAATCTTGCACCACCACCCCTAATAGTACAAGAATGTGAATCAATAGTTCACACATGTGAACACATAGTTATAAGCATGTGAATTAATAACAATTAATTGCTCATTTATCCGGTTAATTACCCGATTGGTCAATATAACCTCCAGACATCAATTATTATCGAAATAAATGTCAATTTTCACTAACACTAATAATTCCAACACAATGGAACTATCCATTTCATCTTTAATCAACACGAACTTATTCATTCTTAATATTATAATTCACAATATTTAACAACCAAGTCGTTCCCAGGAAAGAGGGGGCTTTCCGATAAGGATTTCTTCTTATTGGCGCGCAATTAGGTGACCAAACCTCTCATTGACAGAACTTCTAGACATTGTCAATATTGCAAATAGTAATATAAATAAATTTGTCGTCTCAATTATTGATTTAATAATAATAAATATTATGTAGATGATACTGTTACAATAATTGAATCAATAATACGAGAGATATGATGCAAAGAATTCTTTGAAAGCAATAATTGAGTATAACCGAGTGACTTCTTACGTAAGCATCAATAATCAATACAGGTGTGCTTCTTTATGCAACCACGCCGTATTCATCGCACTTTTTTATTAAGGGTAGTTCAACAGTTTTAACGGTAACACTTTGCCGTTATAAAAAGATAATTTTGTCATTTTCTTACTACGATAATACATCCGTTGTGGGGTCCACCAATGATTGTGCCATCGTATGAATATTCCCTGTTAAAACGAATATTCCCCGACCAATCGAATATTATATAACAACTTGTATACTTTTCAAAATTTATAAATACTACCCACAACTACAACACTATCTCAAATCTATACCATAATATTCAAAAAAATTAAATCGTTATTCATAAAATTTGGGGTCTTACAACTAGTCTTTCTTTATAACTAAACTGATCAGAATAACAGACTCCACAAGTTCCAAATAACTATATATGAATATATATCATCAATGTTTTTTAATTTCTTGCGGTGTCTCATTAAAAACAAATCTGAACTAGAAAGGGATGTTAGTATATATAATTTGTAATGATTTGACATTATTTCATATATAGTAAAATCTCCATTCTATACATACATATATACATACATATAACTAGATGTGAAACATAACAAGAAAAATGAATTAAGTAAACCCCACTAGTTATAGCTAGCTATATAAACATATTTCAAAGTCTAGTAAAAGTGGTACCATAATTGGGCAAATGATCAAACATGTTTATTCTGTTTCCAATCAATTCATGACTCGGACCATGATCAGCTTTCGGTTCCATCCCTAACAGAACTTGTGTGTCATGTAACGTTTGATTAGGAATATCATTAACAATATTAATATTCATTTGAGAATTAGACCACATCACCATTTCTTCACTAGGAAATGGGGGCAACTCATAGTTACTAATCATATCATTCGTACCACTCATAATACACTACAAGAAAAAAGGATATTTTTGACGGACTTGATTCCGTCGAGTTTAAGTTATTTTCGAGAGAATAATCCGCCGGCCTTACTTCCCTCGAAAATAGTATATTTTCGATCGAATTTCGTCAGAAGTAAAACTTTGTCAGTGGCGCCAAGATTCCTGCCAGCGCGAAATATAACCTCGAAGGAACTAGGGTTATTTCCAAGGGAATATCCGTCGGCATTAATTTATTTTCTAGAGAATTAATTCTAACAGAAATTCCGTCAAAAATAAATTTTAAAACATATTTCGCTTCTTCTTCTTTCTCCTACGCCTCTCATTAATATATATATATATATATATATATATATATATATATATCTTCCATTTCTAGTCACTCTCTCTCTTTCCAGGTCCCCCCCCCAGTGCCACTTCACTCCCAACCCCATCCCCGGTCCCCCCACACCGCCCTGGTACCCCCACCCTTCTCCCCTGGTCCCCCACTTTGTCCCGGTACCCCTTCCGGTGCCCCCACCCACTCTCGTCGGCCCCCCCACCCGCCTCCACACCCACCACGTATCAGTGCATGGTCGTCGCCGTCGTCGCCGCCATCTAAGTCTCAACCTTCGTCAACAGTTGCAACCTCCAACTCCATTCCATTCCATTGTGTGTTCTCTCCTAATTTTCAAGGTATGTATGTTCAATGATTTTCATTTAGCTGCAACATGAGATTATTCAGTATTATATATTGATTTGAGTATGAAATTTGATGTCTGAAATTTGGTTAGTAGTACACTATGTATGAATTTGGTAACTATAATGTGTAATTTGGCCTAAATTTATTTTGTTTTTGGATTGATATTACTAGAATCACTTCAATTTTTAGTCTGAAATTGGTCAATTTGGGTCTGAGGGTTTAATTTTTCTATGAAATTGCTCTAATATTGGGAGATTTTAGTTTATAATTTATCTGAAATTGGCCATTTGGGTCTGAAAGGTCTCAAATTAGTGAAAGGTCTGAAATTGCTCTAATATTGGTCAATCTGGTTTATTTTGTGCAATATTGCAGCTTCTGTAAGTGTATATCATCCATTTTATTGTTTGATTTTGTTTTTCTTTATGCAATTGTAGTGTATTTTTTCAATTACAGTATTGTATGCTCATAACAGTAAAGAAAATTGGACTGTGATGCTTGATATTTTCGACGGAAATTCCCACGAAAATTCTGTCAGAATTCTTGAGATGCAAAATTTGTGGGCTCTACTAACTATTTATATATATATTATTTAATTTTCTAAAACTAAAATTCACTAATTAAGTAGCATTTACTTAATTAGTTTGCGACTAATAAAATAAAATCAAATCTAATACTTTATACTTCAAATATGAATTAATTTAATCAACTTAATTAAAAAAATAAAATAAATTAAAAATTTTAAATTTAATATAATAATATATAATTTAGAATAAAAATAATTAATAAATGAAATAAAAATAATTTAATAAATAGATTAAATTAAATTTACTAAAAAAATACAATACAACATAAATAAAATAAACTAAAATAAAATAAATTTATTCAATTAAATTAATTTTAATAAAAAAATTAAAAATAAACCAAATTAATAAATAAATAAAACAAATACATAAATAAAATAAAATAAAAATTTTACTCTTTAAAAATAAAATAAGATAAATTAAAAATTTATATTTAATATAATAATATATAACTTAAAATAAAATAAAATAAAATAAAATTTAATAAATGAAATAAATATAATTTAATAAATAGATGAAATTAAATTTACTAAAATAAAATATAATACAAAAAGAAATAAAATAAATTTAATAAAGTAAAATAAAAAATATTAAATTATATTATATTATTTTTAACAAAAAATTAAAAATAAAATACATAAATAAATAAAACAAATAAATAAATAAATAAAATAAAACAAAATTTATTAAATAAAATTAATTTTAATAAAAAATTAAAAATAAAATAAATTAATAAAATAAAACAAAACAAAATAAAAATTTTATGATGCCTAAAAATAAAACAAAATAAATTAAAAAATTAAACTCAATAATAAAATAAAACAAAATTAAATGAATAAAAATAAAATAAATACTAAGTCTAATTTGTTTAGTGTTCCACTACTAAATTATATCTGAATATGTTTGACACATGTAAATACGTATGACCTTTACTAAACTAAGTAGTATTTGTTTAGTGATATACTTCTAAAGTAAACTAAATATGTAGTACATATTGGTCGTATTACTGATCACTAAATACGCGCAAGTGTACGCGATCTAACAAGTAATACAGTGATAAGGAAAGTGTCGTACCCACGAGGAACTATCACTAATATTTACCAAATACCAACTTTGTATCGCTTAAGTCTTCTTCGAACAGCAGAATAATAGAAGTGTGATTAATCTAGTTATATCTAATTATCAAAGCAAGTAAATGGATAACAAATGGTATCGAAGGTGCTACAAGCTAAGGTCATAACTTCACCCCATACTGGCATTTTGTCAAACACCTGGTGTGCTATGCTTCATCAAACTTCCTACCCTTCTCTCTTTGGTCTTAGTGGACACGACAGTTTGTCGACTGAGAACACACAAGTGCTTATACACCTCTTTCGAGGTATGTACAAACATATCCTCTCTAGATCCACCCGATAGGGAATAGAACAAAAAAGAACATCCAAGCTAGGTGATAATCCTACACATGTCTATGTGAATTAACCATAACAAGGATTTAAGCATAAGTTCTCAATTATGTCACACGTGGTGCACAGATATATGTCTATTATATACCCAACTTATGCAGTCAAATCAAGTCGACAACTCATAATCACATACCAAAATATATTAAGGTGTAAATCTACAATCCCTCTTTCGACATCATATAGATTACCAAAATCATCATTAATTTCTTAGCAAGAATCATTAAGGATGAATATATTAAACCAAATCATATGCTGCCAACCAAAGAGATAAGACATTCAATTCAAATTAACAAAGGGTTCTATTATAACCTTAGAGCCAATACTTAGTTCATAGCTCTTGAATAAAATATAAGTAGCAATAAAGACAACATTTATGGATTACAAAATCAAAGGAAATAAATGGATAAGAATAAACTCTGTCAAAGCTCTTCAGTCTCCAAGAATTCCACTCCTTTCTAGCTTTCCAATCAGTATTGCTCACTGCTCTTGAGCTTCAAGGAATCCCAAACTTCTCCCTAATCTACCTAAACTATATTTACAAGCATTACCTAAGAAAAAATGGGATAGAAATTACAAGAGAGAGAGAGACTATCCCAGAGGGGGAGATATCTGATCCCTTGCTAGAGGCTAGCCCCCTTTTATATATATGCAAGTCTTCCCTTAAAGGTAGGTCAAATCCAGTTCTTCACTGCCTGTGAACTGGAGGTGGCGCTGTGGCGCGGAGAGTAAAGCTTGGAACTGCGCTGCAGTGCCATGTCATCAAAAAATAACCATGTGGACACTTGAAATTTTACGCTTTTTTATTCATCGACATTGCAGGAGAGGCGATTCGCCTCTTCGAGATAACCTTGGGAGATGATGCGGTTCAAATACCGAAATTCCACCGAGAGATAGCCTACATCTGGAGATAACCCCGAGATGCTCAGTTCCAGTCCCGAAAACAACACCGGGAATAGCAGTGCTAACCTTGGAGATAACCCTAGAAATACTTGTTTCAAATGCATGCAGTCAGCTTCAACCTCGGCACTCACATCGAGGCACTCAGTACAAGACCCGAAGATAACACCGGGAAGACAGGCACACCTCAGAGATGACACTGAGGACCTTCAACACTTGCAGCAGTCCAATCTCAGAGATAACCCTGAGCAACGCTGTCGCTTTATCATTAAATCGGAGATAACCTCGGTGAGGGGCGAAGTCGTCATCTTGCCACCTTGACCCCACATTACGCCATCTCAACATCTCTTACATATATTTCTACACAACAATGTCCTACAAGAACCAAGGAGGTCCAATCCCAAGTGACTATTACACAGGGCAACAGATAGAATTTGAAGCTTGAAGACCGAAGGGCATGGTCCCATCTTCCTGATTTCGTACAACCTCTAATCCCATGTCATTGCGTAACTCTCAACAACAACGGTTCGAAATAGGTCTAATATACCTCAGTCGGATGCCCGGATTGTAATTCTGAAAGTTCGAGCAGATATCACAGTGCATGCATGCACGTACTTTGAGATAGCGGGACCCGCGAAGCCCGGGGCACCCCGGACAGCCGTAAGTACACCTGCGGCTCCCCCTTCTATAAATAGAGGGCTTAGGGTGGCCGTCTGTATAAGAAAAAAGGCGAGGAAGCCCTGACAAATTTGCTCTGTACACACCCTAAACTGAGTGCTTTCTCATTTAAAATACTTGTGAGCTCACATATAGCTACTATTTGTACCGGCGGGAGCCAAGTGTTCATAAGTTATAGAAGTCTTCTTTGGCAGTCCACTGTAAGCCTTCTTACACACTTTAAAGTCTTTCTCTTCATCTTTGCACACATCATTCTTCACGTTGAGAGTCGTGTTTCATATGTATGCAGGACTTTATCAAGTGGTTTCATTTCAGTTGTTTGTATATATATATATATATATATATATATATATATATATATATATAGACTAACATTATCGAGTTATGCCTCGATTGAGCCTAAACTCACGTCTGGAGCGTTTAATTGCTTTCGTATATATATATATATATATATATGAACTGTGTGTCGAACTCTGTTCGATGAGCCTAGATTTTACATCCGTTGCGTTTACTACTTTAGTATATATATATATATATATATATATATATATATATATTTCGTCCTGCCTGGAGTTTACTTCGTGGCGGTTGATTGCTTTTACAGCTTTATTTACATTTCTAATCCCCCATGGAGGTGCTTCGTGTCTATATATATATTTATAGCTTTTATATATATAACTGCTTATTGCTTTCATATCAATTGTGGCATCATGTGAGCCTAGGAATCATGTGATCATAGATTCAGTCTACTAGATCTAGATTCAGTTCCCGTAATGGTCATTTTCAACTATAAGCAGCTTGTAAATTTATTCACGGTGTTTGAATTTCCTCAGATGGTTTTCATTCCCACGAGGAGTTCGGCACTGCTTTGTACATTATTTTCTCGAAGATGCTTCGCATCTCAAAAATTAAAAGCAATTAAGCCGAACATTTAAATAAAAAAAATGAAAGTGTAAAAGGTCTCAATTACTATTGAGCATAAGGGTTTGAAAAACATTTTTTACAAAACATCACTGCCATATCTTGTCTAAAACTGAATTTTTACACAAATTCAAATCATGTGTATATAGGTGCGAACGAGGCCTCGCACTACTTCCATATAAATAGCACATTGACCCATACACACACATTCGTATAACAATTTCTTGAAAAGTGGCGGTGACCGTGGTAACACGGATGTCAGGGGTGCCTAACACCTCCCCTCCGTATAATCAAGCCCCCAGACCCTAATGAATCTCTGTTTCACAGACCCGTTTAGCAGTGTCACATCACTGGGTCAATGTGCAAGCCTTTTCTCAATTATGTTGGTACAACCATTTAAAAAACCAACTGGAGACTCTTACAGTCCAATCATCGACATATAAATGTCGGACCTTTTCACAACTTCTTTTTTTAAATAAATCTCACCTAACATGAGAACACCAAAGAACAAGAATAGAAAAGGGACAAATAAAAATCCCGACGTCGACAGGTGGCGACTATGCTGGGGACACCAGTAAGAGGGCTTAAGCCACTATTATAATCTTTTCAAAATTGTTATATGCTTGTATGAGGATTTTGCATTTACATTTATGATGAATGTGTACGAATGCATATATTTACTGCACTTAATGCTTTACACTATATCTGCTTATGATATTAGTGCTTGGCACATATCATCATTTTCATAAACGGTGAGACACGTTATATGTGAATGTATGTTGTGTGGTTCCTCCATCAGGAGGCTATCCTGTCGATGTTTGATTATTGGACTCGTAGGAAGACTAATTCCAACGAGGCTCAGGAAAAGCACCACCCAAATTCGCTCCAGTTGAAAGACCGGATTAACTTCCCGTCGAGTAAATTACGATGATTTGGGAACCTTCATGCCAAAAAGTCACGAGAGTAACCTAAGATAGGTCAACCTCTGATAAACCAAACGCGGAGGAAAGTCTCTTCATGCTTTCTTATTTCAAATTACTCGTTAATTCAATTACTTGTAATTTCATTCCATATTCATCTCCATGTAATGAGAAATATGAAGAAATATGTGTACACACATATTTACATGCTATCCTATATTACAAGCAGCTAACATCCGTTTTACAGGATAATATTCCTAAAATGGATACATCACATAGCATGTAAACATTTACACCTTCCCTAAGACTAAACTATGCAAGTCTTTCGCAGGGAAACAATCAGACCTATTACCCGTTTAAAGTCTAAAAAGGCTACGAGCCTACAACCAATCATGTCTTCATCTGACCAGTCTAATCCCGTTTCCCGCAAAGAATTCAACGGATTAAGTAAATAGATTACAGATTTGGCTGTTCTACTTAAAGAATTGCACCAGTCTACTCAGGGCCTAAAAATGCCCACACATACAGAGTCCTCTTCACAGGGAGGAATCCAATGTTCGGATAAAAAAATCCGGAATTTTAGTTGATTACAGACAAAAACCCTGAAAACACCCATCTCAAAGGAGATCTAGACACCGGTGACATTAGGAAAAAGGTCCTTCAAATGGAAGAAACCCTTCGTTCTATCAAAGGAATTAGAGCATGCGGGAGTGTCTCATATGCTGACCTTTGTATATTCCCTAGGGTTTATTATCCAGAGAAGTTCAAAACTCCTGACTTCGAAAAGTACGATGGGTTAAGAGATCCTTACACATATTTGAAGGTGTTCATTAGAGAACTTGGATCTTATGCAGAGGACGAGAAGCTCAGAATGCAGCTGTTCCAAAAGAGTCTGATTGGAGAAGCCCGTTCGTGGTATACCAGATTAGACAACTCAAATATCCATAGTTGGGAAGAACTAGCTCATTCTTTCCTCACTCAATACAGCTTCCAGTCTTAGATGGCTCCTGACCGTTATCAGATTACCAAGGTCAAGAAACAATCCAATGAATCTTTCAGAGAGTATGCTCAAAGGTGGAGGCGCCTTGCTGCTCAAGTTATTCCCTCTATGACAGAGTCAGAAATGGTTATGACCTTCATAGACATACAAGAAGCTCCTTTCTATGAGAGAGTTTTAGATGGCATTGGTAAATAATTCTCTGAAATGATTAAACACGGGGATATGGCTGAGATGGGATTGAAGTCAGGAAAGATTCAAGACCTAGCTGCCCTTATAGCTGTTGCTGAGCACATCTAGTCCAGAACATATGGAAACAACCCCCGGAGGGTCCATAAAAAGAAAGATGAGGATGTTTTCTTGATACTACAAAGTCAGAAAGGCAATCAGAATCTGCCTATCCAGAGGAGAAACTACTCCTCTTTTCAAGCTCAGTCTTCAAACCCTCCATTGCCTAAAGGTGGAGAAGTCAAACGCCCTCGAGTATTCACACCCTCAGGGGACTCATTCCAGAACATTCTCAATCTTCTGACGACTCAGAAGAAAATCACACATCTTCTTCCACGAGACAACCCGAATGGGAAGGGTTTCAATTCTACTCAGAACTGCGCTTATCATGTCGGGGCACCTAGACATGATACTCAAGATTGTTGGGCCTTAAAACATAAAATTCAAGATTTGATAGACAACGGTGAGATTGTGGTCACCAAACCAGACCAACCTCATGTACAAGATAACCCTCTTCCTCAACACAAAGAGGAAGAAGTTAATATGATTAATTGGAGCAGTAGACGTAGTTCCAATTTTAATGGTGAATCATCTTAAACCATCAAAGACGGTGTTGACAAATGGGATTATGCAAAGTTCTAGTTTATGATGGAACAAAAGATGAAAGCTATGTGCAAGCAAACTGAGCAATTGGCAGAACTGGTGACCCATCAGCATCAAGTCACACACCAATTAGTCAGCCAGGAGCATGCTAGTCTCCTCCCTTTTGTTATGAATACTCCATCATCACCTTCAGAAATTGAAACAATGGAGGGCAAAGTTGCTAAGAGAGAAAATGCTAAAAGCCCGTCGGGATTCTGCCAATAGAAGGGAATTTACATACCTGGGCAAACCTATGAAGTAGATATTTCAGATGCTGATCAATGAAGGAATGATCACCTCCCTTCTACCTCCAATTAATCCCCGTTCAGGACGTTTCAATTCTGATGGAGTATGTTAATATCACTCTCATTCTCGCGGTCACAACACAGAAGAATGATGGGCACTCCGCCACCTTATTCAGAATCTAATTAACAGCGGTGTCCTGCAATTGGCAGACGATGATACTGTGTTATGTGAGAGTGAGAATACATGTCCTACTAAATGGAAGGGATTGGTAGTAGTTATATCCACTAAGGCTGTTGGGACTGTCAAACCATTCACAATACAAGCGATTCAACTTAAAGGAGTTGACAGTCCTTTGAAAGTTGTTGCACCAGAGCCATTTAGCTTGCCATTCAGACCATAATATCCTGTTATCAGTTTACAAAAAGTCCCATGGAATTATGGAGAAGCTAAAGGATCCACCTCTCATACAACTGCTGCAGTATCGAAAGAAAATCCAATGTATCTTCCCCAATGGGTGATAAAGCATACCATCAAATCAAAGGGGAAAGTTCCCATAGAGAATATTAAAAAATTCCTCCGTACTATGGGCCATAATGAAGCTAAGGTGGTTTTAAGCTTAAGAGAAGCTCCACATCAAATTTAAATATTGGACTTGGTTTTCTCTTCTGAGGATCATAGGAAGATCTTACTGAAGGTTTTGGAAGAAGCCTACTTGCCAAAATCAGTGGATGTGGAAACATTTCAACATTTGGTTGATCACATTTTTAACAACAATGTGATATCTTTCACTGATGATGACATACCTCCCGAAGGGACCGGTCATTGTAAGTCGTTGCACATTGCGGTTTTGTCCTCCGGATACATGTTAGCTGGAGTCTTGATAGACGGAGGTTCGTCTCTGAATATCTATCCTTATGCTACTTTAAGATGTTTTTCACTTTCTTTCAATGATCTTCTCCAGAATATGATCGATAAACATCAAGTCTCGTATATTTCCTTGCATACATGATTGTCACTCATGCGATCTCTCTTTTCAGGAGTCTATGGGGAATTATTAAGAGATATACACTCTAGGGCTCATCAACATGAAACATCTCTTGGAGTTTGCCATGCAAAACAGCTTTAGCATCAAATGAATATACGTTCCTTGGGTTAAGCCGAGCATCATTTTAAATCTATCTATATAGATTTGTATCCCTAATTACGATACTCTTCCCAAATCATTCATGGAGGAATATTTAACTTTATCTTTACTTATTGTAGCATTGGTATAGCATTCCTTATCCATAGTATATCAACATATAATATTAGGAATGTCACGGAACTCCCACTGATCCTTTTGTACACACTAAGTTCATTCTTATTTTTGATAAAATCAAACTCTTTTGATTATCTTATCAAATCGAATGTTCCATTTTTGAGAAGCTTGCTTCAATCCATTTCTCTTAGTGTTTAAAACTCTTACCTCATTGTATATAACTAGATCATCATCTTCTATGATGTGTACCTCATCATCATTATCTATGATGAATCCATACCTCCTAGGTATCTTCGGTACTATTCCATATTTCTGATTCAGTTGTGGTACAATAGGTATATCAACAGGTTCCTCTTATTTAACTTATAGTGCTTTGTAGTTCTTGAACTCTTCAAGATCTATTATCCTCCTACTAGCCCTTTCAATGATAAACACATTTATCTTAGAAGGTAGCGTGTTTCACAATAAACACCTTTTGCTAAGTAGGATTATAGAACATATACCCTAAACTTACTTTAGGATGTCCCACAAATCTGTATTTGTCAAATCTTGTCCAACGCTTATCCTTTTGAAACCTTTTTCACATAAGTTGGACAACCCCTTATCTTAATATACTTATGATTAGGAATCCTCCCTATCCATAACTTTTATGGAGTCTTGGGGTTGAATTTTGAGGTTACCTTTTCGTAGATATGAGTCATTTCTAGGGCATGACCTCAGAAGGATACTAGAATGTCAGAAAAATCATTATGGACAGCACCATGTCCATCAAGGTACAATTTTCCTTTTCAGATACATCAATTAATTATTACGTATCAGGAGGCATCCATTGTGAAAAAACCATTTGAGATGATCTAGAAACTTATTGCACTAATATTCATTCCTCGATCTAATCAAAGAATTCTAATACTTTTCAATTTGTTTCATTTCTGAATTCTTTGAACCTTTCAAATAATTTACACTTGTATTTCATCAAATACAAATATTCAACTCTTTGAATGATCATCTCATTTTCTTATATTAGTTTGTTCAATTTGCAAAATAATTTTTTCATGTAAGTCAAGAATATAAAATCCATTAAGTAATATTCCAATTCTATATAAAACATTATTATTATAAATAGAACAACAATTGTTCTTAAATATAATACCAAAAAATTTTGTTGTCTAACAACAAAATTAAAATAATGTTTTAACTAGAACTGAAATACAATAACAACTTATTGGCTTAATAGACTTGCCCGTAGGCATTACTAAACTGTAAGTTCCTATAGCTAATGCAACAAACTTTGCTTCATTTCCCACACATAGGATTACTTATCCTTGTTTAGATTTCTACTTCTGCTTAGTTCCTTCATAAATCAATATTTATGAGAATCAGAGTCGGTATCAAATACCCAAGTAGAACCTTGACTTAAAGAAGGATTTATTTTAATCATGAACAAAATTTTATTTGTAACCAAAGCTTCACTAAGCTTCTTTGGTTAGGCTCTGCAAGATGATTCTCGCAGTTTCTTTCCAGTGTTCAGGCTTATTGCAGTGGAAGCAAACTCCTTTGCTATCCGTATAAGTTTTCTTCTTATTATCCTTTGTTTTTACTTTTCTATTTACCTTCTTAGAATCGTTCTTCTTTTTAGAAGATCATTTGGCCCCTACCAGTAAGACTTGGTCTTTCTTGGTTAGAAAGTGACTCTGAACATTTTTCAACACGTTAAGCAAATCAGCGAGACTGATATCTAGCTTGTTCATATGAAAAATTAACAACAATTGTGAGAAAGAGTCCGTGAGTGACTACAAGATCAAATCTTGGCTCAACTATCCATCCATGACAAAACATGATGTCCTAATTGTTCAATCAAATTGATCATGTTAAGGACTTTTGTCTGTACTGTAGTGTCATCGGTCATTCTAGATCGGAAGAGCTCCTTAGATATCTGATATCAATTAGTCATACTTTCCTCATCATCAACTACTTGATGTGCAGGAATATAGTAAGAGCATCCATAGTTTCATGCTGACGCTGAAGCTCGTTACTCATGGATGTGAGGATGATGCATTGAGCCAACTGTGCATCATCTTGCTACTTTCTAAAAGTAGTAACCTCTTCCTCAGAGGCATTGTCTGTAACCATTGCAGGGATATGCTTATTAAGGATATAAGAAAGCTTTTCCACCATGAGAACTATTCTCAAATTCCTTAACTAATCCATTTAATTCGATTCGGTTAATTTAGCATCTAATATGCTATGTAGTGATATTAATTTAGACATTGTAAAATTCTATGAATGAATTTATAATTAACAACATTTTTAGCATACATTCTATTATTAATTAATTAATTACAAAGATAAATTAGGTCTTGTTTTAAATTGGTATCTCCCACTATTTTCATCAAACTATATTACCCTCACTTATATAGTTCGGCAAAATCTAATTAAAGATTTTGCTAGTGAGAATAAGGATCTCATTTCAAAAGTATATATCCTTGTGGTTACACAATAAACTATATATAAATAAATAGGTAGATAACTCTTGTCAATTGCATCATCACATAACTCCTTTTATTTTGCCTCTTAGATTATTTTGATCAAGTGGTGGCACATCCGAATCAAAATAATTATCTAAGTTAAGTCCAACCTATCAATCCATATATTCAAAAAAGAAAAAACATTATCCTTGTGGTGACACAACAAAACAACATTGTTCAATTTTTTTTATAAGCATCTATTGTGATAAAATTAACATCTCAAAAAATTAAGATAAGTCTTGTTGTGACACAACAAACTTATAATAATTAATTGTTACTCTATTATTTTTACCATGCTAGAAGGCGACGTTCGATATTCTAAATATCTTTGAACGTTTAAGACTTAATATAATTTATTTGAGGGGTTTGTTATTAATTTGTCTCATCTTGTTTAGCGCACATGAACACATATTTATAAAATACGCGTCATATTAATTAACATGCGAACCATGTTTACATAATATAATATATAGAGAGAGAGAGTATAAGCATGTACATATAGAATACAATATTCTATCCGATTTGATTATGGACTTTATTCTAGTTTGGTTCACTAGAGCAACCAAGTAAACCAAAAGGTCAAACCTAGGGTGCAAGAATTAAATTTAAATATAACTATTAAATTTAAACTCGGGCTCCATTACAAACGAGTCTTTAAGCGCTCCTTGCTCCTTGATCTCCAATTCTTCAAAATTAATTCATCTTGTTTAGCGCACATGAACACATATTTATAAAATACGCGTCATATTAATTAACATGCGAACCATGTTTACATAATATAATATATAGAGAGAGAGAGAGTATAAGCATGTACATATAGAATACAATATTCTATCCGATTTGATTATGGACTTTATTCTAGTTTGGTTCACTAGAGCAACCAAGTAAACCAAAAGGTCAAACCTAGGGTGCAAGAATTAAATTTAAATATAACTATTAAATTTAAACTCGGGCTCCATTACAAACGAGTCTTTAAGCGCTCCTTGCTCCTTGATCTCCAATTCTTCAAAATTAATTTTAACTATTCCTATTACAAAACTATTTAAAATAAATAGAAACCTTGATCGTGATCGAGGGAAGAACATAGGAGGGAGATAGAATTTACATTAAGAAAAAAATTAGAGAAGACGAGGTACGCAGACCCCATTTAATAAAACTCATACATTCATGTATCCAACTAAAATGAAATTCAATCACATTGGTCAATAGTCCATAATCAATCTCATTTATTATCATACACATTAACATATGTATAATTAAATAAATTCATGTCATGAATAATAAATCCATTCCATATATGCATTGATATCAATTTAATGGAAAATTTCAAATTTATTAAAATCCAATTTTGAAATAAAATAAACTCCTTTATTTTAATCAAAATTTAAATCATAATAAATTTATGTATTTTATTTTATCCAATTTTTAAATAAAAATAAACTCCTTTATTTTTAATCAAATTCCAAATCATAATAAACTCCTTTATTTTAATTAACAGGGAATCTAATTTCAAGTAAAAAATGAACTCCTTTATTTTAACTTAAAATTGTTGAAAAAAAATAAAATATGTTAAATCATATTCTTTATCAAAATTAAACATCTTTAATTTTAGGAAACATGGAATCTTATTCCATATGTGAATAAACTCCTTTATTCTAGGAAACAAGAAATCATATTCCTTATAAAAATTAAACATCTTTAATTTTAGGAAACATGGAATCCTATTCCATATGTGAATAAACTCATTTATTCTAGGAAACATGGAATCATATTCCATATTTGAATAAACATTTTTATTCAAGCGAACGTGGAATCAAATTCTAAATTAATATAAAACTCTTGAATAAGCTCTTTTATTCAAACGAACATGTAATCCAATTCCAAGTTAATATAAAACTTTTATTTTATTCATATTCCAATTCAAAATAAACATTTTATCTTAATTGAAATAAATAAAAAAATAAAAAAAATCATGATTTGGTGTCGGGCGCAGCTGCGCCCAGAATACACTAGGATACATCGCAGTTAGCCCAGAAAACCTTTTTCACGTTATGGCACAGCTGTGCTCCAAAATGAGCTCGAGACGGCGCAGTTGCACCGCGTCGCAGATAGAACATAAATAAATTTTGCCCAGAAAATTAAATCTAATTGTATATCATACCTACATGGAATCAACAAGATTGATAATTAGCACAAAATTTGGCTCTGATACCACTGTTGGGTTTGTATATAGCGCAATCATGCAATCAAATTACATAAAAAGTGCGGAAGCGCGATAAAATAGGAATTTAAAATTTTCATACAAACTCATCACCAAGATCATACTTTGTACATAATTATCAATCAATAGAAAAGAGATGGAATTAGATTTATACCCTTTTAGAACTAGCTTCCTCATGTACAAGTTCACCTCCAATCCTTTTCACGTTCAACTTGAATCCACCTGGTTTGATTCCTTCCTTTGATCAACGTTAGCCACCTAAGTGTTTAGCCTCGAGAGGTGATCCACTAAGGAAGAACAAATATTCAAGAAGATTGGTCTTTGGCTAAAACCCTAGTTTTCCTATCTCTATAGAAAAAGGGCGTACTCTCCAACAATTGGAATCACGACTTTTGATATATCTGATATAAGACTCCTCTTATAAAGATATCAGTCAACCCTTCTAATCTAATTAGAAATAAGGGTATTATTTGTGTGTAACACCCCCTTCCCGAAAAGGAAAAAGAGGTCACATGCAAAGCACAACAAACCTCAAAATAAATAAATAGAGAACTAACAACCTCAAAATATTAATAGTGGTGATCCATTAATAAAGTAATAAGTACAATTCTCCAAACTGAGTCAAAATAATCAAAACTTAAAATTGAATCAACCTAAATGGTCAAAGGCAAAAATCTCATCACACTAGTACGAATCACCCTCGCAAACCTCTTTGGAAAAAAAACAAGACATGAGCTAATTGCCAAAGACGGATACGAGATATACAAAAGATATACAAATCGATATACTGAAAATAATCTGAGACAAAATATTGAACAAAGCCTCAAGTGCAAATACTGACGAAAATATAATATCCAAAGATCTGAATGGAATATATCTGAATCAACGTAATGAATATATCTGAATCAACGTAATTGACGAAACCAATAAAAGAATAAAGAAATAACGAACTGAAGTAACTAACTCAATGACTTGAACTGAACAGAAACCAACAAAACTAATCCAATAAAATAATAGGCTGAAACAAATGGCTAGAGTTATTTTATACCGAATGAGCTCAGAAATACACATTGCCACACAGGCAAGTTAAACTGATGCCACACAGGCAAATCAAATGATGCCACACAGGCAACCAAAATAATGCCACATAGGCACATCAAAACAATGCCACACAGGTAAATCAAAATAATGCCACACAGGCAACCAAAATAATGCCACACAGGCAAATCACACATTGGACCGCGAATCCAAATGTATGCAAATCGGATAGGTGTGTTTGGCACAACATCACCAATCCGCAGAACAGAAAACTAGGGTTAACCCATATGCCTCCCACAACAAAACACCAAATGGCCCACTTCCTCCGGAGCCCAAACGGAGACACCGTGGACTAATCACACCGCCACGGAGAGTGTCATGTCTCTCATGCCAAGACGACATGCATGTGGTACCCCCACAGGTGGTTATAGCTCAGGTATACCCTACGGTATATTCTAACAAAAATACCATGTCACAACACATGCGACATAATACCAACAAAAGGGTTCTATATGTACATGTTGAACCAAATCAAATTATAGTCACAAGGTTTCAAAAAGAAGGTAGCAACATGTACCGCTCTACAATTATCAAAAATAAATACTAAGCATGATAACTTAATTCAAAGAGTACAAACACAAGTCATATATATCAACTCCAAAATGAAACTATTATATGAATTTCACAAGAATCAATTATGTGAAATAATAACGAAATTCGAAATAAGGGACAAAACGAACAAATCAAATTTAACAAGAATATCGCTGAAAGAGTACGGATTCCGTACCTGATACTTTCAAACCATTTATAGCACACTCCACAAAATCTTACCCTCAAATGCCAACAATATCAAATACGAAACGTTATTCGCAACCTAAACATATTCACCTCAAATTAAAAACAATCCAAACTAATAATTCCAAAATAATTCATAATCTATTTAATATGCCTTTAATCATCGCCTTATATCAATTATTAATACTCCAAAATTTATATTCCAAATATAACTCTTTAAATTTCCTTCGTCCGATCTAATAAAAAGTAATAATAATACAATTATAAGTTACCTACTAATTATAATTTATATTAATATGAAATTAATTTTTCCAATTACATCAATTTTATAAGACAAACCAAATTAAATTATACTATATCCTTTAATTGTGTTTTTTTTTTATATAAACAAATCGAAACTTAATAATATGCTAAGTATAAATATATATATATATATATATATATATATATATATATATATATATATATATATATATATAAAACCTTGCTACCTTACAAAAGTACAGCAACTTTCAATTAGATGATGATAACGTTTTTTTTTTTAAAAAGGCAAACTTCAATTCATAACAACATTAGTACAGGAAAAAAAAAAGAGGCATCAGTACTTGATATATATACACGTGTTATCCATATATTGAAAAAGGGAATATCTATTAATCAAAATTCTTACTTTACTTTGTTCCATATAAAGACTAACAATCCTTGCAAATCATACAAGTTTTGCTATGCTTTAATTATTTTATTAGTAAAATATCATACCTGCTTCCAATTGTCAATGATGGACAATTGATTTCCCAAAACTCTATACTCCTTCGCCCAGCGCAGTTTTTTTTCTTCTTCTTGTTACGCTCCCCAATTCGTATCATTTATAATATAATAGTTAGGGTTTACTTATTTATTAATTACACATTCTATTAATCCTCTTAATTACATAGATTTAAAAAAAAATTACACAAATATAAATTAACCCAATTAATATAATGGCCCAACTTAATGTAATTCATTACTTATTATAGTCCACATAATTTAAATGCAATTTGACCCAAATAAAAACAAAGTCCAATTAACATGTTTTAAAATTAAAAAAAATTTCCCGGGTATTACATCGACTCCCCCAAAATAGGTATACATCACCCATTCTGAGTCGCCAAATACATGGTACATAAATCAAATACAAACTTCTTTTATACAATACGACAACAACGTAGCTTAGAGTTTTTACACGAATGTTGTCTCATAGACAGTATTCAAACTCAAATGAAGTCATCATTACATTTATTATCACACTATTTTATAAAATAGTGAGGACTACTATAGCCACCATCTCGGACTGTCACTCTGTTCCCCGACTAGTCCCGGCTACTTTCTCATTTCCTGAAGAGAACAATGAAAGCAAAATGGTGAGCTCAACTAGCCCAGTAAGAAATATTATGACTAAGATAATGCGAGAATAAATTATTGTTAGCCTTCAACGATTGTTAAAGCGATAAAATAAAATAAACATCAAGTTTAAGCTGCGGTAGAACAAGCAATCCATTAGAAGAGTCAAGTAGAGCATGATATCTACTATTTTCTATGATTTAAAAGTTTTTCATCAACTTTATCATTTGAGACTCGACAATAAATAAATCACATCATCGAAGCATCCCACAAGACTACAGCCGATGAAGACTTTTACCACATCATTTGTGTAATAACTCTGGTCATGATTATAATAGAATAATTCCTTGTCATAATCATACCAATCAATAGTACATCTATGCACGTAAGCCACAGATGACTTTTATCACAATATAAGCATGAGGATGATGACAATGATATAAGAATTCAATTAAAAGAAAGCAAATGATAAATTTTTAAAGATTTATAATTTAATTTATCCAGAATTCAATAATGTCCAAATTGTCAACATGATATTGCTTTGTGGAGTAAAATTCAAGAATAATATTGTATCAAAAATGATTTGGACCGAAAAGAAATCAATTTTTATCATGAATAGTACTCTAGGTGAATAGTACTTTGTGAATAGTACTTTATGAATAGTACCCATAAATAGTACTTTATGAATAGTACCCCATGAATAGTACTTTTTAAATAGTACCGTATAAATAAATAGTATTCATGGATAGTACTCCGGCATGACAAACTTAAAATTTATCAAGAATGTGCAGAAAATATCCTTGTGATATGATACTAGATGAAGCGCAAATTTAAGGATATTCTACTAATTTCACGGAGTATAGAAGCAATACTTTAACAAAATGAGGGTATAATCAGGAATACGAGACAAAATAATATTACTCACATACTACAAAGTATGGAAGAAAATATTATTCCTTACAAATACTGGAAAAAAAAAATATCCCTTACCTCAGAAGAAGACTGGATACTAGAATAGTGAAGTAGCAGACTTCTCTTCTTCTTTCTCTCTATAGCTTCTCTCTCTATAATTGCTCTTGTGAGTCTTAGTGAATTTGTGAGAATGAAAAAAGAATGAACTTCTATTTATAGGAAAATATAATTTCGATAATTACACGTTTTGGGACACGAAATATTATAATATAATACCTTCATCTTTTCCTTCATTTTTAATTTAGTCCTGCAAGTATTATCAAACTTGCACCACCTCCCCTAATAGTACATCATGTGAAACAATAGTACAATCATGTGAGTCAATAGTTCTATACATGTGAAAAAATAATTACAGTATAGTACCTTAATCTATACCTCTATTTTTAATTTAGTCATACAAGTATTATCAATCTTGTACCACCTCTCCTAATAGTACATGCATTTGAATCAATAGTACACATATGTGAACAAATAGTTATAAGCATGTGAATTAATAACAATTAATTTCTTATTTATCCGATTAATTACCCGATTGGTCAATATAACCTCCAGACATTAATTATTATCGGAATAGATGTCGATTTCCACTAACACTAATAATTCCAACACAATGAAAATATCAATTTCATCTTTAATCAACACGAACTTATTCATCATTAATATTATAACTCACAATATTTAACAACCAGATCATTTTCAGGAAAGAGGGGGATTTTCGATAAGGATTTCTCCCTATTGGCGCGCAATTAGGTGACCAAACCTCTCCTCGACAGAACTTTATAGACATCGTCAATATTGCAAATAATAATATGAATAACTTTATCGTCTCATTTTTGATTTAATAATATAAATATTATGCAGATGATACTGTGACAATAATTGAATCAATAATATGAGAGATATTATGCAGCAATTACTGTAGTAATAATTGAGTATAACTAAGTGACTTCTCACGTAAGCATCAATAATCAATCTTGTGTGCTTCTTATGAAACCACAGCGTATTCATCGTATTTTTTACTACTTGGGTAGTTCAGCGGTTTAACGGTAAAACTTTTACCGTTATTTTTAAAAATATGTCAGTCGTTTTCAAACTACGATAGTACCTCCGTTGTGGGGTCCACCAATGATTGTGCCGTCGTACGAATATTCTTTGTTAAAACGAATATTCCCCGACCAATCGAATATTCCCCGACACAACGAATATTTTATATCAACTTGCTTACTTTGCAAAATTTTCAAATATCACCCTTAACAACCTTTATCAGTTTAACCATTTACTAAATAAAATAATAATTATAAGAAAATTGAATACTTTCATTTCATAAATTTGGGGTCTTACAATCTCCCCTCCTTGTGAAATTTTGCCCTCGAAATTTACGTACGTACCTGGTATGTCGAAGAGATGAGAATACCTCGTCAGATTCTAACTCTTGAGGTATAACCTTTGAGCGTAGAATATATTCATTCTTATCCAACATTTTAACAAGTATCTCCTGTAACATTCCAGAATTTTAAATTGTAGTATTAAATATTTACTGAATTATATAAGTATTTAATGGATATATTTATTGTTGAATAAATAATTGTTCAATTTAATTTGATTTGATCTAGTTAATTATTTGTTAAGTAAATAATTAAGGAGTTAAGAAAATTAATCGTTATGAGATTATATACCAATTTAATTTAATAGTTAAGCTAGAGAGCTTATAATGGTTAAATGAATTATAATATTTTAATTGGAATTTGTAATTAAAATAATAAGGTGTTAGTTGGTTAAATAAAATTATAATTATAATGGAAATTATAATTATGTGATATTGATTTATGTGTTAAAGTAATTTAATAGATTAGTATTAGAATATATTAAATTGATTATCAATATTTAATTAAATAGAAGTGTGACAAAGAACCTTGCTATAAAGGAGTTATTAAAATAAATTAAAGGAGTTTAATTTAGTTTTGGCCAAACAAGCCTTAATGCATATTAAGTCTTTAATCTAATAGTATTTTATCAAACAAGGTATAAGGATTAATCCATTTGTTTTAATTAGGTTTACCAATAAAGGTGTAAGGTTTAAATGGTTATTTTATTATCCTAGCCAAACAAGCCTTATGGCTTTTGAATTTTAAAACTTAGATAACTGATATCAGTTATCTATATATTAATATTATATAATTAATATATTATATTACTATATATGTTATATTTTACTATGTAAGATAGAGTTAGGAGAAGAAGAAGAAAAAGGAAGAGAAGAAGAAAAATTGAGAGAAAATTGAGAGAATCCTAGAAGGTTTTGATAAAGGAATTTGAGGAAGGAGGTATTGTTGATCAAATGAAGGAAAATCTTCATCATCTAGCATACAAGGTATCATCCAAACCTTTTTCCTTAAAAATTTTGTTGTCTTCTTCTTCTTCCAAAAAATTCTCTGTAAAATATTTGTAAAAGATGAATTGTTGATGTATATAGCTTTGTATGATAATTGTTTGTTAAAAGGTTGTTTTCATTAGTTATATATGAGTATAGATAAATTACTTCATGTGTGTATGTATTTTGTGAAAGAAAATATATTACAGTGAGTTCATATGAATATATATATATATATATATATATGAATATGGCTTAGTTTAAAGTAAAATTAAGGATTTATTGGTTGTTTAAATTATAATTTGACTATTGAATTTGTAAGATGATGAATAAACATAAACATGATATTTTGAATTGACTGTGTTGATTGAAAAGCAATGTTACAGTGATGATTTTTATTAAAAATGTCAAAAATGGAATTTTTATCAAAAATAGTGAAATTGGGTGTTGTAAATTTGATGTTTATGTTATTTTATGGGTAGAAACATGTTAAGAGTCTTTCCAATATGTTTACATGAAGTCTCTGTATGTATTACATGTAATTAGTTTGTTAGATTGGAGCTTGTAGGCCAATTTGGCTTTTTCTATTATCTTTGTTATCGAGGTTTGGTGTAGAAGTTGGAGTTTAGCGCACTTGTGCGCCCAATGATGTAAGTTTCGCATCCAGTACCAATCGTTGGCACTATGTCTCACGCCAGAGTAAGCATACTTTTCAGTAATGCCTTGCATGCCAGCCTATGCTGATGTAAGTGATGTAAATAGGCATGTATGAGTTAGCGAGAATGGTCGACATGATTTTAGGTATTTACACAAAGTCTAAAAATAAATGTTATGTGTTAATATTAGGACTGTTAAATTATGATTTCAGTAGTACTAAACTAAGAATGAGCATGTTATCAAGGGATTAACTAGTATTAGTATTAACGTAATTCGATTATGTAAATTGAAAATCAAACATACATGTTGTATATACTTGTTTATATATATAAAATGTTGGTAGGGACTAATTATGTCATGATGACATATATATAGGGTATTGAGATTCAAGTTGTAAGGTTTAGCTTGTGCTCAAGGCAAGTTCTCTAACCCTAAAACTTCGTTGTACAAGTTTAATTTCGTTAAGTACGTTATTGCTTTTAAATTCAATTACAATTTCACAAGTTGCTACCTCTACACTTTCGTAGAGCTAGATTGTTTATTATTGAGAAATTTATTGTATCTATTGTTCATGACGATGCCAGTATTCTAAATCTTATATTTTAATATTGAGCAAGTTTCTTTAATATGTAACTTGTTATTTCGCATGTGAGTCGCTATATTTTAATATTCTAGTGTTGAACAATTTTATCGTTCAAATTACTATTCACTATGCATGCTTAGCATCCAATTTTCAATAACCTTGACTTAATATTGTTCAAGCAAATTATGTTATGATTATTCAATGTTTATGCTATTAGATTATTCCTAAAGCATGATATTAATTTACAAATATCGATTAGATTATGATTATTCCATAGCATCTGATTAGTTCTTTTGTATTCAAGTAATCCTTAGTTAATGGAGATTTGAATTCTAAATTACCTTGTAATGTATCCAAACCAAACCTACTTTGGTGCGGACTTGTATTCTAAATACTGAGATGAACAACTCTTTTGTTAGAGGTTTACGCTTAGCGTTGAAATGATTATGCACAATACATTATACGAAGGGTTGATCCCCCTAAGTACGTGGAGTCCTTATAGTTTTATGACTGTTAAAGTTAAAGTTGAAAGATTACTTATAACTGTGGACATGATTCGTGGTCATTAGACCCTCAGTAGTATGTTTCAGAATGTTAATAGGACATATCATTCAGTTCTATTGAGTCTATTTCTAGCAATTGTTGTAATATTGTAAAGTTATTCATTCTTCTTCAAGTGAGCTTTGTTTGCTCACTCTTGCATATCTATACACTTATTGCAGCTAAGGTTGAGAAGGTCAATGAACCTACCAGTAGCAAAGGAAAGGGAAAAATGTACAAGTGGTGAAGACTTGTAATGTTATTTTTATCATTGTGATAATAGACTTTTAAATATGATGTGATGTAATAAATTTTAAATTCCGCATTTAAATGATTGTATTTAAAGGTTAGATAACCTGGGAGATTTTTATTAAATGTAATCCTGTATGGGCAGGTTCTTATTATTAAATTTTATTATGATTGGGTAGTTAGTAATGAATGTTGTGATTAAGTGAACACCAAATCTTGAGGAAATGAAGTACCAGGATTTGGGGGTGTCACAAGTTGGTATCAAAGCCTTAGGTTATGAACCTTTAGGTGGGGAAAAGCCTTAGGAAGTAACCTTTGAAAAGATAATGGTGATTAACTCTTATCGAGTTTTAAGGAAGAAGTAATAAAACACTTATGTGCTTATGTGTTTATAACTTATGTGCTCATGAGAGTCGAGTAGTAATGATTACTAATTAAACTTAAAATTTTGTTGTCAGGATGACTAATGTCAGAGAATCCAGTCATGCTAGGGAGGGAGGACCTCAGATGCCTATAGAGGAGGAGCCTCGCGGCATTCAGGTAGTTTGGGAACAACTACTGCCACGGGAGTCAGCCCCGTTGGTCACAATGGTTGAAGATTAGGATGACGACATGGAGACGGATGAGGAGGATCCCGTTGAGTTTCCACAGGAGGATGAGGATGACGAGGACGAAGAGGAAGAGACTCCATTAACCTCGATGGTTGCTTTCGTATATGCGATGAAGTCTACTGACCATAACGTGGAACTTGAGGATCTGATTGAGGAATTGCGAGGAGATAGTAAGTGAACAATGAGGCCATGATGACATAAAAAGATGGCGAGATCTAGGATCGTGAGGAGACGGCCGACAAATGTCGAGGAGAAACTAGTGCGAGACTAAAGGAGAAAAAAGAACAAGCGATCGAAGTGGTATTTGCCTTTGAAGAAATGTTGAGAGAAGAAGCTACTAAGAGGGCAAAAGTGAAGGTGCCTACGAGGAAGCTTTTCAACGAACGAGAATAGCGAAGAGCCTTTGATCAAAGAGGATGAAGATGAAAGAGATGGATAAAGTATTTAACACCACGATTAATCGAGCTCAAGATCGGGTCATGGGATATCTATTCGATTCGAGCGCCGCCATCATCGTATTAGATCGCGAGAACAATGTTCCGAAGTCATGGAGGAAAAACGTAGTAAGGCTAAGCAGTATCTTAGTAGAACATCATAGTTGTTGTACGATGAATAAAATGTTAAATAAATTATAAATCCGAAGTGTTATGCAACCTATGGGATATAACGATGATGATGTCCTGAAACTTTTGTAGTTCAAGGAAGTAATATAAATAGCAGTTATGCTATTGTTTTATGTTTTCAAAAGGTTATGAATAAATAAAAGTTGTTACTTTATTCAAAGTGTTATGTGTTATGTGGTTATTTCTTTTTGGAGGCAAGTTAAGTAGAAATTACTTAAAAGAGTTGAATAATAATCTAATGAATGTATTTTAACAGAAAATGCCTCCCAGACGTCAGCCACCACAACAGAGAACCACTGAAGGAACCAACAATAACGACAATGTTGATGGTAACCCTATTCAACAACTAGTGACGCTACTGACAGGAGCGTTGCAAAATCAACCACAAAACCAAGGTACAACGTTTAAGGATTTCAAGGCGGTTGGACCACCTGAGTTCCGTGGGTCCATGAATCCAGTCGAAGCACAGACCTGGATTATGGAGATAGAAAAGGTGTTCGATGTCGCTAGGGTAAGGGAAGATCAGAAGACTACTTTCGCAATATTCATGTTGAAAGCAGAAGCTAGTTATTGGTGGAAGGCCAATAAAACTCATGAACGGCCAGGAGTGATGACCTGGGATAGGTTTAAGGAAATATTCTTCGAGACCTATTTCTCGGAGAGTTCGAAGAATCAGCTAGAAGTGCAATTTCTGGAACTAAAGCAAGGAACGATGACTATATCTAAGTATGCCGCTAAATTCAACGAATTGGCGAGGTTTACGCCATATCAAGTTAATCTGCAGACGAACCAGGCAAAGCAAAGAGGTTTGAGCAGGTGAAGCCTGGTTGTATGATGAGGGTTTCTCTGTTTTGATTGAAGACTTTTAATGTAGTGATGGAGAAAGCAATACTCATTTGAAGGTGGAGGCGAGGCGGTGACAAAGTTCAATCAAGAACAGAAGAAGAAGAAGAAGAATGAGGTGGAGATCAAGAATGGAAATGGTAGTAGTGGAAACGGCAACAACAACAACTTGAAGAGGAAGTGGAATGGGAGCATGGGTGCTGGAAACCAGCAGGGTAACCAGCAAAACAAAAAGTTTGAAGTATATGTGCGACATGGGAAATTTTTCACAAGTGCGCGCTTGATGGGGAAGCGAGTATGCTTCAATTGTGTGGGAGGTCACATTGCCCCAAATTGCACTCCACCTAAGAAGAACGTGTGCTTCACGTGCGGATCTAAGGATCACTTTGCTCGTGAATGCCCTAAGAAGAAGGAGGGAGTGATAACCAGAAGCAATGGAGGTATGATTGGAGTACTTGGACCGTTTGCGGGACTGCGACATCAAACAAACCCACGGCTAGAACCTTGACATGAGATATGCGAGATCTTTGTGCATTCAAAAGATGTCGTGTCAGGTATTATCCAAACAATAATATAAATTCTTATGTATTATTTGATCCGGGTGCTACTTGTTCGTTTATATCTGATGAATTTGCTAAGAGGTTAGGAGTGCCTAATTAAGAACTAAATTTTTCTTTGAACATAGAAATTGCGAATAAAGAAGTAATCCCCGTTAGATTCGTATACAAGAACTGTAGGGTGAACATTAAGAAAAATATCTTTATGGTAGATTTGATTCCGATTAGACTTGGAGAGTTTGATGTTATTTTGGGAATGGATTGGTACATTCAAGTATGGAAGCGGTAATTGATTGCCAAAAGAAGTGTGTAAACCTTATGACTCCGTCGAAAGGTAGTATTCTATGGTAGCAAGTCGCTAGACAAATGAAATGTCGCGATTATACGAGCTAAGAAATTATTGAGTCAAGGTGTGTGGGCTATTTAGCTTATATAGTCGATACTCGGAAGAAGAATGTAAAGCTGGAAGAAATACCGGTGGTGAGGAATTCGAGGGCGTGTTTCGGAGGATTTGCGGGACTTTCTCTGACGAGAGAAATTGAGTTCGTGATCGACTTGGCAGGGAACACTGACACCAATATCAAAGGCCTCAAATGAGAATGGCTCCGGTAGAAATGAAAGAACCGATGGTACGATTACAAGAGTTTGCTAGACAAGAAGTATATTCAACCAAGCATATATCGTCGTGGGGGGCCTTGGGGTATTATTCGTGAAAAAGAAGGATGGGTCGATGCGTCTTTGCATCGATTATAGAGAGTTGAACAAGGTCACTATTAAAAACAAATACCCGTTGCCAAGAATAGATGACTTGTTTGATCAGTTGAAGGGTGCTAAATACTTCTCAAAAATTGATTTGAGAAGTGGGTATCACCAATTGAAAGTGAGGAAGGAGGATATACCTAGAACGACATTTAGAACTCGATATGGACATTACGAGTTTCTGGTGATGTCTTTTGGTTTGACTAATGCCCCTGCTGCATTCATGGATTTGATGAACAGGGTGTTTAAACCATTTTTAGACAAGTTTGTTGTAGTATTTATCGACGACATTCTGGTGTATTTCAAAACTCAAGAAGAACACGTGGAACATTTACGTTTGACATTGGAGACACTAAGAAAGGAAAAGTTATACGCAAAATTCTCTAAGTGTGAATTTTGGCTCGAACGTGTACAATTTTTGGGTCATATGATTGACAAAGATGGAATTTCAGTGGATCCATCGAAAGTGGAAGCTGTAATCAATTGGGAACAACCAAGGACACCTTCGGAGGTGAGGAGTTTCTTGGGACTGGCCGGTTATTACAGACGATTCATTCAAGACTTTTCCAAGATAGCCACTCCGTTAATAAATTTGACAAGAAAGGCTGTAAAATTTGTTTGGACGGAGAAGTGTGAAGAAAGTTTTCAAGATTTGAAGAAAAAGTTAAGTGTGACACCTGTGTTGGCATTACCAGATAATACAAGAAACTTTGTGGTGTATAGTGATGCCTCACACAAAGGGTTGGGTTGTGTTCTTATGCAGAACGGCAAAGTTATTGTATATGCATCAAGACAATTTGAAGGATTATGAGAAAGGGTATCAGAACTCATGATTTGGAATTAGGCTGCGATAGTATTTGCTCTCAAGATATGGAGACACTATATCTCTATGGAGAAATGTGAGATTTACACGGATCATAAGAGTCCGAAATATATTTTCACTCGAGAAGGACACGAACATGCGTCGGAGAAGATGGATGGAATTGATAAAGATTACGATTCGAGAGATCTTTTATCATCCGGCAAAAGCGAATGTGGTTGCAGATGCTTTAAGCAGGAAAGGTCGGGAAAAGTTAATGCTGATAACCACTCAGGAGGAGATCATATCAGCAATGGCAAAGCTAGAGTTGGAAATCAAATTTTAAGAAAATTCTGATGAACGACTATTCCAGATAGAAGTTGGTCCAACGTTGGTGGGCAAGGTGAAGAATGCTCAACTACAGGATGAAGAATGCAAAAAAATAAAGGAAAGTGTGAGTGAAGGTAAAGAGGTGAAATACAAGATCGATAATTAGAATGACTACTACTGATTCGAGGAAGAATCTGGGTTCCAAGTGATTGCAGTACCAGATATTAGAGAAGAAATAATGACCGAAACACACAACACAAGATATTCGATTCATCCAGGAAGTACGAAGATGTACCAGGATTTACGACAACATTTTTAGTGGCCAAATATGAAAAGAGAGGTTGTCGAATGTGTAGCAAAATGCTTGACATGTCAAAGAGTCAAGGTTGAACATCAAAGACCAAGCAAATTACTTCAACTGTTAGAAATACCAGAATGGAAGTGGGAACACATCACGATTGATTTTGTGGTGGGACTTCAACTACTCAGAGAGGATACGATGCGATATTGGTAATAGTGGATAGATTGAAAAAATCTGCACACTTTTTGCCAATAAAGATTAGATTTGATCTTAATCAACTAGCAAAGCTGTACGATAAAGAGATCGTGTCAAGACATGGAGTTCCAGTGTCAATTGTATCAGACAGAGATCCAAGGTTCACATCAAACTTCTGGAAGAGACTACAAGAATGTATAGGAACACAATTGCGAATGAGTACAACATACCATCAGCAAACCGACATGCAAAGCGAACGAACAATCCAAACATTGGAGGATATGCTGAGAGCATGCGTCATGGATTTCAAAGGAAACTGGGAAGAACATTTACCGTTGGTGGAATTCGCCAACAACACCAGAACTGGTACAACAAATTGTTGAGATTGTCAAACTCATCAGAACAAGATTGGTAGCGACCAAGATGATTGCAGAAAAAAGTATCTTTGATCAACATGAGATAAGATCGTGCATTCGACGTAGAAAATTTCGTATTTCTAAAAGTTTCTCCTTGGAAGGGGAAAATTCGTTTCGGTAAAAAGGGAAAGCTAAGCCTGAGGTTTATTGGACCCTTTGAAGTGTTGCGAAGAGTGGGAGAAGTGGCTTACGAGGTAGCTCTACCTCCAGAGTTGGAAAACATTCACAATGTTTTTCACATTTCGGTGTTACCGTATAAACCCGATTACAAGCACGTAATCGAGTACGAACCATTACATTTTGATAAAGACTTGTCCTATGAAGAGATTCCTATCCAGATAGTTGACAGAAAAGAACAGGTGCTCAGGAATAAAGTTATACCTTCTATGAAGGTGATATGGAGGAACCACAACGCTGAAGAAGCTACGTGGGAACTCGAGGATAAAATGATGAAAGAATACCCTGAGTTTTTTGTTTAATCTATGTCTTAGATTCTGGGGACAGAATCTTTGTAAGTAGGGAAGAATGTAACGAATGATTTATTTGAGTTGTGATTCTGAGGACAGAATCCTTGTAAGGAGGGAATGATGTAACATTCTAGAATTTTAAATTGTAGTATTAAATATTTACTGATTTATATAAGTATTTAATGGATATTTTTATTGTTGAATAAATAATTGTTCAATTTTATTTGATTTGATCTAGTTAATTATTTGTTAAGTAAATAATTAAGGAGTTAAGAAAATTAATCGTTATGAGATTATATACCAATTTAATTTAATAGTTAAGCTAGAGAGCTTATAATGATTAAATGAATTATAATATTTTAATTGGAATTTGTAATTAAAATAAGGTGTTAGTTAGTTAAATAAAATTATAATTATAAAGGAAATTATAATTATGTGATATTGATTTATGTGTTAAAGTAATTTAATAGATTAGTATTAGAATATATTAAATTGATTATCAATATTTAATTAAATAGAAGTGTGACAAAGAACCTTGCTATAAATGAGTTATTAAAATAAATTAAAGGAGTTTAATTTAGTTTTGGCCAAACAAGCCTTAATACATATTAAGTCTTTAATCTAATAATATTTTATCAAACAAGGTATAAGGATTAATCCATTTATTTTAATTAGGTTTACCAAACAAGGTGTATGGTTTAAATGGTTATTTTATTAGCCTAGCCAAACAAGCCTTATGGCTTTTGAATTTTAAAACTTAGATAACTGATATCAGTTATCTCTATATTAATATTATATAATTAATATATATTATTACTATATACGTTATATTTTACTACGTAAGATAGAGTTAGGAGAAGAAAAAAAAAACTTAGAAGAAGAAAAAGGAAGAGAAAAAGAAAAATTGAGAGAAAATTGAGAGAATCCTAGAAGGTTTTGATAAAGGAATTTGAGGAAGGAGGTATTGTTGATCAAAGGAAGGAAAATCTTCATCATCTAGCATACAAGGTATCATCCAAACCTTTTTCCTTAAAAATTTTGTTGTCTTCTTCTTCTTCCAAAAAGTTCTCTGTAAAATATTTGTAAAAGATGAATTGTTGATGTATATAGCTTTGTATGATAATTGTTTGTTAAAAGGTTGTTTTCATTAGTTATATATGAGTATAGATAAATTACTTCATGTGTGTATGTATTTTGTGAAAGAAAATATATTACAGTTGAGTTTCATATGATATATATATATATATATATATATATATGAATATGGCTTAATTTAAAGTAAAATTAAGGATTTATTGGTTGTTTAAATTATAATTTGACTATTGAATTTGTAAGAGGATGAATAAACATAAACATGATATGTTGAATTGGTCGTGTTGATTGAAAACAAAGTTACAATTGATGATTTTTATTAAAATGTCAAAATGGAGTTTTTTTATCAAAAAGTAGTGAAATTGGGTGTTGTAAATTTGATGTTTATGTTATTTTATGGGTAGAAACATGTTAAGAGTCTTTACAATATGTTTACATGAAGTCTCTATATGTATTATATGTAATTAGTTTGTTAGATTGGAGCTTGTAGGCCAATTTGACTTTCTGTTATCTTTATTCTTAGAAATTTGGTCGTAGAAGTCTAGAGTTTAGCGCCTTGTGTGACGCCAAGAATGTAAGTTTTCTGGTCAATAACATTTGGTGCCATGTCATGGCCAATCGTTGGCTTTGTGTCTCATGGCAAGTAAGCGCCCTTATTTCGGTAGCCAAGACCTACCCTGATGTAAACAAGTGTATGTGCATGTCATGAGTTAGCGAGAATGGTACAGCAGTTTTTAGGTATTTACACAAAGTCTGAAAATAAATGTTATGTGTTAATATTAGGACTGTTAAATTATGATTTCAGTAGTACTAAACTAATAATGAGCATGTTATCAAGGGATTAACTAGTATTAGTATTAACGTAATTCGATTATGTAAATTATGTTGTATATACTTGTTTATATATATAAAATATTGGTAGGGACTAATTATGTCATGATGACATATATATATATATATATATATAGGGTATTGAGATTCAAGTTGTAAGGTTTAGCTTGTGCTCAAGGCAAGTTCTCTAACCCTAAAACGTCGTTGTGCAAGTTTAATTTCGTTAAGTACGTTATTGCTTTTAAATTCTATTACAATTTCGCAAGTTGCTACCTCTACACTTTCGTAGAGCTAGATTGTTTATTATTGAGAAAGTTCTTGTATCTATTGTTCATGAGGATGAAAGTATTCTAAATCTTATATTTTAATATTGAGCAAGTTTCTTTAATATGTAACTTGTTATTTCGCATGTGAGTCGCTATATTTTAATATTCTAGTGTTGAACAATTTTATCGTTCAAATTACTATTCACTATGCATGCTTAGCATTCAATTTTCAATAACCTTGACTTAATATTGTTCAAGCAAATTATGTTATGATTATTCAATGTTTATGCTATTAGATTATTCCTAAAGCATGATATTAATTTACAAATATCGATTCAGTTATGATTATTCCATAGCATACCGTTGAATTCTAAATTACCTTGTAATGTATCCAAACCAAACCTACTTTGGTGCGGACTTGTATTCTAAATACTGAGATGAACAACTCTTTTGTTAGAGGTTTACGCTTAGCGTTGAAATGATTGTGCACAATACATTATACGAAGGGTTGATCCCCCAAGTGCGTGGAGTCCTTATAGTTTTATTTATTAAAGTTAAAGTTGAAAGATTACTTATAAGCTGTGGACATGATTCGTGGTCATTAGACCCTCGGTAGTATGTTTGAGAATGTTAATAGGACATATCATTCGATTCTATTGAGTCTATTTCTAGCAATTGTTGTAATATTGTAAAGTTATTCATTCTTCTTCAAGTGAGCTTTGTTTGCTCACTCTTGCATATCTATACACTTATTGCAGCTAAGGTTGAGAAGGACAATGAACCTACCACTAGCAAATGAAAGGAAAAAATGTACAAGTGATGAAGACTTGTAATGTTATTTTTATCATTGTGATAATAGACTTTTAAATATGATGTGATGTAATAATTTTAAATTCTGCATTTGATTGATTGTATTTAAATGTTAGATAACCTGGGAGATTTTTATTAAATGTAATCATGTATGGGCAGGTTCTTATTATTCAATTTTATTATGATTGAGTAGTTAGTAATGAATGTTTTGATTAAGTGAACACCAAATCTTGAGAAAATGAAGTACCAGAATTTGGGGGTGTCACATCTCCTCATACGTTAAATCTTCTGATATCTCGTCTAGTTCTAATTTAATAATGTGGTTCGGATCGTCCACATATTTGCGTAACATCGATGCGTGAATAACGTTATGAATACGCGATATATTTGGTGGTAAAGCGAGTCTATAGGTCACAGTTCCTACTCAATCGAGGATTTTGAATGGCCCAATTAAATCGAGGGTTGAGATTTATTCTCTTCGTCGATTCTTGCTTCTAGCACTACTATAAAATACTAAATAGACAACACTTAATAGACAACGTTTTTTATGATATGTTTTTTTATAATGTTTTTTAAAAAAATATTGTAGATATATATATAAAAAGTATTTTTTTTGTTTTAATTAGATAACGTTTTTTAAAAAAAACGTTATCTATGAAGAAAAACACGGAGCTAAAAAAAATGAGTAAATGAAAACTTTCCGCTCTCTCATTTGTCACCGAGTGTCTTCGTTCTCATTTCTCATCTCTGTTTAGCCTCTTTTCGTTCCAGAAAACAAAAGCTAGGGTTTTGCCTAGATTTCCTGAACCTCACCAGATACGAACTCCGCCACCACCACCACCACCACCACCACCATGAATACACCGCCCATGCCTCTTTTTCTTCCTCAATCGCTAACAGCACTACTTCCGAACGATACTCCCCCAAAACTCTAAACTTCACCACGATTCTAGTGCTAGTTCTAGTAGCTTCACCCGTCGTTTCAATACTCGAGTCGAGTCCAACAATGGCGCCGAGCCTCGCCAGTATGATGCGATTTCTGCACAATCGGCAATGGCAGCGGCGGTGTTAGGGCTTCCCGTTTTGCAGCCAATTTCAGCGCTTCGGTCGCCGTTTGTGAGTCTATTTCTATTTAGTTAAGCAACTGTTCTCTTACTGTTGCACAGTCTATTTCTATTTTGGTCGCATACTGTTGCACAGTCTATTTCTATTTAGTTAAGCAACTGTTCTCTTAGTGTAGATTGTGTTTTTGAATTCATAAGATTGGATTATTATTTTTCAGAAACAAAGGCCCCTTCTGATTGTTGCTGAAGATGTGGAAGGTGAAACACTTGCAACACTCATCCTCAATAAGCTTCGTGCAGGAGTCAAGGTTCTCTGTTTGTACATATGTGGCAGTTTGATTTCTTCTATGAATTAATTTCTCACGTAAGTCGTTATTTGACTATTTTATCAGTTATTTCGGTTGTTAATTGTCTGCTGACATCTCCGTAGGTCTGTGCAATCAAAGCTCCTGGGTTTGGAGAGAACAGAAAGGCTAATCCTCAGGATCTTGCTGTTCTTACTGGAGGCCAATTGGGTATATTCTGCTAATTATGTTTTTATAGACTAGTTTTATGTTTTATATTATCCTTTTGAGTTTAATAACAACATTAGCTAATGGTTCTCCCCCTTTTTTTATAGGTTATAACTGAAGAACTTGGTATGAACCTTGATAATGTAGAGTTAGATATGCTTGGTTCGTGCAAAGAGGTAAGATGGACTGCAAATTGAGGAAAGTACATATTTGATATTTGATTAGTACTATTAAAATTATTCTGGAAATTTTAATTTGCAAGAATCATTTTAATATAGCCTATGCATAATGGAATTTCTGGTACCATCCTTGATGGTGAGTGTAATTGTTTGATACTGTTGGGTTGTTTACAACTTAAGTTCTTAAAACAGTATGTTTTCTACAATATTTTATTTGGATAACATATTCTAGTTATAATAATGTCTATTTTCTTGTTTATTTTCAGGAAGCTTTAGATACTGGAAATTTCAGCAGAATCCGTATTTTGATGCGATTTCTGACTGTTTTGGTAGGTTTGCTATTGCTGTTTATTTTTGTCATTCCATTTGTAGTCAGCTTCGTACATTATGGTAACTTGATTCTAAATTATTCTGCTCCATTTAGTGGAATTGAGATTTAGGGGTAAAGTTCTTGTAAAGGATTTGGGAGTTATGATTTTAATCAAGATAGTGATATTTGGAAGTTAGTATGTATTTGATTGCATGAGGAGTTTCTAGTGTATACATGACACCTCTGTATTTATTACTTGTGTAAATAAAGGAAACACTAAGGTTAGACAAACTTCACAGGTGTTTCTCAAATTTTTTTCACTGTAATCTTTTTTCTTCCCACCCCATTAATCAAGTATGAATGTAATTTAATGTGGGAGTTGCAAGGGACAAACATAGCTTGCACTAATTGTTATTGCTCTTCTGTTCTACAGATGTGCAGCAAAGTTGTCCAACCGAGTTCGTTACTGGTTGTCTTTGAAACATTATTATCATCTGCTGCTACAACAACAGTGGATGAGGAGAAAGGAAATCCCTCTTGGCAAGCATGTGCTGACTTTTACATTACTTGTATTCTATCCTGTCTTCCTTGGGGTGGATCCGAACTTGTCGAGGTATCTTGATCCCCTTTCTCTTGGCAAGCATGTGCTGACTGATGGCTGATAGGCCCAATACTGCAATATTGAAAGAGTATTTCAACATTAGTTTTATGTCTTAGACTCTTAGTTAGTCGGATGGGTTCCCATAAGATCCACAATATTGGTTAATTATGTGGCAGAATTCCTTGTAGATAAATGAAAATTTAAAAACATTATTGCAGCACTGTCCACTATATCTATATGCAGAGCTTATAATCCTTGCTTCATGTCTCTAATGAAACTTATTGACTAATAAGTTCAAATGCCAGGGCAACGTTTTCAATGTCAAGGAGCTTAGTAGCTTGCTATGTTAGATATTTGGCCAGATATCACCAAATTTGATTTTTTCAGTGCTTTCTTGTTTTCTTAATTGTCTTCGCCTTTTAATAATTGTTAATTTGCAAGTACAGCAATTTTGGGGAATGAATGTTAATTTTTATTTTCTGCAACCTCCTTTGGGTGTTTTCAGATTCAATATTTCTTGGCTGCTTTAAAAGCATTGTCTCGTAAAGAGATTCATTACGGAGCATATGCAACATCTGAGCAGGTACTATTATTTGTCTTTTTCTGTGTACTAGACCAACTCTTTCAACTCAAAGCCCTCTTCAAAAATAGCAGCAGGGAATTTTTTTTATGACAATCTATTTCTTTAGTATAATTAAAATCCACTATACAATCTGCTACTATTTGACAATTGGAGATGCAGATTATAGTGGCAGTAGAGTTGACATTGAATCTAATTAAAGGATAGGATGAAGGATTCGAATCTTGTCCTTAACAATTATATCTGAATCTGCATTGCAGCTGAAACCAGATGCTAGAGGCCCAGTATTGTGCTTTGTTGGTCCACCAGGTGTTGGAAAGACATCTTTGGCATCATCTATTGCGGCTGCTCTGGGCAGGAAATTTGTACGCATATCCCTTGGTGGTATGAAGGATGAGGCTGATATTAGAGGACATTGGAGGACATACATTCGAAGCATGCCTGGGCGTCTCATTGATGTATTGAAGGTAATAACTGGTTTTATACATGAACTTTTTTAACTTTGTAAATCCTTTTTGGATTATTTCCTGTCATAACTTTCTGAGTCTGTTAAGAGTTGGTCGAGTCCAGATGTCGTTTACAGCACTAATGCTGTGCACTGGTTCCCAACTGTTACTGCGTCATACATATTCTGCTTGGTTGGCATGTGTGAGCATAAGCTTCTGTCTGTCGGTTATTTCCCAGCAAGCATAGTGTTGGCAATCTGTTAGTCAGTAAACTTGTCACCTTTCTGCATCTTATGATAGAAACTAAGATTTCCTACTGGATCAATACCCTCTTCAACGTCTAACTGAAGGATAATTGTCTTGATATTCCTTGATTGGCTGTTGTATATAGCACGAATTTGGCCTGCCTAGCATTTGTATAAATATAACCTGTTTCAATGTATGATGTTTATTTATCTGTAAAAAAATTTCACCGGATTACATCCAAATTACATTTATCAGAACATTGAATCATAGCACGTAGTAACATCTGGCTGGAATTATATTTGATGGTCTAATGAAGCATTCAGATATACTCTTATTCCTTGACGTTCCTGTTTAGAGACTAATATGTTTGTCTTTGATCAACTTTTAGAGAGTAGCTGTTTGCAATCCAGTTATGCTTCTCGATGAGATTGACAAGACTGGTTCTGATGTTCGGGGAGATCCAGCTTCAGCATTACTGGAGGTTCTTGACCCTGAACAGAACAAAAGATTTAATGATCAGTATCCTATTTCCTTCAGGATCTTTTTGAGTTTAAGATTTTTTTACATAAATTTAATACGAGTCAGGTAGTAGCTTAATTTTATGGGTAGTTTGGTTTATTTTGTGATTTATTTTGTGGATTGAAAAGTGAATTTGAGGTGTATATATGGATAGTTTGATATATATTTTGTGGATGTAATAATTTGAAATTGTAAACGAATGGTATTATTGGGATGTATTTTTAATGGTTGATACATTTTGGCTTTAAATTTAAATGAGAATTTAGACCTTTTAGCTATATATTATGGCATTAGCATATTATAGGTGTATTGGTAATATAGGTGAATCACAATATTTTTTTTCTTTTTTTTTTTTTATCTTCAACATTTTTAAAATGTTGTATAAATTGGTTAAAAACGTTGTCTGATATATTAAATTACAACGTTTTTATTCAAAAAATGTTGTGGAATCATACTTTCTACAACGTTTTTAAACATATGCTAATTTATGAAAAATAAATTTACAACGTTTTTTTCTAAAAAACGTTGTGTATTGTGCTTAACCACAACGTTTTAAAAACGTTGTGTAAGGGTGTCAAATAGACAACACCCTTAACCACGACGTTTTTGTAATTGAAACCACAACGTTTTTTTCGCGTTGTCTATTTACTGTTTTGCAGTAGTGTAGAATAAAGCCCTCTTGAACCGTCTTCTTCACATTCATCAGCTCCGGGTGTGTAGCATAGGCGGCGTTAACTTTATCGATTAACGTCGATTCTACTCGTATATTCGTTATCTTCACGTAGGTTCTTGGAGTCTTTAACTCTATCTCCATCTTTTGTAAGTCGTACGAAATGGGTCTTTATGTTAACAATATCGCACTCGTAAACATATACGATCTTCTACTCAATGCGTCAGCTACCACGTTCGCTTTTCTAGGATGGTATTGAATCATATTATCGTAATCTTCAACAGCTCGAGCCAACGTCTTTGGCGAATGATACGTTCGTTTTGGGTGAAGAAATATTTGAGAGTTTTGTACCAAGTTCAAGGTCGATACAAAATTTAATTTCACGCTCTGGGGTAGGCTAGGAAGTTCTTCAGGGAATACGTTAGGAAATTTATTAACAATAGAAATATCATTCAAATCTGACGTATTTTTGTTTAAATCAGTGACATGGGCTAAGAAAGCTTGACATTCGTTTTTCAATAAACGAATAGATGTATGACTTGATATGACAATGATTGACTTTAGTGGTTTGGTTGCTTGAATTCGCACAATAGGTTGGTTATGAATATGAAAGTTAACAACTTTACGTAAACAATTGATTTTAGCATGATGAGTAGTTAGCCAATCAATCCCTAAAATCACATCAAATGCAAGTATTTTCAAAGAGATAAGATCGACAGGCAACGTGCGGTTACCGATTTGAATCAAACAAGACTTATAAACAGTGGATGTAATGAAGGTTTCTCCTAACCGAGTTTCAACAGATAAGTCAAAGTCTAATTTCTCCGGAGTCAAATTTAAACGTTGAGCGCAAGTAGGAGAAATAAAAGAATGGGTATAACCGATGTCAAATAAGGTATAGACTTCGCTAGAGTTTATGATTAACTTACACATGATAACTTTGTTCGAGTTATTCGTTTTTTGAGAAGTCACGAAAAACGCTCTTCCTGAAACCACCGACTTTGTTTTGTCCGTATTCGCCTTTGGTGCCACCGTCCCAACTGGATTTGATTTCGCTACAGGACAAAATCGAGCTATGTGACCTTCTTTTTCACAACTAAAACATAACTTGGAAGGTTGTGAACAGTTAGGACTTATGTGTCCCTCCTCTCTGCATCTGTAGCATCTAGCTGGCGGTCGTTCTCATCCCCTAGAATTTGTTGTTGGCGCTGGTGCTGCTGCCGACATTTTCCCATCATCGTTAAATCTTCTCTTCTTGAATTTTCCACTTGAATAATTTCTTTTATTATCTTGGCCATGATTACCACCGAAGTGGTTACCATTTTTGGCATGATAATTTACCCCACGATGGTTATCATTGTTCCGATGGTCATTGCCACCGGTACGATTATTATCATGTTGTTGCTCATTATCTTTTGGTTGGACTGGATCATTACCGCGCTCCAATAACTTAGCCCTATTCACAACATTTGAATATAAACAAAGTTTGTGAGAAATGCGGTATTGACGTATCTCAGGTTTCAAACCTCTTAGAAACATCCGCGTCATTTTCTCCTCATTATCAACCAAGTGGGACGCAAACTAGGACAACTTGATAAGCTTAGCTTCGTACTGCGATACGGTCATATTGTTTTACTTCAGCTTGATGAACTCTAGCTCCTTCATGTGACGAATATTTTCGGGAAAGTACTTGTCGTTGAACAGTTCTTGGAACTTCTCCCAAGACATCTTCAGTGCGGCAGGCTGAGTATGTTTTACTGATTCCCACCAATAATCTGCCTCTCCTCGCAACATGAAGGTAGAAAAGGGAACCTTTTGCTCCTCGAAGCATCCCAAGACATCAAATATCTTGGTGATATTTTTTATCCACGTCTCTGCCTTAAGTGATTTTGACTCTCCCAAAAACTCTGGTGGTCCCAGCTCCTTGAACTACGTAGCGGTGACCATCCGAGAGTTGCTAGTGTTTCCACCTGCATTTTGAACTGGAGTTTCTCTCGCTTGATATTGCATGAATTGCATAAAGCCTCTGAATATCCCATCATTCATCATCTGATCGGTATTGTTGTTTACCTGAGGATTATTATCTTCCTGATGCACATTATCCTGGGTATTGATCGTTGGTGACTCAACGATCTCACATGCTTCATTGCTTATCTCGACATTTTCAGATGCCATTTTACAACACTGCCACAAAACAAGGGTTAATTGACATATCACATATTATCCCTATACTCTGACCGACCAATTAAATACAAAATAAACTTAGGTAGGTCATACTAGCGAAGAAATTCCTTGTTTCTCCCCTCCTAGTTCTTGTCTCACATCTCAACCATGGATCATATCCCTAAGCTTTGATACCAACTGTGACGCCCCCAAAATAAGTATACATCACCCATTCTGAGTCACTAAATACATGGTACATAAATCAAATACAAACTTTTTTTTATCTAATACGACAACAACAGAGCTTAGAGTTTTTTACGAATATTGTCTCATAGGCGATTATTCAAACTCAAATGAAGTCCTCATTATATTTATTATCACACTATTTCATAAAATAGTGAGGATCGCTATATAGCAACCATCTTGGATCGTCACTCTATTCCCCTAGTCAGTCCTTTACGTTCTCATTTCCTAAAGAGAACAATGAAAGCAAAAGGGTGAGCTCAACTAGCCCAGTAAGAAATATTATGACTAAGATAATGCAGAATAAATTATCGTTAGCCTTCAATAGTGTTAAACTGATAAAATACAATAAATATCAAGTTTAACTGCAGCGGAACAAACAATCCATTTGAAGAGTCAAGTAGAGCATGATATCTACTATCTTCTATGATTTAAAAAGTTTTTCATCAACTTTATTGCTAAGACTCAGCTTAAAAATAAACCACGTCATCGAAGCATCCCTGCACTACGGGCCAAGGATATTCATATAATCATCAATGGTCATGATCATACCAACAACTGTCCATCAATGCACTACGGGCCAATGAAGGCTTTTACCTCGTCATTTGTAATATTATGGTCATGATTATACCGAATAATCCTTAGTCATAATCATACCAATTAATAGTACATCTATGCACGTAAGCCATAGATGACTTTTATCACAATATAAGCATGAGGAAGATGATAAGGATATAAGAATTCAATTAAAAGAAAGAAAATGATAAATTTTTAAAGGTTTATAATTTAATTTATCCAGAATTCAATAATGTATAAATTGTCAACATGATACTGCTTTGTGGAGTAAAATTCAAGAATAATATTGTATCAAAAATGATTTGGACAAAAAAAAAATTATTTTTTTTCATGAATAGTACTCTGGGTGAATAGTACCCCGTGAATAGTACTTTGTGAATAGTACTCATGAATAGTACTTTATGAAGTACCCGTGAATAGTACTTTATGAATAGTATCACATGAATAGTACTTTATGAATAGTACCGTATAAATAAATAGTACTCATGGACAATACTCCAGCATGAAAAGCTTAAAATTTAACAAGAATGTGCAGAAAATATCCTTGTGAAACGATACTAGATGAAGCGCAAATTTCAAGGATATTCTACTAATTTCACGGTGTATAGAAGCAATACTTTAATAAAATGAGGGTATAATCATGAATACGAGACGAAATAATATTACTCACATACTACAGAGTATGAAAGAAAATATTATTCCTTATGAATACTGGAAAAAAATATCCCTTACCTCAGAAGAAGACTGGATACTGAAATAGTGAAGTAGCACACTTCTCTTCTTCTTTCTCTCTATAGATTCTCTCTCTATAATTGCTCTTGTGAGTCTTAATGAATTGGTGAGAATGAAAGAAGAATGAGCTTCTATTTATAGGAAAATATAGTTTAGATAATTACACGTTTTGGGGCTCGAAATATTACAGTATAATACCTTCATCTTTTCCTTCATTTTTAATTTAGTCTTGCAAGTATTATCAAACTTGCACCACCTCCCCTAATACTACATTGTGTGAATCAATAATACAATCATGTGAATCAAAATTTCTATACATGTGAAAAAATAATTACAGTTTAGTACCTTCATCTATACCTCTATTTTTAATTTAGTCATGCAAGTATTATCAATCTTGCACCACCTCCCCTAATAGTACATGCATGTGAATTAATAGTACACACATGTGAATAAATAGTTATAAGCATATGAATTAATAGCAATTAATTTGTCATTTATCCGATTAATTATCCGATTGGTCAATATAACCTCCAGACATCAATTATTATCAGAATAGATGTCGATTTCTACTAACACTAATAATCTCAACACAATGAAAATATCAATTTCATCTTTAATCAACATGAACTTATTCATCATTAATATTATAACTCACAATATTTAACAATCATATCATTCCCAGGAAAGAGGGGGATTTCCGATAAGGATTTCTCCCTATTGGCGCGCACTTAGGTGACCAAACCTCTCCTCGACAGAACTTTCTAGACATCGTCAATATTGCAAATAATAATATGAATAACTTTGTCATCTCAATTATTGATTTAATAATATAAAATATTATGCAGATGATACTGTGACAATAATTGAATTAATAATATGAGAGATATTATGCAGCAATTACTATAACAATAATTGAGTATAACTGAGTGACCTCTCACGTAAGCATCAATAATCAATATCGTGTGTTACTATGCAACCACGCGTATTACTGTACTTTTTGTGACACCCCCAAATCCCGATACTTCTTTACCTCAAGATTTGGTGTTCACGTAATCAAAACATTCATATCTAACTACCCAATCATAATAAATTGAATAATAAAAATCTACCCATACAGGATTACTTTAATAAAAACATTATCTCCCAGGTTCTCTAACCTTTAATACAATCATTTAAGTGCGAAAATAAAATTATTACATCACATCATTATTAAAAGTCTATCATCATAACGATTTAAGCAAAATTACAAGTCTTCATCACTTGTACATTTTTCCCTTTCTTTTGCTAGTTGTAGGTTTATCTACCTTCTCAACCATAGCTGCAATAAATGTATAAATATGCAAGAGTAAGCAAACAAAGCTCACTTGAAATAAGAATAAGTATCTTTACATCATTTGCCAAATAATAGGCTCAATAGAACTGAATGATATGTTCTATTATCATTTCAACATTTGCCAATTCATAGGCTCAATAGAACTGAATGATTTGTTCTATTAACATACTTAAATATACTACTGAGGGTCAAATGACCATGAACCATGTCCACATTTATAAGTAATCTTTCAACTTTAACAGTCATATGACTATAAGGACTCCACGTACTTAAGGGGATCAATCCTTCGTACAATGTATTGTGCACAACCATTTCAACGCTAAGCGTAAACCCCTAAACATAGGGTTGTTCATCTCAGTATTTAGAGTACAAGTCCGCACCAAAGAAAGTTTGGTTTGGATAAGCTTTCAAGGGTAATTGAAGTTTAATGATCATCAACTAGGGAACTAGTTGAATCAACAATGTTTGATAATACAACAGTTGTTTAATAACAACATAACTTAGAACATTTGAGAATCATAAATAAACTGATTCTACATATCCAACTCATGCTTGAAATAACTATAGAACATAAGTATTCAATAGAATGAATAAAATGGTTAACCTTGCTGCGAAAATAAAGAAATAAGCTAAGGTTCGAGTCTTATAACATTATAATGATATTCACGAACGTACATTTAAGCGATAGCAAATTTGGAAACTAAAAACTTGCCCAACAATGTATTAGCTCATGCAAGGAATTAAAACAGTTCAATAATAGATACGAGAGTTCAAAAACTACGCTCATTATACAATAATAGAACTTAAGAAACTTGCTTAATTGTAAACAAGTTATAATGAATCAATATAATAATAGAACTAACTCAACGAAAATGTAGAGTTAGAAAACTTGCACAATGTAATAATAAACTAGCTCAACCAAAGTGTAGAGTTAGAAAACTTGCCTCGAGCGTAAGCTATAAAGTTAAACTCACGATCACCTACACATAATTTTAGAACCACAATACCTATTAGACATGTTAACATATCATAACATGTTCATTACCATCCACATTTCAGAAACTCTAAGTGTTTTACTTCGCCACACTTGTCTAACTTTCATTATGTATACTAAATCACCACATAACACGTTCTTGATTTACTAATCACATTTATAATTTTGAATTCATAATCCACATCACAAGACTCTACCTAACCTTGTTGTTATATGATTCTCATATTACCATAACCTTAGGCTAAACCACAAAGAACGACAAAAGTCTGCAGAATAAACAGACTTCAGTGTCTGAAAATGGCCACTCGCGCGGCCGTGCGAGTTTTATATGGGGATGTCGTCGCTGCCAGCAGCGATAGGCTGGCGCTGCGCTTAAGGGTCAACAAGACCCAGCGACTTGCGAGAACCAGTTTTGCAGAACAAAGCCACGTCACATTTTATTAAGCCAACTAACACGAATTTAACCAATCAAACAATGATAATAACACGTAAAATAAATATATAACTAACATAAACATGATTGCTAACATATACAATCACTTAACACAATTTAACACCTACTAACACTATTTTAATTTCTCACAATTCATGTTTTTCATAAAAACTCAATTTTCTTGACATTCATCCTAGAAATCATCACTGTGATTTCAAAACATGGCCAAATCATCTCATTCAAATTACGTTATGTTTGTATCTCAATAAACTAACATATACAAGCTTCAATTTACAGTTTCACATACTAATTAGCCACTAGAATTGATGCTTTCATGAGCCATATGAAAACAAAATATACACAACATATACTGTCGAAATTTTCTTCACTGTAAACCGAAATTAGCATGCAATTATTGTTTAAACATACTTTCTAAGTATCATAAACATATACAATTTCTATTACCAACTATATAACTCCACAATTCAACAAATTTTGATTTCACAGAATACAAACAACTATGCCGTAACTTCATATATGTATATTCATATATATATATATATATATATATAATACAAAGGGGTTAGATAAATACCTCCAAATAGTTCGATAATTTGTTGCAATTGCAGACAATTCTTCTCAATTCCTCTCAAACCTTCTCTCAATTCTCTCAATTCTCTGTGTCAAGCTCTCTTCTCTTCTCTCTTCTCAGTATATTGGCTAGACTAACTTAAGTGTAAATAATAAACTAAGAAACCTTAATACTAATACTAATTAGGATATTAGGTTTAACGTATAAGTTATAATTACATTATATTTATTATTTTATTTAATTTAAAAATCTAGAAATTCCAAAAGCCATAAGGCTTTGTTTGGCAAAACCCTTTAATTTTTAAAGAATTAATATAATAAGCCTTGTTTGTTAAAACTAAATTAAAACTACTTTAATTTATTTTAATAACTCCTTACAATATAGTTATTTGTCACACTATATTTAATCAAACTTTCATATTTATTTTAATTAATGCAAATAAAAATTAATTAATTAATTAAATCCTTTAATCACATAACACAATACAAATAATTAATCATTTAAATTTAAATATCAATATAATAATAATTTCTTTAATTCATCAATTATTTATTTAATAAATAATTAACTAAACAAAATTAAATCAATTGAACAAATATTTATTCAACGATAATCACATCTATTAAATATTTATATAAATCAATAAATATTTAATATTACATTTAAAAAATTCTGGAATGTTACATCATTCCCTCCTTAAAAGGATTCTGTCCTCAGAATCACACTTCAAACAATCAAATCGTCACACTTTTACTACCAGGTAGTTCAACAGTTTAGCGGTAAAACTTTGTAGTTATTTTTAAAAAATATTTCAATAAGTTTTCTAACTACTGACAATTACCTCGTTAATAGGGGTCCACCAATAATTGTGTCGTCGTACGAATATTCCTTGTTAAAATAAATATTCCCCGACCAATCGAATATTTTCTGACACAACGAATATTTTATATCAATTTGGTTACTTTGCAAAATTTTAAAATGTCACCCTTAACTTTAACCTTTATCAATTTAATCATTTACTAAATAAAATAATAATTATAATAAAATTGAATACTTTCATTTCATAAAATTCGGGGTCTTACATTATTTAATTAATTAAATTCATTTAATTGATTAGGCTCCCTAATTTTATTAGGGATAATTAATTACACTCTTTTAATTAATTTGCCTTCTAATCTTATTAGGAATAAATGAGAGTACTTATATTAAATTAATTCCCAAACTTCTTTAGAAATTAAATAATAATAGTAATAATAATAATAATAATAATAATAATAATAATAATAATAATAATAATAATAATAATAATAATAATAATAAGATTCTTCTTATTAAATTATATTTAATATTTCTAAAATATTAAATAATAAATATTAAGCTATTTAATTTATTCTATCACTATAGATTAAATTAAATATACTTAGCTTATTATTACGATTATGTCATTTACTTCTTAAATAAATGTTTTTCCTTTTGCGGCGTGACCCTTTAGGTTCTCTATATTAAATCAGTTGTGAATAAATCAATTAGAACAATTATAATCTAATTTAAATAAATAAAATTTATTATACAATAGGGATAAGCCTCCCTAGAGATTAACGACTTTTTAGATAATATAGATTTAAACATTAATCATAAAGAACCTTTGAGTAAATAGTTACTGTACAATTTAATCCTTCCACCATACAATGTCCAAATTAAATATAAGACATGGAATTACTGTCAAGTCTTAAGTTATTTAATTATATGTATTTCGATTCTCAAATGCACAGCTCCTTTCTAATTTCATTTTGCCTTGGCCAAGGACTCTTGAGTTGTCATTTATCGAATCACATAGGATATTTCTCTTTTTTTACTAGAAGTGGTAGATTCTTTATTGATCATATATTACCTCCATACAGAACTTATTATACCCAAGCATACCCTTTGATATACCCTAAGGGTCTTAAGGAATAAGTCAAAGTATAACTCCTCATACACAAGATAATATGATGATCTCAAGTCCAAGGATCACTTGTACTACTACTATCACTACTGGAATTCCTATTGAGAGGCAAGTAAAACTCCATTAGGTATTCTTTAGCGAGTCACGTTTAGTGAATTTATTCTCCAATAAGCACCTACATACTTGCTTTAGTGACTCCACACAAATGATTATGAGATCAATCATTCTCATCCAATGAGCAAGTAACATATGTATCAATCTATCCGGATTCAGTAATCCCCTTTTTAGTAATCCATCGATTGGGAACATTTTAGTTTTTAAGTTATCTAAGAATTTAGATCTCATTAGCATGATCTCATCATGATTCTAAAAGTATTCCTTAAAACTATGGGTTTATCACATATTATTATAACAACACCATATAGATAAATTAAAGCCTTTAGTAAATGAATACGTTTATTAATAAACGAATAAGATTGTTACAAAGTATATGCTTTATCATCAACATGATTGGCTTGTGTGAATACTACTTTCATCTGGGGTATGAGAAGATCGATGCTTGTGAGAAAGATTGTATGTTATATTATGGGGAGGACAGAGATAAGGTGCAGTGTGATATATGCAACTTGCCTCGGTACAAGGCGACAAAACGTGGGGGGTAAGGAGAAACAAGTGCCTAATAAGATTTTACGGTACTTTCCTCTTGCGCTTAGACTGCAGCGTCTATTCATGTCGTCGCACACTGCTGAGCATATGAGTTGGCATAAAAGAAGGGATGTTGTGCCCGGTTAGTTGACTCACCCTGCAGATGGAGATGAATAGAAGAAATTTGATGAACATTTTCCAGAATTTGCTAATGAAGTTAGAATGTCAGGCTTGGCATGGCTACGGATGGCTTTTGCCCATTTAATAACTTTGGTCAGCCCTACTCTATTTCGCCAGTGATCATGGTAGCTTACAACTATGACGCCCCCAAAATTAGGTATACATCACCCATTCTGAGTCGCCAGATACATGATACAAAATTCAAATACAACTTCATTTATACAACTGTTGAGCTGTCGTATAGAATACGACCACAGTTAACTGTGAGTTTTAATACAAATGTATGTAACTCTCATGGTACCTCGACCACAACCTTACAATGGTACTTTACATAAAAGTATAGTCAAAAACTATTTTAGAAATTAAATTCTTTGGGAAGTTCTCAAGGAAACCTTCGTACATGAGAGGCCATGCGTCTAGGTTATAATGGATATCATATTGCCACATAATTATCCTTGGTTGACCCAATAGACCCCAAAGAAAAACGAGAAGATTACAATCATCTTCTTTCCAATGGTGAGTCTTCTCTTTACATATAACTATCTCCACTGTCTCCAAGTGAATATTATATTTCAAATAAACTCCAAGATCATATAGGTAGTGCCCGTAGATATACTCAGTAAGTGGATGCGCACAACCCTGTCTTATGATAACACGAGGTTGTATGTCATTAGACATCTTGTATGATAGTGGCAAAACACCCTTCCAAAGTTGGGGGTTCACCTCACCCTATTTGATTCACCAAATATACCTACTAAATGTTGTATAGAATACAACACACTTTTCTATACTGTTTAGGGAGAACCTCCACAGATAGAGACCACTGTTCTATTCCCCTATTATCCCCGCTCAACCCGGCAACACTCTTATTACCTGAAAGGAATTGTGAAGCAGAAAGGGTGAGCACAACTAGCCCAGTAAGGAATATCATGACTAAAGATAATTAAATTATCAATAGCTTTCATCAATAATAAATCAGAGATTTAGAACATATGGTTGATGATAAAACTTTTCAACCATAGTTGCAGCGGAACGAGCAATCCATTAGAAGAGTCAAATAGACCATAAGGTCTATTATCTTCTCTATGTTAAAAGTCCACCAATAATGTTTTATCCATTTAAATAAATCAGCAGTTCCTGTCCACAATCATATGAATAACTCATAATCATAATTGTGGTTCTAAATTCCTCTTCCAACTAGGACGAAGATAATTCTCATCACATATCTTCACCTGAAACATCAAAAATCATGGTTATACCAAATCAGAATTCCTGCTCATAATCATACTAATAAAATCATCTTTGCACCACGGCCAAAGATATTCATTAACAATTCATCTTTGCACTACATGCCAAAGACATACAAGCTGTATTTTAGAAGAGTCAAGTAGAACATGATATCTACTATCTTCTACGCATTTAAAAGTGTATAATAAATATTTTATATTTGAGATTCAAATTTTAATAAATAATCCACATCATCGAATCACCCCACACTACTACTGACCAATGATATTCGTTAATATCACATCCATGAATTTATATTTCATCGCTGAGACTCAGCTCGATAATCAATCCATATCATTGAATTATCCATGCACTACGGCCAAAGATATTCATTATTATCACATTCATGAATTAATATTTCATCGCTGAGACTCAGCTCAATAATTAATCCACATCATCAAATCATCCCTGCACTACAGGCTAAGGATATTCATTAGTATCACGACCACGAATTATCCATGCACTACGGGCCAAAGATAATTGTGTTTTCATCAACGGTCCTGATCATGCCACAAAACACTTCATCTTTGCACCCTTGGCCGAAGAGAATCCATAGCAATAATCATACCAAAAACTGTCCATCAATGCACTACGGGCCAATGATGACTTTTTTCACATCATTTGTAATATTACGGTCATGATTATACCGAATAATCACTGGTCATAATCATACCAAGTTCATCTATGCACTACAGGCCACAGATGACTTTCAACATAATATAAGCATGAGGATGATGACAATGATATAAGAATCAATCAAATGAGATAAAGGATAAATATTAAACATTTATAATACAATTTATGCATCGTTCAATAATAACCAAATGTTATCAATCACTTAATAATCTCATAATCTAATATCATTAATATTATAACAATATTTCAATCATTTCTTAAACTTATAAATAATTTATTTCAATTGTTTACACTTTATCAAATAATGCATTTAATCATTCAAAAATGTCATACTCATAAGATTTCATAATCAATGATCAAATCCCTCATCAAAATCTGCATATACCCTATATAGGATTCTCAAGCTATAAAATCCTATTTTCCAATTTTATTACTTCACATAACATATTTAATTCATTTACTCATAACTAGTTCATTTTTATGAAAAATACCAAATCAGTCCCAAAAAATATTTCTTTTCTGGGATTTAGTAGAATATAGTCCCATCTTGAACATATATTTTTCTTAGAATTTTTAAAATTCATTTACTATTTTTCATATGGATAAAACTGCCAAATATTTAGACATTTATCATAAATTGTACTTTTGTCCAAAATTTCCAAAATTTACAGGGTATACTCATGTTATATACATGTACTCCCAATAAAAATTTCACCAATTTTGGAGTTAACCACAAGGAGTTATAAGAGTTTACTTTTAAAATAGTCTTTTCCCATAAAATCCATAACTCTTAATCTATACATCCAAAAATCGCCATTTTTGGACACAATTTAGAAAACTCATTAAATTATCATTTCAAATTTTTCCAGAATTTTTGGTGGTCAGAAAAATTACGAATCTGCCCCTGGCAGAAACCCCTTTTTAATGAAAATACTATTCGTATGAATACGAAGGATCATTCACCATGCATGTGGTAATCCACATAGCATGTTATTCCAACAGAATAATAAAGAATGGAATAACAGAAGGATTCACCATGCGTGCGATAGATCAAGACCAATGAGTTATTCCCAATGAGAATAATAAATAATGGAACCAGTCCAAGCGTGTAAAACGCAGACGGGATATTAGATAGAATAATAAATAATGGAACCAGGTCCGGCCTAAACGCACAGACATGATATTCCGACAGAATAATAAAGAACGAAATAATAAATAATAGAACCAGGTCAGGCGTAATACGCACCGACATGATATTGCAATAGAATCATAAAGAACGGAATAACAGAAGAATTTCACCAAGTATAGGGTATCCCGCGTATATAGGTTATTCCAATAGAATAATAAAGAATGTAATAACAGAAGTTTTCTTCATGAATAAGAAAGAATGAATACCCCTTACGAGTACAACAAATAATATCCCATACCTTAGAAAGAAGAGTACTGGATATATAAGTAGTGAAGTAGCAGAACACTTTTCTTCTTTCTCTCTATAGTTTCTCTCTCAGAGTTTCAATTGAATTCGTAAGAAATAATGAAGGAATGAGCTTTATTTATAGAAAAATGGATTGCATAGTAACTAACTCATGAACAGTCCAGATTGATTTACTTTAATCGACGGTCCATATTTAAAGCAAAATCTTTTTAAATAAAATATAATATATTCTATTTATAATCTAATAAAAACTAATAACTTTATAAAAGATTTTACTATAAAAACACTATGAGGAACTATGCAAACACTATGCATAATAAAATATAATATATTCTATCTATAGAATAACTTTATAAAAGTATTCATTTTATATAAAAAATTTTACTATACAAAATACTATACGGATATTAATTATGCAACACTATGCATAATAGAATATAATATATTCTATTTATAGAATAACTTTATAAAAGTATTCATTTTATATAAAAAGCTTTTACATTTTATTATATTAATAATAAAAATAAAAAAAAGCTGAGTGACTTATCACATAAGCATCAATAATCAATCCGTCTTTATTTACCAAAATAGAAAAAAAATTGAATACTTTTATTTCATAAAATTCAGGGTCTCACAATCACCCCTCCTTATGAAATTTTGCCCTTGAAATTTACGTACGTACTTGATATTCGAAGAGATGAGAATACCTTACTTTCTTTTCGGATTGTACCTTCCTGGTTATATCCTCTGTATCATGATTTTTCCATTGCTTATCTCCTATATTTCAGATATCATTCTAGAATATATCTTAAAAACAAAGGTTAATTGACATATCATAATTTGTCAACTTATCAAGTAAACAATTTCAGCTTAGGTAAGTCACACACTAACGAAGTATATAATTCGTCTCTCCCCTCCTAGTTCTAGGCTCTTATCTCCGCCAGCGACCATATCCCTAAGCTCTGATACCAACTGTGACGCCCCCAAAATTAGGTATACATCACCCATTCTGAGTCGCCAGATACATGGTACAAAATTCAAATACAACTTCATTTATATTAAGTTGTTGAGGTGTCAGTATAGAATACGACCACGATTAATCGTGTGTTTTAATACAAATGTATGTAACTCTCATGGTGCCTCGACCACAACCTTACAATGGTACTTTACATTAAAGTATAGTCAAAAACTGTTTTAGAAATTTAATTCTTTGGGAAGTGCTCAAGGAAATCTTCGTACATGAGAGGCCATGCGTCTAGGTTATAATAGATATCATATGGCCACATAATTATCCTTGGTCGACCCAATAGACCCCAATGAAAAATGAGAAGATTACTATCATCTTTTTTCCAATGGTGAGTCTTCTCTTGACATATAACTATCTCCACTGTCTCCAAGTGAATATTATATTTCAAATAAACTCCAAGATCATATAGGTAGTGCCCATAGATATACTCAGCAAGTGGATGCGCACAACCCTATCTTATGATAACACGAGGTTGTATGTCATTAGACATCTTGTATGATAGTGGCAAAACACCCTTCCAAAGTTGGGTTCACCTCACCCTATTTGATTCACCAAATATACCTACTAAATGTTGTATAGAATACAACACACTTTTCTATCTTTGTTTAGGGAGAACCTCCACGACTAGAGACCACCGTTCTATTCCCCCTGTTATCTTTCGACCCTAAGAACTCTCTTACGGTAACACTCTTATTACACGAAAGGAATTATGAAAGCGAGAAAGGGTGAGCACAACTAGCCCGAAGAAGGAATATCATGACTAAAGATAATTAAATTATCAATAGCTTTCATCAATAATAAATCGTAGATTTAGAACATATGGTAGATGATAAAACTTTTTAACCATAGTTCATAGTGAACGAAGCAATCCATTAGAAGAGTCAAATAGACCATAAGGTCTATTATCTTCTTTATGTTAAAAGTCCACCAATAATGTTTTATCCATGTAAAATAAATCAGCAATTCCTGTCCACAATCATATGAATAACTCATAATCATAATTGTGGTTCTAAATTCCTCTTCGCAACTAGGACGAAGATAATTCTCATCACCTATCTTCACCTGAAACATCAAAAATCATGGTTATACCAAATCAGAATTCCTGCTTATAATTATACTAATAAATTTATCTTTGCACCACGACCAAAGATATTCATTAACAATTCATCTTTGCACTACATGCCAAAGACATACAACTGTATTTTAGAAGAGTCAAGTAGAACATGATATCTACTATCTTCTACGCATTTAAAAGTGTATAATAAATATTTTATCGCTGAGACTCAGCTTAATAAATAATCCACATCATCGAATCACCCCTGAACTACGACCAAGGTTATTCGTTAATATCACATCCATGAATTTATATTTCATCGCTGAGACTCAGCTCGATAATCAATCCATATCACTGAATTATCCATGCACCACGCCACGAGATATTCATTATTATCACATCCATGAATTAATATTTCATCATTTGGGACTCATTTCAATAATTAATCCACATCATCAAATCATCCCCACCACTACAGCCAAGGATATTCATTAGTATCACGACCACGAATTATCCATGCACTACGGCCAAAGATAATCGTGTTTTCATCAATTGATTCCCGATCATGCCATAAAACAATTCATCTTTGCACCCTTGGTCAAAGAGAATCCATAGCCATAATCATACCAAAAACTGTCCATCAATGCACTACGGGCCAATGAGGACTTTTTCCACATCATTTGTAACATTACGGTCATGATTATACCGAATAATCCCTAGTCGTAATCATACCAAGTCCATCTATGCACTACAGGCCACATATGACTTTCAACATAATATAAGCATGAGGATGATGACAATGATATAAGAATCAATCAAATGAGATAAAGGATAAATATTAAACATTTATAATATAATTTATCCATCGTTAAATAATAACCAAATGTTATCAATCACTTAATAATCTCATAATCTAATATCATTAATATTATAACAATATTTCAATCATTTCTTAAACTTATAAATAATTTATTTCAATTGTTTACACTTTATCAAATAATGCATTTAATCATTCAAAAATGTCATACTCATAAGATTTCATAATCAATGATCAAATCCCTCATCAAAATCTGCATATACCCTTATAGGATTCTCAAGGCATAAAATCCTATTTTCCAATTTTATTACTTCACATAACATATTTAATTCATTTATTCATATCTAGTTCATTTTTATGAAAAATACCAAATCAGTCCCAAAACATATTTTTTTTCTGGGATTTAGCAGAATATAGTCCCATCTTGAACATATATTTTTCTCAGAATTTTTAAAATTTATTTACTATTTTTCATATAGATAAAACTGCCGAATATTTAGACATTTATCATAAATTGTACTTTTGTCCAAAAATTCCAAAATTTACAGGGTATACTCCTGTTATATACATGTACTCCCAATAAAAATTTCACCAATTTTGGAGTTAACCACAAGGAGTTATAAGAGTTTACTTTTAAAATAGTCTTTTCCTATAAAATCCATAACTCTTAATCTATACATCCAAAAATTGCCATTTTTGGACACAATTTAGAAAACTCATTAAATTATCATTTCAAATTTTTCCAGAATTTTTGAGGGTCAGAAAAATTACGAATCTGCCCCTGGCAGAAACCCCTTTTTAATGAAAATACTATTCGTATGAATACGAAGGATCATTCACCATGCATGTGGTAATCCACATAGACAGGTTATTCCAACAGAATAATAAAGAATGGAATAACAGAAGGATTCACCATGCGCATGTATGCGATCGCACGCACAAAGGTTATTCCCAATGTAATAATAAATAATGGAACTGGTCAAAGCGTAAACGCATGCATACATGATATTTCGATAGAATAATAAATAATGAAACCGTGTTCACAGTAAACGCACGCAGACATGTGATATTCCGGCGAATAATAAAGAACGAAATAATAAATAATGGAACCAGTCAAAGTAATAATGCATCGACATGATATTCCAACAGAATAATAAAAATGTAATAATGGAAGAATTTTACCAAGTATAGGGTATCCCATGATACCCCTGGTTATTCCAACAGAATAATAAAGAATGTAATAATGAAGTTCTCTTCACTTAATAAGAAAGAAAGAATACCCCTTACGAGTACAAAAAATAATATCCCCTACCTTAGAAAGAAGAGTACTGGATATAGAAGTAGTGAAGTAGCAGAACACTTTTCTTCTTTCTTTCTATAGTTTCTCTCTCTAGAGTTTCAGTGAATTCGTAAGAAATAATGAATGATTGAACTTCTATTTATAGAAAAATGGACTGCATAGTAACTAACTCAAGAACGGTCCAGATTGATTTACTTTAATCTGACGGTCCATATTTAAAGCAAAATCTTTTAAATAAAATAAAATATATTCTATTTATAATCTAATAAAACAAATAACTTTATAAAAGATTTTACTATGCAAATACTATGCAAGCACTATGCAAACACTATGCATAATAAAATATAATATATTCTATTTATAGAATAACTTTATAAAAGTATTCTTTTTTATATAAAAAGCTTTTCTGTTTTATTACATTAATAATACCAATAAAACAAAACTGAGTGACTTATCACATAAGCATCAATAATCAATACCGTGCTATTTATCAAAATAGAAAAAACAATTGAATACTTTTATTTCATAAAATTCAGGGTCTCACAACAATCTTCCACCGTCAATGTGCATGAAGGACCCGTATATTTTCTTTAATTTACTCATATCGGGGGATAAGAGTCCTACAAAAGACATAAATATACGTGTACCTCAGACCGTTAGTTGATGAACTTAAGATGCTGTGGGAGACGGGGGTTCAGTCTTATGATAAATCGGTTAAGCAGAATTTTGTGATAAAGGTTTCCCTGTTGTGGAGTATCACTGACTATCCGACATTTGGGATAATTAGTGGTTGGTCGACTCATGGGAAGTTGTCATGTCCAGTCTGTATGGGGGATGTGCAAGGCACACAACTACTACACGGTCGGGAAACTACTTTCTTTGGAACTGCTCGTAGATTCTTACCTACTGAACACAGTTATAGAAAGATGTTTTCACAGTTCAACAGAAAGACAGAGAAGAAGGGTGTTGTTGGTCGATTGTCAGGGAATGAGGTCTTGGGTTGGCTCAATGATCTGAAATTTCCACTACCAGGGAAGGAGCATGGTAAGTTGAGAGTGAGACCCCCAAAATAGGTATACATCAAAATTCACGTAAAGATTTGGAGGCTAAACATCAACATATCTGGCCCTAACAACTGAACCAACAACTTCATTAATTTACCAACAACGTGTGAAAATTTGCAAGTGGGTAAGTGTGACACCCCAAAATAGGTATATCATGTGAGTTTAAATACAAAATACAACTTCATTAATACAATAGAGTATACAAACTCATATTGTGAGTCCTCATTCAAAAAAATTATTATTATCACTATTTTACAAAAATAGTGAGGACTGCTAAAACCACTTTCTAGAACCATCATTCCATTACCCGACTACTTTTCATTTACATTCTCGCTTCACGAGAAGAACAATGGAACAAAAAGGAAAAGGGTGAGCTCAACTAGCCCGATAAAGAATATTATGACTAAGATAATATACAACAATTTATCATTAGTCTTGACGAGGGAAAAATCGATAGAATATAATAGACAACAAGTTTTAGATCAACAATGCTGCGGTGAAACACAATCCATTAGAAGAGTCAAGTAGAGAATGAATTCTACTATCTTCTAAAATTTAAAAGTTCATCATCAATATTTTATCATTGTAACATCAATCAATATACATCTTGAATCAAATATTCATCTTTGCACTACAGGCCAAAGATATTCATTTTATATCTTTTTGTTGGTCATGTTCATCTCAACACATGTACATCTTAGCACTACTGGCCAAAGATATTCATCAGAAATCATTCATCTTTGCCTCTGAGCCAAAGATATTGATAATATCATCATTTAGGGTGAGGATGATGAAAAATATTTTAAAAAAAGCGAATCCGATGAGACAAAAGAATAAATATTTGGGATTCGTACTTGGTTTATCCATGTTCAAAAACACCCATAATATACCATAGTGGAGTAAAACTTCAAGCATAACGATCAAAACATGGATCTGATTAAAGATAGTAACAAAATATATATCTTGGATAAAGAAGAGAAAATTTCATTTTTTTTTGAATAGTGTAGTGATTCGTGAATAGTAAATGATATCGTGAATATAGTCGTATCGTGAATAGTAACTTTGACACACAAAAAAGGTAGAAATTCCACAATAATATTCATATCAATATTTTTGGCATAATGATATTAGAAGAAATAATATCATTTATAAAAAAATAACATCTCTTACCTCAAAAAAGGCAAGTACTTACATTTGGAATACTGGATATAGTGCTGAAGGAACTTGCACCGTATAGTAACACTCAAAGTATCAAAATACTCACAAGAATACGCTCGATAATATAGAGAGAGAAATCTTTAGTTTTTGGTGTGATTTTCAATTCTAACCTAAGCACCCTATTTATAGGAAAATGCTTAGAACACCAAAACAGAAAATTTAATAAAATATTAATATATATTAAAATTTCCTATGCCCACTTAGACTTCTGAATTCAGCATGTTTACAACACATGTGGGGCCCACTCAATTGCAAAAAATGTATTAATTAAAAATAATAATTAAAACTTCAATAATTCATAATAAATAGCTCTTTTATCAGAAAAATTCGAATCTTATGTCCTTCCATAGAAATTCAATTCTCTACAACTTTGTTAGTTTAAGTTTTTCCACATTCCAAACAGAAATTGGCCGAAATCCACATACAGACGATTTTTGCATTTATAATCAAATTCGGTCAAGAAATGGGGCCCACCAACACACAAAACATGTGTTAAATATTTTTAATAACAAAAATATTCTTCCTCCTCATTTATTCATATATCCCACATTCATTGTAAAAATATCACCATTATTATATTATTATAATATAATAATAAATTATTTTATCGAGAAAAGATAAAATATCAATTTTCAACAATTGTCACTTTTCTAAAATTCCTCCATTTATATCCACATAAATAAATATTTTTCTTATCATCATATAAATTAATAATTAATTATTCACAAATAATATTACTGAGAATCACAATAATGAATGACGAGTATTTCGAGGAAGAGGGGCTTTCGATAAGGATTTTCTCACTTCTTGGTGGCATGATTAGGTGACCAAACCTCTCCTTAGGCAGAACTTTCTAGACATTGCCAATAATGTTATCTAGTAATATTATTAAAATAATATGAATTATTGATCGATAATGGAAAAATATTGTGTAGTGACAATTATTAAAACAACAATAATATAAAATATCAGCGTAGCAATTATTGAATCGATAAAATAAAATATTGAGCGAGTAATTCTTTGTAACAATTATTGAGTAGTGCTTCTTTACGTAAGAATCAATAATTGGTGCAATATCAAATGGTGTCTTCTTTATGCAACAATGTGTATTACTGTGTTTTAACCACCGGGTATTCCAACAGTATTAGCGGTAACAACTACGTCGTTATTTATAAACAACTTATACTTGTCGTTTTCTTCATCCAATCGCTTTCCGTTATGGGCCCCACAAAAATTCTTGCGTCGTCAATACGAATATTCCCAACAAGAAGAATATTCCACGACCAAACGAATATTCCCAAAAATATAATGAATATTTTATAACCACTTGCTTATTTGAAATATTTGCGCATTTTACCCATAACTAACCACATTAATCAATTCAACCCTTACTATTTCAAAATAATAAATAGAGAAATTCAATTTCATTTATAATAAGTTGGGGTCTTACAACCTCCCCTCCTTATGAAATTTCGTCCTCGAAATTGGCGACGTCACGATACAGTGTTTGAAAAAGGTGAGGATACCTGCTTTCATTTCCATTTCAACTCCCGGTCATTTCCTCGATAGCATGGTTCCTCCATAAAACTTTGACTTGTGGTATGACCTTTTGTGCGTGGGACATGCTCCTTTCTATCCAAGATCTTGGTGGTACCTCCTCGTACGTTAAATCTTGGCTATCTAAATGCGGTTCTAACTTCGATAATGTGGTTCGGGTCCTTCACATATTCTGAAGCAGCAGATATGTGAAAAATGTTATGAACACGAGACATGCTTGGATGTAAGCGAGTCTATAGGCCACATTTCCTACTCGGTCGAGAATGCGAAATGGACCGATAAATCATGGATTGAGCTTTCCTCTCTTCCGAATCTTGTAACTCCCTTCCATGGAGCAATACGTAACAATACATGATCCCCGATGTCAAATTTCACGTCCTTTCGATGAAGATCCGCATAACTCTTTTGTCGATCTTGTGTCGTTTGTATACGTTGTCGAATCGTTTGGATCTTCTCTGTAGTCATTCGTACCAACTCTGGTCCCAACAACGTTTCTTCTCCCACCTCATCCCAACATCTGGGAGAAGCGACACTTTTCGTCCATATAATGCCTCGAATGGAGCCACACCTATACTTGCACGATAAGCTGTTGTTGTAGGAGAATTCCACCGATGGTAGGTACTTATCCCAACTCCCTTTGAAATCTAGGACACAAAGTCTTAATAGATCTTCAAGAGTTTGAATAGTCCTCTCGATTGTCCGTCTGGTTTGAGGATGGTATGCGGCCCAGATAAATAAATCCGTGCCCATAGCTTTTCTGCAAGCTAACCCAAAATCTTGAAGTGAATCTTGGGTCACGATCCGAAACTATGGATCTTGGCATGCCATGCAATCTCACAATCTCATTTACGTACATACTAGCAAGGCGTTCAAGGGAATAAGTCTCCGTATAGGCAAGAAATGGGCGAGACTTGGTTAATCTATCAACAATAACCCAAATCGCATCTATGCCTTGAGAAACCTTGGGAAGACACATGCTTGAAATCCATAGTAATGTGTTTCCACTTCCATTTCAAAATCTCAAGTGGTTGCTAATGGACCCTTTGGCACTTGATGCTCGCCTTTACACGTTGACAAGTTAAACACCTCGAGATAAACCCGCGATCTCTCTCTTCATATTGTTCCACCAAAATGTATGTCGAAGATCATGATACATTTTGGTACTCTCGAGATGGATTGCAAGCGGTGTGTTGTGTGCCTCCATCATGATTCTATGCTTCAAGTCGAATCGTTAGGAACACAAAGTGCGGAGTTGACTCGAAGTATTCCTTCTTCATCGATTCTTGCTTAGGAATAGCACCTTCTTGCACTTTCTTCTTCATCGCGCATCGGCTCCATGTCAAGTAGCTTGAAGCGACTTTAACTTTATCGATTAAAGTCGGTTCTACTTCGTATGCTTGATATCATCATGTGGGTACTTGGAGCCTTTATCTCTATCTCCATCCTTTGCAAGTCATACAAAATGGGCCTTTGTGTTAACAACATTGCACTTGTGCCGCATATGATCTTCTACTCAATCGTCGGCTACCACGTTTGCTTTTTCGAGGATGGTATTGGATGGTATGGTCGTAATCTTTCAATAACTTTCGAGCCAACGTCGTTGCCGCATGTTGAGTTCCTTTTGGGTGAAGAAATATTTGAGGCTTTTATGATCGTATAGATCTCCACTTTCTCCCATACTGGTAGTGTCTCTAGATCTTCAATGTAAAATGAGCTGCATGACTCTAGATCATGAGTAGGATAATTCCTCTCATATTCTTTGAGTTGTCGCGAGGCATAGGCTATGACTTTCCCATGTTGCATGAGAACACATCCTAACCCTTTGCCCGAAGCATCACTGTAGATAACAAATCCATCCGAACCAGACGGTATTGTCAGAACAGGTGCCGAAATGAGTCTCCTCTTGAGTTCTTGGAAACTCTTCTCGCATTCCTCGCTCCATACGAATTTTGTATCTTTACGAGTCAGCTGAGTTAACGGAGTAGCGATTCAAGAAAATCCTTCCACGAATCTTCGATAATAACCATTAAGCCCGAAAGCTACGTGCTTGGTCTGCAGACTTGGTTGCTCCCAACTTTGTATTGCTTGATCTTGGCCGGGTCAGCAGACACTCCATGTTTTGACACCATGTGCCCAAGGAATACTACTTCCTCAAGCGAACTCGCATTTCTTGACTTGGCATATAGCTTGTTATCACGAAGCCTTTGCGATTACCGACTTCAAATGGCGCTCATGATCTTCACGGCTTTTGGAATAGATGAGGATGTCATCAATAAAAACAACAACGGCTGATCCAAATATTCCTTGAATACTCGGTTCATCATATCCATGAAAGCGGCGGGGAGCATTAGTCGATCAAAAGACATGACTAAGAATTCATAATGCCGTCATCGAGTTACGAAGGCGGTCTTTGGAATATCCTCGATTTTAACCTTGGTGATGATGATATCCAGAACGAAGATCGATTTTTAAAAAGAATTGTGCTCCTTGTAACTAGTCAAACAGGTCATCAATGCGAGGTAGCGAATACCTATTTTTGATGGTGACATGGTTCAATTCTCGATAGTCAATACAAGGTCGCATACTCCCATCTTTCTTCTTTACAAATAAAGCAGGAGCACCCCGAGGAGATGTACTAGGATGAATGAAACCGATGTCCAACAACTCTTGTAGTTGGACCTTTAACTCTGAAGTTCAATAGGAGCCATTCGATATGGGGTTTTAGAAATGGGCTTTGTACCGGGTTTAAGGTCGATAAAGAATTCAACTTCACGTTCGGGGGTAGGCCAGGGAAGTTCTTGAAATCGTCGGAAATTCACTAACAATAGAAATATTATTCACATCGATGTGTTTTTGTTCAGAAGTCGTGACATGGGCTAAGAAAGCTTGACATCCATTTTTCAATAAGCGAATAGCTTTATGGCTTGATATAGCGGTGATTGACTTTAGTGGTTTGGTTGTTTGAATTCGCATAATGAGGTTGGTTAGGAATATGAAAACTAATGACCTTATGAAAATAATCAATTTTAGCATGATGAGTGGTTAACCAATCAATCCCTAAAATCACATCAAATGCAAGTATTTTCAGCGAAATAAGATCGGCGAAGTAATGTGATGGTTCCAACTTGAATCAAACAAGATTTATAAGCAGTGTAGATGTATGCGAAAGTTTCTCTAGCAGAGTCTCAATAGATAAGTCGAGGTCTAATTTCTCGAGTCAAGTTCAATCGTTGAGCACAAGCGGAGAGATAAAAGAATGGGTAGAGGCCGGTATCTAATAAGGTATAAACTTAGCAAGAATTTATGATTAGCTTACCGTGATCACCTCGTTTTGGTTCCTCGCATTTTGACCGATCGACAAAGCGCTCTTCCAGAGGCAGATTGACTTTGACTTTTACGGGATGACCTTTTGAGTCACCATCCCATTTGGACTTGGTTTCGCTCTGATCTACAATCTCGGCGATATGTCCTTCCTTTCCATAACTATAACATACCTTGAACTATTGCGGACAGTTTGGGCTGATGTGTCCCTCTTTTCCACATTTATAGCATACGACCGGTGGTCGTTCTCCTCCCTTAGAAACAGTTGATGTTGGTGCTGACATCTTCACGTTGTCATTGTTGTATCTTCTCTTCTTGAAATCTCCTCCCGACTTCCTTCTTCTATTATCATGGCCACGATTACCACCGGAAGTGGTTCGCTTTTGTCAGAATGTTTTTTCCTCCCATTTGGTTTTCATTGCTCTCAGATGTTCTGCCTTGCCACCGGTATGACCACAGTTGTGGTCCCTCGGTTGAACATACTCATTATCTCGCTCTAATAATTGAGCCTCGTTTACAACATCTGAATATAAAGAAAATTTATGAGAGATAAGATATTGCCGAATCTCGGGTTTTAAACCTCTCAGAAACATCCTCGTCATTCGTTCCTCATTCTCTACCAAATGAGGTGCAAACCTGGATAACTCTGCGAACTTCGCCTCGTATTGGGACACCGTCATTTTGTTTTGTTCTAGTCTAATAAACTCTACCTCCTTCATATGGCGAATACTTTCAGGAAAGTACTTGTCGTTGAAAAGTTTCTGAAACATTTCCCAAGACATCTTTGAGTGCGGCGGTGAGTACGTTTCTGAGACTCCCACCGATGAGTCGCCTCGCCCCGGAACATAAAGGTGGCGAATGGAACCTTCTATTCTCTCGTGCATCCCAAGACATCGAATATCTTGGTAATTTTGTTTAACCCACGTCTCTGCCTTGATGGGATCGGCTTTCCAATAAATTCGGTGGTCCCTGACTCTTTGAGCTGCTTGGCGTGACAATCAGCGCGTTCTTATCATTTCCACCGTATTTTGTATACGAGTCTCCCTAAATACGGTTTTGCATGAAGCGCAAAAAAGCTTCTAAACATCCATCATTCATCATTTTGTTCGGTAGTGTTGTTTTCTGGGAGGAATATTTCCTTCTGTTGCACGTTCCACAGGTGGTGATTAAAGGTGTCTCCACGGTCTCATTCACTCTCCTTTGTTAATATTCTAAATTTGCCATTCTCAAATATTGCCATAAAACAAGGGTTAATTAAAGAAATTAACATGCCACATAATATCCTTATATTATGCGACCAAACAAATAAGCTTAGGTATGACACCTTTAGCGAAGGATTACTCGTCTCTCCCTCTAGTTCTATTCCCGATCTCATGGAGACCATATCCTAAGCTCTGATACCATTGTGACACCCCAAAATAGGTATACATCACCCATTACGAGGTTGCCAAATACATGGTACACGAAGCAAATACAACTTCATTAATACAATTGTCGTGTAAAATACGACAACACATATCTTGTGAGTTTAAATACAAATCTTATCTAATAGAGAGTATACAAACTCAAAAGGAGTCCTCATTAAAATTATTATTACACTATTTTACAAAAATAGTGAGGAATTTGCTAAAACCACTTTCTAGAACCATCATTCCACACCAGACTACTTCCCGCTACATTCTCGCTTACGAGAAGAACAATGGAACAAAAAAGGAAAAGGGTGAGCTCAACTAGCCCGATAAAGAATATTATGACTAAGATAATATACAACAATTTATCATTAGTCTTCAACAGGGAAAAATCGATAGAATATAATAGACAACAAGTTTTAGATCAACAAGCTGCGGTGAAACAACAATCCATTAGAAGAGTTAAGTAGAGAATGAATTCTACTATCTTCTAAGATTTAAAAGTCCATCATCAATATTTTATCCTGTAACATCAATCAATATACATCTTGAATCAAATATTCATCTTTTGCACTATAGGCCAAAGATATTCATTTGTATCTTTGTTGGTCATGTTCATTCATCTCGTTGGTCATGTTCATATCATCTTAGTACATCTTAGCACTACGGACCAAAGATATTCATCGAAATCATTCATCTTTTTACACTCTGGCCAAAGATATTGATAATATCATCATTTAGGGTGAGGATGATGAAAATATTTTAAAGAAAAGCGAATCCGATTGAGACAAAAGAACAAATATTTGGGATTCGTACTTGGTTTATCCATGTTCAAAAACACCCATAATATACCATAGTGGAGTAAAACTCAAGCATAACGATCAAAACATGGATCTGATCAAAGATAGTAACAAAATATATATGGGACAAAGAGAGAAAATTTCATTTTTTTTGAATGAATAATGTAAATGATTCGTGAATAATGCCGTATACGTGAATAGTAACCCCGACACAAAAAGGTAGAAATTCCACAATAATATTCATATCAATATTTCGGCATAATGATATTAGAAGAAATAATATCATTTATAAAAAAATAACATCCCTTACCTCAAAAAAATAGTACTTCTGACTGGAATACTGGATATAGTGCGTTGAAGGAACTTGAACCGTATAGCAACACTCAAAGTATCAAAATACTCACAAGAATACGCTCGATAATATAGAGAGAGAAATCTTTAGTTTCTAGTGTGATTTTTAATTCTAACCTAAGCACCTTATTTATAGAAAAATGCTTAGAACACCAAAGCAGAAAATTTAATAAAATATTAATATATATTAAAATTTTCCTACGTCCACTTAGACTTATGAATTCAGTATGTTTACAACACATGTGGGGCCCACTCAATTGTAAAAAATGTTTTTATTAAAAAAATAATTAAAATTTAAAAAATTAATTATTCCGAAACTTCAATGATTCATAATAAATAGCCCTTTTATCAGAAAAATTCGAATCTTATGTCCTTCTATAGGAAATTCAATTCTCTACAACTTTGTAAGTTTAAGTTTTTCCAAATTCCAAACAGAAATTGACCGAAATCCACATACGGACGATTTTGCAGGCTATAATCAAATTCCAGTCAAAAAATGGGGCCCATAAACACACAAAACATGTGTTAAATATTTTAATAACAAAAATATTCTTCCTCCTCATTTATTCATATATCCCACATTCATTGTAAAAATATCACCATTATTATATTATTATAATATAATAATAAATTATTTTATCAGAAAAGATAAAATATCAATTTTCAACAATTGTCACTTTTCTAAAAATTCCTCCATTTATATCCACATAAATAAATATTTTCCTTATCATATAAATCAATAATTAATTATTCACAAATAATATTATACGAAATCACAATAATGACAACGGTAGGTTCGAGGAAAGAGGGGGCTTTCGATAAGGATTTCTCCTTCTTGGTGACAATAATGTTATCTGATTAGGTGACCGAACCTCTCCTTGAGAAAGCAGAACTTTCTAGACATTGCCAATAATGTTATCTAGTAATATTATTAAAATAATATGAATCATTGATCGATAATGGGAAATCTTGTGTAGTGACAATTATTAAAACAACAATAATATAAAATATCAGCGTATCAATTATTGAATCAATAAAATAAAATATTGAGCGCCCCCAATCCGGGTACTTCATTTAATTCAATTTGTAACAATTATTAGTAGTATCTTCTTACGTAAGAAAGGATAATTGGTGCAATAACCAGTTTTAGTTGCATTGTTTAATTGCAAGAGTGAGCAAACAATTGCTCTCCGACATAAAGAGAGTATAATAACAACATGAGTGAACACGAATCGAATGATAAAGAACTTGTTCTACTTAATCAAAATAGAAAACAAGTTTGAACTTTAATTATCTCGAGGGTCTTATGACCACTTAACTATGTCCACGGTGTTTAGGTATTATTACCTTAACCTTACTTGATCATTAAACTGCACCGACAGACTCTTCTTAACGTACTTTCAGGGGATCACCCTTTGTACCATGTATTGTGCATAAACATCTAAATGTTACACGTACAAAATCCCCTATGTTAGGGTTGTTCGTCTCAGTTTGAATTTAGAATTTCCGCACTAAAGAAAGTTTAGTTTGGAACTAGCTTATTAGTGTTTCTAGAATTTTAGAACACTTATTCAATTCCATAAATAAAGATTTAATGCAAGAATGTATAACTGAACAAGGCTATCAAAGTCAAAGATCGAATATCGACAATATATAACTGAATAAGCATGATATATATGCAGAGTATTATATTCAAGGAATTAAAACAATCTCCTTTGAATCAATGTGTTAGAACAATATATGTTTTGAATACTAATAACAAGAAATGAGAATGTGAAACTCATTCGATGTAACGAATTAGGTTACATGAGCTTATTCAATCATATATCAGAATAGAATCAATAGTCTTGCTCAATGACAAATATAAGATTTAGAAACTTGCACATTTATGAAAGTAGAGTTAGAGAACTTGCATAACCATAACAAACTAACTCAATGAAAGTATGGAGTTAGAAGACTTGCCATGTTTGTAAGCTACACAAATGAAATAATCTCCAATTACCTTACACATATCATCGAAATCGCAACAACAATTAATTGTATGAATATTAGCTTTAGGGTTTAAACCATCATTTAGGTCATAACCCTAACGTAGCACCTAACCATTTAGGTTAACAAACTTAACGTTTCGGAAATTACACATTGATCAGCATAACTCAGTCGTTCAACTCTATCTTTCGAAAACATCTCAATTGATTTCATTTTATAACTTATTTAAATAATTATTTCAAATCTTTGTACTTAGCATTTCAACATATTAACATCTGTTATTATAGTTTATAACATGTTCTAACATCAATAACATACTCACTAAACTAACACAAGTTCGACAAGCCTGACCTGCAAACAAGTAGACCTCACTTTGTCTCGGATTCAGGGTGTGGTAAGGCTAACATGTACATATTGACTTGGGCAAAGAATTGCGCCATTTTTTGCCTTGGCACCAGAAATAGGTCTGTTACTGTGCATGACATGACCTTGACTTCGACGGTGAACAATAAAATTTTTTAGCCCAACTAACACAAATTTTCACCCATCAAACGGTGATAACAACATGTAAAATAAATATACAACTATCCTAAACATGATTGCTAACATATTCAACCACTTTGCACAATTTATCATCAAGTAACACTAGTTTAATTTCTCAAAATTCCATATTTTCACATAAAACTCCATTTTTGAACTTCTTTCACAGAAATCATCACTGTGACTTCGATTCTTGTCCTAATTACTTCGTTCAAATTACGCTATGTGTGTTTCTTAATAAACTAGCATAATCCAATAACAAACCACAGTTTACCACACATATAAAGCATCAAATCTCATACTTTCTAAAGCCATACTATATAAACATGAACACTGTGATTTTCAATTCCTTTCTAAAACCCGAATTCTTATAAATTTGATAACAGATAACATGTACACATGATAATCAACAGAGTTTTGAAATTCTACAAGAATATGTATACATCACAATTCTCGTGATTTCACATTGTATCAAAAAGATATACACATATACAACTAAAACTAAATAATAATAATAGGAATAATTTATACCTTGATTAATGAATGCTAAACAAAGATGATAACCTCTCAAAACCCCGGTGATCTTCTCTGTGTTCTCTTCTTCCAAGCTCTCTCTCTCAACACTCTGCTCTTTCTCCTTAGCCAAATACGAGAATAAGAAAAACTAGACGCTTGTAAACATAAACTGAACCCACGTTCATCAGTTTAAAAATAAAAAGACTCGTCAGTTGGAATAATGCCAAAGGCCACAAGGCCCTGTTTTGCTAACCAAAACTCTCCCAACTAAATTATTTTAATAACATTTATATTATATAGTTTTATGTCACACTTTTAGTAGATTAATTTAAATAACTTAGTTTAGCTAATTTAAATAACTTATATAATAATAATAAAAATCTCATTATCATTAAAATTAATAAATAATTACATATCTAATTTAATTAGAAACATCACTTTATTTATTTTATTTGTTTCCATTAAATTAAATAATTTATTTAATTTAATTATTTTTTTAAATATTAAATAATTGATTTAATTTAATTACTTCCTTAAATTAAGTCCAACAAATAAAATTATCATTACTCGATTCAATTAACATTAATCAATTTAGCTACTAAATTAATTCATGACAATTCATCTAATATTTATTTTTCTCTATAAATAAATTATTTTAAATATTTATTTAATTCCATAAATATTTAAATTAAATTACAAATTTCTTGATCGTTACATCCTTTCCTCCTTAAAAGGATTACGTCCCCGTAATCACAACTCGAAAAATTCATTCATTACATTCTTCCTCCTTAACAAGATTACGTCCCCGTAATCGCTATACAAAATTAAGCAAACAACCGAGGATAATTCTTCATCATAACATTTTCAAGTTCCCACGTAGCTTCCTCAGCATTGTGGTTCCTCCAGATTACCTTAACAGAAGGTATCACCTTATTCCTCAGTACTTGCTCTTTTCTGTCAACAATTTGAAAAGGGACTTCTTCATATGTTAAGTCTTTCTCAAACTGTAAGGGCTCATATTCTATAACATGCCTATAATCAGGCTTATATGGTCTCAATACTGAGATGTGGAAAACATTATGCATATGCATTAACTCTGGAGGTAAGGCTACCTCGTATGCCACTTCGCCAACTCGTCAAAGCACTTCGAAAGGTCTTATAAATATAGGGCTCAATTTCCCTTTCTTGCCAAATCGAATTTTCCCCTTCTAGGGAGATACTTTCAAGAAAACATAACTACCAACATCGAATTCCCGATTTTGCCGGTCTTCGATCGGCATATTTCCTTACTTCTATCTTGTGCAAATTTATCAATCTTGCTCGAATCACCTTGATGATTGCGACGGTTTGTTGCACCAACTCTGGACCCAATAGCTGACGTTCTCCTACCTCATCCCAGCATAACGGAGTTCTGCATTTTCTGTCGTATAACGCTTCGTAAGGCGGCATGCCAATACTCGCGTGATAACTATTATTATATGAAAATTCAACCAATGGTAAATGATCATCCCAATTTCCCTTGAAATCCATAATACATGCTCTGAGCATATCTTTTAGTGTTTGGATGGTTCTCTCGCTTTGTCCGTCGGTTTGAGGATGGTATGTTGTGCTCATTCTCAGCTGTGTTCCCAAACATTCTTGTAGTCGTTTCTAGAAATTAGATGTGAAACGTGGATCTCTGTCTGACACAATGGACACAGGTACACCATGTCTTGACACAATTTCCTTTATGTACAGTTTTGCTAATCGATCTAGGGTAAATCGAATCTTGATCGGCAAAAAGTGAGCCGACTTTGTCAATAGATCAACAATTACCCAAACGACGTTATACCCTTGCTGAGTCGTTGGAAGTCCTACCACAAAATCCATTGTGATATGCTCCCATTTCCATTCTGGTATCTCTAACGGTTGTAACAATTCGCTTGGCCTTTGATGTTCAGCTTTAACTTTCTGACATGTTAAGCATTTCGCCACACACTCAGCCACATCCCTCTTCATATTCGGCCACCAAAAATGATGTCTAAGATCTTGGTACATTTTCTTACTTCTAGGGTGAATCGAATATCTTGAGTTCTGAGCCTCACTCAGGATTTCTTCTTTAATTTCTGGTACTTGCGGTACCCAAATTCTCCCTTCGAACCGAAGTAACCCTTCCGAATCGATTTTGAATTTGTTTTCCTCACCTTCAGCTATTTTCTATTTTATCTTGTCGCAGTCTTCATCCTGAAGTTGTGCATTCTTCACTTTATCTACCAACGTTGAATCATTTCCTATCTGGAACAACTTTTCATCGCATTTTGTCGAATATTTAATTTCCAACTCCATCTTAGCCATTTCCGACACTAGCTTCTCCTGGGCTGTCAACAACATTAACTTCTCTCATCCCTTCCTACTTAAGGCATCAGCAACAACATTCGCCTTTCCGGGATGATAGAATATCTCGCAATCATAATGTAACGATCCCAAAATTCATACAATTTAATTCTCGACTTCGGTCGTTAATAATACATTAAACCTCTAATTTTACATCATGAAACGATAATACAACCATTGAAATTTGCGGAATAATTAAAATTTTCTATTACAAACTATCCTCGTTCCCAAAACCTTCAACCTTTACATCTAAATATCTCAGAATCATTTTAATACTATAATAGTTTACATTCGCAAAATAATATTACAATTCAACATTAATACATTATTCGAAACATTAGACATGGTTTACAAGAATAACAACTTAGCTAGGATATTAAATCTTCATATATCACTTTTGATCCATAACAATCAAGTAGAACATAGCGTTACCTTCAATTCTTTAATCTGCAAAAATGGTTATTTGCAAGAATGAGCTCGACAGCTCAGCAAAATATAACAGTTTTCATGCATCACGTAGCACATAATAACATGCTCAACATACAAGAATAATCATAAACAAACATAGCATACATGTTGTAGTTCACATAACAACTATAAAGATTGAGTTCCTTACTCAATCAACATTCATAGTTCAATCATCATAGTCATAGATTGACTTTTACATTTCATACTTTTGACATATATAATACATCATACACTAAAATTTTAAAGCAGATCATCATCAAGTTCACATAGCAAAAAGGAACTGAAAGACTTGCCTTTACCGGCGTTTTACCAACACTCTAATACTTCGCGTCCTTGCACAACCTACACTGTATGTGAGATTGATAATAAATAAAATCAATACTCAATCTCATAGTCAAATTTATTCTAAGACATGCATTTATCTATTATCCTTTATAATGTCTTTATAGACATCTAACTATTTTATATGCAACTCGGTTTTATTTTTCATTTTCATCACCACACATGCTAGACTATCACACTTGTAGTTTAATGTGCGTATATCACACCATTTTATTATACCACTTTGGTTTCAAAAATGCATATTCAACACATTGTTTACATGTTTAATTTTCCTTCATAAATCAAAAATTACCCTTTTCGATTTCTTTCCATTATTATTCTTGTATTATCATCTTTTCATACTTAGATATCCAATATTAGCCATTAGTTAGACACTTTGTATACCAAAGTTTAGAAAACACTATTACTCTTAGGCATTTTATCGAGCACGTTATGTGCACACATTAACTTATCTCAACTCTTGATCTTAAATGGTTAATTAGGCATAGAATATGATAACACATATCTATACTCATTACATACGTCAAAACATATTTTTAATCATCAAAATATATCATCACCCAAAATCTTAATTCAAACAGAATTATAAAACTCATCTTCACAATTTCTTTAACAAAACGTTGTTTTCGTTTTTTAACGAACTCGCTCGTTACATGTCCGCTTTTTGTTCCTTCTTATATAGAATTAACCCTTAATCAGTGTACTACAACCTCATCTAGGCCTTAAAGTCAGACCCTTATCCATCTAAACCAGATTCTGTAATTCATCAACTAGTCTAGAAAATATCATTTTCTGGACATCCTTACTAAAAAATTTATTTCGGACATGATCCGGTCCATAAAATGGCTCAATCTTGCGTGTCTAGCTATTACACTTCCATATCTACAACTTTACAGTTTTAAGTTTCTTCAGATTCAAAACACACGAATTTATATGAATTTTTCAAAGCCGTAAACCGTAATGATTTTGATTATCCGGATGATTATTTTCCTTCGGACCAAATTTTTACTAAAGCGTAAATTTCAAGAAATCTACAAAGAGTTTTCATGTGATTCTACTTTCAGAATATAGCTTACTTCCATATCTTAGATTTGATAGAAGGCTCACTTTCTAACTCATTATACCCAAAGAGGTATGAATTTCACAAGATATGTCCACAATTACTAAAAACCTACGAATTTTGTTCTTCAAATTTTCTTTCCATTTCATTTTCTTTCTTGAATCCTCTTGTTTGATTCTTAATAATCCAAGATTAAACCAATACAAACAGATTAAGCATGATCTAGTACCCTAGAATATAAATCTACCCAAAAAAATCAAGGATTAAATAAGAGTTTAGAAGTTACATTCTTCTAGCTTTTTTCCTTCTTCTTCTTTTTCTTCTTCTTCTTCTTCTTCTTCTAGCTCATCTCAATTCCTCTATTTCTCTCTATCTCTCTCAATTTCTCAATAAAACTTCTACATAACAATTATCTACATTATGAAGAACATAAAAATATAATTAAAACAAGGAATTTAGATTATAATTTTATTAGTATGAATTTAAGAGAGAGATGGAGATGATGATGATGGGGCTTGTTTTGTCTTCTCAAGCTTTCCCTTCTTTTTCTTCTCCTACAACTCTCTCTAACTCTCTTCTTCTTTCTTTGGTTTGTTTTCTAAAACTAACATACTAACTTGTAGTATATATATAATATACAATACTAGTAATATATAATATATGTAACTCCTAGTAATTATTAGATATACTAATTACTAGTTAATACATAGGTTACACCAATTTGAACTTGAAAAGCCTAAGACCATGTTTGGTAAATTCTCATTATTTTCATTAATCAATAGCTTAACATCAATCAATCTCATCAAATTGTCACATAATTATATTTACTTGTTAATTATAATTTTGTGTAACAATCATCACATAACTCATCTAATTTAATTATCTCAATTAAATTAGAACTATAACATAAAATTATTATATTAATTAAATTAAATACTAAATATTCATTTAATTAATCTGTTACACTTAATTACATTACTCTATAATCAAAACAAAATTTATTTATTTAACTCAATAAATAATTCAATTAAATATTTATATATATTAAAATTAATATATAACATTCTCTTTACATCAATTCACATATTCTACAATATATGACATACACATACTCAAACCCAACATATCTCATAAATAATACTTTTATTTATAAAATTCTCATTTATAATTTCTAAAAATCCGGGATGTCACATCCTTCCCTCCTTATAAGGATTACATCTCTCTAATCATTTAGAAACCCTACCTTACTAGTGTTTTCCTCAAATCTATTCATTGAATAACTTCAACACATTACCTTAATATAGGTTTTATATTTTCTACTCTCACCATTCTTGATAATAAATTCTTATAAGTTTTATTTCATAATATTTACTTAGACTCAATTATATTTGAGTATTACATATTCTTTGACCCGTTCTGTAATACCCGGTAAAAATTAATTAATAAATAAATATTGAATAATAAAAATTATTTTATTTTAAAACATATTAATTGGACTTTGTAATTTAATTGGGTCAAGTGGTCATTTAATTTATGTGGGCCAATGTATTAATAAGTGATGGATAAAATATTGGTAAAATTGGGCTTTGAATTAAGTGGGTCAAATTTATAATTGTGTAACTTTTAAAATTCTATTAAAATTTGGAGAGTAAAAAAATAAAAATAAAAATAAAAGTATTTCAATGATTAAAATATAAACCCTATAATGTATTAAGAACATCATTCATCTGTTATAATAAAAAGAGGGGCGACGCTGCTAAAAAAAAAGAAGAAAGAAACGATCTGACCAAGCCGAAGGTTGCTGTGGAAGAAAAAAAGAGAGAGGTAATTATTCCATTTAATTTGCTACGAAATCAATTGTGTGCAACTGGTAATCAAGGAAGTTGGTCTTGTGTAATAAGTTATTTTATTAATTAATTAAATATGGTGATAGTTGTTTGAACTAGCAGTAACAGTGATTTATAATGACAATGATGGTGTAATTATATATATAGGGTACTATATATATATATATATATATATATATATATATATATATATATATATATATATATATATATAAATTAATGGTTCTTGTTTGTCGGTGTATATATATATATATATATATATATATTGATATGAATATACGGTTGTATATATATATATTATATTGTTTATATTATATTAACTAACTTATGTTATTTATAAATTAAATTGAAATTTTTTATACTAATAAATTAATTTTAATGATAAAATTATAAATTTATGCAATAATAAATTAAATAATATTATGTTTGTAATGGCTAGATTTGTAATAAATTTTATTTTATTATTTATTTATTAGATCGGACGGGAGGAATTTAACGAACTATATTGGGATATAAATTTTGGGTATTACATTACTTAATCCAGGTTCAGATTTCGTACTCTTTCAAATGATAGATTCTTTTTGTTTTTAATTAGTTCGTTTATATTTTCGCGTTTTGAAAATTAGTATTACCTCTCATGATTATATCTTGTCAAATTCATTGTGATAGTTTCGTTTTGGCGTTCATAGTTGGAACTCATATTTGTACTCAGTAGACTAGTACAACATATCTAAATTTATTTTGATATTGTAGTAATGTGCATGTTAATATTTTTAGAGACTTTGTGTTGATATCTCGTTCGATTTAACATGTACATGTTAGAACCCTTTTTGTTGTGTCGCATGTGTTGTGATATTATATTTTGTTAGAATACCATAGGGTATACGAGCTATAACCACTGTGGGGGTACCATGTGCATGTCCTCTGGCACCGAGGCATGACACCTTCCGTGGCGGTGTGATCAGTCCACGGCGTCTCCGTTTTGTGCTCCGGTGGGAGTTGGCCATTTTGTGTTTTGTTGTGGGAGGCGTATGGGTCGACCCTAGTTTTCTGTTCTGTTCTGTTCTACGGATTGGTGATGTTTGTGCCAAACACACCTTCCGATTTTACATGCATTGGATTCGTGGTCCATTGTGTGTGACTTGCTTGTGTGAAATTATTTGACTTGCCTATGTGGCATTATTTGACTTGCCTGTGTGGAAAAGTATATTTCTGTTTTATTTTGAGCTCGGTATGAAATACCACCCAACCATTTGATTCAGCCTATTATTTCGTTTTGTTAGTTTTGTTCGTTTCAGTTCAGTTCATTAAATTGTGTTAGTTATTTCGTTTCATCATTCTTTTATTCTATATCCGTACTAGGCATTTGGTTCATGCTGTGCTTTTCTTCTGGCAGGTAATCAGGGGGTTCAAGGGCAAGTGTGATGAGAGCTCTATTCATTCCAATGATTTAGAAATACTCTGTTTAGACTTGATGTGTCAGTTTATTTGGAATTGTAATAATTATTTTAGATTGTGGTTTGAGACAGTCGGAGATTTATTATGGTTGACTTGTCGTATTTATCAGTTATTAAGACTATTCTTTTGTGGCTTTGAGCCTTGCTATTAAATTCATTAGTTTTGTTGTGTTTTGAGTAACCTCTCTTTCTATTTCGGAAAGGGGGTGTTACAGAGTTGGTATCAGAGCCAGGTTCTTTCTTATAGAAAACCTATTTAGGTTTGACCTGTGAGTTATGGGTAGACTTCTGGGTTAGTTTTCTGTTTTGTTTGATTTTCTGTTCAGCTATTATATTAGTTATATTTGAATTTGTCCCTAATCTGCTTTGTTTACATTCATTATCTTTTTCTTAGATGGCTCGTAGATCCGCTAGAGTTGTTGGGAGGCGAGGTAACAATAGGGGAAGAGGTGAACGTCAGCCCAATGAGCAACCTAATGATCAGATTAATGCTCAATTGGCTACCTTGGTGAATCAGGCAGTGAACCAGGCTTTACCTCAGTTGGTGGCACAGGTTGTACAGGCAATGCAACAGCCGCCACCAGAAATTCCAGAACAGGAGAATTCGAGAAATAATGGTCCATAGGCAAATGAAGTGGAAGGGAATGCGGATGGTCATGATCAGCAGGGGGTTGCAATGTATGTATGGTTGAAGAGGTTCTAGAAGCAGAAACCACAAGCATTCAGTTCAGCTCCAACTCCAATTGACGCAGAGAATTGGATTGCCCATCTGGAGAAGATTTTTGATGTGTTGGGGTGTTCAGATAATTAGAAAGTATTACTTGCTGCTTACAAGCTAGAAGGGGATGCGCAGAGGTGGTGGAAAGCATTGAAAACAACAAAGGGTAATGGTTATATTGAAGCACTTAGCTGGGCAGAGTTTTGTGAGGTCTTTTATCGCCAGATTTCCATTTGGCGATAAAGAGGCCTATGCCAGAGAGTATCTGTCTATTCGGCAGAAAGATGATGATTCCATCACGGATTTCATGATGAGGTTTACTAGGTTGGCAGGCTTTGCGGGAATTTCTGCAGGGACTGCAGTGGAACAGGCGGAGAAGTTCAAGTGGCGGATTCATTATAGATATCGTCAGCATCTTATTAATAATAAGTTTACAGACGTGTCAGTAGTGGCCAATGCAGCAAAGAATATTGAGATGGAGTGACAGGACTTTCGGTCATCTAAATCGGAAGGGAGTCAAAAGAGGGACAAAGATGACCAACAGGGTCAAACTTCGGGTCAGCACGGGAAGAATTAGGGTGGTCAGTGGAACATGAACCGTGGTGGCAGCAAAGGCGCAAGTATGGCAGTAATCGAGAACAAGGGTTATCGGCAGATGCCTTAGTAAGGCGAAATCGTCGGCAAGATGTATGTAATCATCCATGAGGGAAAATTAGGGTCGTTACCCAGGACCAGCTGGTGGGGGTAACCCGAATCTTATTCCGATAGCTCCTTGTGCTACTTGTGGGGCTAATCATCTGGGGAGGCAGTGCCACAGACTCACCGGTGCATGCTTCTTGTGTGGACAAATGAGTCATATTGCTAGGGATTGTACCGGTCCACACGGAAATGGTGGAGGTGGTGATAATGGTGGCAATGGAGGTCAGCGTCAGGGTGGTCGAGTGTTTGCCTTGACATATAATAACCAAAGCAAGCAGTGCACGTGTACTATTTCTGGTACTCTTTTAGTTGGCGATCGTGAGGCGTCTATTTTGTTTGATACGGGTTCTACTCATTCTGTTGTTGCTCAGTCTTTTGTTCGTCACCTAGGTGTTCCATCTCAGTTATTAGATTCTATTATGTCTATTTCTACCCCGATGGGGACTTCTGTTGTTATTTCTGATTTGTATCGAGGGTGTCCTATAAGTTTTGGGGATAATATCCGTAGCGTTAATCTTCTTCCGATCTTTATGCACGATTTTGATGTCATTCTTGGGATGGACTGGTTGGATAAACACCAAGCCACTATTGATTGTCAGGTGAAGAAGGTTATATTTGGAGATGTGGAGTCTCCGGAGTTCGTGTTTTAGGGTTCCCAGTCGAGTAGGGTGTTGAGGTTGATTTCAGCTTTGAAGGCTGGGAAGTTGGTAGCAAAGGGTGGTGAGGGGTATTTGGCGTTTGTGAAGGATACCTCTAAGGGTGAGTCCCGTATTGGGGATGTTCCAATTGTTCGTGATTTTTCTGATGTGTTTCCTGAGGAATTGTCAAGTTTGCCACCGCAACGGGAAGTGGAGTTTGCTATTGATCTTGTTCCTGGTGCGGAGCCAATCTCTAAGGCACCGTATCGGATGGCACCGTTGGAGTTGCAGGAGTTGAAGGAGAAGTTGCAGGAATTGTTAGATCGTGGTGTGATTCGGCCAAGTGTTTCACCGTGGGGTGCTCCGGTCTTGTTTGTAAAGAAGATGGATGGGTCTATGAGGCTGTGTATAGACTACAGAGAGTTGAACAAGATTACCATCAGGAATCGGTATCCATTGCCAAGGATTGATGACTTGTTTGACCAACTTCAGGGGGCAAAGTATTTTTTAAAGATAGACTTGAGGTCAGGCTATCACCAGTTGAGGGTAAGGGATGAGGATATCCCTAAGACAGCTTTTCGCACTCGATATGGGCATTACGAGTTTCTGGTGATGCCATTCGGGTTGGCAAATGCTCCGGCAGTGTTCATGGATTTAATGAATCGGGTGTTTAAGGAGTATTTGGACCAATTTGTCATTGTCTTTATTGATGACATTTTGGTTTACTCCAAGTCTAAGGAAGAGCATGAGGAGCATCTTCGCACAGTGTTGGGGATTTTGCAGAAAGAGAAATTATATGCTAAATTCTCTAAATGCGAGTTTTAGTTGAAGCAGGTTGCATTTTTGGGACATGTTGTTTCTGCTGAAGGCATTAAGGTGGATCTGCGAAGGTTGAGGCTATCACTAAATGGCCGAGACCTACTACGGTGACAGAGATTAGGAGTTTCTTGGGTTTGGCAGGGTACTATAGGCGATTTGTGGAAGGGTTTTTCTTACTTGCCTTACCATTGACTCAGTTGATGAGAAAGGGCATGAAGTTTGTGTGGAATGAGGAGCGTGAGAAGAGTTTCAAGGAATTGAAGAAACGACTTGTGACAGCTCCTATACTTGCATTGCCGTCGGGGATAGGAGGCTACCAGATTTTTAGTGATTCTTCTAAGAAGGGCTTGGGGTGTGTTTTGATGCAACACGGTAAGGTGATTGCTTATGCTTCTAGGCAGCTTAAACCTTATGAAGTGAACTACCCCACACATGATTTGAAGTTGGCAGCAGTGATATTTGCCTTAAAGATTTGGAGGCATTATCTGTATGGAGAGACTTGTGATATCTTCACCGATCACAAAAGTCTTAAATACATTTTCACTCAGAAGGAGCTCAATATGAGGTAGAGGCGTTGGTTGGAGCTTCTAAAAGACTATAATGCTAGAATTCAGTATCACCCGGGGAAGGCAAATGTGGTTGCAGATGCTCTTAGCCGAAAGATTTCAGGTAGTGTAGCAGCCCTTATTACACAACCTCAACTTATTTCGGATATGGAGCGGCTCGAGATGGAATTGCACGTACGAGGTTCAGATGGGCATTTGGCAGGTATGAGAGTGGAGCCCTCTCTTATCTCGCGAGTTAAAGAAGCTCAAAAAGAAGATGGGGAGTTGTGGAGTATGACACAAAATCTAGAGGAGAGGCAAAGCGATCAGGGAGTTTTCGTATTGATGACCATGGTGTGATTTGTTGGGGGTGGCGGTTGTGTACTGCTGATTCGATCCAATCATTCGGGAGGCGGTGTTGGCTGAGGCTCATAGTTCGCCATTTTCTATTCATCCAGGTTCTATGAAGATGTATAGGGATTTGAAGAAGAATTTTTGGTAGAATGGGATGAAACGAGACGTGGCTGCATATGTTGGGAAGTGCCTCACTTGTCAACAAGTGAAGATAGAACATCAACGAGCTAGTGGTTTGCTACAACAGTTAGACATTCCAGTGTGGAAGTGGGAGGATATCGCGATGGATTTTGTGACTGGTTTGCCTAAGACTTTCAGAAAGAATGATGCCTTATGGGTAGTGGTGGACCGGTTGACCAAATCGGCACACTTTTTGGCGATCCATGAGGGTTACTCAGTGGATAGGTTGGCACATATCTTTCAGCAGGAGATTGTTAGACTTCATGGTACTCCGGTGTCTATTGTTTTAGATCGGGACCCACGGTTCACTTCACAGTTCTGGAAAGGGTTTCAACGAGCTTGGGGTACTCGGCTCAACTTCAGTACTTCTTTTCATCCGCAAACTGATGGGCAATCCGAACGGACTATTCAAACATTAGAGGACATGTTGAGGTCTTGTGCACTTGAGTGGTCGGGTAATTGGGATGATTACTTGAGCCTAGTTGAGTTTGCTTATAACAACAGCTGGCATGCAAGTATTGGAATGGCTCCATTTGAGGCACTGTATGGTAGAAAGTGTCGGGAACCAACTTGTTGGGATGAGGTTGGCGAAAAGGCCATAGAAGGGCCTGAGTTAGTTCAAATCACTACGGAGAAGGTAGCGGTGGCTAAGGAAAAATTGAAGTCGGCTCGATCACGGCAGAAGTGCTATGATGATAAACATAGGAGGACTTTAGAGTTTGAACCTGGTGAGAATGTGTTTTTAAAAGTTTCTCCTTGGAAGGGCATTCGGCGATTCGGGTTGAAAGGAAAGCTTAGTCCGCGTTATATTGGCCCATTTGAGATTTTGGAGAGGGTTGGTGAGGTTGCATATCGGTTAGCTTTGCCTCCACAGCTAGCTCATGTGCACAATGTATTCCATGTGTCGGTGTTGAGGAGTTATCAATATCATCCGTTGCACGTGGTGCAATATCCGTTTGATAAAATTCGGGAAGATCTTACTTGTGAGGAGAAAGCTGAGGCGATTTTGGATCGTCAAGAAAGGATTATGAGGAGGAAGACTATTCCGTTTGTTAAGGTTCAGTGGAGTAACCATTCGGAGCGAGAAGCCACTTGGGAGCTTGAGGAGTCTATTCGAGCGGAATATCCGCATCTTTTTGATAATTAGGTACGTTATATTCTTTTGATTCTGGGGACAGAATTCTTTTAAGGGGTAGGTGATGTAATACCCGGTAAAAATTAATTAATAAATAAATATTGAATAATAAAATTATTTTGTTTTAAAACATATTAATTAGACTTTGTAATTTAATTGGGTCAAGTGGTCATTTAATTTATGTCAGCCAATGTATTAATAAGTGATGGATAAAATATTGGTAAAATTGGGCTTTGAATTAAGTGGGTCAAATTTATAATTGTGTAATTTTTAAAATTCTATTAAAATTTGGAGAGTAAAAAAATAAAAATAAAAATAAAAGTATTTCAATGATTAAAATATAAACCCTATAATGTATTAAGAACATTATTCATCTGTTATAATAAAAAGAGGGCGTATCGCTAAAAAAAAAGAAGAAAAACGATCCGACCAAATAGAAGGTTCTTAGTGGAAGAAAAAAAAGAGAGGTAATTATTCCATTTAATTTGCTACCGAAATCAATTGTGTGCAACTGGTAATCAAGGAAGTTGGTCTTGTGTAATAAGTTATTTTATTAATTAATTAAATATGGTGATAGTTGTTTGAACTAGCGATATAAAGATGATTTATAATGACAATGATGGTGTAATTATATATATAGGGTACTATATATATATATATATATAAATATAAATTAGTGGTTCTTGTTTGTCAGGTAGATATATATATATATATATTGATATATATACTATTATATATATATATATATATATTATATTGTTTATATTATATTAACTAACTTATGTTATTTATAAATTAAATTGAAAATTTTGTATACTAATAAATTAATTTTAATGATAAAATTATAAATTTACGCAATAATAAATTAAATAATATTATGTTTGTAATGGCTAGATTTGTAATAAATTTTATTTTATTATTTATTTATTAGATCGGACGGGAGGAATTTAACGAACTATATTGGGATATAAATTTTGGGTATTACATTACTTAATCCAGGTACGATTTCCGTACTCTTTCAGCGAGATTCTTTTGTTTTTAATTAGTTCGTTTCGTTATGCGTTTTGAAAATTAGTATTGCCTCTCATGATTATATCTTGTCAAATTCATTGTGATAGTTTCGTTTGGCGTTCATAGTTGGAACTCATATTTGTACTCTGTAGACTAGTACAACATATCTAAATTTATTTTGATATTGTAGTAATGTGCATGTTAATATTTTTGAAGACTTTGTGTTGATATCTCATTTCGATTTAACATGTACATGTTAGAACCCTTTGTATTGTGTCGCATGTGTTGTGACATTATATTTTGTTAGAATACCGTAGGGTATATACGAGCTATAACCACGTGTGGGGTACCAGAGCATGTCCCTCTTGACCGAGGCATGACACCTTCCGTGTGGTGGTGTGATCGATCCACGGCGTCTCCGTTTTTGTGCTCCGGTTGGAGTTGGCCATTTGGTGTTTTGTTGTGGGAGGCGTATGGGTCGACCCTAGTTTTCTGTTCTGTTCTATTCTGCGGATTGGTGATGTTTGTGCCAAATACACCTTCCAATTTTACATGCATTGGATTCGCGGTCCAATGTGTGTGACTTGCTTGTGTGGCATTATTTGACTTGCCTATGTGGCATTATTTGACTTGCCTGTATGGCAAAGTATATTTCTATTTTATTTTGAGCTCGGTATGAAATAACACTTAACCATTTGATTCAGCCTATTATTTCGTTTTGTTAGTTTTGTTCGTTTCAGTTCAGTTCATTAAATTGTGTTAGTTATTTCGTTTCATCATTCTGTTATTCTATATCGGTACTGGGCATTTGGCTCATGCTTTGCTTTTCTTCCGGCAGGTAATCAGGGGGTTCAAGGGCAAGTGTGATGAGAGCTCCATTCATTCCAATGATTTAGAAATACTCTATTTAGACTTGATGTGTCAGTTTACTTAGAATTGTAATAATTATTTTAGATTGTGGTTTGAGACAGTTGGAGATTTATTATGGTTGACTTGTCGTATTTATCAGTTATTAATACTTTTCTTTTGTGGCTTTGAGCCTTGCTATTAAATTCATTAGTTTTGTTGTGTTTTGAGTAACCTCTCTTTCTATTTCGGAAAGGGGGTGTTACACGTTCATTATCTTTCTCTAAGGATCATTATCATATATTATATGATCAAACTCTCGGGACATTACATTCACCACTTCTTCTAAGAATTTTGTCCTTGAAATTTTATTTATTTATTTATTAATCTTTATTCATTCAATCTATCAAAGTAGATTTTTACGTCACTACTTCATTCATTCATTGGTTTCTATAACCACTTTCTTTCCACAAACATCATTCTACAATTATTAAACTTTTCTATTAAAATTTTCACATTATTCTTTGATAACTCACATCCTTCTCACTTCAAAATTTCTTTTCTCACTTATTCAACTTATCCATCATTCAGTGTCGCATTTTACGACTTACTTCTTTCTAAGGAATACTTTCCTTTTTCACTTCCATCTTGCAGAATAACAAGAATCCTCCACAATTGTTCAATAATTGGGAAGTAGTATGAATAACTCAGGAATTTAAAAGATTCCAAATCATGCTGAGGGTCACAAGACCATGAACTCTATTCTCTAGGTTTAATAGTGCTTCACCCCCGGTTCTTTATACTTTAAACCCTCTTTGGCAGAATGTTTATCAATCACAAAGACTGAAAACACCCTCCGTAAGTACTCTAGGTGATCAACCTATTGTACATGTATTGTATACAAATATTTCAGCATAAAGTATAAAACTAAGCGCAACCCCTAATAATAGGGTTGTTCATCTCAGCTTTTCAACATCTGAATCCGCACCAAAACAATTTGGTTTGGCATAACTTCTCAAGAAACTCTTGAATTTCATGAACATCTTTCAATATTTGTCTAGCTGAATCAAATAGCATAGACCTCTACAATTATTCGGACATCAACCAAAATATACATATACATACATACATACATATGTATTCTCATATCTCAAAGAAATCTCAAAAATCTTTTTATGACGTCATGATACTGCACTATATTTACAGTCCGTTGAGGATTCCGTTTTTTGGTGATTTTATCATACTACATCATACCATAGTGGGCTGACGATCCTTAGATCACATCCAACACTACGTAATACTACATTGATGACTCCATCATTTTTATCATCTTTGCACCAGGTTACATGATGCATTAATGATATAAAATACATTTTGATATATTGCAAATCATTTTTGTCTAGCAAAACAATTAGCATGAACATACGAATAATGAGATTGTTGTTAAAACTCATTAGTTCCATCATTTGATCCAATGTTTTTCAAGAAAATAGAAGTGTAAACATCAGCACGAAGTCAATAAATTTCAAAAGTCTAGCATAGCTAGTAGATTTAGAATACCTATGCTTCCACCATCAACTCCACTTTCTGTAATGATCCATTCCTTAAAAGATCTATGTATTCCTATCATCCTCAATACTCCATTCATAACTTAATTATACCCCAGTTCATCAAACTTACCGCATATTGGAAGTTCAGGACTTACCACAATAATATGAGTTTAAGAACTTATCCTAGTCAGACCATAGGCGTCCATTCGCTGAGGGGTTCAAAACATAACATATTATTATGAGTCACGAACTTACCATATGCATTAGTTTTAAGAACCGCGCCTAATCCTAATAATATCTGTCTAATCTTAATAGTTTCTAACTATCAAACATACACATGAGAAAAGAATCACCTTTTCGCCACATATACATAGATAGCGCGACACCAACATTCTAATGATTATCAATATGATAAACTGAGTGCAAGCACAAAACCCTCGCCCATACAAAGATTTGTACAACTCAGCCATCGCATGAGTCCTCAATTGAAATCCCACCTAACTCTATCTTACTCTTAACTTGTTCTTTGCTCGATACGAATTCCTCATATCACATTATCTATAACTCCTCATGAGTTATCTCGTACTTTTTCATAGTACACCATCTTCATAGCATTAAGCTATAATTATTCAAACATTATAGACTATCTTTCTTTTATAACATAAACAGACCACGTTGTGATCCTATTCTATAATCATCTCCCTTAAAATTCTTTTCTTAACCCGTGATCGTTTTGTTTTACGATCCTCTTTCTTTCTCTTTTTCATCATTTACGACATTATTCGTTATCTTGGCTTTTGGAGTTAGGAAACTCCCATTTCTTATCTTTATATCTCTTCAAGATTCTTCTTTGAATATTCTTGTTTATATAACAATTCTTCTTTTAAGAATTTCTAACTTCATTTACATTGCTCAACATTTCATTCAAGTTCTACACTTTCATCATACGTATCCACTTTCTATACTTGGTACACATCGAGTCTCTACCAGTTTCAATATGGTATGCTGAGTGGTTTCCCACAAACAACCAATAAACTAGGTTCTGAGTTGCTAGTTCGTATATACCTTCGCTCTATGAAGGAATCATTTAGCCCAGATACCATACATCAACTACGAAAGAGTACAATTGCACCACTTAGATATAACTCTCTATTCTTAACTTCTTTATCATTCTCTTTTTTATAGACATTGTCTATTTATTATCACCTTACATCCTTATTATTGGAGTTGGGTAACCCCACATTCATATTCCTTATAACTCATGAGATTCTTCTTTGAATCCTTTCACGCAAGTTTTAATCCCTTATTGTTCAAACTCTATTTGAGCTTATTCGTTCCTTATTTTCACCTCTCTTCTCTAAGGTTATAGACTAAGGTACTCTTACCTAAGGTTTCTAACCTATCAGCTTTGATACCAACTGCAACGACCCCAAAATTCATACAATTTAATTCTCGACTTCGGTCGTTAATAATACATTCAACCTCTAATTTTACATCATGAAACGATAATACAACCATTGAAATTTACGGAATAATTAAAATTTTCTATTACAAACTATCCTCGTTCCCAAAACCTTCAACCTTTACATCTAAATATCTCAGAATCATTTTAATACTATAATAGTTTACATTCGCAAAACAATATTACAATTCAACATTAATACATTATTCAAAATATTAGACATGGTTTACAAGAATAAGAACTTAGCTAGGATATTAAATCTTCATATATCACTTTTGATCCATAACAATCAAGTAGAACATAGCGTTACCTTCAATTCTTTAATCTGCAAAAATGGTTATTTGCAAGAATGAGCTCGACAGCTCAGCAAAATTTAACAGTTTTCATGAATCACGTAGCACACAATAACATGCTCAACATACAAGAATAATCATAAACAAACATAGCATACATGTTGTAGTTCACATAACAACTATAAAGATTGAGTTCCTTACTCAATCAACATTCATAGTTCAATCATCATAGTCATAGATTGACTTTTACATTTCATACTTTTGACATATATAATACATCATACACTAAAATTTTAAAGCAGATCATCATCAAGTTCACATAGCAAAAAGGAACTGAAAGACTTGCCTTTACCAACACTCTAATACTTCGCGTCCTTGCACAACCTACACTGTATGTGAGATTGATAATAAATAAAATCAATACTCAATCTCATAGTTAAATTTATTCTAAGACATGCATTTATCTTATTATCCTTTATAATGTCTTTATAGACATCTAACTATTTTATATGCAACTCAGTTTTATTTTTCATTTTCATCACCACACATGCTAGACTATCACACTTGTAGTTTAATAATGCGTATATCACACCATTTTATTATACCACTTTGGTTTCAAAATGCATATTCAACACATTGTTTACATGTTTAATTTTCCTTCATAAATCAAAAATTACCCTTTTCGATTTCTTTCCATTATTATTCTTGTATTATCATCTTTTCATACTTAGATATCCAATATTAGCCATTAGTTAGACACTTTGTATACCAAAGTTTAGAAAACACTATTACTCTTAGGCATTTTATCGAGCACGTTATGTGCACACATTAACTTATCTCAACTCTTGATCTTAAATGGTTAATTAGGCATAGAATATGATAACACATATCTATACTCATTACATATGTCAAAACATATTTTTAATCATCAAAATATATCATCACCCAAAATCTTAATTCAAACAGAATTATAAAATTCATCTTCACAATTTCTTTAACAAAACGTTGTTTTCGTTTTTAACGTAACTCGTTCGTTACATGTCCGTTTTTGTTCCTTCTTATATAGAATTAACCCTTAATCAGTGTACTACAACCTCATCTAGGCCTTAAAGTCAGACCCTTATCCATCTAAACCAGATTCTGTAATTCATCAACTAGTCTAGAAAATATCATTTTCTGGACATCCTTACTAAACAATTTATTTCGGACATGATCCGGTCCATAAAATGGCTCAATCTCGTGAATCTAGCTATTACACTTCCATATCTACAACTTTACAGTTTTAAGTTTCTTCAGATTCAAAACACACGAATTTATATGAATTTTTCAAAGTCAGAAACCGTAACAGTTTTGATTATCTGGACAGATTATTTTCCTTTCGTACCAGCCTTACTAAAATAGACATTGCAAGAAATCTACAAAGATTTTTCATGTGATTCCACTTTCAGAATATATCTTACTTCCATATCTACGATTTGATATAAGGCTCACTTTCTAACTCATTATACCCAAAGAGGTATGAATTTCACAAGATATGTCCACAATTACTAAAAACCTACGAATTTTGTTCTTCAAATTTTCTTTCCATTTCATTTTCTTTCTTGAATCCTCTTGTTTGATTCTTGATAATCCAAGATTAAACCAATACAAATAGATTAAGCATGATCTACTACCCTAGAACATAAATCTACCCAAAAAAATCAAGGATTAAATAAGAGTTTAGAAGTTACCTTCTTCTAGCTTTTTTTTTCTTCTTCTAGCTCATCTCAATTCCTCTATTTCTCCCTATCTCTCTCAATTTCTCAATACAACTTCTACATAACAATTATCTACATTATGAAGAACATAAAAATATAATTAAAACAAGGAATTTAGATTATAATTTTATTAGTATGAATTTAAGAGAGAGATGGAGATGATGATGATGGGGCTTGTTTTGTCTTCTCAAGCTTTCCCTTCTTTTTCTTCTCCTACAACTCTCTCTAACTCTCTTCTTCTTTCTTTGGTTTGTTTTCTAAAACTAACATACTAACTTGTAGTATATATATAATATATAATACTAGTAATATATAATATATGTAACTCCTAGTAATTATTAGATATACTAATTACTAGTTAATACATAGGTTACACCAATTTGAACTTGAAAAGCCTAAGACCATGTTTGACAAATACTCATTATTTTCATTAATCAATAGCTTAACATCAATCAATCTCATCAAATTGTCACATAATTATATTTACTTGTTAATTATAATTTTGTGTAACAATCATCACATAACTCATCTAATTTAATTATCTCAATTAAATTAAAACTATAACATAAAGTTATTATATTAATTAAATTAAATACTAAATATTCATTTAATTAATCTGCTACACTTAATTGCATTACTCTATAATCAAACAAAATTTTATTTATTTAACTCAATAAATAATTCAATTAAATATTTATATATATTAAAATTAATATATAACTTTCTCTTCACATCAATTCACATATTCTACAATATATGACATACACATACTCACACCCAACATATCTCATAAATAATACTTTTATTTATAAAATTCTCATTTATAATTTCTAAAAATCTGGGATGTCACACATAATCTTTGATTAGTTCCAACCATCTTCTTTGTCCCATGTTTAAGTCTTTTTGTGTAAAGATATACTTCAGACTTTTATGGTCAGTATATATCTCACACCTCTCTTCGTAAAGATAATGTCTCCAAATCTTGAGGCAAACACTACCACGTGACCAACTCTAAGTCATGAGGATGATACCTTTTCGTAATCTTTTAATTGGCGTGATGCATACATAATAACTTCTTGCTCGCATAAGCACACAACTTAGTCCTTTATGCGATGCGTCACTATACACCACAAAAATTTCAGATCATCGTGCAATGACAACACAGTCTTTGAGCTCAATCTCTTTTTCAATTCGTGAAAACTTTCCTCACACTTCTCCGTCCAAACAAACTTAACTGCCTTCCTGGTTAAATTCGTCAACGGGGTCGCGATCTTGGAAAAATATTGAATAAAACGCCTATAGTAACCTGTCAACCCTAAGAAACTCCTTATCTCTGATGGTATCTTCGGCTGATCCCAGTTTACTACAGCTTCAACTTTTGATGGATCCACCAAATTCCGCATCTTTATCAATAACATGCCCAAGAAACTCAGACACGCTCCATCCAAAACTCACATTTTGAAAAAATTTTGCGCACAACTTCTCCTTTCTCAATATCTCCAACGTCACTTTTAAGTGTTCAACATGTTCTTCCTTGGTCTTAGAATACACCAAGATATCATCAATAAACACTACCACAAATTTATCTAAGAATGGTTTAAACACCCTGTTCATCAAATCCATGAACGCTGTAGGTGCATTGGTTAAACCAAATGACATAACTAGAAACTCGTAATGACCATACCGAGTTCTGAATGCTGTCTTCGGTACGTCTTCTGGCCTCACCTTCAACTGATGATAACCACTCTTTAAGTCTATCTTTGAAAAATATCTCGCACCCTTCAGTTGATCAAACAGGTCATCGATTCTTGTAACGGATACTTATTTTTAATCGTAACCTTATTCAATTCTCGATAGTCAATGCAGAGCCGCATCGATCCATCCTTCTTCTTCACAAATAACACTGGCGCTCCCCATGGCGATACGCTCGGCTGGATATACTTCTTGTAGAGCAATTCCTGCAGTTGCACCATCAACTGTTCCATCTCTACCAGGGCCTTTCTGTATTGTGCTTTAGATATCAGACCTGTTCCTGGTACTAAATCAATCACGAACTCAATTTGTCGATCGGCGGAAGACCCGCAAATCGTCTCGAAAATCGTCGCAAAATCTCTTATGATCAGTATCTCTTCTAACTTCACACTTTTCTTTTGTGTATCAACTATGTAGGCTAAGTATCCTACACATCCTTGTCTTAACAACTTCTTGGCTTGCATCACCGTCTCAACAACTTGCTTGTCGAGGTGATTCTTCATTATAAAACACAACCTTTGATTTGAGTCATAAGGTTAACACACATTTCTTTGGCAATCAATCATCGCTCCATGATTGAATAACCAATCCATTCAAAGATAACATCAAACTCCCCCAGTCTAATTGGTATCAAGTCTACCCTCATCTCTTGACCCTTTATAACCACTTTACAATTCTTATATACAAATCTAACAGGAATCAATTCCTTATTCACAATCTCTATACTTAAGGGAAATTCTAATTCTTCCTGGGGAAATTCTAAGTTTTGAGCAAATTCATCGGATATAAATGAACAAGTAGCACCCGAATCAAATAGTACATAAGCATTAATATCATTAATCGGAATAATACCTGACACCACATCCTTAGACTGAATAGCATCCTGCACGGTCATATTGAAAGCTCTTGCAGTAGGTCGACTTGACTGAGCTGGTCCAGTGATAGTCAATGCACCACCACCATTGTTGTTTCCTTTTCCTCCACTTGCACTCCCCGCTGGCTTTTTTGGATAATCACGAGCCATGTGATCTTTTGAACCGCAGGTAAAACATACTCCTTTCTTCGGACTAAAACAGTTCGGTGCAATGTGTCCCTCCTGACCACAGTTGAAACACACTCGCTTTCCCTTCAAACATACCCTAGTATGATTCTTTCCACACGTCGCACAAGCTTCAAACTTTTTCTTCTGCTGACTTCCCTGCTGTCCTCCCGTAGTCGAATTCTCGTTCCATTTTCTCTTCTGATGGTTACTTCCAATATTACTTCCACCAGCCTTATTTTTGTTATCATTCTTCCTCTTCTTCTGATCTTGGTTATACTTGGTCAAAGCATCGCTTCCACCTTCCGCGATAATTGCCTTTTCCAGTAAAGCCACAAATGTATTTAACTGGAACATTGAAACCTTGCTATACAGCCAGGGTTTCAATCCTTGTTCGAACTTTCTCGCCTTATGCTCATCCGTATTGACTTGATAAGTGGCAAACCTTGCCAACTCGTTAAACTTCGCAGCATATTCTGGCACCGTCATAGTTCCTTGCTTAAGCTCAAGAAATTGCACTTCCAACTGATTCCGAGAACTCGCTGGAAAGTACATTTCAAAGAACATCTCCTTAAATTTGTCCAACGCTATCACTCCTAGTCCTCCACGAACTTTATTTGCTTGCCACCAGTAGCTAGCTTCAGACTTAAGCATAAACGTCGCGAACGCGGTCTTCTAATCTTCGCTAACTCTAGCAACATCAAACACCTTCTCCATTTCCATGATCCAGGTTTGGGATTCCACTGGATTCATAGACCCTTGAAACTCTGGCGGTCCAACCGTTTTGAACACCTTGAAAGTTATAACTTGAGCTTGCGGTTGATTTGTAAGTGCTCCCGTCAACAAAGTTACCAAGTGCTGAACTGGATTAGCGTTGGTCTCATTGTTATTGTTAGTAGAACCCTCAGGAGGTACTTGCTGACGTGGTTGTCTTCTTCTAGGAGGCATTTTCTGTTAAAATATACGCTTATTAGTTCATTACTTAAATTCTTGGGTATTCAAGGTTTAACTTAAACATTCCAAAATTGAAGCTTTAACACCTTACATTTCAAATAAACTCTAATGTTTTATTCATTCATAATGTTTTAAACATACTAAAGATAGCATATCTGCTATAAACATCCACTTTCCTGAACTAAACTAGTTTCAGGATTACATACTTATACTATCCCTTTATTAATTTCAAAATAAGGGATTCACAATCTATTTACTCGCATAATTAACCACATATTATTATCACTCTTATTTTCTATCTATTCATATTAAGACGTCGTATGGCCTCTCGACGCTCTTCCTCCATGATACAATACGCAGTCCTACGATCCATCACAAACCACGACGAGTCTTCAAACTGAGGTGGGTAATAATGGACTCGATCCTGGGCCCTATCAATCGCCGAATTAAAAGCATAATCCATCTCCTTCATCTTGGCTTTCTTCACTTGGACCTTAGCCTCAACACGATCTGCACGTTGAGTCTCCTTCATACAAGCATCCTCTGCTCTTGCACGCTTAGCTGATTCCTCTTTGAAGTCATCTTTCATCTTCTCAATGTCAGTCTCCATCTTCTCGTTCACTGCCAACAGGTCTTCATGATGACCCTTGGTATAAACTAGCTACCATCCCGTGTTTCCAAGTTTTGAGTCAAGTTCCTAAATCTCTACCTCCTTCTGTTCCAATGCAACGTGATACATCTCTACCATCTCCTTTAGCTCCTCAATATTATCCTGTAACTCTATGTTACGGTCATACAGATCATCATACATCTCAGTCGATACAGAGTTTGGTGGAAACTCCTCAGGATCCTCCTCATCATCATCCTCCTCGGACTATCCTCCTCGGGATCGGCCATGAGCTCATCCTCTTGGATCAATCGTGTTCACTTTTCACGTGAATATCCAGGGGTTCATCATCTTTAAGTACCTGAGGTATCAGCTCTCTAGCTGGACTGGACCCTCCTTCGTTAGACATCCTGTCAACAAAATATTTTAAATTTTACTTAACATTATCAATACTCGCGAGCACATAAGTTATTAACACATAGCACATAATGTCTTTTATTGTTTAGTTTCAATGGATGCCTTAATCCATTCCTTAAAACCCGATAAGAGTTAATCACCTCTATGTTTTCTGACTTCTTAAAGGCTACTTCCTAAGGTTTTCCCCACCTAAGGTTCATAACCTAAGGCTTTGATACCAACCTGTGACACCCCCAAATTTGGGTACTTCATTTCCACCGAATTTGGTGCTCACTTATCAAATCTATTATATCTAACTACCCATAATCAAAGGATAAAGACATAATTTAAATAACTTAAAAAATAATCTCTCCCATTAAAGGGTTACATCATAATCTCAAAACAAATCCCAGGTAATCTAACCTTAAAAATTATTACATCAGTTTGCGGAATACATTATAAAATAAAACAAGACTTCAATTATTTAAATAAACTTTAAACAATTCTTCATCACTTAAACATCTTTCCCTTTCCCTTGCTAGTAGATGGATCATCACCTCTTTCAACTTTAGCTGCATTGTTTAATTGCAAGAGTGAGCAAACAATTGTTCACTGACATAAAGAGAGTATAATAACAACATGAGAGTGAACAACGAATACTGAATGAAAAAGAACTTGTTATACGAATCAAAATAGAAAACAAGTTTGAACTTTAATTATCTGAGGGTCTTATGACCACGAACTATGTCCACGGTGTTTAGGTATTATTACCTTAACCTCAACATTCGTTAAACTGTACAGACTCTTCTTAACGTACTCAGGGGGATCAGCCCTTTGTACCATGTATTGTGCACAAACATCTAAACGTTACACGTACAAAATCCCCTATGTTAGCTAGGGTTGTTCGTCTCAGTTTGAATTTAGAATTTCTGCACTAAAGAAAGTTTAGTTTGGAACTAGCTTATTAGTGTTTCTAGAATTTTAGAACACTTATTCAATTCCATAAATAATGATTTAATTCAAGAATGTATAACTGAACAAGGCTATCAAAGTCAAAGATCGAATATCGACAATATATAACTGAATAAGCATGATATATATGCAAAGTATTATATTCAAGGAATTAAAACAATCTCCTTTGAATCAATGTGTTAGAACAATATATGTTTTGAATACTAATAACAAGAAATGAGAATGTGAAACTCATTCGATGTAACGAATTAGGTTACATGAACTTATTCAATCATTTATCAGAATAGAATCAATAGTCTTGCTCAATGACAAATATAAGATTTAGAAACTTGCACATTTATGAAAGTAGAGTTAGAGAACTTGCATAACCATAACAAACTAACTCAATGAAAGTATGGAGTTAGAAGACTTGCCTTTTTATAAGCTACACAAATGAAATAATCTCCAATTACCCTACACATATCATCGAAATCGCAACAACAATTAATTGTATGAATATTAGCTTTAGGGTTTAAACCATCATTTAGGTCATAACCCTAACGTAGCACCTAATCATTTAGGTTAACAAACTTAACATTTCTGAAATTACACATTAATCAACATAACTCAGTCGTTCAACTCTATCTTTCGAAAACATCTCAATTGATTTCATTTTATAACTTATTTAAATAATTATTTCAAATCTTTGTACTTTGCATTTCAACACATTAACATATGTTATTATAGTTTATAACATGTTCTAACATCATTAACATACTCACTAAACTAACACAAGTCCGACAAGCCTGACCTGCAAACAAGCAGACCTCATTTGTCTTCAAGTTAGGTGTGGCGCAATTGCGCCACACATAGATTTAGGAACCCAGCCAGCAATTGCTATTTGGTGCATTACCTGAGATAAACGCAGAACTTCGGCGGTGAGCAGAGCCATTTTAGCCCAACTAACACAAATTTCACCCATCAAACGGTGATAACAACATGTAAAATAAATATACAACTATCCTAAACATGATTGCTAACATATTCAACCACTTTGCACAATTTATCATCAAGTAACACTAGTTTAATTTCTCAAAATTCCATATTTTCACATAAAACTCCATTTTTGAACTTCTTTCACAGAAATCATCACCGTGACTTCGATTTTTGTCCGAATTACTTCGTTCAAATTACACTATGTGCGTTTCTTAATAAACTAGCATAATCCAATAACAAACCACAATTTACCACACATATAAAGCATCAAATCTCGTACTTTCTAAAGCCATACTATATGAACATGAACACTGTGATTTTCAATTCCTTTCTAAAACCCGAATTCTCATAAATTTGATAACAGATAACATGTACACATGATAATCAACAGAGTTTTGAAATTCTACAAGAACATGTATACATCACAATTCTCGTGATTTCACATTGTATCAAAAAGATATACACATATACAACTAAAACTAAATAATAATAATAGGAATAGTTTATACCTTGATTAGTGAATGCTAAAAAAGATGATAACCTCTCAAAACCCCTGTGATCTTCTCTGTGTTCTCTTCTTCCAAGCTCTCTCTCTCAACACTCTGCTCTTTCTCCTTAGCCAAATACGAGAATAAGAAAAACTAGACGCTTGTAAACATAAACCTGAACCTGTTGGTCGGTTTAAAATAAAAAAAGACTCGTCATCGGTTGGAATAATGCCAAAGGCCACAAGGCCCCTGTTTTGGCTAACTAAAACTCTCCCAACTAAATTTTTTAATAACATTTATATTATATAGTTTTATGTCACACTTTTAGTAGATTAATTTAAATAACTTAGTTTAGCTAATTTAAATAACTTATATAATAATAATAAAAATCTCATTATCATTAAAATTAATAAATAATTACATATCTAATTTAATTAGAAACATCACTTTATTTATTTTATTTGTTTTCATTAAATTAAACAATTCATTTAATTTAGTTATTTTCTTTAAATATTAAACAATTGATTTAATTTAATTACTTCCTTAAATTAAGTCCAACAAATAAAATTATCATTACTCGATTCAATTAACATTAATCAATTTAGCTACTAAATTAATTCATGACAATTCATCCAATATTTATTTTTCTCAATAAATAAATTATTTTAAATATTTATTTAATTCCATAAATATTTAATTTAAATTACAAATTTCTCGATCGTTACAGTAAGAATATTCCATGACCCAACGAATATTCCCCGACAATAATGAATATTTTATAACCACATGCTTATTTGAAATATTTGCGCATTTTACCCATAACTAACCACATTAATCAACAACCCTTACTATTTCAAAATAATAAATAGAGAAATTCAATTTCATTTATAATAAGTTGGGGTCTTACAGTAAGTGCATTGAAGCTCCCACATATATATGTTTCTAATATATCTCATTGCAGTAAGGTTCAACAATTGAAAATAATTGGGTTCAAGAGTCACGATTGTCATGTATTCATGCAGAAGTTGATGCCAATTGCTCTTCGTGAGATGTTACCCAGAAAAATTATTGACGCCTTGACAAAACTTTTAAATTTCTTTCGGGATCTTTGCTCAACGGTTATAAAGTACAGTGATGTGGAACAAATGGAGAAAAATATAGTGCTGACAATGTGCAAGATTGAAATGATCTTGCCTCCACGGTTCTTTGACTTGATGGAGCATATGCCTATTCATCTACCATATGAGATTAAGCTTGGAGGACCAGTGCATTATCGTTGGATGTATCCTTTTGAGAGGTAATATAATCTATATTGTGTAACTTTGATGACATATATACTTAATACTCTGAATTAATGACAAAGTGAAAAACAAAGCTCGTGTAGAGGGCTCTATTGTTGAACGCTATACAGAGGAAGAGTTTGTCAACTTCTGCTCCTTGTAATTTGAGGATGTAGTCTAAACGAAACACAACCGTCTTAGTCAGAATGAGGTTGTTGTACCAACAGGTACAACACAGTCGGAAGCATTCACCAGTGAAAATTTTCAACAGTGGTTTAAGAGAAGGGTTGAAAAAGATAACGCCTATGATCGTTTAAAAAGAAGTTATTTCTGGTTCGTACAAACTTATTAGTTCATATCCCAACTGTATCGTTAATGGGTATAAATTTAAGGTTGATGACTTGAATGAACTAACATAAGTCAATTCTGGCGTTGTCGTGTTGGGAAGTTGTTACCAAAATTCTGAGTCCAATTACTACGGACGATTAGAGGACGTGGTTGTGCTCAATTATCCCAGAGGTAAAAATGTTGTTACATTTAAATGTCGTTGGTTTGATAATGAAAAGGGTGTTAAAGTTGATCGTAATAGAATCATCACAATAAATATCAAGTCAAAGCTACAGTCTAATGACGTGTTTGAATTAGCTAGCCAAGCGACTCAAGTGTACTACGCTCCTAATGTAGCAAATTCTAGAACCCCCTGGTATACAATTGTTACAACGAAAACCAAGGCTTTTGATGGTACTGATTTTTTTTGGAACGGATGACCTATTGGAAGAATAAGTTAGCAATCCCAACCACATACTGCCAGATGATGACGATATATGTGTTGGCAGAAGATGTCGTTAACGTACTCGATGATGAAGAAGTTGATGATGACTTTATTGTCAGTGATTGTACAAGATGAAGACGACGAAACATTAATTGATACGGATGAGGAAGATATTGAATTTGAGGATAAAATTAATATTTATTCCGACGGGGTTTGACGACGTATTAAGTCTTAACTTCAACTTATTGTTGTTTTTGTATAATTCATGAATAAAAAAATATATTTTAGCAAGATATTTTTGTAGAAATTAATGTTCTCATTCTTTTTAATTACAGTATCACAATTATAGCTAGAAACAACGGTGGTGGTCACCGCGGGGGTGGTCGTACAAGACCTGGCAACGACTCCCAGGGCGGGACGTCATCATCATCTAGTAAGTTTCCATCTTTTTTGTAATTTAATTTATTATGCCAATTTTATTTAACACATAATGAAATACAATATAAACTTACAAATACTGTTCGTCGACGTCAACGAGGGACTAACCTCGGCTTATTTGGGCATTCGTCGACCCAGCCATAGGTTACTATAGTTGATGTCAACTTGGCGCAATACGTGTCAACTATTATATAACTCACGCATATAAATTACTTTATATGATTGCATGAATTAAAGTAACACATATATTTCAAATTATTGCAGTATCCTGGACCCGGTCGTTAAGCATACGCTACACGCCATTTGCTTGACACGCCTGCCTACAGGATGTATGCGATTCACTCAGTTTCTGCAGTATGATGCACACTATATGACTACTGTGCTGCGAGTGTTCCATTGAGTCGAATTACATAACTTAAATTAAGTAAGATTCTAGGTATTATCATCAATTTCTAATATTTTAACATTATTTGTATAGATTTATTTTAGATATAAGGAGACTATCTCACAGGCAGCCGACGACAGTGTTATTACTACACATGTCATAAAGAACTATTTTGGCTGGCTATACGAGATGAGACAGCGGGCTGCCAAGGCAGTTATTGTGCAGTCTGGGACTACCATACGAGATCATTAGCCTCGCATAGTCTCAGATGCAGCATGGATGGCTATGTGTACACACTGGGACGTTGATGACTTCAATAAAAAGTCCGAGCATGCAACAAAGAATCGTGGCCAGCTCTGAGTTGTACACAGTACCGGTTCACGGTCATTGAGGAAGTGAATTCGGTAAGTATCGTAATTTAGTTCTTTAGTTACTCGATCGTCATTATCATAATTATTAAATGTTATTTTCATGTATTTATTAGGCCATGCAGGATAGCTTGGGCCGACCTCCTACCATGCTAGAGTTTTGGGATAGAGCCCACATGCCGAAAGATTCTAGCATGTCTCCCACAACATTAGCTATACAGGTAAGACTAATGAAAATTAATGTATATAATTATTAATATTAAGTAGTTGATATAATGATTTTATTAAGGTTCAATGTCGCAGATTAAATTACAGGACCGATTTCAGAAGCTTCGGGATCAGTGTATAGATGAGTTGGAGGTTTTTAGGGGGGTGTTGAGCCGTTAGATTACACCATTCCTCCGACCGAGATTGTATTATCTCAGGATGACGAGTTGAGACTATGGGTCGCGTCTCAGGATCCCCCTAGTAGTAGTACCAGTAGGTATTGAGTGTTGGGCATGCTATTATTTCTGCTATATAAGTTAATATAATTTAATTGCAAATATTTTTAGTAACAATATATTTCTTTTCGTAGGCTCTAGCCAGCGCCAGTGTCCGAGAGCACTTGTTGGACCATCTCACACGGCCACTAGCTTGGATGACCAGATTTTCCAGAGGGTTATGGCGGTTGTGTCGGAGATCATTCGTATGGATCCGATAATCCGTCATCAGGAGTTACCCAACCGAGCTCGCCTTCACCAGCTAGCGTAGGATATTGCAGTAGGGGCGACCATCGAGAGTACGGGTATCCCGCAGGAGCAGTTTGTCGCGATACACAACGAGGTGCTCCGGTTGGTAGTTACCTTACTCTCTGAGGCTTTTGGCCTGATAGAGAGTCAACCCCTACCTACTCAGGTATTATATTTATTATAAGCTTATTAATTTGCATGTTATTTAATTTTCATACTGTCTATTTTGATTCTCTTGTACGGACTAATGTGTTTTATTTTTGTTTGTATCAACAGGGTGACGATACTATTGATGGTGATGACGAGTAGGATTTTCGGACACCTGAGCAGCATCGTCGACCCCCGCCAGATGACTCTTATCCTACTGGTCGTACTAGTTTAGGTTGATATATATATATATATATATATATATATATATATCATATATTTGTCCCCGTGTTTTGTAAAACATTGTATAGGCACGTAGTGATAATTCGACACCATTTCATTGTTTTTTTTAGTTTATAAGTTATACTATATTAAAGTATATACACTCTACATATAAACACCATTCTTATTTGTACAGGATCATTGTTTATATTTTTGTAGTTTTATTTTGCAGTTTAGTTTTGAAGTTTATAAGATACATCATTGTAGTTTATAAGTTTAGTTTAGTTGTTTTGTTATTCTTTATAGTTTAGTTTTGAATTGGCATTGTTATTTAACGTTAGAATGTATTCGAAGAAAAGTATATACAACGTTGTATTATGGGTTGATTATGATATATATATTGTTGCTGGTTGTTTGATGTAGTTGTATTATGGGTTGAATATTATTGTATGTATTGTTCTGATAAACAGGTTACAATTACAATTAAAAAAGGGGTTTAAAAACTTGAAAAATGCAAAATCAAAAGAAATAGCCAAAAAAACTGTTATTTTCGACGGAATAAATTATAACCGACGGAATGTCTGTTGGAACTAATGAAATTAATTTATTTTAAAAATTACTATTTCTGACGAATTTGACGCTATTTCCAACACACATTCCCTCGACATTAAAAATGTCATTTTTCATGTTGGGCCACGTGGCAAGTTGTATCTGACTTTTTTTTTCGACGGGATAATTTTCGTCGAGTTTATGTTATTTTTGACAGATATTTCGTCGAAATTAAGTCCCTCGTAAATATGTTTTTCCGACCGAATTTGCGGCGAAAATAAACTTGACGACAATATATTCATTCGAACTTCCGACGGATTTTTTCATCAGAAATAACATATTCTCGATGGAATAACCTTATTTCCGACAGATTATTCCGTCGAAATTAGCCATTTTCGTTATAGTGATATTAATCTGCTACTTGTCATGATAACCAATCGATTCATCTGTTTCACAAAATATAACAAATCTTTAGAATTATGAATATCTAACGACCAATCTAATAGATCAGTTGTACATTGGTTACCATAATTTTCCCGTAACAACTTACTCCCAAAATCCACACCAACATTCGAAAACTTAAACCCTACATGATTTGAATTATGCAATATTGAGGGAATTTCCAGTCGTCGAGCCGAGGCTGTTGATTTAAAAAGTTGGCATAAACCACTACAAGATCAATATTAGAGGCAGGTAGGATTAGTACTTGTCTCGATCATGGAATTACCATTCGCGGTGCCTCGGGAATTTCCATAAACAGAATTTTCTTAAGAGGAGATCAGGTCACGCCTTGTTATACGTACGGCCTTTCCTCATCGGGTTTTTCTACAACCACTGCCAACCAGAACATTCCAAAGGGAGCTGCCTTTAGTCCAGTATCTTCTACAACCTTTGCAAAAATACCTAGGTTGTGTCAAATTGAAATTGTTGTAGTAACAAAATTTAGTGTTTGATGAGCCGCAGCGAGGACAAGTCGGCGAAATTTCGACGTAGGGCATCCATCCTCTTTCCATAAGGCTTACATTAATCTCTATTTCTCTCTCTCTCTCTATATATATATAGGAAAAAGCACCTTTACCCCCACTGTGGTCGTTGTGTTGTAAGCAATTAGCGACTATACTTTAAAAAAATCAATTGGCCCACTGTACTTATTAAAAATTTAAAATCAAGTCATTCCGTCCAATTTTTGTAACAGATGTTAAAAAATCACTCACTTTTTCCTACGTGGCTTTATAAAAAAAATGCTTAAAACACGTGTAATTGCTGATTTAATGAGTAAGAGAACTTAGGTTATCATGCGTGGAGTTGGGCGGGAGGCAACAACCAAATAGTTGCTGTCGAAGAAATCGAGTTCAAGTTCGAGATCTGAGAAGAAAGTGACAAAGTTGGTCTTAATGTCAGGCAAAATCAAGTGGGTCGATTGAAGATCAGAATACATGTAAAGGTCCTGATTGTATGTTATACCAGTAATTGAAGTGAAGAACTAAAGAGCTAGGGTTTAAATTTCTCAGCAAAATTGCAGGTAACAAGTGCACGAAAATTAGGGCTTTTACCTGATAACTGATATCTAGGTTAATGCCACCTTAGTCTACATCTAATATAGCTTCATCACAATCTATATCATTGTCAACCACTGCTGTAGACATGCACATGTGTTTTTGTGATGTACCAGCGCGAATCTATGTTTCGAAGAAAGATAGGTCAAAAGGAAAAAGATTTTATAGCTACCGCAACTATGGGGTTAGTTTCATCTGTATTTTATCCCTCTCTCTGTTAAATAATGTTTGGTATTTGATAGGAGTCTGGGAGTTATTGTGGATATTTTGAATGGGTTGAAGTGCCTTCCAATGTTGATGAAGCAGCAAGTGTGATGAGCAAGCCAGTTGAAGAGGTGAGCTTAGTGATGGATAAAAATGCAAAACTGAAGCAGAAGTTGAAAATTTTGAAGAAGGAAACATTGATAAAGGAAATAGAAGTTAATAGACTTAAGGAGGCAAACTCAAAACTTAGAATGTGTTGTGTATTGTCATGGATTGTCACTGCAATTGTAATCTTGACATGAATTTGTATGATGTAATGGTAAAGTATTAATTGTAATGGGATGTCTTATAATAGGTTAATGGTGATAGGAAAGATGTAATGGTACCCCCCATTGAAATGCAGAAGATGTTAATTTTTTCACACTATTATCATTGTACCCCCCCCCCCCCATTGAAATGCAAAAGATATAATTGTTAATGTTTACATTCCATAAACACAACCATTCATGATAATAAACAGAGCCAACATTAATTGCCAACAACAATTGCAAAAATAGACCCAACAACAATTGCCAAAAACAGACCCAACAACATAACCATTCATTTCATAACCATAACCATACATTCCATAAACACAACCATTCATTGCTTAAACAATTGCCAAAAACAGAGCCAACAATAATTGCCAAAAATAGACCCAACAACAATTGCCAAAAATAGACCCAACAACATAACCATTCATTCCATAACCATAACCATAAATTCCATAAACACAATCATTCATTTCTTAAACAATTGCCAACAACAATTGCCAAAAAAAGAGCCAACAACAATTGCCAAAAACAGACCCAACAACATAACCTTACATTCCATAACCATAACCATACATTCCATAAACACAACCATTCATTGCTTAAAACCAACTACATAACATAACCAAAGCACAAGTACAATTCAAAGTAGAATTTAGTTATCAAAATATAACATAAATAAATTTTCATCAAGTCAGATGATGAAAATTGCCCCAAAAAATAGCTTGTTCATAATATCCAACTGCAGCCAACTAATAAACCATTGTTTACATATTATGTTCACTCTACTCACTCCACTCCCATTGGACATGAGTTCTTTTAGTCTTTACTTTCCATTTACATGTCTCACTGGTTGATGGTCCACCTTCACTTGTTGCCCTTCTAGGAGTTTCACTTGCACCTACAAATGGTCCACTAGCAACATGAGATGGTCCACCTACACTTGCTTCTATTCTTGGAATTTTCTTTACCTACATGCACAACAACAATTTAGTCTTAGGTATTGAACAAGCGTTGAAACAATTCAATTGAACATTCAATCTAAATACATGTACCAGTACTTGTTGAACATTTTGTTTTCCACTACCAGACTTTTTTCCTTGACCACTTTCTTTCATTTTCACCTGCATAATAGAACCACATTTAAACTAATATACAATCACATCATAAAAACTATTATAAGGATTGGTTTTAAAATAGTTTACCCTTAGCTTAGTATGCCTTGGTTCAGTCCCAGATTGTTGTGGGGTAGCTTACCTTGGCTCTTCAATAGGTTGTGTCATCTTACAACCTAACTTGTTATGCCCATACTCCTTACACCTAGAGACCTAACATGTGTCCCTTTCCTAGATGACTTGGTCTTGCTACTAGGCTCTTCATTAGGATCATTCCTCCTATTTTTCTTAGGTATGCCTGATATTCTCTTAGTTGGTGGAGGCAACAACTTTGTCATGTTGGCAGGAGGCCATTCATTTGACCCCCCCTAATTGGATTTAACAAGTGATTATATGATTTCAGATAAGTTTTTACAAAATAGCAAGAATCAACATAGTTCTTAATTGGTTGTTCCATGTGAAGGATTCCAATTATTCCATGGTGGCAAGGAATACCAAATAACTGCCATACCCCACATGAACAAGTCATAACCTCTATGTCTACCTTGTATTTTCCACTCCTATCAGACACTTCAAATTTGTGCCCCCATCCCAGTCATACTCATATTATTTGGTTAACTCAATGGCCTTATTGACCTTTGTCATAATCCTAGAACATAACTTTGCCTTTATTTTTTGGATCTCATCTCTCTTTGTATGAATTCTTCCCATGACTTGACTTTTTATATCTTCAAACATAGTTAGTAGTGGTTTATACCTAGCCTCTAAGATCTAACTATTAAAACATTCAGACATGTTATTAGTCACAACATCACATTTGGTTTCATAAGAAAAAAAGGCATTGCTCCACTACTTAGGAGGAATATTTAATAGATGAATGTGAGCATCCTTACTCTCCTTCCTGATGTCAACCATTGCCCTTCTGAAATCATGAGGATTATTGGCCTTGGCTGCTCTCCAAAACATCATCTTCAAGGCTACTCCTGGGAATTTCTTCCTCCAATTAGCATAGATGTGTCTTGCACAACATCTATGCTCTGCCTCTAACAAAAGCTCTTGTATGGCAGGCACCAAACCCTTGTAATTTTATCAGTAAAAATAGATTTAGTACTAATATTATATAATATTATAAGTAGTAATATAACAGAAAATTCAATGTTAATATAATTAAGTAAATTATACCTTTTGTTGGTCAGTTATCAAGGTCCATCCTCTACCTAATTCCATGCCAACATCCTTAAGTAATTGACTTAGAAACCAACTCCAAGAATCCTTGTTTTCACTTTCAACCACTTCCCAAGCAATTGGGAACATTTGGTTATTTGCATCCCTGCCAATAGCAGACAGCAACTCACTCCTGCAGTATGTCTTTAAGAAACAACCATCAAGTCTTATTATGTGTCTACATCCCTCCAACCAATTTTGTTTTACAGCTTTGAAACAAATATACATTCTTTAAAATCTAGGTGGAGTGCCTCCATCACCTCTAATTTGGACTGTGCTACCAGGATTTATAGTTAGAATCTCATTCACAAACTTCCATACTTTAGCATAATGCTCCTTCAAGGTGCTCTTAATTTCACTTAAAGCCACTTTCTTTACTCATCGACGTTGAGGTAATGATGATTGCAGTCCAAACCTCTATTTAATTGAAGCCTGTAATTCCCTCAACCTCATTCTTGGTTTTGCTCTTATGGTACTCCCAAACTTGTCAACCAAGCATCTAGACCTAACAATCCTAATCCTTATTTTCCTCACACAATAATGCTTCTCATTGTATGATTTAATTTGAAACACCTTCTTCCTTAGCACATAACTAGCCCACAACCCCCATGTATAGTTTTTGGCACACTTTGCTTGTATTCTTATTTTCTCATTTACAGAATAATATATTCCCTTTCCATAACCAACTACATAATTCACTATAGCTTCCTTACATTGTTCAGGTCCAGTGAATGTCATATCAACTTCAAATTTTATCTTCCTAATTGGAGTGTTGGGATTATATGCTGGAAGAACTCTTTTCTCTTTCCTCTGTGGCTCCTCTCCTTCCCATTCACTGTTACTACTAGAATCACCACTTAGAGGAATCTCATCATCAGAATTTTCTTCATTTTCTACCCAAGGCCTCATTCCTTTTGTCCCAAACACCAATTCATCCTCATCATCTGAAAATGTTGGTTCAACTTCAACCTCTTTAACCTCTGTATTCTTAGTTTTTCTAGATTTCCTAGCCTTTTTTCCCCTACTGATGCTCTCTTGTGTACCAACATCCAAATTTGGTTCATCCACTGTTGGTTTTTTAGCCTTACATGTAGTTGATTTGGAGGCATTACCTCTAGCAGTACTCGAGGACTCAAGCTACTTTATTGGGATAGATGGAGACTCAACCTCCTCAACTTGTAAGTCCCCATTATCAACTGGTTCTTCATCAAGGTTTACTTCACAATTCACAACCAACTCTTGTTCTTTTGTTTTTTTTTATCTCTTCCTTTCTTTTCCTTATATTTATCAACTCCTCATTCCCATCATCATCAGTAGCTTCACTTAACTCCTCATCACTTTCATCATCAATTTCCTCATCACTAGCATCACTTGAATCATCATCTGTATGCTTTGGTGCTTCCTCATCTCTGACGTCAACCACATCCTACTGCAGGTGCTTCTTCATTATCCTCATGGTCACAGTATATATCTATATTCCCAATTTTTAGAGCTTCTTCAATTAGAAGTCTTACACTATTATCATCATGAAGACGTTCTAGACCATTCTGTTAGTTCCCAGAGGAACAATAGTTATCTAGAAGGGGGGTTGAATAGATATTTTAAATTCTTTTCGAAATACTTGTTGGTTTTGATAATAACTTAAACACAGCGGAATTGTGATTTGTTTGTTTTCCTTTAAGATATAACGAGTTAATAGGAGTTAAGCAGTTATGATAATTATAGCAGTTATAGCAAGAATATAAGTGACACAGTGTTTTTAAGTGGTTCAGAGCACTTAAAGCTCCTAGTCCACTCTTCTACTTCTCGAGTAGGAAATCCACTAAGAATATCTTTACAATCTCTGAATCTCACAGATTCCTTCAAGACCAGCAATCTTGGAACTTTTTAGTTCACTTTTGAACTCTTCAAGTCCAGCAGACTTGGTACTTCTCAGTTCACTTAGAGCTCTTCAAGTCCTTCTGACTTAGAACTTCTTACTTCACTTGATAGTAGTTGAGTTCTTGTGTGGTGCTACTCAGTTTTCGTTAAGCTTATGTTCGAAAGAATTGAGTAGTTGAGCAAGCTTTCTTTTTCAGATCATAGAGTTGAGCGTTGAGTGTTCTTCAACATTTTTGTTCAGTGCTTGCATGGTCATCTTTTTCTGCTGATAATTTATATATATGATGCCTTTGAAATGTATCCATTGAAGCATTAAATGCATTTGATATTTCTGAACTTTGATGGAGACTTTTTGTGACGCCCCCAAAATAGGTATACGTCACCCATTCTGAGTCGCCAAATATATGGTACAGAAACAAATACAACCTCAGTAAAATAATTGTCAATAAAAAAAATGACGACAGATATATCTTGTGAGTTTGAATACAAATATTGTCTAATATACAGTATACAAACTCAAAAGGAGTTCTCATTACAATTATTGATACATTATTTTACAAAATAGTGAGGACTACTAAAACAACTATCCTGAACCATCACTCCATACCCCGGCTAGTTCCTACTATGTTCTCACCTCCTGAGAAGAAAAATGGAACAAAATGGAAAAGGGTGAGCTCAACTAGCCCAGTAAAGAATGTTATGACTAAGATAATATACAACAAATTATCATTAGTCTTCAACAAGGAAAAATCTAATAGAATATAATAGACAACAAGTTTTAGATCAACAACTGCAGCGGAAACAACAATCCATTAGAAGAGTCAAGTAGAGAATGAATTCTACTATCTTCTAAGATTTAAAAGTCCATCATCAATATTTTATCCCTGTAACATCAATCAATATACATCTTGAATCAAATATTCATCTTTGCACAACAGGCAAAAGATATTCATTTGTATCACCAGTTGGTCATGTTCATCTCAACACTTGTTCATCTTTGCACTACGGGCCAAAGATATTCATCAGTTAATCATTCATCTTTGGACTACAGGCCAAAGATATTCAGTAATATTATCATTTAGGACTGAGGATGATGAAAAATATCTTAAAGAAAACGAATCCAGTGAAACAAAGGACAGATATTAGGGATTCGTACAACAGTTTATCCAAGTTCAAAAATACTCCATAATAATTAATTGTGGAGTAAAATTCAAGAATAAAGATCAAAATATGGATACAATCAAAGATAGTAACCATAATAGACAACTTGGACAAAGAAAAGAAAATTTTATTTTTTCCTGTGAATAGTGTCGTATTCGTGAATAATCCCGTATACGTGAATAGTAACTCCGACACAAAAATGTAGAAATTCTACAATAAAATTCATACCAATATTTTGGTATAATGATATTGAAAGAATAACATCATTATGAAGAAAAACATCCCTCACCTCAAAATAACAGTACTTTTGATCGGAATATCGGTATAAAGCTGAAGGAAACTTGCACTGAATAACAACTCACAAAGTATCTAAATACTCACAAAATACGCTCGATAATATAGAGAGAGAAAGAGAGAAAACTTGTTTCTGGTGTGATTTTCAATTCTAACTAAGCACCCTATTTATAGGAAAATACTGAGAACGGCATAGCAGACTAACCTGCTATTATTCACGCCCACCACTTTTGAAAATAAATTTCAGCACATTTTATTTCTCAACAACCAAAAGTGGGGCCCACCATATTTTTAATAAAAATATTTATTTCTAAAACTTCAATAATTCATAATATATAGCCCTTTTATCAGAAAAATTCGAATCTCATGTCTATTCCATAGGAAATTAAGTTCTCTACAACTTTGTAAGTTTAAGTTTTTCCAAATTCCAAACGAAAAATGACCGAAATCCATATACGAACGATTTTTAACACCTCTATTCCGACAAAATACAGATAAAACACCTTATCATTTATTCCTTCATTTATAACCACAATAAATATATCCATCATTTATATCTATATTTAATAAATATTTTGTTATCATATAAATCAATAATTAATTATTCACAAATAATAGTACAGAATCACAATTATGACATGACGAAGTCGTTCGAGGAAAGAGGGGCTTCAGATAAGGATTTCTCTTTATTGGCGCGGAATTAGGTGACCAACCCCCTTTCCTAGATAGAACTTCCTTAGACATTGCCAATAATGCTATCTAATAATATTATTCAAATAATATGAATTATTGATCTGATAATGAGAAATACTGTGTAGAGACAATTATTGAAACAACAATAATATAACATATCAACGTTGCAATTATTGAATCAATAAAATAAAATATTGAACAGTAATTACTGTAACAATTATTGAGTAGTGCCTTCTTACGTAAGAATCAATAATTCAACCATGCATATTACTGTATTTTAACCACCAAGTATTCCAATAGTGTTAACGGTAACCATTACGCCGTTATTTATAAAAACTCAAACTTGTCATTTTCTTCATCAAGCGGTTATCCAAGTTATGGGGCCCTGAAAAATATTTACTTGCAAGTAAATACGAATATTCTGACAAAGCAATAAAGAATATTTCATGACCAAACGAATATTCCTTGATAAAATGAATATTTTATAGCCACTTGCTTATTTTATAAAATTTACACATTTCACCCATAACCAAAGTATTATATCAAATTAACACTTTATTATTCAAAATAATAAATAGAGGAAATTTGATTTTATTTATAAAAAAGTTTGGGTCTTACACTTTTTGTACAACTTTTGATTTGCTGTAACAATCCAAGATTTTATTTGTAATTTAAAATATTTATTAAATTAAATAAATATTTTATTGATGAAGTTGTTGTTTTGTAATTTAAAATATTTCTTAAATTAAATGAATATGTGATTTTGTTAGTAAATATTTATAAATTATATTTATTAAATAATATTCTAAATTATTTTAATTTATAGTTATATTGTTGTAAGATAACATGAGATGTTATATTGTTGTTGTGATGTAATAAATTAAGATGGTATATTATTATAATAAAGTTATAATTTTGTAATGTTTGTTTAAGTGGAGTATTTATTTAAAATATAGTATGAATAATTATTTTATTTGATTAATGTTGGATATTGAAATCCAAATAAGTCATATGTGGTTATAAATTATAAACTAAATGGTTTATTAAAATAAAATTAGAGTAGTTTAATTTAGTTTTGACCAAACAAGGCTTAAATATATTAAGTCTTTATTTTAAAGACTTTTTGCTAAACAAAGTCTTACGGCTTTTGGATTTTTAATTTTGAATTTGTAAATAATATAAATAAAATAAATAAATTAAATTAAATAATAAATATAACATAATTATAACATATACGTTAATAGTTTGTAACTGGTATTATATTAAGTATGCATATTAAGCCATATCGGTTTATTTTAGTTTACGTATACTTTTATTTGCTTAGCGTAAGAATTACAGAGACTGAGAGAAAATTGATAGAGATTGAGAGAAAACCTAAGAGTTTCAAGCGTTTTCCAACGATTTTAGCAAGTATTACAAGCTAATTAAAGGTAATTTTCCATAATCTCCATATTATATATATAGGTATATGTATATATGAGTTTACGACATAATTTCCAATTTCCTTGAATCGTTGTTATATTAACTGAGTTGTTGCGTTTGTGAGTATTTGGGATGTTAGAGATGGTATTTAGGCAAGAATTATTGTGCTAATTGTGTTTAAAAGGAAGAAAACTAATTACAGTGTGTGTGTATACATATGGTTTGTGAAAGTACCAATTATGGTTGTCAATTAGTATGATAAACTGTAAATTGAGTTTTGTTTATGCTAGTTCATTAAGAAACGAAGAGAACGTAGTTTGAACGAAGTGATTTGGCCAAGTATTGGAGTCACAGTGTTGATTTTTGGGATGAATATCAAAAATGGAGTTTTATATGAAAAACATGGAATTTGAGAAATTAAACTAGCCTAAGTTTTTGTTAAATTGTTCTATATTGATATATATGTGAGGAAACATGTTTGTGATAGTTCTATACCATTTGTACGTGTTATTATCACTGTTTGGTGGGTGAAATTCGTGTTAGTTGGCTTAAGAAAACTGTCGTAACCATGTTCTACAACTGGAATGCAGATGGCCGGAGCGCCTATGCATGGTGCAGTCTGCTTGTCTTTAGACGTGGTAGCATGACCACCCGAAGATAAACTCAAGCTGCGCCAAAGCGCCAGTGTCCTGTCTCAGACAATGAAGTCTGCTAATTCTGCAGACTTTGGTCGGTCAATGTAACTTAGCTCAATGTTAGGTTAATGTGAGAACCATGTAATAACAAGGTTAAACAAAGTTGTGTTATGTGGATTGTAAATTCAAAGTTGTAAAAATGATTTATAAGTCATGAACGTGTTGTGTTATAACTTAGCTTATACAATGAATGGTGAATAAGTCTTGTGATGTTAACACTTGTGATTTCTTAAATGAGCACTAAGATATGGAAGGTGTTTATTATAAAACCATTGAATCCTAGGAAGACTTAAATACTTGGTTGAAGTTCAAGTTCGATTTAAAGAGAAGTGTAGTATTGGTTAATAAGAGTTGAAAAGGTGAGTTGGATGTTAAAAGTCTTATGTAAGTGTTAGTGAGTTTTCAGATTCGTGTTATGTGATTTAGTATTGTGGATAGACCTTAAACTAAAGGTTATAACTTAACTAAGATGAGAAATAAATCTATGAGGTTATGTAGCTAATTGATGTGATATTCCTAATGGTATGTGTAGGATATTGGGGTACGTTAATTGTTATTGTATAGCTTACGCAAGAGCAAGTTCCCTAACCTTTGCTACTTTATTATTCAGCAAGGTTACCTTTCACTATTACGTTATACTTATGCAAATTCTCTAACTCTAATCTCTTGTTTAACGATTTATTGTCATGCGAATTCTTTAACCCTCATTTATTGTTGAAGCAAGTTAGTTAATCTTTATTTCTTTATTCCAAATGAGATTACTTTGGTTATTCAAAGTTTGTAATGTTGTTGTATGAAATGTGTTTATTCATCTACTAATAATTGTTATTTAATCTTAGTTCTCCACTGTCATTGTACTATCTTACATTATTGTACCAAACTCTAAGTTGCCTAGCGATTCTTTATCAATTCAACTAATCCTTTGTTGATGAATGTTCTAAACTCTAAAATACCCTTGAAATCAACCCAAACCAAACTTCATTTGGTTTGCTTATGTACTCACACGATTTTGAAAGCATGTTGTCGATGATAACGTTTGTTCAATTTAGAAACTGTTAATACTCTAGCTCTTATTGATTCATCGATATACCTTATTTATGAAGATATTATAATCAACTCTTGAATAGTTATTAGCATCTATCTGATTCAACCAGTACTTGGTTGATGAGCATTCTAAAGATCTAGAATTCCTTTGAAGTTAATTCCCAACCAAACTTCATTTGGTTCGGAACCTGATAATCTAAGCTGAGATGAAAAACCCTATATTAGGGGATTATTTTAGAACTACGCAATAGCGTTAAATGTTTGCGCAATACATAGTACAAAGGACTGATCACCTGGAGTACGGAATAATGGTCCATATAGTCGTTTAGACTGTTAAAGGTTACAGTGGAAACACCTGTTAACCTAGGACATAGATGATGATTATAGTCTTTTAGACTGTTAAAGGTTAAAGTAGAAATACTTGAAACCTAGAGTATAGTTCGTGGTCTTGTGACCCCCAGTGTATTATTTGATGTTGATATCTATTGTTAACTTAACGTTCATTATTCCTTTGAACTCATACTTGCTGAACTAAAGTTTATTGTTCCACTAATAACATCTTACCATTGAAAGCTCAGTTAATTGTCATTCATAAAACGTTATTGTATATTATCCTTCTTGTGGGAAATTGTTTGCTCACTCTTGCACAAAACAATGCAGATGAAGTTAAGAAGTTTGAAGAGCTTTCTACAAGCAAGGGCAATGACAAAGTGCTTAATTAGACGACAACGTTTAATTTATCTTTTACTTATGAAGCTTATGTACTAGATTTAATTATGGTCATGTTTTAATTTCCGCTAATGATTGTATTAAAGGTTAGATGACATGGGAGATATTGTTTTTATTAATGTAATCCTGTATGGGCAGGTTTTATTATTCAATTATATTATGATTGGGTAGTTAGATATGAATGTTTTGATTAAGTGAACACCAAATCTTGAGGTAATGAAGTACCAGGATTTGGGGGTGTCACAAGTTGGTATCAAAGCTTTAGCTTTATGTGCTTATGTGTTAATGACTTATGTGCCCGTGAGTACTTAGGAGTAGCATGTATTATACATATCAAGTTTTGGGGTTGTTAAAACTTCATTGTCAGAATGACTGACGAAGGATGATAAGGATTAGGAGCCTTAGAAATTGTATAGTCTGAGTATAGTTGGTATTGGGAAAGCCATACCCGTTGATTTCTTTTGTAGACCTTGGGTTTAGGCTTGAGTTTGAACGAGAGGATAAAGTTGGGGTGATAAAGGTGAAGGATGAGAACGAGGAGGGGGAATTCCTCCAATGAGGTGTGTGGTCATAACATTGAGTTATAAAAGAAGGTCGAGAAATTAGAAGGTCTAGCCGTAAAGCACCAGAAGAAGATGTCGCAACTCAAGACCTTACTGCACCATTTGCAGATGTAGAGCGGATATTAGCTCAGTCAGAAGGGTCAGAATATTAAAGACGATAGTTATTAGCTGGGAATGAGATTGTGCAGGAATGACTGGTGAAAGAAGTCAGCAAAGCGTGCGAGAGCTGAAGACGCATGGGTGAAGGCTTCTAAATGCATAGATCGTGTTGAAGAGAAGTCAAAGAGCGCCAAACGAATGATGAAACTTAGAATTTAATCTTCCAATCTCTTGACGATTTGTATTGTGGAGCAAGAGCGCAATGAAGTTGTACAACGTGAAATGTTCTTGTAGATTGTAAGAAAAATAATAAGATGATATATAAATTATAATGAAAATTAATAGATGTGGATCCCAACTATTGAATTAAATAGTGGGATGTGATGAAGTAATCCTAGAATTTTATTATTTCAGGATAAATAATATAAATAGCAGTGTGGCTATTTTGTGATTTGGTGATGTAATAAATGAATAAAGTATTATCATTGTGTATTAAGAAATATTATGTGTTATCTATAAGTGGTTAAGATAATTTTGAAAATGTTAATATGTGGTTGAACGATGATCTAATAGTTCAAGTTTTAAACAGTAAAATGCCGCCTAGAAGAAGACAACAGCGTCAACAGAGCCCCAAGAAAAATGCATACAATAGGGAAGCTAACGCAAATCCAGTGCCACAATTGGTAAATTTGCTGGTGGGAGCACTAGCAAATCAACTGAATTTACGGGTCGTATAATAAAATCTTGATGTTCCAACCAAATTCGTTTACAACGGGGTTGGAAGAGCGATTGATGTGAGCGGGGGAAGGTAATGTCTGTTGACATATAATCAAAGCGAGAGGGAAAGAAGAGTGAAGATGATAAGGTGGGTGATAGTCATATCGGTAACGCTTGTAAAAGAAAGTGGGACAATAATATTAATGCTGAAAATCAGCAAGGGAAGGAAAAGAAGAAGGTGGAGGCGTGTAGTAACTGCGGAAAGAAACATGTAGGTGTTTGTTTGAGGGGAAAAAGGGTGTGCTTTAATTGTGGCTTGAAGGGCCACATTGTACTAAAATGTTCAAGATCGAAGAAGGGAGCCTGTTTCACGTGTGGATCGAAGGAGCACTTGGCTTGAGGTTGCCCAAAGAAAGCGGTAGAAAAAGCAAGTGGAAACAAAGGGGGCAGTGGCAAACTGGTTATTGTAGAGTCAGCTACGCCGAGTCGACCAACCGAACAAGTAACCAACATGAAGATCCAGAACGCAATGCAAGGTATGGTTCCGATCAGTTATCTATACGGCTGCGTGTTATTTAATTTAACCGCCACTTGTTAATTTATGCCTGATGAATTCATTTAGAAACTAGATTCTCTTCGGGAAGAGTTAGACTATTCCCTGAACATAGAAAGTGTGAATAGTGATTCCTTTTAAGTTGATGTGTAGAATTGTCGTGTTGGTATTAAAGGCCACGTAATGGATTTATTTCCAATCTGATTTATAAAACTCTGAAATGGTTAAACCAGGTGGTGATAAGTTATTGTCAAAGAAAGTGCATAAGCCTTAAGACTCTGAGGAAGTCAAATGTAGTATTTTGTTCTTTTGGTTGCAAGACGTCTGTACGGTAGAGTTACTTATTGATGTTTTAAAACAAGAAGTTATTAAGAAAATGATATGTGGGTTGTGTGAAGATCAAGATAGTTGCTTAGTTAGCTAAATGGACGAGGAAATCAGTGGAATTTATATGGGCAGGAAATTATGAAGTGAATTTTCAAGAATTGATGAAAAGTTAAGTATGTCACATGTGTTATCTTTATCAGATAATACAGAAAACTTTGTGTTGTATAGCGAAGCATCTTACAATGTACTAGGCTGTGTGTATAGGTAGGACGATAGGGTCATTTCATACGCATCGTGTTAGTTAAAATTTTATGAGAAAGTGTGTCCGACTCACAATTCAGAGTAGAGGTATTTGTGGTTGCTCTAAGGATTTAGAGGTGTTATTTTTGGGTAGTAGTGTGAGATATAAAAAGACCATAAGTATCTAAAGTATATCCTCTCACAGAGATATTTAAGCATGTGTTTAAAGTGATAGTTGAAGTTGTTCAAGGATTATGGCTATAAAATCCTAAACGAATGTGGTTACCGATGTCTTAAGAAAAAGGTAGTAGTTATTCAAAGTCTGTAATGTTGTTGTATGAAATGTGTTTATTCATCTACTAATAACTGTTGTTTAATCTTAGTTCTCCACTGTCATTGTACTATCTTACATTATTGTACCAACTCTAAGTTGCCTAGAGATTCTTTATCAATTCAACTAATCCTTAGTTGATGAATGTTCTAAACTCTAAATTACCCTTGAAATCAACCCAAACCAAACTTCATTTGGTTTGCTTATGTACTCACACAATTTTGAAAGCATGTTGTTGATGATAACGTTTGTTCAATTTAGAAACTATTAATACTCTAGCTCTTATTGATTCATCGATATACCTTGTTCATGAAGATATTATAATCAACTCTTGAATAGGCATTGGCCTCTATCTGAATCAAACAGTACTTGGTTGATGAGCATTCTAAAGATCTAGAATTCTTTTGAAGTTAATTTCCAACCAAACTTCATTTGGTTCGGAACCTGATAATCTAAGCTGAGATGAACAACCCTATATTAGGGGTGTCGATGTCAGGATTTTTGGGGTGTCCCTTTCCGTTACTTGTTCTTTGGTGTTCTCATTTTAGGTTAGATTTGTTTGAAAAAACAAGTGAAAAAGGTCCGACATGTATGATGTCGATGATGGGACTGATAAGAGTCGCCATTGGTTTTTAAATGGTTGTACCAACACAATGATAAAAAGGTTTTCACATTGACCCGGTGATGTGACAGCGATATCTGGTCGTAAACAAAGAGATTCGTTTAGGGTCCGGGGACTTAGTTATGCGGGGCGAAGGTGTTAGGCACCCCTCGACATTCGTGTTACCACGGTGACCGCCTCTTTTCAAGAAACTATTATCTGTGTGTATGTGTGTGTGTGGGTCAATGTGCTGTTATATGAAAGTTGTACGAGACCTCGTTCGAACCTATATACACAGGGTTTGAATTTATGTAGAAAATTCAATTTTAACAAGATATGGCAGTGATGTTTTATGAAAGAGGTTTTTCAAACTCTGATGCTCAATAGGAATGGAGACCTTTTACACTCCCATTTTTATTAAGTGAGAGGCTGAATTGATTTTATTTGACGGATGCGAGGCATCCGTACGAAAATAATATACAAAAATAATGCCGACTTCCTCGTGGGTATGAAAACCATCTGAGGAAATTCAGACATCGTAGAATAATTTACAAGCTGCTTACAGCTGAAAATGTCCATCACGGGAACCGAATCTAGATTCAATGGGATGAATCTGTGATCACATGATTCCTAGGCTCACAAAATACTGCAGTTTATGTGAAAGCGATGGCGAGTATATATATAAAAGCTGTAAATATATATATACAGACAAGATCACCAACCACGAAGCACCTCCATGGGGGATCAAAAATGTAAATAAAGCTATTAAAAGCTATCAACCACCACAGAGGAAACTCCAGGCGGGACAGAATGTAAATAAAGCTATAAATACGGTCAACTGCCACGAAGTAAACTCCAGGCAGGACGAAATATAAAGAAAGCTGTAAAAGCGATCAACCACCACTTAAGTAAACTCGAGTGGGACAAAATATATATATATATATATATATATATATATATATATATATATATATATATATATATATATATATATATATATAAAAGCAATAAACGCATAGAATATAAAATCTGTGCTCATCGAACAGAGTTCGACCACAATTCATATATATATATATATATATATATATATATATATATATATAAAAGCGAGTAAACGCAGGATATAAAATCTGGGCTCATCGAACATAACATAGTCAGACCATAGTTCATATATACATATATATATATATATATATAAAAGCGAGTAAACACACTGCATCAAGTTCAGGCTCATCGAGCGAAGTCAAACACAGTTGATATATATAAGTATATATATATATATATATATATATATATATATATATATATATATATATATATATATATATTAAAGCAATAAACACTCAGGCATCAAGTCTCAAAGGCTCAATCAAGGCATAACTCGATAATGTTAGTCAATATATATGTAAATATATATATATATATATATATATATATATATATATATATATATATATATATATATATATTATATGACCCCAAAATCCATACAATTTAAATCTCAACTTCGGTCGTTAACCATACATTAAATCTCTATCTTTACATCATTATTCGATGTTAAACTTAATAAAATTGTGGAATATTTAAAGCTTTTTTTTTACATTTCCTTCTTTCTTGCCCTGAATCGCAACCTTTACATTACATCTCTTTGATTCAATCTTATATCATGAATCGTTACAACAAAATGACTATACAAAGTCTTACATCATAACTAAATATCCATATACATTGGATAACTCAACTTACAATTCAACAACATGTTATGTTCAAAATATGAAATACATTTCTCATAAAACATAAGTAATCTTCGTGAATATAGATCTCTATAACTCACTTAGCATATATATCTTTACATTAAAATCTTGACTGCAAAAGTGGTTATTTGCAAGAGTGAGCTCGACAAACCAAAGAAAGTCTAACAGTTTTCATGCATCACATAGCACATAATAACATGCTCGATATACATCTCATTAAAGTAACATGGCATACATGCTTTTAATTCACATAGCAAATATAAAGATTGAGTTCCTTACTCAATCATCATTACTTAGCCAAAACAATGCAGTCATATATTGACTTTAACATTTCATGATTTCAACATGCATAACATATCATGCAATTTAAAACAGTTCATCAAGTCCACGTAGAAAATAGGAACCGAAAGACTTGCCTTGATCGTTGTTTACCAATAATAGATTAACAACTTACAGTTATCTGCACTTCACGTGCCCTACACAATTATATAATCATTCACATCAACTATTAGTCACATAACAACACATAGTAATTGTAATGTAAACTCTACTCCACATCTCATAATCTTTCCTATTAATTAGCACACAATATTCAATTAGATTGTGTTAACTCACTATATTTCTTCTTAGTCAAACTCGAAGTTCATTCAAGTTCTTAAGTCTTGCTAGGACTACTTATTGGTTTTATGTTAAACCCATTTCATATCCTATAATATTCATTTCAATTTAATTGAAACACTTTTTAAGTTCGTTAACACTTGGCACAACGTTTCGACGTTCATTCGTTACACGCCCGATTTGCCTCTCTTGTGTATGCTTACTATGCTTCTATAACTTATCTAATTCATTATTTATTAATTTTAAGCATCATTATATTTACTAACATACATGTTTTGTAACTTAGGACATCATCTTTTATCGTCAGGAGCACTACACATGCATATGTGCATGCCTGACGCCCTCCGATTGCCCCTAAAAACATAATAGTGCTAAAGATGACCATTTTGACTACTGTTACAGACCTCAAATTAAAATACTTAAAGTATGAAAGTTGTAGGTCTATTCGTCCTAGTTCCGGATCATCTTGAATCAACTCAATTGGAGTTCGTATGAGAAAGTTATGGCCGTTTTACTACAAGAGTCCAAAACTGTCAGACTCAGACTTTTGTCCCCACGCCGCGGCGCGAGAACTAGGCTAACCAGTGGCGCCACAGTGCGAGATTGGCATTGGGGCGTGAATTTCGATGCTGGGGCTCCATTTTTTGCCCTGGGGCACCGAAACTTGCAGAACCCAACAACAAAGAACAGAATAACTAAATTTCTGTCTATAACTTAATTTCTAACACTAATTAACATGTATAACTTATGCCAATTATACATATACACATTACCCAACATGCATATACTAATTTAAACCACTAAAAAACAATCACAGAAAACTAAATTCCTTGAAAACCATATTTTAAAACAAAACTCCATGTTTGACATTTGTTAAACATAGTGAACACTGTAATCTCTAATAACCACCAATTTGATTACTTTTAAACTATAATTCACTGTAGTTCATATCCAATTAACATACCCAACTTTCAATTCTACAATTAGAATACAATCAATTACTAATTTTGTTATCCTACAAAACATGTTCATACTCATATGTTTTTACTGTAAAAACTCTTTTCTTTTTTTTTTTTATCGTAATTCACATAATCACATACATGTATATCCTCTTCATACAATCACCTATATGTATATATAGGATATTTATACTAGTACAACTTCATAATTTCATACTCAACTATAATATATAAATTACAGAACTTTATACTATAAAACATAGTGAATTTCAAAAACACAGAGACTAAGGAATTATACTATAAGAGATATATGTTAAGATTATAAAACATACCTTTTGTTGCTTTGAAACTATTTGTTAATCACTGATAATCTTCTCTTGCTACTTCTTTCTCTCCGATTCTCTCTCAATTTCTTTTAAAAACCTTTTTCTCTGAATTTTTTCTATCTCAACTCTATGAGACTCTTTCCTTTAACATACAACTTTTCTTAGACTCGGGTCGACTCTCAGCGTGTAGAAGGTGTGTGCAAAGATAAAAGAAAGACTCTAAAAGTGTGTGAGAAGGCTTACGGTAATTTATCCTGCTAAAAAACTCTTATATCTTTAGAGTGGGTCAAAAACTTACTTTGGGCTTTTGTGGGTACAAAGAGGCTATATATGAGCTCACATGTGTTTAAAAGTGGGAAAATACCTTTGTATGGCGAGTCTGAGAGCAAATTGTGCGGGGTTTCCCCGTCTTTTCTCTTAGAAAATCGGCACCCCAAACCCTCTATTTATAGGAAAATATATGAGCAGCGAGCAAATGTGTGCAGTGGGCACTCGGAAAATCAGGTCCGGGTGTTTTGTCACCGGGTTTGGGTTGGGTCGGGTCGTCTCAATCACGTGCACTCGAGCCTTTGTAATGTCCACTCGGTTTTTGAAGTGCAATCCGGGCATCCGTTTGAGGTATTAGGACCTATTTCGGACCGCCGTTGTCGAGAGTTGTGCGATGGCATGGGATTAGAGTTTGTCTGAAGTCATTGAAGATGGGGCGATGCCCTCGGTCTTGAGCTTCAACTTTCATCCGTTACCCGCCTGATAGTCACTCGGGATTGGTTAGCCTTGTGGGACATCGTTGCATTGAGGCGTGGCGTGGCATCGTGTTTGTGAGATAGCGATGTTGCCCCTCTCCGGTGTTATCGTCGGATTGGGGGCGTCATGCGGGCGTTGCTCGGACTTATTTGAGATTGAATTGCTTACAATTGTTGAAGGTCCTCATTGTCATCTTTGAGGTGTACTGCCTTCCCGATGTTTATTCTTCGGGTTGGTGCGGTGTATCTCGTTGTGGTGGCAAGAGATTGAAGGTGGTCGCATTTGAAACAAGCATTTAGGGGTTATCTCAAATTTGCATTCCTTGGGGTTATCACCGAGGTTAGTGGCTATTCCATGGTTGGGGGTGAATTTGGATACCTCGGGGTTATCTCCGAGATTAATCGGTCTTCTCGGTGGTGCGGTATTGTATCTCTGAGGCCTCGGGGTTACATTCGAGGTTGAAATCGTTACTCCAGTTGCGATCCGGGGTTGATTAGAACTTCGGTAGTATCCGGTATGGATTCGGATCGTCTTTGGGGTTCTCTCTTAAAAAGCGAATATGTCCTCCTGCAGCGTTAATGTGATAGTACAGAAAATTTTGAGTGTCTCTGAGATGCCCTCTTTATCATACTCATGCATGGCGATGCATGGGTGGGATAAAGAATCCTGAACACTTGAAGCGGAATAAGACAAACATGGTACTATGGATAGCAACATGATGCAAATGTATAATGCGTGTGTGCGGGGTTGTAGCCCAACGCATTTGGGGATGATTCTTTGGATCCTGTTGCTTCAATTTAGGGATTGGCAATATTGACCCGGATCGGATGTGTAAGTTGAATCATTAGGATGTTGATGTTGGAGTTATCACTGACTTCTGTGTTCTTGATAACGACTTGATCTGAAGAGGTACCTCTTATGTGTAAGAGATCTGTGGGGATAAAGCTTGATCTATTTGAGGATGTGTATAACATATTCCATCATCTATCCTCTTTGATAACATTGTCCTTTTCTGGTTGGTATCGCCCGGCACATGTCGAGATCTGCTTTGGTTCTGCATGACACAAATGTTGTCGGGGGTGCGACCTTCTTTGGCGTGTGAATCAATATTTGAGACTACTGTGAGAAATCATCAAGGTTGATTGACCTTGACGTTGACGTGTGAATCAATAGAACATTGCGTTGTGACCCCAGGGGATCCATTTGGGAATCTGGCGATTGGGTATGAAAACCTCGAAGCAGCTCTATAGCTACGATAGGTTTGAGCGTTAAAATTTGAAATAGCGTCAAGGTTGCTTGACCTTCGTTTATCGTGTAGATCAGATCAGCATTGCATTGTGTTGTGACCCCATGAGTGGATCTTTGGGGAATCTGGCGGTTAGATGCGAAAACCTCGAACGACTCTATAGCTACGATAGGTTTGAGCAGCTCTGCAATTTGAAATAGCGTCAAGGTTGCTTGACCTTCGTTGATAGGCATGTCAGCGGATGAGCGATGTTATAACCCCCATCGGGATTTACGTTGTAACCCCCGTCGGGGACCCCGTTATAACCCGTAACTCCGTCGAGTGAGACTCATTTAGGGTGTGACACGGAGTTGGCGACATCGGGACTGTACAAGGTATTCTTGCCGGATGTGATTTGTGATAATTGGGATCATTGGTAGGGTATACCTTGTACTTAGGTGACTACTAATGAGTCTTTGGACAAATCAAAATCTCATCTGAGAGGACGAGGATTGTATGCGATTTTGCTCGATCGCGTGGCATTTTTCTTCTCGATTTGATCTTTCTAGTCAGTAAGAACTCCGTTTCAACTCAAAGCTGGACCAAGGAAGGAGGGTGGGACCCACATAGGGGTGTCAGCAGCGGTGGTGCACTGCTTGCGCCATGAGTGGAGCTGCTGACGGCGTGGATCATAAATTCAATGAGCTTTACTTCACAAGTCACTTTCAACTTGTTTCACTTAGAAAAACCGTGAGCCATCTTGGATCTGCTTTGAGTTGGTTGCTTTACGCAAATTCATCACCGTACAAGTGTTCTACACTATCACAGTAGTAGCGTATGCATGTATTTTTTTCGGTTTACATCCAGTTAGATTGTGAGATATTGCATGAAATGCATCTAAACACATAGTAGTGATTATGTATGCACAAATGACTTGATAAAAATATTCAACATAGTAAATGTTAGTATTAAACCATCTTTGAACATAATGATGTGAAAAATTTGACTTCTTAAGGCAGTCAAATTGGCACCTTTTACGCTATTTTTGTCTATTTGAGGTCCAATGAGCAAAAGGTAGAAAAAGCAAAGTACTCCTAGCATTGAGGTTGGCCTTATGCATGATGATTTTAATTTTTAATGCATATATTATGTATATGACTTTGGGGGCGGTGTCTTCTTGAATGGCCACCTAGACATGCATGTGTGCATGTGGATAGTCCTATTTTCAAAGGGACTATGGCAAAAATTTTTCAAATGTAGGCATTGGGTAGTCATGCATTCTAACTCTATTATATGTTAAAGTAAATGCATGCATGCATATAGTCATATAATGCATTTTAGAAAGCTCGAGAAGTGAAATACCACACACCCTTACTAAGGTGATTTGGAGACTTGTTGTCGGATATTATGGATCCGGATCGGTGGCGGTTCTATAGGACCGCTTACGGCGTCTGGCGGAGGGCTTACGAAGTGCCTCGTCCCCATTACATCGAGATGACCTCGTCGGTTGGTGGAGGTTGTGATACGTCTATCGGCGAGATGTTCAGACGTTGAGGGCGAGGCGGATATTCCGATTGAGGATCCGCTCTGCTTTGCACATGTCCCTCGCGAGGGAGCTTAGAGCATTCGGTGGTGAACCCGGAGTTCTTTGGGTGATTTGGGCGGAACATCCATCGATGTATTTGCATGCTATTGAGGTATGGCGTTAGACTTTGATCTTCCTTTTTTCTATTGATGAGGATTAAAGGGTTACGATGTTGATCGCATTTCATACGGGTTCGAGGATTTACGACCTCGAGGCTGGTTTAGCATCCACTCCATGTACCGGCGCTTCATCGACTATAGAAGCGATAGTGCATGAGTGGGGATTTGGGGCATTTTTCTCCATCCTTCCCGTCATTTGTCCACAGGGTTACCTCGGGGCATTATGCAGCGATGGTTTCATCGGACTTAAGTCCTCCACCTCTTTGGATTGCGGTGATGATGGCGCCTATGGATTGGCGATTTATCACGGTATGGAGTTTGGAGGGCGATTGCCTTGCATGGTGAATATCACCCCTCTGTAGTCAGATCCTTACTAGGAGTTCGGTGAGGCGCTCGAGGCGGGGCTGTCCGTTTAGGTCCTTTTGGCGTAGATCTTATGAGTGGGCTATTTGGTGAGCCCATGCACGATGGCGTCGAGGATCGGGGATCGCGTTCTGCGGCGATTGTTCTGATGATCATTCGAGTTGCTTCATAGCGAGATAACTCTTCCACGGTATCTTTCGCTTTGAGTCGATTGCCACCTGCGATGTGGGCCGTATTGGAAATACGATTGGGGCTCTTACACCTTTGCCTATTTCCTCGGGGCATGCGCATGCGCTCACGGGGTTTGATTGAGGCTTGGCTAGGATTTTACCATTTTCTGCTTTGGTGAGTATTTCTCTTGTCTTTTCCCATTCATAGGTTAAGAGTGTTTCTTGATAGCGAGATGTTTTGCCATTGTGTTGGCGTTTTGGGGCTATGAGAGGCTCCCATGTTTGCGTCTATGAGTGTGTTAGGTTTAGATACCTATCCACGAGGGGAGCGACGATACCATTCCATTCTATTTGCATAGGAGGTCCCTGTATACGAGGATTCACTCCTTTCTTCGTGTCTGTTGGAGTTCTTGTGGCGGGTACCATTACGTGGATTCCCTATTAGAGGGAGCATTTGACCATCGGCTTTGAGGATGGACATCCGGCCAAGGAGTCGAGTATTTGATCTCTACCGGAGAGTTCCTCTCTTCTTGATGGAAGGTGGGAGCTCTATTTGGGAGGCGTGCTATTAGGAGCACCCAGGGGAGATCCGTGTCGATCTTTGCCTCCTGCCGAGCGTCGTTGCTTTGTATCACGATCACCCATCTTGATATCCCATTGTTGGGGTTGGCGGCTTTGCATTATCGGAGGGCCCATGTACTCGGGAGGCGTTCGGCGTTGGTGTTCCCTCGCACTATTGGAGCCGATCCGCGCCACGGTTTATGGGGATATGGTTCGGGATCTTTGATGATGCGGATTGGGTAGCTTGTGTCAGAACTCAAACTCATTTGACCCAGATTGATAGCTTGACGGCGGTTGGATCGGCACATGTATTTATTCGGCATTTGGGCGAGAGATCCGGTGAGGCGAGTCATTTGTTCCTTCGGCTCGGTCTTTGGTCCCTCGAACGACCCATTTGGTTTTTCGGTGTGAGATCCTCCTCTCTATATAGGCTGACATCCTGTTGATAGAGATCGGTGACTCGGGAGGAGTTACATCGGTGGGCGAGGATTGAGGATGTGGACGCCGAGAGACCTGGTCTTCTTGATGTGTATTCTCGTTATATCTTTTGATAGGCCTCTGTTAGATAGTGGGTGGTTGTTCCCCATTCTCGCTATATCTTTTGATAGGCCTCTGTTAGTAGTAGAGGCGGTTGTGCCCCATTTCCTATGTTGTATTTGTCTGAGGGGTGATGTATTAGATGATGATATATTTAGGAATGTATGAACTATTTTTCATTCCTATATCATATTGCCATCCATTATCATTATGCATGTATCATATTATGCATATGTATGTATGTCCAGAGATATTGGCATTGACCCTGGATGGTATTATGACACGGTTTCATACGAGATGTCCTCTTGACGATTAGTAGTATAGATCATACCCCACCGTCATTGGTGGTATTAGGTATCACGATCATGATGCGATAGCATGTCACCACGAAAGGGTATTTATAGATCTATTCTTTGCGACATACCATGACCCTTTTGGCATTTCGAGGTTCTCTGGGATTCGTGAGCGGGATCTTTAGAGCATTGGCTACCGATAGGTAGGTATTCCGTTTTGGCACCCATGAGTTGGCTCTACTGCGGAGGGTATGCACGTTTGGCGATCTTGCCCTTAGGCGGACCTTGCGTGCACCTAGCTTTGGGAGACATGAGTAGGCGATTCATGACTCTCACGGGATTGGCGGCTGAGTAGTAGTGCGAGGATGGTGACATCGCCGCGTGATCTCTCGGCATTTTACGTATGGCATGATTTGGCGTGGAGGATAGCTCTCTCACGACATTGCAGGGGATTTCAGGTGTGTCGGAGGATCATTGGCGTTTGGCGAGTTGATGTCTTGATGCTATGTGTCTTTGTCGTATGTGTACATCCGCGGTATATGGATGAGATAGATATTGGTGTCATTATGGTTGTGAGAGCTCTTAGAGAGGTCGCACCATTGTACTATGATTATAGTAGAGACCTGCGGTGGCATCTATTGTTTGCGTATCCTACGGGGAGTGTTCTACGGGGAGTTCGGTCGTGTTGTGCGTGTGGTTTATGTCACACACACTTGAGGCCGATTGGTACCCTTAGGCGGCATGGTATTGCTTCTCCCATGATGTGGCCATGTCATACTCCTTTCGACCATCGAAGTGTCTGAGATGCTCGATCTGGTCCGCATTTTTGGAGATATTAGAGATCCATTTAGCATATTCTTTGTGCTGGGGCTTTGCTCACCATCTGACTTCATTACTCACGCTTTCGGGGCATGGATTTCCTCCCTCTGGCTGGCTTGAGGCGTGACCACTTATCACCCATTGGTGCGTGATGTCATGATTCGACCGAGTTCGAGATTTCCATCCTTTTGAGGCGATAGGTCGGCGTTGACTTTCGATATATCTCGGCGGAGGGCCGATCCGTGTGTATGCTTGTTGGGATCGGCGTGAGATAGCTACTTTTACATCGGTCGTCCGGTTATTCTGCGAGTATTCGCATGGATGGAGCGGAGATTTTATCAATTTGCGGCGATGTCTGCGATCTGGGACATTGAGTCGGACGATCACGAGCCCACGGAGGACATTGATACCTATATCGGGGAGGAGCCATTTCTTTGGGTTGCCGACATTTCTTAGATTCTCCTAGTACTAGTACTTTCGTGATTTGACATTTTCGGCCACGATACTTAGGCGAGTCTTCATCGATGACCTTTGAGAGAGACCGGATTCGATCTATGATGTCATTTGCTCTTGATGTGAGGATCTGCAGCTCTATTGGAGAGAGGCGAGGCATTGGCTCGTAGAGAGATGCGTTATTCTTTGGCGTGATGAGGCGGTCGACCCGTAGGCCGATGATAGTTGGCGGGATCTGCATATATCTTGCCGGGATGTAGCCATCATAGATAATCTTTGCGGTGAGGTCCCTTACCCTTTGGTATGATCGCGAGAGATGGCGCTTATATTGATGAGCATATGGTCATCATGCGGATAGCTTCTGAATCTGTTGGGTCGTGTGGATATTCTCGTCTGAGGAGACCACGACTTCACCTCCATCTTTGGAGAGGGCGCCATGTTGGGCTTGTTATGCGCATATACCTACGATTTGTAGATGAGCTTGTATTTACACTTGCAGACTAAGCAGCCATTTTGTCATATCTGATTTACATTGTATATATATCAAACGACATTATATATGCGAGGAAATATATTTTGGATCACTTCCCTTTTAGATATGCCCTTTATTTGTTTGATATTTTTTTCTTTGCTTGAGGGCTTGTGGTCTTGATGTATTGAATTCCTCTGGGTGGATGGACATTGAGTTGTCTCTGGATAGTTGAGAATGGATCATCGATCTATGTATCCCTACCATCTTTGGTGTCTTGGGACTTGTTTACATTATGGAAATGTGGAAGGAGTGTGGCTTTCCTCTACGAGATTACCGCTTTCCACAGGATGGTGCTTGATACTTCTATTCGGGAGAAGCCTAGTTAATTCCATCTCTTATGGATTGGTATTGCTCTTCAAGGTATACCCATGACTTAGATGGTCGTAGAATCTCTATTTGGGAGGAGTTAGGGTAATTCCATCCTTTGATGCGAAAATAGAATGTAGTGGATTGAAAGAGAATCCGAGTGCCGGTTGACAATGGTTTGTGTTTTGGTAGGGGTGAGACCGCACCATGAATGGTACGCCTACGTACTCTATTGAAGAGGAGATCAGTCTGCGTAGTTGAACACAGTGTAAGAGGTTCAAAATGTGTATGGCGAAATGGTGTAGGAATGTTTTTGGTTGTTTTGTTTTTTTGTAAGGATAGAAATGTTTTTGTTGTTTTTGTTTTATTGCGATAGGGCCATATAACATGGTTGCCTCGTACTCTATTGAAGAGGAGATCGGTCGGCGTAGTTCGCCCCTCGGGGCGAGAAGAAAAGCGTAATCCCATATGCGGTCGAGTGCGGGGAGGAGAAAGTTTAATCTAGGTTGAGGATAAGCTGCGGGTATGAAGTTTGATCCCGGTAAGGGTAGCCAAGCGCAAGCCTGAGAGGTTCAATCCGTGGTGGGATGACCTAAGTTGTAGGAGCAGCGAGAGGAAAAAGCAGTGGCGGCTTGAAAAGTACGTTTCCACGAGGGGGAAAAGTGTAGATAAAAGTTGTATGTGGTAAAGGGTTAAAAAGCGGATATTTGGTGACACGATGATTATGCACACTAGGGTGTTTCTTTGGTTACCGGACATAATACCGTTTCACGGTATGCGAGTTGATGAGTTGTGGAAATTCATCGTAGTCCATTTCTTGCAATCTGAGAGCACCTCTGTCGATACTTCCTTGACAACAAATGGGCCTTCCAGTTAGGGCGAATTTTCCTTTAGCTTTGATCTTGGTTGTCGAGAATCTTCTTGAAGACCAAGTCGTGTTGTTTAAAGCTAGCGCCGTGGCGGATTTTTTTTGTTGTAGGATCTGGCGACCCTTTCTTGATATAATGACCATGGAAGATAGATATGCGTGGTTACGCCTTTTCGTCTATTAGAGACAATTGGTGATACTGTCTTGTACCCATTGGTCTTCATCCGGTGGCGTCGATCGACACTCGAGAGATTCCATCTCAACTTCTATGAGAATCTTGCTTCCATCCATAGGTTAAAGCGTGGGGGTTGCCCCGGTGGAAATGCGCATTGTGGTTACGTAGGCTATAGAGAGTCGGAGGCGATAGGTCGGGCCAATCTTTGTGGTTGGCGGACATCTTTTGCATAATCTTCTTGATGTTTTTTGTTAGCAGCTTCAAGCAACCCGTTCATCTTGGACGATAGATGTGAGTTGAGATGTTTGATGTGGAATTTCTTGCATAATTCCTCCATCATTTTTGTTGTTGAGGTTTTTGGCATTATCGACACAATCACCTACGGTTGTCCATATCGACAAAGCGACATTGTTTACGATGAAAGCAATGATTACTTCTTTAGTGACCAGGGGGGAGAGGCTGCTTCTACCCACTTGGTGAAGTAGTCGATCATGGTGAAGATAAATCGATGACCATTCTTGGCTTTAGGCTCGATGGGCGATGGCGTCCATTCCCCACATTGAGAAGGGCCAAAGGCGAACTCATATTGTGGAGTTTCAAGTGGAGGCGTGTATAGCATTCCCATGAATCGCGCGATAGCATCTTTTGGCGTGGTCGTTGCAATCGACTTTGAGAGGCGACCGATAATAATGTCGTCACGAGGACTTTCTTGACAAGGAGGAGCCATTCATGTGGGGGCCCTGAGACTCGCCATGGATTTCATCCATAAGCCTTTGGGCTTGATCTTTGTCTAAACATCGAGGAGACCTAATCCTGCATCTCTTTTGTAGGCGCATCTCTCCTCGAGATAGAATTTCATAGCAAGTCGATGGATCGCGCCTTTTCTCGGTCGGGCTCTCATCCTCATGGTGTAGATCCATCTCATGAGATATTCCTTGATATGTTGATACCAAGGATGTTGGATGGGAGGTAGCTCATCAGATACTTCTCAGCGTAATTCCCATAATTTGGGGGGCCTTGTGCGGGAAATGGTGGCGCTTGGCAAGTGTTCCTTATCGATATCTGCGAATCGAGGAGGCCAAAGTTGCTAATCGTCTGCAAAGTCATTCTATTACGAGGAATGTGTATAAAGGAGATTTCTTGAACTCAAAGCCATCTTCAAAACACTGGAGTGGTAAGGCGACAAATGTAGTTCCTTGGTTTGATAGATTAGATGGATTATCGATTACCAACTCCGAATCCCCGAGGACGATTAACGCTTTGATGCCCATTGAGCGGGCAAGTTTTAGCCCATGAGGGACGACCTTCATACTTTCGGTAGTATTGTTGGTCTTTGACAAGCTGTAATTTAATGGCAGCGGGATCTGCTCCCCCGTATCGGATATTAGAAGCTGCTCGGCTCCGGAACCTTCCATATAATGGCTCCATCAAAATACATCTTCCATGATTGGTGGCGTATCGTCTTGATGGTGTTCTTTGCCTTTATCATTACTCCTTCATCGAGGAAATATGTTTCAAGGGTTTGAAATCCCCACGAAGGTCGGTGACCCGATTGATCATGATTCCTTGACCTTTGATGGACTTTTGAGTCACATATATCGATGTCAAGCTGTTGTAGGATCAATTGCCATCACAGACGGTAAACAATTTAACATGGGTTTCTTTGAACACGTACTTGAGAGGATCCGTGCGGGATATGAGATGGGTTGTGTGACCATGGAGGTAATGTTGTAACCTCATGGAAGCCCATGCTAAAAGCACAACACGTCTTCTCGATCGAGTGTACTTGTGTTCCTTCTTCTTTGAACCTTTTCTTTGAGGTAATAGATAGCTCGTTCTTGGCCTCTATCGTCCTTACGTCGACATCGGCCCATGGCATTATCACTTACAGACGGATACATGAGCAGGGGAATATCGTCACTGGGTGGTACCAAGATGGGAGCTTTGACTATTTGTTTCTTGATTATAAGGAAGGCATTACGGCACTCATCATTCCATTTCATGGAGAGTTCTTCCTTAATAAGCTTGAAGATTGGCTCACGAGGTTCTTTGTGAGTTGGGAGATAAACCTCTTGATGAAGTTGATTCTTCCCAAAAATCCCGTATTTCCTTCTCTGTTTGAGGAATGGGCATTTCGGTGATGGCTTGGATTTTGGCGGGATCGACTCAATCCCTTTGTGGTGACTAGAAATCCTAGCAACTTGCACGATTTGGCCTTGAAAGGCGCACCATTGGATTCAACTTCAAGTTGTACTTACATGACTTTGTTGAACAATTTTTTAAGATGGTCTATATGGTCATCCTCCTTAGGGACTTGACAATGATGTCATCCACGTAGATCTCGATCTCTTTGTGCATTAAGTCGTGGAAAAGAGCCATCATAGCTCGTTGATAGGTAGCTCCGGCATTGATGAGGTAGAATGACAACCGTCTATATAGAGAAAGTTCCCCAAGGAGTGATGAAAGCGAGTTTTCTCACGATCTTCCTCGGCAACCATGATCGATGGTACCCATAAAAGCAATCGAAAAAAAGAGTACATATCGTATTTTGTAGTATTGTCGATGAGAATGTGGATAAATGGCGCGGGAAAATTTGTCTTTTAAGCAAGCCTTGTTCAAATCCGGTAATCCACATGAAACTCGCACCTTCCCTCGAGGTTTAAAGCGCGGGTACAATGTTGGATATCCACTCGGGATATGTAGACACCATTATGATGCCGACTTGAAATTGTTTCACAATTTCTTCTTTCACCTTCAAACTCCACTCGGGTTTTTGATCGCTTTGAGTTTACCTTATTGGCTTAAATCCCTCTTTTATGGGAAGGCGATGAAGGACAATGTCAGTGGATAAACCCACCATGTCTTCATGAGACCATGCAAACACATCCTGGAATTGGGTTAATAGAGTAACCATATCATTAGTTGGTTTGGGGTAAGGTGCGAACAATCTGGATTAACTTAGGGCTTTCTAAGGTTAGAGATTGAAAAAGTGGTTTGATCAAGGTTGGGTTTGGGTTTGTCTTTGACCCATTCTGAATTCTGGAGGCACCTCAATGTCATCTGTATATCCATCAAGAAATTTGAATTCATCTCTACATCAAAGTCTGATCCACATGTAGAAGAAGAGCCGTGTCGGCAAATCTGAGGCACATTTAAATTGAGTCTGAAACAAAATATGCTTTCACTTAGTATATATGAAATCGTTGATCATACGGTGTTAGCATATCTTGGCAAAATAAACTGCTATCTTTATCTGAGAAAAGTAGCGGTTATTATATCTACGAGGCGAGAAAGAGTTACGCCCATTTTACCTCGTCGACAAAGCAAGGAATGTTGTTCCAATTAGCGAGAGGCAAAAGTCGGGTGGACCCATGATGATGGAGGATTATCATCATCCTCCTGTCTCGAATGATGGCCATTACGTGCAGGCAATCATCATGCAGGGTGTATCTGTTGGTATGTTCATCATGAGCGATGATCGTATCTGGGACATCATCAAGTATGACGTCTTGCTTGATTCTTCGTTCCTCTTCTTCCACTTCTGGGATTTGGAATGAAGATTTCTTTTCCTTTCACCGATGCAGGCTTGGGACATAACATAGCCATTACATTGGTGGCACCTTTCTGGGAGGTTATGCGGACTCGAGTTTGAAGGTGAAGCCGAAGCGCCACATGGTTGAAGTTGAGGAATCTGTTGATGCTTATGAGGATTCTGTGACTAGAAATTTGGCGAGAATAGCCTAGTCATTTGTTCCACTTTTGCTGGTTAAATGAATTGGGTACTTGATACCACTGGCAATCTTACCTGACCCTTGTCGACTTATGACCCAATGACATCATTTCTTGAGTGGTGACATTACCTCGGCGAAATCTTGGGTTGAGCGATGGCGTTCAATAGCATGGTATTGGGTGTTGTTGCTTATTTCCAAAGCATGGCCCATTTGGTTCCCATCGGCATTGGCATTGATGAATGGCATGTCTCCATCTTTGAGAATCTCTCGGTTCGGCGTTGATTGTGACGAGGCTATTGTTGATAATGTATTTCAATTTGTTGGTGAAGAGTGGAGGGGCCCCCTGCCATGTGAATCCATAGTCGTCCCAAGAGTAGGTTGTATCGAGTCTATCTTGAGTACATGGAAGATCTGTGAGAATGTGTGAGGACCAATTTAGATTGGCGGCTCAATTACTCCGGCCAGGAGTTCTGGCGGGCTCCATCAAAAGCTTTGATGATAGTATGGCTACTCAAATTTGGTTGAGATTGATGTTCATCTTCACCAAGGTAGCATATGGGCGGATATTGAGAGATGAACCTCCATCTATTAAGACTCTGCTACCATATATCAGGAGGACAAAAGCCATAATGTGCAATGGTTTGCAATGGCCAGGGTCCCTTGGCGGTATGTCATCATCGATGAAGGATATCACATTGTTGTTGAAAATGTGATCAACCATATGTTGAAACTTTTCGTGTGTCCTTGATGTTGGTAAATAGGCTTCTTCTAGAACCTTTAACAAGACCTTAGGTGATTCTCGGAGGTTAGGACCAAGTCAAAATTGATATTTGTTGTGGAGCTTCTTTCGAGCTTAAAACCACTGCATGACTTCATTATGTCCCACGGTGCGAAGGAATTTTTCAATCTTTTCCATGGGTATTTTCCCTTTGATTTGGTGGTAGACTTCATCACCCGTTGGGGAGATACGAGTGGATTTTCCGCCGACTTTTGCGGCGGTTGTATGTGAGGTGGATCCTTCACCTTCTCCATAATTCCACGGAACCTTACTTGCAAGCTAACAATAGGATATTGTGCTCTGCATGGTAAATTGATTGGCTCGGGGGCGGCCACTTTCAAAGGATTGTTGCCTCCTTGAGTTGAATTGTTGGCGATGTGAGTAATGTGTTAATCCCCTCGGTTTGAGTGGATATATTTGCTACCACACTTTTCCACTTAGTAGACTGCATTCTCACTTGCACGTAACACGATATCGTCGTCGTTCGCTAAGCTTGAGGACACCGCTTGTCGATCGATTTTGAATAAGGTGGCGGAGTGCCCTGACATTCTTACTGTCTTTGTGGCCATGAGGCGGGAGTGATATTGACATACTCCATCGAGTTGTACCATCCGAGCGGGGTTGATTGGCGGTAGAAGGAGGCGATCCTTCCTTCATTGATTAACATATGAAGGATTTCCTCCATAGGTTGGCCCGGATAGGTGAATTCCGTTTGTTGGCGAAATCTGAGCGGGCTTTGGCATTTGCTCTCTTCGTCACTTTGTCTTCCGACATTTCATTTTACGAAAGTAGCGAGGAATATTCATGACAAGAGGTAGGAGTGGCATGCTCTGGTGATTAAGCGACGAGTCACTTGATCTTTGATAAGTCACCAATTACGCGATTGTTCGATTTGTTTGCGAGAGAGCTTTCACCTTTTCGTTCCATTGTGAAGCTGGAACTTAGCATAATCCATCTGTCATCCAAGTCTTTGATGGTGCAGGAGGAATCACTGGCTGAAATTGGAACTCATCCTTTGCTCGATTAATCATGTTGACCTCTTCTTCTTTGTGTTGAGGAAGAGGGTTGTCTCTCACGTGAGGTTGATCTGGTTTGGTGACCACGATCTCAGTTGTCTATCAGTCTGGATCTTGTGTTTCAAGGCCCAACAATCTGAGTATCATGTCCGGTGCCCGGCATGATAAGCACATTTCTATGACATTAAAACCCCGTCCATTAGAAATTTGTTGGTGGAAGAAGATGTGTAATTTTCTTACGTGTTGTCGAGAAGATTTAAGATGTTCTCGAGGTATCCCCGAGGGGTAAACACTCGAAGGCGTTTGATTTCTCCACCTTTTAGTGCCGGAGGGTTTTGCGGATTTGTCTTTGAAAAAAGTGTAGTTTCTCCTTTGAATAGGCATGTTTTGATTGCCTTTTTGCCCTATGATGTCGGAAACATCTTCCTCTTTCTTTTTATGGACCCTCAAGAAGTTGTTCCCATAATTTCAGTTGGATGTGATCATGATGACTTTGAGTCTTGACTAGGTCTTGAATCTTCCACGACTTCAATCCATCTCGGCCCATCTCCCCATGTTTGACCATTTGAGAAAATGGTTTTTGCCGATCTTGGCTAAAACTCTCTCATAGAAGGAGCTTCTTGTATGTACTATGAATGTCATGACCATTTACGATTCGGCCATGGCGAGGACTAACTTAGGCGACCAGGCGTCTCCACCTCTGAGCATACTCTCTGAAAGACTCGTTAAATTTGTTTCTTGATCTTGGTAATTTGATCTGGGTCGGGAGCCATATGAGTTTAGAAGCTGTATTGAGTGAGGAAGGCATGTGCTAGCTCTTCCGACTATGGATTTTGGAGTTGTCTAATCTTGTGTACCCTGAGCAGGCTTCTCGGTTAGACTCTTTTGGAACAATTGCATTACGAGTTTTCATCCTCTGCATAGGATCCAAGTTCTCGATAAATACTTTTAGATGGGTGTAAGGATCCCCTAACGAGTCATATTTTTCAAAGTCGGGAGTTTTAAATTTTTTACGGATAGTGAACACGGAAAATACACGAGATCGACATATGAAACACTCGTGTGTTCCAATTCCTTTGATAGCGTGAAGGGTCTCTTCCATTTGGAGGACTTTCTTTTGATGTCACCATTATGCGGATCTCGGTGGGATGGGCGGCATCATGAATTTTGTTGGTTGTATCCATTTGTGGTTCGAGGTATAGTAATGACACAGGTTCCCCCTTGTGTGGAGGATTGGCATATACGGGTATTTTACGACCGACCTGTGTAGTGGTGTAATTCTTTGAGTAGAACAGCCAAATCATGATTTGTTTGCTTAATCGTCGAATTCTTTGCGGCTGGATTAAGTTGGTCTGGTCGGATAATGACATGATTATTTGTAGGCTGTTGCCTTTTGGACTTTAACAGGGTAGTAGGTCGATTGATTCCTACTGAAGGTGGCATAGTTTAGTCTTTAGGGGATGTATGAAATAACATCTTATGTGATGTGTCTATTTTAGGAATTTTATCTGCATAATGGATGTCATTTGTTTGTAGCATGTATGTGTACACATTTCTTCATATTTCTCATTACATGGAGATAGATATGGAATGAAATTACGTAATTGTGTTTACAAGTAATTGAAATGAGAGCATGAAGAGACTTTCCTCACTTTGGGTTTATCGGTGACCTATCTTAGGTTACTCTCATGACTTTTTGGCATGAAGGTTCCCAAATCATGCAATCTACTTGACGGGAAGTTAATTCGGGTCTTTCAATTGGGGGCGAATTTGGGTGGTGCCTTTCACGAGCCTCGGAGAATCGGGCTTCTCACGAGTCCGATAATCAAAACAAGCGGGATAGCCTCTGGTGGAGGACCACACAACATACATTCACATACATCGCGTCTCACCAGTATGAAATGATGACATGTCTGAAGCACTAATATCCTAAGCGATTTATAGTGTGAAGCACTAATATCCTGCAGCGATTATAGTGCGAAGCACTAAGTGCAACAAGGAAATGCATTCGTATACATTCATCAAATGTAAATGCAACATCCACACACAAGCGAGATAATGATTTTGAAAAGATTGTAATAGCGGCTTAAGTCCTCTCTTTGGAGTCCCCAGTGAGTCGCCCACATGTCGGCGTCGGGATTTTTGGGTGTCCCTTTAGATTACTTGTTCTTTGGTGTTCTCATTTTAGGTGAGATTTGTTTGAAAAAACAAGTGAAAAAGGTCGACATGTATGATGTCGTGATGGGACTATTATTAAAGTCATGAGTTGGTTTTTAAATGGTTGTACCAACCTACAATAGATAAAAGGTTTGCACATTGACCCGATGATGTGACAACGATATCTGGTCGGTGAAAGCAAGAGATTCGTTTAGGGTCAGGGGACTTGGTTATCTGGGGGAAGGTGTTAGGCACCCCGACATCCGTGTTACCACGGTGGCCGCCTCTTTTCAAGAAACTATTATCTAAGTGTGTGTGTGTGTGTGTGTGGGTGATGTCTTTGTTATATGAAAGTTGTGCGAGGCCTCGTTCGAACCTATATACACGGGGTTTGAATTTATGTAGAAAATTTAGGTTTTAACAAGATATAAGCGGTGATGTTTTATGAAAGAGGTTTTCAAACCACGATGCTCAATAGGAATTGAGACCTTTTACACTCCATTTTTATTAAGTGGTAATTTGAATTGATTTTATTTGGCGGATCACGAGGCATCCAAATGCGAAAATAATATACAAAAATAATGCCGACTTCCTCGTGGGTATGAAAACCATCGAGGAAATTAGGACATCGTAGAATAATTTACAAAGTTGCTTACAATTTGAAAATGTCCATCACGGGAGGCCGAATCTAGATTGATGGGATGAATGCTGTGATCACATGATTCTAGGCTCACAAAATCTGCGGTTTATGTGAAAGCGATGGCGGTGTATATATATATATAAAAATATATATATATATATATATCTGAGACAAGATCACCAACCACGAAGCACCTCCATGGGGATCAAAAATATAAATAAAGGCATTAAAAGCTATCAACCACCACGGAGGAAACTCAGGCGGGACAGAATGTAAATAAAAAGCTATAAATACGATTATTTGCCACGAAGTAAACTCCAGGCGGAATGAAATGTAAAAGAAAGTATAAAAGCGATCAACCACCACCACGAAAGTAAACTCAGGTGGGACAAAATATATATATATATATATATATATATATATATATATAAGCATACTATAGGATGTAAAATCGGGCTCATGAGCCAAGAGTTCGACCACGAGTTCATATATATATATATATATATATATATATATATATATATATATATATATATATATATATATATATATATATATATAAAAAAAATAAGCATATAGGATATAAAATCCAGGCTCATCGAGCAGTCCAGCCATAGTATATATATATATATATATATATATATATATATATATATATATATATATATATAATATGAAGTCTAGGCTCATCGATAAAAGTCAAACACAGATTGATATATATATATATATATATATATATATATATATATATATATATATATATATATATATATATATATATATATATATAAGTGAGTAAAAGCGCACAGGAGGCCAAAGTCTAGGCTCATCGAACAAAGTCGACACACGGTTATATATAATATATATATATATATATATATATATATATATATATATATATATATATAAGCGATAAGCGCTCGGGCAGAAGTCTAGGCTCAATCGAGGCATAACTTCGATAATGTTAGTTATATATATATATATATATATATATATATATATATATATATATATATATATATATCTATATGAAATGAAACCACGGATGAGAAGTAAAGGGCAAAAAAAAGCAACAACACGACTCTCAGCGTGTGTAGAAGGGTGTGTGCAAAGATGAAGAGAAAGACTCTAAAGTGTGTGAGAAGGCTTACGGTGGCTATTTGCTAAAAAGGCTTCTATATCTTTAGAGTGGGTAAAACTCTTAGGCTTTTGTGGGTACAAAAGAGGCTATATATGAGCTCATGAGGTGTTTAAAAGTGGGAAAATACCTTTGTATGGCGAGTGTAGAGCAAATTGTCTGGGGTTTCCCGTCTTTTCTCTTAGAAAATCGGCACCCCAAGCCCTCTATTTATAGGCAATATGAGTAGCAGTGTACTGTGGTGAGTATGAGTGTACCAGGCGGGTCGGGTCGGCCCGGGTTTGTCGGGTCAGGTCGTCTCGAAATCGTGCACTCGAACCTTTGTAATGTCCACTCGGTTTTTGAGAAGTGCAATCCGGGCATCCGTTTGAGGTATTGGGACCTATTTGGACCCTTGGTTTGTCGAGAGTTGTGCGATGGCATGGGATTAGAGTTTGTTCTGAAGTCATTGAAGATGGGGCGATGCCCTCGGTCTTCAAGCTTCAACTTTCATCCGTTACCCGCCTGATAGTCACTCGGGATTGGTTAGCCTTGTGGGACATCGTTGCGTTGAGGCGTGATGTGGCATCGTGTTTGTGAGATAGCGATGTTTCCCCTCACCGGTGTTATATGCGGATTAAATTTGTCATGAGGCGTTGCTCGAGACTTATTTGAGATTGGAATTGCTTGCAATTGTTGAAAGTCCTCATTGTCATCTTTGAGGTGTGCTGCCTTCCCGATGTTTATTCTTCGGGTTGGTGCGGTGTATCTCGTTTGTGGCCTAGAGATTGAAGTGGTGGCATTTGAAACAAGCATTTTGGGGTTATCTCAAAGCTGCATTCCTTGGGGTTATCACCGAGGTTAGTGGCTATTCCATGGTTGGGAATTTGAGGCTGGATACCTCGGGGTTATCTAAGAGATTAATCGGTCTTCTCGGTGGTGTGTGCGGTATTGTATCTCTGAGGCCTCGGGGTTACATTCGAGGTTGAAATCGTTACTCCCATTGCGATCCGGGGTTGATCTGCGAACTCTACGGTAGTATCCGGTATTGGATTTGGATCGTCTTCGGGGTTCTCTCTTAAACTTATCACGGTAGAAAGTAGCTAAGAGCACTAAAAGAGTCATAGCCATTTTTCAATGTACTATGACCTACTTACACAGCATCCACAAGCGATAGACTCTATGTAATCATCAATATAACCAAAATCACTATATGTCTATGTGAAATTGCAATTATATTGAATTTAAGCACAAGCCCTTATTCTAACTCATACGGTGAAACAATATATGTTTATCTGGTTCACGAAATATGCAAGCCATATAAAACAGCCCTATATATATATGCTATCATGATTACAAACCATACTTGCATGTTCATTGTCAATTCCATACAAGTACTAAAAGTGAATGGTGATCAAGCATTCATACATGTAAAACAATCATGATAGAAATCCCATATGCTATGTTAAACAATCCAGCATTCAAGCATGCAACCAAACTACATATTAAAATCTGTTAGAATCCCATAATGGAGTTTAGTTCATGACTGAACCAAAAGCCATTATGGGATCAAAGCTAAACATGGTTAATACGCAAACAATTGAAAGATGAAAGATAGAAATGTTCAAACCAATTGCTGGTTACAATCCACTATTAACGTTCAAATACTCATAAAAAATCCAGCAACTACTAATAAAAATCTACACTAATCGAGAATACCAAGAAGAGTTATGAAAGTAGAGTTTTGGCTTTGCTCTACGTTGGAATCTCTCTCAGAGTGTAAACCCTAGTTTCAAAATATAAATACGTAAAAACTGGATAATGATAAAAAAATCCTCCTCTGACTCCAGTCAGAAATCGTTTAAAACCAATTACAACCCTTAAAAATTCAAAATTAAAATAAATAAATTTCAACATTAGTCAAGATCACGCTGCAATTGCCAAGACTCCCCGATGTAATACTCACATGAAGTGTGACTTTGCAAAGTGTGTTATAATGTCCGGTAGGTGCTTGCTCATGCAGGTGTCTCAAGCTTGTCTGTGCCGCCATGATTTCTCAGAATCGTGATTCCCCGGGTTCATTCTGTCGCAACTAATCTATTCTGCTGCTCATTCCTTTGTTCATCCCTACTTAGCCTCCTGCTCCACTTTATCCTCATGCCACGTATCCACAGCTTGTGCCTCGCTTCATACGTCCGTTCGCCTCGTGCCCTCTAATTCCACCAAATTAGGCCGTATCCTGCACTTTTCACCAAAAGGAGTTTTAAGTATATGCAATGCAAACTAACATGAAATGCAACTAAAACACACTAAAATGTACTTGAGATGGGCATAGTTCGCGTGAATTGGTACTCAATAACTAGGTATAAAACCCACTTATAAAATACCCCCAAACTTGAACTGTTGTTTGCCCTCAAGTAATGCATACTAATGAACAATAAAAATGCAGCTATAGTACTATGCAACTAAATTATGATGCAACTAATCTCACATTGTCCAGCTATCACAGAAATTCAGTCCAAATTGCCTCAGCGATTTTTTCTAGATTCAAGAATACAGATTTAAACCAAACTGTAGGCATAATGTCATACACTTAGATAATTCATAAATGCTATAGATATGTTGTGTGTGTGTGTGTTATATTCACCAAAACTTGATTTAAGCAAAGAATACTCATGCTATATTGCTCAGAAAAGAAAATTATAGTTTAAATCAAGATTCATGTATACATATACAACAAAGACTATTCCAACATATCAAAACAAACTGAGGTTCAACAATGGGCTTAATTGCTTTATTTTTACTCACGAGGACGATTTTCGCACTTTCCCGCGATGTTTATTGCTATTTTTCTTTTTCTTTTTTTTTCACATGACTGTGCAATGTCTTACTCCATTAGGCAACACTGCTACCCCCTTAGCGAAGCTTTCAACCAACGACTCCCTCCATCCATCAAAGACCTTAGGCGCTAGGTGTAGAGACAATCCCCTAGCGTATTTTACTCAAGTAGCTGTAGGCCCCAAAATAAGACTAGCCACGTTATTACTATATTTTTTTATACATAGATACCCATGTTTTCCCAAAGTTTAAAAATCAATGTTATAAACCGTCTAAGTACACTTTCCACATATTTCCCTTTTAAAAACTACATTTTCTATCGAGCAATGCAACACATCCTTCTTATACCTACAAGTCATTGTGAACACATTCGTGCAAACCGAAAGCATTTAAACAATTATGAATTGCGTTGTGTAAAACATTATATCTCAGCTCATATTATCCAAAATACTCAAAAATCGTTTAAAAATTCACTATCATCATCGGCTAGACAAAATTTCTATACGGCAAGAACTGTTAGATATGCAAACTAAACATGAACATGTAGCTATATATGCAAAAATAAACTATATGATGCAAAAAATTTAAACTAAACATGCAAAAACTACAAAATTAAACTAATCATGCAAAAACTAAAGAATTAAACTAATCATGCTCAACTACATGCAACTACACTACTACCCCAATACCCCCAAACTTATAATATTCAATGCCCCATTGAATGAAGGTGAATGGTAACGAAAAATTCCCCTAATGATCAGTGTTACCACCCTCCTCGGGTGGTGAATCTGGTGGTGGATATGTAATCGTTGTCCCAAATCGAGGCCATTCCAAAGAAAATCGCGTCAGCAAAAAAGCTTCGGCCAAGGCCCTTGTGAGTCCCATCGTAAACGTTCTAAAATTATAGTACATGGCATCAACTTTGCGCTCCAACCTTCGGAGCTGGCGATCACCATGGGCAGCAGGCGCTTGCGTGGATAGGCTTGCCTTATCTGTCTTAGGGGGCTGCTGTGACGTCTCTGGAAAAGTAGGCTAGAGGATAAAACCTAATCCTCGCGGATGCGGTTCACCACCTGTCCAATCCTTGAATTTTTTAATGGTGGCATGAGTTAAGTCGTGGCTCGGTTTCTGCAGCTTCTCATTAGTCCATGGGACTCCTTGTTGGGTACAAAGCATGGCTACCATAGATGCATGCGGAATACTCCCAGTAATGATCCCCTGCATATAAAGCAACATGTTTTGATGAATTAAATGGCTTACATCAATGTGGTTGCCTTTTATGATACCCCACAAAATAATAGCACGCTCAGTGGTGATTACATGGTGGTGAGCTGACGAAACTAGCTTGGCATAAATAAATAGATTCCACGCTTGGGCATATCGATTCAAGGCGGATGATGGAAAAGATTTTGGCTCAGCTGTCCCTGCCTTATACTTCCATTTGGTGCCCGGAATACACAAGTCAATAATCACTACTGCCAGATCCATTTCTAAATGTTCACCTTCTACCCAATTAGCAGATCCAGTGGGTGGTGCGTCATGTATGTTGAAAATTGCTCTGATCGCTAGAGGTCGAAAATCCACCTGCTCTCCTCGAACCAATGTTATTCCTGCTATTATCATTTCCTTAGCATTCGCATAGAATTCTCGAACAATCCCCATGAGGATAGGCATAGGAGATGCAGTCAAGCCAACCCAGCCTCTTTCTCATATCATATACCAGAGTTGGCCATCTTGCTTCTCAGGTAGAAGTCCCCGTTCCTTCACAAAAGATTTTGCCACGCTTCGATAATAGTCCTGCTGGGCCTCCAAACTGATAAATTTCCTCTCGTCCACGACATCCTCTTCTTGGTTATTGGAGGAAGATGCTGATGATGAAGAGATGGAGATTGAGCGTGCTCTTTTTGGACCCATGTGCGGATGATAGAGAGAATGCAGATGAATTGCTTGATGAGCGTACCACCAAACTTACTGCTGCACAACTAAAACAGAAACCCTAGATTTATGCCAGGGAAGAGAGTCGTGGGTATGCACTTTGAGGAGAGCTGAGGAGTCTTATGATTATGGGAGAACATAATAATATACTTCTATTATGGCAAGTGAGAGACCAAATAAAACCCGATTCAGTTTTTGCTTTTAAACTTCAAAAAAAAAAATTCACGCCTGATGTCGCGAGCGGCCGCGCGGCCTTGCAATGGTTTTCAGGCGCGGGGGCGAAAGTGGCCTGACTTATCTGATAAGTGTAGCACGCGGACGCACGATCTTGTGTTGTGGTCATCGCACGGCCGCGCGACCCTGCTTCCTGCACTGATGAGTTTACTCCCAAACTGCCTAGCAGTGAGATTTCACTTGAAGGTACCTACATCACACCATTTACCCGTATCAATGTGTGAACTCTAGAATAAGCATAAATGAACAAGTAAAGTGTAGACAATACTAAAACACTATCCAATGCAGACTCTATTACACACTAACTTATGCTCAACATATCCGTCTTTTAAGAATGAAATAAAGATGAACTAGCTAAATACCCTACTGAATAAATAAAAAGAAAATATAGATAAAGATAATGGGTTGTCTCCCATCAAGCGCCAAGTTATAGTCAATTAGCTGGACTGTCTCGGATGCTCATGTCGACGAAAGAATTGAGGCGACTTTTTATCTGTCTACCTCACCACCAAAGTAATGCTTCAAGCGCTATCCATTCACCTTAAAAGGCTTGTCTGGCAACGTATCGAATACTTCAATTGCACCATGCGAAAAAACAGTTTTCACTGTAAATGGCCCTGACCACCTCGATTTCAGCTTCCCGGGAAAAAGTTTAAGTCTGGAGTTATAAAGCAAAACCCTTTGTCCCGGTTCAAATGCTCTCTCAATGATTTTTTGGTCATGCCATTTCTTCACCTTCTCCTTGTACATCTTTGAATTCTCATATGCCTGTAATCTGAATTCCTCAAACTCATTGAGTTGGAGTAGGCATTTCTCCCCGACAGCTTTCAAATAAAAATTGAGCTTTTGAATTGCCCAATATGCCTTATGCTCTAATTCCATAGAAAGGTGGCAGGCTTTTCCATACACGAAATGAAAAAGTGACATACCCAATGGCGTCTTATATGTCAATCCTATAAGCCCATCACATCGCATCATCCAACTTTAACGACCAGTCCTTCCTCGTTGGATTCACAACTTTTTTCAGGATTCTCTTAACTTCTCGATTCGACACTTCAGCTTGGCCATTCGTTTGTGGGTGATACGCTGTAGCAATGCGATGGTTCACCCCATATTTAGCCAACAAAGCTATAAACTGCCTGTTGCAGAAATGACTACCTTCGTCACTGATGATAGCCCTTGGAGTCCCAAACCTCGTGAAGATACTTCTGTGTAAAAAAATGAGGACGACATTGGCATCATTTGTCGGAAGAGCTGCCACTTCTACCCATTTCGAGACATAATCCATGGTGAGCAGGATGTAGAGATTTCCGCAGGAAGAAACGAAAGGCCCCATGAAATCAATTCCCCACACATCAAAAATTTCTACTTCAAGGATTGTATTCAATGGCATTTCATTTCTTTTGGAGATGTTCCCCACCCGCTGACATCATCACACCGCTGGACAAAAATGTATGCATCCTTAAAAAGTGTCGGCCAGTAGAATCCTGCTTGTAGTATTCTAGCCACTGTTCTTTCACAACCATATTGACCTCCATACACAGTAGAGTGAAAATCCTGCAGAATCCCCTCGGTCTCGCTATACGGAATACACCTTCTTATCACTTGATCAGAACACTGTTTAAACAAATAAGGTTCATCCCATATATACCATTTGACATCATGCAAAAATTTCTTCTTTTGATAACCCACCAAGTCAGAAGGTACCATCTTACTCACCAAATAGTTCGCGTAGTCTGCAAACCATGGCACTTCCCCTTTCACCATAAATAACTACACATCTGGAAAGGATTCATTAATTAAGACCTTGTCGTCTGCCTCCCTTTTCGGATACTCAAGTCGAGATAAATGGTCCGCCACTTGGTTGTTAGTGCCCTTCCTGTTCTTGATCTCCAAATCAAATTCCTACAGTAATAAAATCGACCTGATCAACCATTGCATTGCATCCTTCTTCGCCACTAAATGTCGAGTTGATGCGTGATCCGTATACACTATCACCTTTGTGCCAATCAAATATGCTCGAAATTTATCAAAGGCGTACACCACTGCCAATAACTCTTTCTCTGTGGTGGTGTAGTTCAACTGTGCATCTGTAAGGGTTTTGCTGGCATAATAAATCACATGAAACATCTTCTTTTTCCTCTTCCCCAAAGCAGCCCCTACGGCGTAATCACTGGCATCACACATCAGCTCAAATGGCACATCCCAATCTGGTGCAGTAATAATTGGTGCTGATGTTAATTTCCCTTTTAGGTGCTCAAATGCCGACACACAAGCCTCATCAAAGTTAAAATGCGCATCCTTCTCCAATAAACTGCATAGTGGTTTAGTTATCTTGGAGAAGTCTTTGATGAATCTGCGGTAGAAACCTGCATGTCCCAGAAAACTGCGAACACCTTTTACCGAAGTAGGTGGTGGAAATTTCTCTATAGTTTCCAACTTTGCCCTATCTACCTTGAGTCCTTTCTTCGACACTTTGTGCCCCAGTATGATTCCTTCTTGTACCATAAAATGGCACTTTTCCCAGTTCAGTACTAGATTTGTTTCAACACACCGCTTCAAAACAATCACCAAATTCCCAGGGCATAGATCAAACGAGTCCCCAAAGACTGAGAAGTCATCCATAAATACTTCCATATTCTGCTCCACCAAATCTGAAAATATAGCCATCATGCATCTTTGAAAGGTGGCTGGAGCATTGCACAACCCGAAGGACATCCTTCTGAAGGCGAATGTGCCGTAAGGACATGTTAAAGTTGTCTTTTTCTAGTCTTCTGGAGCTATCATAATTTGATTATAGCCCGAATATCCGTCTAGAAGGCAATAGTATTCATGACCTGCTAATCTGTCCAACATCTGATCAATGAATGGGAGTGGAAAATGATCTTTCCTTGTAGCTTTGTTGAGCTCGAGGTAGTCCATGCGCACTCTCTCCACCTCTCTGCCATCGTCGTGTTGGAATCAACTCATTATTCTCATTAGTCACTATGGTCATGCCACCCTTTTTTGGTACACACTGCACTGGGCTCACCCATGAGCTATCTGAGATCGGATAGATTATGCCCACATCCAGCCATTTCAATACTTCTTTCTTAACCACTTCTTTCATTATCGGATTAAGTCTCCTTTGTTGCTCAACTGACGGCTTACTCTCATCTTCCATCAGGATCTTATGCATGCAAAACGAGGGGCTGATCCCTTTGATATCTGTTATGGTCCAGCCAATAGATGATTTGAACTCTCGAAGCACTCGTAGAAGTTTTTCTTCCTGAAAAGATGTTAATGCAGAAGAAATAATCACGGTAGCTTTGAATATTTATTTAAAAATGCGTACCTGAGATGTTTTGGAAGTGGTTTTAATTCAAGTTCTGGAGGTGTCTCAAGAGATGGCTTTAATTTTACTGAGGATTCTCCAGCTTTTGTCAATGGCTCAACAGGTGTTCTTAATTTTTTGACTTGTGGAGTGGTATCCAGATATTGCACAAGTTCGTCAAGTTCCTCGTCCTCCAAATCTGAATTTTCAGCAATTATACTCCTCAAAGGTTCATCATCCACTAGACTCTGTACTTCTTCATTTACGACCTGATCCACCAAATCAACCAGGAAACATTCCTCTTCATCTACTGGAAATTTCATAGCTTTGAAGACATTAAAGGTGACCTCTTGATCATGAACACGCATAGTGAGTTCCCCCTTCTGCACATCTATCAGAGTCTTTCCTGTGGCTAAGAATGGTCTCCCCAGGATGATTGGTATATTTTTATCTTCCTCATAATCTAAAATGATGAAGTCCGTCGGAAAGATAAATATGTCCACCTTCACTAATACATCTTCAACAATTCCCCGTGGATACGTGATTGATCTGTCAGCTAGCTGCAAAGAAATGTTTGTTGGCCTTCGATCCGGTAATCCCAATTGGTTGAATACTGATAAGGGCATCAAATTTATGCTTTCCCCAAGATCACATAAACACTTTTCAAAATTCTTCTTCCCGATTGTGCACGGGATTGTGAAACTACTTGGATCCTTGACGGGTAACCTGGAGGTAATCAAGGCATCAGACCGCATTCTTCCTCATCAAGGCTACCTGTCTCAAATTCATCTAATCTCCTCTTCCTTGACAAAGATACCCTTCATGAACTTTGCATAGCTTGGCATTTGTTCCAATTCCTCGTGAAAAGGTATATTGATTTGCGACTTTTAAATATCTCCGTAAACTTCTTGAATTGCTTATCTTCTTTTTTTTCTTATTTAATCTTTGTGGATACGGAACTTGAGGTGAATTGGTAGGCTTTGAACTCTTAAGCTTCTCCTCCGAACTCGCTTTATCTTTCTCTTCCTCTTTGAACCTCAAACTTTTCAGGACTTTCTTCCTCAAGTAGTCACTGCTCTTTCCGCGTGCGGCGCGGCGTCCTCCTCTCAGACAATTAGGCGTGGATGACGCGACTTACGATGTCTGCGCAGTGTTTTTCCTGGACCTCAATGTGATAGCTTGACACTGTTCCTTCCGTCTCTTCGTGGATTTGTTTCAGACATTTTTCAAAGAATGAACCACAGGGCTGTTGGTAAAGCATGTTCTCTATCTGCCCCATCTGAGTTTCCAGATTCTTAATAGCCACTACTTGGCTATTGATCATAACTTCTGTATTTGACATGTATTTCATCATCATCTCCTCCAATTCTGATTTTGTGACGCCCCCAAAATTAGGTATACATCACCCATCTTGGGTCGCCAGATACATGGTACATAATTCAAATACAAATTTAATTATACAAACGTCGTGTAAAAATACGACTAAACATATGTTGTGAGTTTTAATACAAATATTGTCATCTAGACAATATACAAACTCAATGGGGTCCTCATTACATTTATTGTCACACTATTTCACAGAATAGTGAGGACTACTAATGCACCATCTAGGACCATCACTCTGTTCCTCGACTAGTCCCTGCTACGTTCTCATTTCCTGAAGAGAATAGTGAAAGAAAGGGTGAGCTGAACTAGCCCAGTAAGAAATATTATGACTAAGATAATGCAGAATAATTTATCGTTAGCCTTCAACAGTGTTAAACTGATAAAATATAACAAACATCAAGTTTAACTGCAGCGGAACAAGCAATCCATTAGAAGAGTCAAGTAGAACATAATATCAACTATCTCTTCTAGATTGAAAGTCCATCGTTGATATTTTATTCATGTACTACTCATCAACAGTTCTTTGTTATACTCAAGACAAATAGAACTTTCATCACTTGTCTTCACCTGAACCACCAAAGATGTTAGTTAAATTCACAATTCATATTTATAATAATGTGAATTAACAGTTCCTTCTTGCCACAAAGGCTTAATAGAACATTTACTCAATATCCTTACCCCAAAGGTCAAGATATTCAAATGTAATAACAATGATCATACCAATCGCTTATCTATCTTGCACTACGGGCCAAAGATATTCAACTATAAAACCGATGGTCATGAAAGCATACCAATCAATTACTGTCGATTGCACTACGGCCAAAGACATTCAACTGTTAACTAATGGTCATGATTCTGCCAATCACATCATTGAATTATCCATGCACTACGGCCAAGGATATTCATTAGTATCACTAGTGGTCATGATCATGTCATACACCTGTTCATCTTCGCACTATGGGTCAAAGATATCAAACAACAGATCATCTTTGCACTACAGGCCAAAGATATTCAACAACATATCAACTTTGCACTACAGGCCAAAGACATACAACTGTAAAACCAATAACCAACAGTATAATAAAAAATGGAATAATAATAGAATTTCACCATGTATGCGATAGACCGCACAGACATGTTATTCCAACAGAATAATTAATGGAACCAGGTCAAGCGTAATACGCACCGACAGGATATTCTGACAGAATAATAAAGAATGAAATAATAGAAGAATTTTGCCATGTATGCGGTACTTCAGATAAACAAAGTTATTCCAACATAATAATAAAGAATGGAATAATAGAAGAATTTCACCATGTATGTATACAGACAGACAAAGTTATTCAACATAATAATAAAGAATGGAATAATAGAAGAATTTCACCATGTATGCGGTACTTCGCATAGACAAGTTATTCCAACATAATAATAAAGAATGGAATAATAGAAGAATTTCACCATGTATGCGGTACTTCGCATAGACAGGTTATTCCAACATAATAATAAATGAATACGAAAGAAATAATACCCCTTATGAGTACAAAAAATAATATCCCTTACGAGTACAACAAATAATATCCCCTACGAGTACAACAAATAATATTCCTTACGAGTACAACAAATAATATCCCCTACGAGTACAACAAATAATATCCCTTACGAGTACAACAAATAATATCCCTTACCATAAAAGAAGAGTATTCCGATTTGTAGGGCGAGGATATACTCGAAGAAAACTTGTACTACGCTCAAAGCTTTCTTAAACTCTAAAGAAATACGCTCAAGATTATAGAAGAAGAACTCTCTCTATAGTTTCTCTCTCTAGAGTTTCAGCGAATTCGTAAGAAATAATGAATTAATGAGCTTCTATTTATAGAAGAATGGACTGCATAGTAACTAATTCATGAATGGTCCAGATTGATTTACTTTTAATCGGACGGTCTTTATTTAAACTAAAATTTTTTAAATAAAATATAATATATTCTATTTATAATCTAATAAAACGAATAACTTTATAAAAGATTTTACTATGCAAAACACTATGCAAACACTATGCATAATAAAATATAATATATTCTAATTATAGAATAACTTTATAAAAGTATTCTGTTTTATATAAAAAGATTTTACTATGCAAAACACTATGCATAATAGAATATAATATATTATATTTATAGAATAACTTTATAAAAGTATTCTATTTTATATAAAAAGATTTTACTATTAAAACTTTAAACCAACGATCCATATTGATTTACTATTATAATTTCAACCAACGGTCTGAAAAATTAGCACATCTTCTCATGGAATAATATTGTACCCAAAAATGATTTAGACCAAAAAAATATATATTTTTCGGGTGAATTGTACCCCGTGAATAGTACTTCGGGAATAGTATCATGTGAATAGTACTCCGACACAAAAAGTGTCCCAAATACCCGAGTGAACAATACTAGAGTGAATAGTAATCGGGTGAATAGTAACCCATGAATAGTAACTCGTGAATAGTACTCCGACAAGAAAAATACCCCAAATACTTGAGTGAACAATACTAAAGTAAATAGTAACCGGGTATTTTATGACAACTTGTCTACTTTGAAAAATGTTCACATATCACCCTTAACTTTAAACTTTTATCAATTTAACTATTTACCAAAATAGAAAAATTGAATACTTTTATTTCATAAAATTCGGGGTCTCACAGATTTCTTTTCTTGCTGAGGTGCAGCTGGAGTGTGATGTTGTTGTTGTTAAGAAAATCCCAGCGGAAATGGTTGTCTAGGATTAAACTGTGGTTGCGCTGGTTTTGACTGAAACTGATTATTTGATTGAAATTGATTCTGCTGATTCCCTTGGTTATTTGACCAACTAAAGTTTGGATGATTACGGTTGTTGGGGTGGTATGTGTTCTGAAACTGACCTTGGTCTTTTCTATAATTGCTCACATACTATACCGACTCCGAGCTGATAGCACATTTATCTGTCGAGTGTGACCCCACACAAATCTCACATACGAAGGCAACCGTCTTCGTTTTACCTTCTGCTAATGTATCTATTTTTCTTACGCTACTGCCCGCCATCTGTGGCTTTGACAATGCGCGATGATAGCATCTACTTCCAACACACCTGCAACCTTGGGCTGTGGCATTCAAGATGTAGGATTATAAAAATTGTTTGATGCCGTTGTCTCGATAAGGTTATAGGCTTCCTCATAGCCTTTTGCCAATAATGCCCTTCCTGCAGCTGCATCTATAATCGGTCTCGACTGCCATCGCAATCCATTGTAAAATATGTTGATCACCATCCAGTCTGGCATACTGTGATGTGGACACTTTCTCAACATCTCTTTATATCTCTCTCATGCTTCATATAAGGACTCACCCTATTGTTGCTAAAACTGAGAGATAGCTGTCTTCATCTTTGCAGTCTTAGCCATTGGGAAGAACTTGGCTAAGAATTTCTGTGCTAAGTCCTCCCATGTAGTTATAGATCCTGCTGGCAAAGAATGAAGCCAACTTCTTGCTTTGTCCCTCAAAGAGAATGGGAATAGCCTAAGTCTGATAGCATCCTTCGTCACACCGTTGTATCTGAATGTATCACAAATTTCGATGAAGCTTAACAGGTGTTCGTTCGGATCATCTGTTGCGGCACCCCCAAACTGTACCGAATTTTGTACCATCTGAATAGTGCCTGTTTTTATCTCGAATGTATTGGCTGCTATCACTGGCTTGACGATGCTAGACTGTAGTCCATTAATATTGGGCATGGAATATTCCTTCAGAGCCCTATGCTCCTCTTTTTTCTCTTCTCTTTGTACCTCATTGTCATATTAATTTGTGGTACTTTTCTAATCATGGCTTGTAAATTTCTACGAACACTCGCTTTCCAACCTCTCCCGTTTATGTTGTCCTGAATAGGTGTTAAGTCGGGGTTGGATGACCGCGTGTGCATAAAAATTTATACAAGTTCCTGAAACAAAAACAAAAATGGAAATGAGATAAGAATGGATTTGTCTAAGTCATACAATATAGCTTAAAACTAATGATAATAAAAATAATTTAAACGCCGATCCCTGACAACGGCGCCAAAAACTTGTTGCCTCTTTTTTTAGGTTCTAACAAAAGAGCTCTAACTCATGCAAGCATACATGTGTCAACAAGTAATACATAGCAAGTAAAGTATCAATCCCACAGGGAAAGTTGTTTAATTAAAATTACTATGCATCAACTAAATCACTATATTTATATGCTCAAACTAGTGACTATAATTGGTTTGCTACTCTAATCGTAAATGTAAAACCCCAACTTTTTGAATAAAGATGAATTTTCTATAATTATCATTTTTGAGTATTATGGAATGAATTTAATATAATGTTATAGTTGTGGCTAATATTTACAAATTTTGCAAAGTATGCAAGTTGTCATATTATATTCGATTGGTCGGAGAATATTCGTTTTAACAGGGAATATTCGTACGACGGCTCAATCATTGGTGGACCCCACATCAGAATTATTGTCGGATTGAGAAAACGACAAAAATATTTTTATGTAAATAAACGGCGGAAGTTTTACCGTTAACTGTTGAAACACCCGGTGTTAAAAGTACAGTAATACGCGTGGTTGCATAGTAGCACACGGTATTGATTATTGATGCTTACGTGAAAAGTTATCTCAGTTTTTTTTTTCATTATATATATATATATATGATTGATATTTATATATATTATATATGTGTAAGTTGACAAGTGGGGTGGGAGGAAAATGGGTGTTACGTGGGAATGGGAGTAATAATTAGTCAAGTGATGGGAGATTTTGTCAAGTGGGTAGAAAATTAATTGGGTGATAAGACCATGGGGTGTATTATTCCATTATTATATGTATGCAGGATTGAAAATCTTGGCAGATGGAATCAATTGAGTCACAGGCCATGATAATTGTCTACACATGTTTTATATTATATATATATAAATATAATATATTATTTAAAAGATTTTACTTTAATTATGGTCCGTCAGATTAAAGTAAATCAATTTGGACCATTCATGAGTTAGTTACTATGCAGTCCATTTTTCTATAAATAGAAGCTCATTCCTTCATTATTTTCTTACGAATTAACTGAACTCTAGAGAGATAAACTATAGAGAGAAAGAAGAAAGTATTCTGTTACTTCACTACTTATATATCCAATACTCTTCTTCTTAAGGTAGGGAATATTATTTGTTGTACTTGTAAGGAGTGTTATTCTTTCTTATTCATGAAGAGAACTGTTGTTATTCCAATTCTTATTATTCATTGGAATAACTTGTATCTGTGATATACCTATACTTGGTGACATTCTTCTATTATTACATTTGGAACATCATGCCTCATGTGTGTTTACACGGACTGGTTAAAATCTTTATTATTATTCCGTTGGAACATCACATGCGTGTGTTTTACATAGGACTGGTTCTGTCTTATTATTATTCATTGGAACATCCATGCATGTGTTTTACACGGACACTGGTAAAATCTTTATTATTACTGTTGGAACATCCTGCTTGCAAATTTTGCTCGACTTTCGTTCCGTTATTATTATTATTCCTTTGGAATAACACATCTGTCATGCTGAAGTATCGCATGCATGGTGATTTCTTTTGTTATTCTATTCTTTATTATACTCGGTTGGTTAAAGTTTACGACTTCTATAGTCCATGAAATTAGTAGAATATCCTTGATATTTGCGCTTCATCCAAAGATCTTTTCATGGAAATATTCTTCCGATCATTCTTGAATTTTACTCTACAAGCAAAGTATCATGTTGACAATTTGGACGTTAATAATTTCGGATAAAATAATTCTTGAACTTGTTTTATTGAATTCTTATATCATTGTCATCATCCTCATGTTTATATTTTGTTGAAAGTTATATGTATTTGTAAGTGCATAGATGGACTTGGTATGATTATGACTAGGATTATTCGGTGTTATCATGGTAGTAATGTTACAAATGATGTGGTAAAAGTTCTCATTGGCCGTGTAGTGCATTGATGGACGATTGTTGGCATGATCATGACCATTAATGAATACACAAATATTTTTGGCCCGTGGTGCATGGATAATTGTGGTCGTGATACTAAAGAATATCCTTGGTCGTAGTGTGGGGTGATCGATGATGTGGAATATTTATTAAGTTGAGTCTCGATGATAATGATGATGAAAAAACCTTTTAAATCATAAAAGATAGTAGATTTTATTTTCTACTTGACTCTTTTAATGGATTGCTTGTTCATTGCAGATTAAACTTGATGTCTATTATATTTTATCGGTTTAACATTGTTGGAGGCTAATGATAATTTATTCTCGCATTATCTTAGTCATAATATTTCTTCTCGGGCTAGTTGAGCTCACCCTTTTTTTTCACCGTTCTCTTGAAATAAGAATATATTGGGACGAAGCTGGGGAGCGGAGTGATGGTCCAGAGGATAGCATTAGTAGTTCTCACTATTAGCGTGAAATAGTGTGATAATAATTGTAACGAGGACTCCTTTTGAGTTTGTATAATCTCTAGTAGATAATATTTGTATTCAAACTCACAGATTTATGTTTTTGTCGTATTGTACACGACAGTTGTATTAGTAAGTTGTATTTGAATTACCATGTATCCAAGCACCCAAGATGGGTGATGTATACCTAATTTTGGGGGGGCGCCACGGTTAGTATCAAAGCTTAGGGATATGATCCCTGGCCGAGATGTGAGATAAGAACTAGGAGGGGAGAGACGGGGAATTCTTTCGCTAGTATGACCTACCTAAGTTTATTTGGTATTTAATTGGTTGGTCAGAGTATAGGGATAATATGTGATATGTTATTTAACTCTTGTTTTGTTGCAGTATTTGAAAATGGCATCTGAGAATGTTGAGAACATTAATGGAGCACAGGAGACCGTTGAGTCTCCACAGATCAATAGTGAGGATACTGTGCATCAGGAAGGCGACAATCCTCAGGCAAACAACGACACCGACCAAATGATGAACGATGGAATGTTCTGAGGCTTCATACAATTCATGCAACAACAAGCGAGAGTGGCTCCTGTCCAAAATGCATGTGGAAACACTGAAAACTCTCGGACGGTCACCGCTAAACAGTTCAAGGAGCTAGGACCACCAGAGTTTAAGGGAGAGCCAAAACCACTTATGGCGGAAGCATGGATAAAGCAGATCACCAAGATATTTGATGTCTTGGGATGCTCCAGGAGAGCAAAGGTTCCCTTTGTCGCCTTTATGTTGCGCTGGCGGAGAAGCAGAGATTGGTGGGAATTCCAAAAACGTACAACCTCTGCCGTGATTAAAGATGTCTTGGGAGAAGTTCCAAGAGCTGTTCAACGACAAATACTTTTCCGAAAGTATTCGTCACATGAAGGAGGTGGAGTTTATCAAATTGGAGCAAAACAATATGACCGTGTCGCAATACGAGGCAAAATTTGCGGAGTTATCCCGGTTTGCGTCCCACTTGGTGGATAATGAAGAGAGAATGGCGCGAATGTTTTTAAGAGGTTTGAAGCCGGAGATACGTCAACATCTTATTTCTCATAAACTGTGTTTGTATTCAGATGTTGTAAATAGGGCTCAGTTGGTGGAGCACGATAATGAGTCAACGCAATCAAAAGAGAGCAGCCGGAAAAATGATAATACCAGTGAGAGCAGACATCGAAGCGGTGACAACAAGCATGGAGGAAATCAACAAGCCAGAAATGGTAACCACTTCGGTGGTAATCAGGGCCAAAACAATAAGAATGGACATTTCAAGAAGAAGAGATTCAACAATGATGGAAAGACGTCAGCACCAGTACCCGTTGTTAAGGAAGGAGAAAGACCACCTATCATATGCTTCAAATGCGGAGGGGAGGGACATATCAGTCCAAATTGCGCGATGCCGTCCAAAGCATGTTATAATTGTGGAAGAGAAGGTCATTTAGCCCGATTTTGTCGTTCACCGAAGACAAATTCAGCTAGGATAGAGGCACCAAAGGCCGTCCCAGAAAAGTCAAAGCCGGTAGTGCAAGGGAGAGCGTTTGTTGTGACCTCCCAGAAAGCAAGGAACCCGAATAAGGTCATCACGGGTAAGTTTATCATAAACTCTAGCGAAGTATATACTTTATTTGATACCAGATCTACCCATTCTTTTATTTCTCCTACTTGCGCTCAACGATTAAATTTGACTCCAGAGGAATTAGACTTTGACTTATCTGTGGAAACTCCATTGGGAGAAACCTTCATTACATCCACGGTTTCTAAGTCTTGTTTGGTTCAAGTTGGTACCCACACATTACCTGTCAATCTTATTGCATTAAAAATACTTGCATTTGATGTAATTCTAGGGATTGATTGGTTAACTACTCATCATGCAAAAATTGATTATTTTCGTAAGGTTATTAGCTTTCATATTCCTAATCGACCTATTATACGAATTCAAGAAACCAAACCATTAAAATCAATCACCGTCATCTCAAGCCATAAAGCTATTCGTTTATTAAAAATGGATGTCAAGCTTTCTTAGCTCATGTCACGAGATCTAAACAAAAATACGCCGCTTTTAAATAATATTTCTATTGTTAATGAATTTCCGACGTATTCCACGAAGAACTTCTGGCCTACCCCGGGCGTGAAATTGAATTTTGTATCGACCTTGAATCCGGTACAAAACCCATTTCCAAAGCCCCATATCGAATGGCTCCTATTGAACTTCAGGAGTTAAAGACTCAACTACAGGAATTGTTAGACATTGGCTTTATTCGTCCTAGTACTTCTCCTTGGGGTGCTCCTGTTCTATTCGTGAAGAAGAAAGATGGGAGTATGCGACTTTGTATTGATTATCGGGAATTGAATCATGTCACCATTAAAAATAGGTACCCATTGCCACGTATTGATGACCTGTTTGACCAGTTGCAAGGAGTCAAATTCTTTTCAAAGATTGATCTTCGTTCCAGATATCACCAATTGAAGATTAGAACCGATGATATTCCAAAGACGGCTTTCAGAACTCGGTACGGGCATTATGAATTCCTAGTCATGTCCTTTGGATTGACTAATGCTCCTGCTGCCTTCATGGATATGATGAACCGAGTATTCAAGGAATATTTGGATCACTTTGTGGTCGTCTTTATTGATGACATCCTCATATATTCCAAAAGCCGTGAAGATCATGAGGAACACTTAAGGCTGATACTCCAAAAGCTTCGTGAATACAAGCTTTATGCCAAGTTGAAGAAATGCGAAGTTCGGCTTGAGGAAGTAGCATTCCTTGGGCATGTGGTATCAAGTCATGGAATATCTGTTGACCCAAAGAAAGATTGAAGCTATTCAAAGTCGGGAGCAACCTAAATCAGTGACCGAAGTACGTAGCTTTCTCGGCTTAGCTGGTTATTATCGGAGATTCGTAGAAGGGTTTTCTCGAATCGCTACTCCAATAACTCAACTGACTCGGAAAGATACAAAGTTTGGTTGGAGCGAGGAATGTGAGAAGAGTTTTCAAGAACTCGAGGGAGACTCATTTCAAAGACTGTTACGACAATACCATCCGGTTGAGGAGGATTTGTCATCTACAATGATGCTTCGGGCAAAGGGTTAGGATGTGTTCTCATGTAACATGAGAAAGTCATAGCCTATGCCTCACGACAACTCAAAGAATATGAGAGGAATTATCCTACTCATGATCTAGAGTTAGCAGCTGTTGTCTTCGCACTAAAGATTTGGAGGCATTACTTGTATGGGGAGAAGGTGGAAATCTTTACGGATCATAAAAGCCTCAAATATTTCTTCACTCAAAAGGAACTCAACATGCGACAATGACGCGTTGGCTTGAAGGCTGGCCGAGAGATTATTATCATACCATCCAATACCATCCGGAAAAGTGAACGTGGTAGTTGGACGATTGAGTAGAAGATCATATGCGAATGCACGAGTGCAATATTGTCAACGCTAAAGGCCCATTTTGTATGACTTGCAAAGGATGGAGATAGAGATAAAGACTCAGGACCCACGTGATGATGGCAAATATACGAGTAGAACCGACTTTAATTGATAAAATTAATTGCTCAAAATTCTGAGATCCGAGTCGATGCGTATGAGGAAGAAATTGCAAGAAGGTGCGATCTTAGGAAGCAAGAATCGATGAAGAAGGAATACTTGAGTCAACTCTAGACTTTGTGTTCCTAACGACCACGATTTAAAGTATAAAATCATCATGGAGGCGCAATAAACACACCATTTGCAATCCATCTCTGGGAGTACCAAAATGTATCATGATCTTGACATACATTTTGGTGGGGCAATATGAAGAGAGAGATATATACTGTTTATCTCAAGGTGTCTAACGTGTCAACGAGTCAAGTAGCGACATCAAGTACCAAAAGGTCCATTGCAACCACTTGAAATTTCAGAATGGAAGTGGGAGCACATTACCATGGATTTCGTTACTGGTCTTCCCATAGTTTCTCAAGGCATAGATGCGATTTGGGTCATTGTTGATAGATTGACCAAGTTTGCTCATTTCTTACCGATACGAGAAACTTATACACTTGAACGTCTTGCTCGTATGTACATAAATGAGGTTGTAAGATTGCATGGTATGCCAGTATCCATAGTTTCTGATCGAGACCCAAGATTCACTTCGCGATTTTGGGTTAGTTTGTAAAAAGCTATGGGCATAGATTTATGATTTAGCTCGGCATATCATCCTCAGACGGACGGATAGTCGGAGAGGACTATTCAAACTCTTGAAGATCTATTAAGACTCTTTGTTCTTGATTTCAAAGGAAGTTGGGACAAGTTCTTACCATTGGTGGAGTTTTCCTACAACAACAGTTATCAAGCAAGTATTGGCATGGCTCCATTCGAAGCGTTGTATGGAAGAAAGTGTCGTTCTCTAGTATGCTGGGATGAGGTGGGTGAAGCAACGTTGTTGGGACCAGAGTTGGTACGTATGACTACAGAAAAGATTCAAACGATCCGGCAACGTATAAAAACCTCACAAGATCGACAAAAGAGTTATGATGATCTTCATCGAAAGGATGTGGAATTCGATATAGGAGATCATGTGTTGTTATATATTGCTCCATGGAAAGGAGTTACGAGATTTGGAAAGAGAGGAAAGCTCAATCCTTGATTCATCGGCCCATTTTTAATCCTTTATCGAGTAGGAACTGTGGCCTATAGACTCGCTTTACCGCCAAGTATGTTTCGTGTTCATAACGTTTTTCACATATCCATGTTATCTAAATATGTGGAGGACCCGAACTACATTATTGAGTTGGAACCGGACGAAATAGGGGAAGATTTGACGTATGAAGAGGTTCCTGTTCAAATCTTGGATAAGAAGGAACATATTCTACACACCAAGGTTATACCTCAAGTCAAAGTTTTGTGGAGAAACCACGATGTTGAGGAAATGACTTGGGAGTTAGAATCTGAAATGAAATCAAGGTATCCTTACCTTTTCGACATACCAGGTACGTACCCTAATTTCGAGGGTGAAATTTCATAAGAAGGGGAGATTGTAAAACCCCAACTTTTTGAATTAAGATGAATTTTCTATAATTATCATTTTTGAGTATTATGGAATGAATTTAATATAATGTTATAGTTGTGGCTAATATTTACAAATTTTGCAAAGTATGCAAGTTGTCATATTATATTCGATTGGTCGGGGAATATTCGTTTTAACAGGGAATATTCGTACGACGACTCAATCATTAGTGGAACCCACATCGGAATTATTGTCGGATTGAGAAAACGACAAAAATATTTTTATGTAAATAAACGGCGGAAGTTTTACCGTTAACTGTTGAAACACCCGGTATTAAAAGTACAGTAATACGCGTGGTTGCATAGTGGCACACGGTATTGATTATTGATGCTTACGTGAAAAGTTATCTCAGTTTTTTTTTTCATTATATATATATATATATATGATTGATATTTATATATATTATATATGTGTAAGTTGACAAGTGGGGTGGGAGGAAAATGGGTGTTACGTGGGAATGGGAGTAATAATTAGTCAAGTGATGGGAGATTTTGTCAAGTGGGTAGAAAATTAATTGGTGATGATGACATAGGGGTGTATTATTCCATTATTATATGTATGCAGGATTGAAAATCTTGGCAGATGGAATCAATTAAGTCACAGGCCATGATAATTGTCTAGACATGTTTTATATTATATATATATAAATATAATATATTATTTAAAAGATTTTACTTTAATTATGGTCCGTCAGATTAAAGTAAATCAATTTGGACCGTTCATGAGTTAGTTACTATGCAGTCCATTTTTCTATAAATAGAAGCTCATTCCTTCATTATTTTCCTACGAATTAACTGAACTCTAGAGAGATAAACTATAGAGAGAAAGAAGAAAGTATTCTGCTACTTCACTACTTATATATCCAGTACTCTTCTTCTTAAGGTAGGGAATATTATTTGTTGTACTTGTAAGGAGTGTTATTCTTTCTTATTCATGAAGAGAGGCATTGTTATTCCAATTCTTATTATTCATTGGAATAACTTTGTATCTGATGATGTACCTATACTTGGTGACATTCTTCTATTATTCGTTGGAACATCCCATGCGTGTGTTTTACAGGACGGATTCGGTTCTCTCTTATTATTATTCATTGGAACATCATGTTCATGTGTTTTACACGGACTGGTTAAAATCTTTATTATTCTGTTGGAACATCACAGCCGATTGCAAATTTTACGACTCGACTGGTTCCGTTATTATTATTCTCGTTGAATAACTTTGTCATGCAATATCGCATGCATGGTGATTTCTTTTGTTATTCTATTCTTTATTATACTCGGTTGGTTAAAGTTTGACTTCTATAGTCCATGAAATTAGTAGAATATCCTTGATATTTGCGCTTCATCCGAGATCTTTTCATGGAAATATTCTTTTGATCATTCTTGAATTTTACTCTACAAAACAAAGATCATGTTGACAATTTGGACGTTAATAATTCTGGATAAAATAATTCTTGAACTTGTTTTATTGAATTCTTATATCATTGTCATCATCCTCATGTTTATATTTTGTTGAAAGTCATAGTCATATGTGGCTGTAGTGCATAGATGGACTTGGTATGATTATGACCGAGGATTATTGGGTGTTATCATGACCGTAATGTTACAAATGATGTGGTAAAAGTTCTCATTTGCCCCGTAGTGCATTGATGGACGAGTTGTTGGCATGATCATGACCATTAATGAATACACAAATATTTTTGGCCCGTAGTGCATGGATAATTGTGGTCGTGATACTAAAGAATATCCTTGGTCGTAGTGCAGGGGTGATTCGATGATGTGGAATATTTATTGTTTGAGTCTCAGCCGATAATGATGATGAAAAAACCTTTTAAATCATAAAAGATAGTAGATTTTATTTTCTACTTGACTCTTTTTAATGGATTGCTTGTTCCGATTCTTGATTAAACTTGATGTCTATTATATTTTATCAGTTTAACATTGTTGGAGGCTAATGATAATTTATTCTGCATTATCTTAGTCATAATATTTCTTACTGGGCTAGTTGAGCTCACCCTTTCTTTCACTGTTCTCTTCAGGAAATAAGAATATAGCTGGGACGAGTCAGGGAACGGAGTGATGGTCCAGAGGATAACATTAGTAGTCCTCACTATTCTATGAAATAGTGTGATAATAATTGTAACGAGGACTTCTTTTTGAGTTTGTATAATCTCTAGTAGATAATATTTGTATTCAAACTCACAGTTTATGTTTTGTCGTATTGTACACGACAGTTGTAATAGTAAGTTGTATTTGAATTCTGTACCATGTATCTGGCGACCCAAGATGGGTGATGTATACCTAATTTTGGGGGCGTCACAGTAAATAACGACTAAAACAATAAATAAGGTGTAATAAATCAAATCTGAAAGTAATGGGATCCTAACTTCATTTAATATTTCATTTAATCACCATTATCATGTAAGACTTGTTCACTTATCATAGGAAAGTAGCCAAGAGCACTAAAAGAGTCATAGCCATTTTTCAATGTACTATGACCTACTTACACAGCATCCACAAGTGATAGACTTTATGTAATCATTAATATAACCAAAATCACTATATGTCTATGTGAAATTGCAATTATATTGAATTTAAGCACAAGCCCTTATTCTAACTCATACGGTGAAACAGTATATGTCTATCTGGTTCACGAAATACACAAGCCATATAAAACAACCCTATATACGTATGTTATCATGATTATAAACCATACTTGCATGTTCATTGTCAATTCCATACAAGTACTAAAAGTGAATGGTGATCAAGCATTCATACATGCAAAACAATCATGATAGAAATCTCATATGCTATGTGAAATAATCCAGCATTCAAGCATGCAACCAAACTACATATTAAAATCCGTTAGAATCCCATAATGGAGTTTAGTTCATGACTGAACTAAAAGCCATTATGGGACCAAAGCTAAACATGGTTAATACGCAAAAAATTGAAAGATAGAAATGATCAAACCAATTGTTGGTTACAATCCACTATTAACGTTCAAATCCTCATAAAAAATCTAGCAACTACTAATAAAAATCCACACTGATCGAGAATCCCAAGAAGAGTTATGAAAGTAGAGTTTTGGCTTCGCTCTACGTTGGAATCTCTCTCAGAGTGTAAACCCTAGTTTCAAAATATAAATACATAAAAACTGAATAATGATAAAAAAAATCCTCCTTCGACACCAGTAAGAAATCGTTTAAAACCAATTACAACCCTTAAAAATTTGAAATTAAAATAAACATTTCAAGATTAGTCAAGATCGCGCGCGCGTGATCACAAGACTCCCCAGTGTAATCCTCGCTTAACGCGTGCGACTTGTAGTGTGTCATGATGTCCGGTAGGGTACTTGCAGCGCTGCTGCGCGTCTCAAGCTTGTCTGCACATGGCGGCCTGCAGAATGTAATTCTCGGTTCTGCTTTGCTCATTCCTTTGTTCATCCCTGCTTATCCTCCTGCTCCACTTTATCCTCATGCTAAGCATCAACAGCTTGTGCCTCGCTTCATACGTCCATTCGCCTCGTGCCCTCTAATTCCACTAAATTAGGCCGTATCCTGCACTTTTTCACCAAAAGGAGTTTTAAGTATATACAATGCAACTAAAACACACTAAAATGTACTTGAGATGGGCATAGTTCGCGTGAATTGGTACTCAATAAGTAGGTATAAAACCCACTTATCACCTGGGAGATATTGTTTTTATTAATGTAATCCTGTATGGGCAGGTTTTATTATTAAATTATATTATGATTGGGTAGTTAGATATGAATGTTTTGATTAAGTGAACACCAAATCTTGAGGTAATGAAGTACCGGGATTTGGGGGTGTCACATTTGCAGTTTGGCCCACTGACACAGTAGACTGCTGTCTCACCTAACACCTGAAAAGGTGTTTTTCTGCTGACCCACAGTACTTTCATTAGCTTCTTCAATACATTTCTTTGTTATATACTAAGGATGATTGTTGTGTCATTGAGGCTCCCAAAGACTTTAACGTTTATAATCGATTCCATATTTGTTGTGATTTATCTTTACACGAATGGACAAGGCTCGATGCTACTGATAAAGGTCGATGATGCTTTACGATTCTGATCGTGGTGTCTAGCCACCTTAGTGCTTGATCTGATACTTGCAAATGAGAACACTACGATTTCTCTTAAGTATTGGCACACTACGATCTTCACTTGCTTGACTTGCAGACTCTACACTTCCGAGAGCACACTACGATCTTTGAGTTGACTCAGCAAGCGTTTGGACCACTCTACGATTCTTGGAGAGGCCCTCCAAAGTAGACACACTGCAGTTCTTGATGCTCTACAATTCTACCTTGGTTTCTGCAATCTCTTGATCAGCTCGATAGACTACGATTCCATTGAAGCCTATCTATTACATCTTAAGATATAGATCAATATAACAGTTTTGATCTCTTCATCTATACACTCATTTACAGAATGATAAACATTAATAGCTCATATCAACCTAACAACTTTGATCTACCACTAAGTCCTTGTACATATGTTCCTTGAAGGACTTTACATATAATCATGAATATTTACTTTCAACATCAAATTTAAATATGTAATCTCCAAACAATCTCCCCCTATTTGATGTTGGCATAACCAAGGAGATTTGTGTCATGATTATCAATTTCTAGATGTAGTTACTAGAAAGTAAATATGACTTAGTGTTTTAGTAAGAAACTGAAATTTCTAGAGAATAAACATGAATTTATTGATGTTTGTAAAGACAGATATTACAATTAAGCTTGTGACATCAATTGGAATTGAGTTCAACTTATCTCTATTTCTTTTGTCTTTTGTTCCTTGGAGGATTGGCATATTCTTGGGCTCTCCTTCTCCCGCTGGCTTCGTTTCTCCATGATATATCTTCTAGCTCGTTTTAACTTAGCGGTTCCTAATTCTCGTGTCTGTTCATGAACGCAGGATCTCCAATAGGCAAGTGTAGGTGTGTAGTGGTTACACCTTATGAGCTGGGCTCTTGACTTCTTAGCGGTTGAGCCATGAGAATTTGTTAATGTTCAGATCGTAGAGTCTGATGGTGAGGCTGTCTTACAGGAGGGCTCCTTGACGATTGAGCAATGAATTTTCCTCTGCCTCTGCCCTTGCCTTTCTCTCCTTCCCCTTTATTCTCCCCCTTTATGTCGGCATCAAGGGTTCGAATATCGTCAGATAGGCGAGTCATGCCTTGTACAAGTTCGTTGAGCTAATTCTTGGATTGAGCAATGTCTTCACGGTTTTCTTGAATCAGAGAACCAGTTCGAGCTTCCCTCTTTTGGAGAATGGCCAAGACATTTTTGGTCTGTTGCATTTGGCCCATGGAGAATCCTTGGAATTCTTTCATTGAAGTTCGTAGACTCGTGAGACTTTCCATTATGAGTTTGTTCTAGGATTCCTGAGTATTTTATAAGACAAGAACAACTTCCCTATGTTTTATAGTAGCTTGAAAGTGGATTTCATCCCTTTCATTGATACTCTGAATCATCTCCTTTATAATCTCCCTAAGCTTCTTTGAAAGTTCAGAAAGTAGGTTGCTGGGGAGCATGTTGGCAGCATCAATCAAATGAGTCAGCCTTAGGTGAACAAGGTCTGAGTGAACTTTAAGGTCTTCTTGTATGTCCTTGGTCACCTTCTTGGATGATTCATGTGACGCCCCCAAAATAGGTATACAACACCCATTCTAAGTCGTCAAAATACATGGTACAGAAACAACTACAACTTTATTAATACAACATAAAAACTGTGAGTTTAAATACAAATATTGTCATCTAGACAATATCCACACTCAAATAAGTCCTCATTACAATTATTAATACACTATTTTACATAATAGTGAGGACTACTAGAACCACTTCTAGAACCATCATTCCACACCCCACTACTAGTACTGCTACATTCTCGCCTCCTGAGAAGAAAAATGGAACAAAAAGGAAAAGGGTGAGCTCAACTAGCCCAGTAAAGAACATTATGACTAAGATAATATAAAACAAATTATCGTTAATCTTCAACAGGGAAAAATCTAATAGAATACAATAGACAATAAGTTTTAAATCAATATTCGCAGCGGAAATAATAATTCATTAAAAGCGTTAAGTAGAGAATGAAATCTACTATCTTCTATATATGAATTTAAATGTTCATCGTCTATCTTTTATCCCTGTAACATCAATCACTATATATGTGGAATCAAATATTCATCTTTGCACTACAGGCCAAAGATATTCATCGGTTGGTCATGTTCATCTAAACACATGTTCATCTTTGCACTACGGGCCAAAGATATTCATCAGAAATCATTCATATTTGCACTACATGCCAAAGATATTCAGTAATATCATCATTTAGTACTGAGGATGATGAAAAATATTTTAATGAAAACGAATCCAGTGAAACAAAAGAATAAATATTAAGGATTCGTATTTCAGCTATTCCATGTCCAAAAATACCTCATAAATAATCATAGTGGAGTAAAATTCAAGAATGATCAAAACATGGATACAATCAAAGCTAGTATCCATAATAGATATTTTGGACGAAAAACGAAAATTTTAATTTTTCTTTGAATAGTGCCGTATACGTGAATAGTAAGCCCGACACTAAAAGACAAGAATTTCACAAGGAAAAAATCATCATGCTTCGTGAATAGTACTCGTGAATAGTAACTCGTGAATAGTAACTCATGAATAGTAACTCATGAATAGTAACCCCGACATGAAAAAGTTCCAAATTTGATAAAAAGTTTCAACCAATATTTCGGCATAATGATATCGAAGAAATAATATCACTTACGAAGAAAATAACATCCCTTACCTCAAAAGGATAGTACTTCTGACTAGAATACTGGATATAGTGCTGAAAGAACTTGCACCGTATAGCAATACTCAAAGTACTAAAATACTCACAAAAATATGCTCGATATTATAGAGAGAGAAAGAGAGAGAAATCTTTAGTTTCTGGTGTGATTTTCAATTCTAACCTAAGCACCCTATTTATAGGAAAATGCATAGAACACCAAAGAAGAAAATTTAATAAAATATTAATATATATATATATATATATATATATATTAAATTCATACGCACCCTAATTTAGTCCAAACTTCAGCCACACATGTGCCAAAAACAACAAAAACGTTTTTCTTAATAAAAATAATTAAAACTTCCAAAAATCAATTATTCCGGAATTTTGGAACTTCAATAATTCATAATAAATAGCCCTTTTATCAGAAAAATTCAAAACGCATGTCTTTTTCATAGGAAATTCCATTCTCTACAACTTTGTAGAAGAAAGTTTTTCCAAATTTCAATGTAAATTGGATAGAAATTCACAAGCAGACGATTTTCTGTGCTATAATCAAATTTCGGTCAAGAAATGGGGTCCACCGACACACACAAAACATGTGTTAATCATTTAATGCAATAAAAATACTCTTCCTCATTTACTCATATATCACACATTCATTGTAAAAATATCACAATTATTATATTATTATAATATAATAATAAATTATTTTATCAGGAAAGATAAAATATTAATTTTTAACAATTGTCACATTAAAAAATTTCTCCATCTATATCCACATAAAATCAATATTTTCCTCATCATATAAATCAATAATTAATTATTCACAATAATATTATTATGTAATCACAACATCGATAAACCGGTAGTTCTCAGAAAGAGGGAGCTTTCCAATAAGGATTTCTCCTTACTGGCGCACAATTAGGTGACCAAACCTCTCCTTAGACAGAACTTTCTAGACATTGCCAATAATGTTATCTAATAATATTATTCAGATAATATGAATTATTTCTTCGATAATGGAAAATACTATGTAGTGACAATTATTGAAACAACAGTAATATAAAATATCAACGCAACAATTATTGAATCAATAAAATAAAATATACTGAACAGTAATTACAATAACAATTATTGAGTAGTGCCTTCTTACGTAAGAATCAATAATTGGTGCAATACTGTCTGTGCTTCTTGTGTAACAATGCGACATCGTGTTTTAACCAACCGGATATTCCAACAAGATTAATTGTGAATAACTACGTCGTTATTTATAAACAACTTATACTTGTCGTTTTCTTCATCCAATCACTTTCCGTTATGGGGCCCACAAAAGACTGCGCCGTTGTACGAATATTTCCCGACAACAACAATATTCCACGACCAAACGAATATTCCCCGATAACAATGAATATTTTATAACCACCTGCTTATTTTAAAATATTTGCGCATTTTACCCATAACTAACCACATTAATCAATTCAACCCTTACTATTTCAAAATAATAAATAGAGGAAATTAATTTCATTAATAATAAGTTGAGGTCTTACACTTCAGCCAACTCCGTTTTGGTGGGAAGATCTGATATGAACTCAAGGAGTTGCTAATTGTTTGGAGGAGTGGCTCTTGTGTATTGATCTTGCATAGTGTAGAGAGCAAGATTAAGATTGAAATACTCATTTGTTGATGAGGAAAGAATATCTAATGGAGGGGGTGGTGTGTGTGGTTGAGCTTCAGGAGGAGGGGACTCTACGAAGTGAGCATGTTACTCTACGATTGGATTTGGATCAGTAATCGTAGAGTGAGAGATGATAGGAGACTGGATCAACACAAAGTTAGGCACATTTGGTTCATCAATTACAGAATGTTGGGATTTTGTAACTGAAAATTGATTGAGTGGATGAAGTATCACTTCCAACCATCTTCGTAATTCGTAGAATTAGTTGAAAAATGATGGTGGGCAGTGACTAACCCTGAAAGAGATGGGAATAGTTTGTACTTCATGCCCATTTTCAGAAGAAGGGCTGTTGGTGATCAGTTTTCGGGAAAAGTTAAAGTTACCTAGGAATCCATGAGCTAGCACTGAGATTGATGGATAGGCTTTGAAGGTCCAGAACTTGTGATCTCAGGAGTTGAGGATTTGGGCTCTGTGAAATGGCATCATAGGTAGATAGGAGAACAGTTGATTGTAGTTAGCTTTCCTATGTCCATCACAGCCCACTACAATGATCTCAACTTCGTCATCCTCTTCTTTTTCTCTGTCTTCATTGAAGTTTCCACTACATTAGTTATCTCCACTTGAATTCTTTGTTCTTCTGCTCTCTCATCCTCCATAGCTTCAATCCTTTCCATTTCTACAGTTTCTGAAGCTAGAATCTCTTGAGGGACTGAGGAAGATTCATGATGATCTCTTGGAAATTCCTCCTCAGCTATAGCCTTTTCTGACATAGGGACTTCGTGAGGCTCCCCCTCAACTTGATCATCCATTTGAATTTTAAACAGCTCCCTCTCAGCTGGAGCATTCTCTAGTGTAAGAACTTCAGGAAGCTCCCCTTCAACTTGAGTTGTATTCTCTTTACTAGCTTTGGGTAGCCCTTTCTCAGTAGCTATCCTTTTGTCTTCCTCTATTAACACTCCTTCATTTACAAGGATGTACCTCTTGACCAGTTTTCTCTTTGACTTTTTAGGCTGAGCCACAACCTCAAGATTTTCTTGACTTCACTCTGAAAGGTTGATCAGCCGAGAAGTCATTGTAAAGATCCTCTTGGAATGGTGGCAAGTCTGGACTCTACAATCGGTAGAGACTCTATGATCGAAGAGAAAGAGGGCTTCTTTGACTTGTGGATGCGCTTTCCTTTCTTAAGCAACTAAGAGATGGTAGCTCTGTTTTCTTCTTCATCAAACTGTTGTTCTTTCCTCTTCAATTTCTTCAGAGTTTCAATGCCTGAACTCTTTAGAGGTGCATCAGTAGTTGAACCTTGAGACTCCTCTGCCATTGGAGCCTTCATTTTTCTCTTACCCTTGCTTTTTTTGATTAAAGAAATGGGTTCCTCCTTGTTGATTTCTTCTTCTTCTTCTTCAGTTTCCTTTTACAACTGACATGTTTCTTGGTACCCCAGACTCCTTTGCATCACTAGTTCTTTCACTAGATTCAGACATCATCCTGACATTTTTTGGTGGATTTATTTTCTAGTTTTCAAACAGCTGTTGGGTCATCCTTCTGTTGGGATTGATGGATTCTCCTTCATTATCCCCAATTTTGTCACCTAGTGCTGACTGCGGGATGATACTTATAAACCACCCATAGAGCATCTTCCCAGAGCTCTTTGATTTCTTCGGGTTGAGAATCCACTTCTTACTCTAGTCGATGAGTAGAGATCCATAGTTGAGTTGAACCCCGAAACAGATTGTTGTCATGAGCTTAAGTTTCCCTTCGTATACAGAGTCATGGATAGAGCTCTTGTAGTATATGCATTTCCCAACAATGTCAGCCAAAACCTCATACCTCTGGGGAAACTCTTTCTTCTTGTACCACTTGACGGTCTAAAACATCTTATGATTCATCTTCTTCAGTCCTTCATGGAAGTCGATGAGCTTAATAGATGGAAGTCCTTTCGATTTGAAACCTAGGGCTAGGTTTATATCTTCATCTTTGAGTTTGATTTCCACGCCCTTAACTCTTGTGGTTATAACATTATCATCAAGCGCTCCATTTCTGTAGAACTCTTTTACCAGCTTAGGGAAGATCCACGTGCTGGTACCCAGAGCTTCTTCAAGACCAGATTTCTTTAACAGTGACAGAATCTTGTGGAATCGAGGGTCAGCTATCTTGAACTCATCGAAGCAAAGTTTGTAACCAGTGATAACATTTGAATCCGCCATTGATTCCTTTGCACTGAGGTTGATTGAGCTTTTCGGAAAGTTAGGGTTTCTGCTTTTAGAGAGAGAGAAAGAGGAATAAGATTTTTAAACTTCTGAGATGAATTTTCAAAAAGATATTTTCAACTGTACTTATAACTTCCCTCTTCTCTATCTGCTTAGTGGGGCATGTGTCACGCTCTTCTTGGCTCCACAATTTTAACTGATGTGGAATATACTGATTTGCCCTTAGCTTCTCCTGAGCTAATGTATCCTTCGGGAGGACTACGATCGTCGAGGTAGCACTACGGTCGTTGATGTAGTCTTTACGATTGTTGAGTTTGCACTGCGATCGTTGGGTCCACTACTGAGTCTGCTCTACGAACGTTGTCTGCCCTGGTCCTTGTGATGAATTTTGACTTGGCATTCCTTCCGAATCAAAGTAGCTCAGGAAGGGTCAATCTCTTAGAATGAACTAAGGATCAGGTTTGTCTCTGAGGCGCTTGACAGAGAGATTTCTTGGATTTGTTGGAGATGTTGTCATCATAGAATACTTCTTTGTCATATCGAGGAGGCTTTACAATCGTGGACTTTCTTTAGTCATCTCTACGATTTTGAACTTAGCCTTTATATCTGCATGGTTAGCATAAACTAGACCATAGATTTTATGGTTGTAGATTTAGCATGCCTAACTCGCTTATTAATTTATTAAATCTGGATTCATCTAGAGGCTTTGTAAAGACATTAGCAAGTTGATTTTTAGTAGGGATGTATTGTAAAGATATGGTTCCATTTTGATCATGATCCCTAATAAAATGATATCTTATTTCTATATGCTTAGTCCTAGAATGCATGACAGGATTGTGTGTTATTGGTATGGCACTTGTGTTATCACAATGAACAGGTATAGATTTGAAATCAAACCTATAGTCTGCTAGCTGATTTTCATCCATAAGATTTGAGCACAACAACTATCAAGAAGAATGTATTAAACCTGCAAATGAAGTAGATCTCGAAGTTTTGCTTCTTTAAACCCAAGACACAAGTCTGCTTTTAGCAACCCATGCGTGTGTCACTTGTACTTTTTCTATCTATTTTGCACCCTTCAAAATTAGCATCTGTATATCCTGTCAATTCAAAGGAGGACTCCTTGGGATACCAAAGTCCCAAGTAAGGTGTGCCTTTGAGATACCTTGAAAATCCTTTTTACAGGAGTTTAGTGTGATTCCTTAGGATTAGCTTGAAATCTAGCACATATGCATGTTGTAAATATTATGTCTGGTCTACTGGCAGTTAGATATAGAAGAAAGCCTATCATACCTCTGTATTGAGTTATATCAATACTTTTACATTTTTCATCTTTATCAAGCTTGGTTGCTGGAGCAATTGAGGTTTTCATGGGAGAGGCTGATTCCATGCCATACTTTTTAAGTAAGTCTTTAATGTACTTGGCTTGGTTTATGAAGATTCCTTCATCAGTCTGATTTACTTGCACTCTAAGAAATAAGTTCAGCTCACCCATCATGCTCATTTCAAACTTACTCTGCATAAGCTTGGCAAATCTCTTACTTAATTTTTCATCAGTAGAGCCAAAGATAATGTCATCAACATATATTTGAACTAATAAGACTTTGTCTTTATGCTTTATAAGAAATAATATGGTATCTACTCTACCTCTAGTGAAGCCATTTTCAATAAAGAAAGTTAGTTAATGTTTCATACCATGCTCTATGTGCTTGTTTAAGACCATATAAGGCTTTGTTGTAACGCCTGAGAATTTAGGATTTTTAATGAATTAAATTTTTATTTGATTATGTGGATTAAATGAATTTAATTGATTAATTATGTGAGTAAGATGCTTGAAGGTCGTTTTATGACCTAGAATGTGTGGATGTGGTTAGTTTTTTGGCTATGTGCTAGGATTAATTATTTTGAATTATCAAGACGAAAATGAATGTTTTCCAAGAATTTTCCCGTAAAAACACTATTCATCCGATTTCGTTCGGAGCTTGGGTTCGAAATTCTAAGAAACGCGAAATGATAGAAAATAAAGATATAATGGAATATCTGATAATATTTCCGTTATGGCAAACAAAGTTTTCGCTTGCAGACGTAAAACCTAAGGGCTAGTGAAAGAGATTTCCGAAAGGGAAATAGAATGTGTGTAAACATTTAGGTTATTATGCGTATGAGATATGAGTATTATACTAGTTCAAATACGAGTATGGTAGGAAAAATAGTACGATGTATAATACGAATATCGTATAAGTATTAGATGATGATTACTTGGTGGCTAAGTTGTAGAGGAGGTGGAATAGTAAGGAAGTGGCCTCTTTGACCATTTTGCCCCCATTTTTGATTTCCTATAAATACAAAGCTAGGGTTGGTCATTTTGTAACGACCCCAAAATCCATACAATTTAAATCTCAACTTCGGCCGTTAACCATACATTAAATCTCTAATTTTACATCATTATTCGATATTAAAAACACTATAATTGCGGAATATTTAAAATGTTTATACATTTCCTTCTTTCTTGCCCTAAATCGCAAGCTTTACATTACATCTCTTTGATTCAATCTTATATCATGAATCGTTACAACAAAATGACTATACAAGGTCTTACATCATAACTAAATATCCATATACATTGGATAGCTCAACTTACAATTCAACAACATGTTACGTTCAAAATATGAAATACACTTCTCATAAAACATAAGTAATCTTCGTGAATATAGATCTCTATAACTCACTTAGCACATATCTTTACCTTAAAATCTTGACCTGTAAAAGTGGTTATTTGCAAGAGTGAGCTCGACAAACCAAAGAAAGTCTAACAGGTTTTCATGCATCACATAGCACATAATAACATGCTCGATATACATCTCATTAAAGTAACATGGCATACATGCTTTTAGTTCACATAGCAACTATAAAGATTGAGTTCCTTACTCAATCCTCTTTATTTAACCAAAACAATGCAGTCATAAATTGACTTTAACATTTCATGATTTCAACATGTATAACATATCATGCAATTTAAAATAGGTCATCAAGTCCACGTAACAAATAGGAACCGAAAGACTTGCCTTGATCGTTGTTTACCAATAACAGTTTAACAGCTTACAGTTATCTGCACTTCACGTGCCCTACACAATTATATAATCATACACATCAACTATTAGTCACATAACAATACATAGTAATTGTAATGTAAACACTACTCCACATCTCATAATCTTTCCTATTAATTAGCACACAATGTTCAATTAGATTGTGTTAACTTTCAACTTATATCTCACTATATTTCATATTCACATTTCATTCAAGTGCTTAAGTCTTGCTTATTAGTTTTATATTAAATCTATTCCATATCTTATAATATTCATTTTAATTGAATGAAAACACTTTTTAAGTTCATTAACACTTGGCACTGCGGCGTTTGACGCTCAATAAATACTGCCTTGGATTTTCCTCTCTTGTGTATGTTTACTATGCTTCTATAACTTATCTAATACATTATTTATTAATGTTAAGCATCATTATATTTACTAACATACATGTTTTATAACTTAGGACATCATCTTTTATGATCAGGAGCACTACACATGCATATGTGCATGCCCGACGCCCTCCGATTGCCCCCGAAAACATAACAGTTCTAAAGATGACCATTTTGACTACTGTTACAAACCTCAAATTAAAAAACTTAAATCATAAACGTTGTAGGTATATTCGTCCTCGTTCTGGATCATATTGAATCAATTCAATCGGAGTTCGTATGAGAAAGTTGTGGCCGCTTTTACTCAGGGGAGGTCAAAATCGTCTGACTCGAGACTTTTGTTTCAGCCATGGGCCGAGAACTAAGTCATTCAAATGGCGCCATGAAGATGAGATTGGCGCTGGGGTTTGAATTTCAATAAGGAATTTTGACCGCCATGCTCCATTTAATATTTGCCAAGTACTAAACTAACGTAAGCATAAATTTCACTAAGAAGAGCAGAACAACTAAATTTCTGCTCATAACTTAATTTCTAACACTAATTAACATGTATAACTTATGCCAATTACACATATACACATTACCCAACATGCATATACTAATTTAAACCACTAAACAACAATCACCGAAAACTTAATTCCTTGAAAACACATTTTTCAACCAAAACACCATTACTGGATGTTTGTTTTTAAATGAACATGGTAAACATAATTTATAAACCAATTTGATTCCTTTGAATTATGTTTCTCTGAATTTCTTACCCGTTATCATATACAAGGTTCAATTTCATAACTTCACAATTAACATACACTAATTTTGTTATCTTACAAAAATCATATTCATGCATATGTGTTCATGTAAAACCAATTCCCCTTACTTGTATACATAAATTAGCATACAATCTTGTCTATCGCTTAAACATACAATCATATATATATATATATATATATATATAGTATAACACTTACAAAAACATAGTTTTACAAGAATTTTGTAAAACCATCTACTCAAATTGAAAAAGAAAACACAGAGACATATAAATTATATGTGTATCTAGTATTAAGGTCATAGACATACCTTTTGTTGTTAAGAAATTCGTGTTAAACTCTTATAATAGCTTGAAGAAACTCGCTCTTGTTGCTTCTCTTTCTCGAGACTCTCTCAAAACTCTCTGCATCTCTAAGTTTTTCTCTCGACAAAACTTCTTCTCTTTTCTTACTTTAGGCTTTAGCCAAATAGAATATAACGTAAAATAAAAACACAAACAACGATGACGATTTTTATAACGCCTAAACCGACGCTATACTTAATATACTAATAAATTATCGAGTTATAAAAAATATATATATATATATATATATATATTTATATTTTGTTTAATTTAATTTATATTACTAATAAATCAAATTTAAAAATCCAAAAGTCATAGGGCTTTGTTTGGCAAAATTATTTAAAATTAAAGACTTAATATATTTAAGCCTTGTTTGGCAAAACTAAATTAAACTCCTTTAATTTATTTTAATAACCAATTATAATAAAGTTATTTGTCACACTTCTAATTAATTAAGTTTTCATACTTAATTTAATTAATTCTAATAACAATTCATTGCATATTATAATAATTTATTTGAGCATTATAAACTCTCCAACTTAATTATTAAATTAAATTAGATTACTATTTCAAAATAATTACTTTCCTTAACTCATTAGTTATTTATTAAACAAATAAATAATCAAATCACATCAAATCAATTAAACAAATACTTATTCAACGATAAACATGTACAACCATTAAATATTTATTATATTCAATAAATATATAAATATTTAATTAAAAAATCTGGGTTGTTACACATTTGGTGTTTTGAAAAGATTGTCCAACCTATATTGAGAGAGAGTAAGAGCTAGAATCATATAATCAATCTACTTCCAAGCAAACCATAAGACGTTTATCAAAACCACGAAGAATGACAAAGGTAATATTCTCGTAAACAATAGTCTTCATCTCTTTCGATATTACCATTGTAGTATCGTGGATCACCATCTGTTGGGTTGGAAGATACCCGGATTTGGGGCGTCACAGGTTGGTATCAAAGCATTAGGTTATAAAACTTAAGGGGGGGAAGAACCCTAGGCTAATAACCTCGTTAGGAAAGGAAAGGTCTGAAGAAAGTTAACTCAAGTTAAATGAGTTAATAAGGTATTGAGGAAACTCAGTACCGAAAGATTTAAAAGATGGAAAGTAATCTTAAATGGATTAAATGTGATTTGTGCTTATATTATTGTGTATTATGTACTAATCAATTTGTTATGTGTTATTGTAGATGTCAATCGATAGCTTGATGTATAGGGATATACATGTGGTAAGCGAGGAGTCCGTGAATAGAGTAGAGCCAGTACCTATGCCTGTAGTGGAGATACCTTTAGTGATTCTAGAAGAATCAGAGCCCGAGGAGTATTATTCGGAGGAGGACTATTCCGAGGAGATGATGGGATTGGCATCATATTTGAATATGATGATAGATGTGGAGGATGATATGGAGGTAACATCGGTTAATACGGTGATGCCTGCCTTAGAGTCAACACCTACAGAGACGATGAGGGCAATATACCTCTCAGTGCTTGACCGTAATGTGCAACTGCACAATATGGTGCAGCACCAGAAAGAGGAGATTAATGATCTCTATGGGGCCAAGGAGTCTACAGAGTCAGACTTTGAGTTAGAGCATGATGAGAAAGTACTCATGTCAGATAAGGCCAGAGACTATAAGAACGAGTTCGTAGAACTTTGTAAGAAACTGGTTGAGAAAGGACGGAAGATAAACATTTAATGTCATATATTAATGACAACAAGACGAGGATTTCAAGCTTAAAATAGCTTGTTATTCTATTGAGTTGGGACAGACTCTACATACTATAAGTCGAGATATTGTGTCGATTCTAGCGAATGAGAAGCATGATAATGCTGTTAGGCAGTATTAGAAGTAGAATGGTAAATAATTTTGTGTAGTGACGTAAAACCCTCTTTTGTATAATTAAAGGGTAGTCTTTTTGTAAATCCCAATTTTTTTGAAAGTTAATCGCGGGATACAAATGTAATAGCTTTTAGCTATGGAAAACAAGTTGTAAATAGTCTTGAACTATAAAGAAGCATATTAATATAAGGAAGTTTTTCTTTTAATGTGTTTTGTTGTGTATGAGTTATTGTTCAGTTGTTCGATGACTAATAACTAAGTAAGCAAATAAGTAATAACATGACTTTATTTATTTAATCAAAAATTCCGCCAAGAAGAAGACAACGTAATTAAGAGGAGGAATCGTATAACGATAACCAGGGGGGTCCAAATAACCCTATGCAAGAGTTTGTTAATTTATTAACTACCAATGATTTAACCAAGCCCGGGGTAGAGCACCAAGCAGTAACCTAGGGGTAGTTTTAACAACTACCTTTAAGGAATTTAAAAGTGTAGGTCCACCTGAGTTCAAGGGAACGACAGACCCAATGGAGGCCCAGACATGGGTCAAGGAAATAGGGAAGGCATTTGTTATTACAAACGTAGCTGAGGCGCAAAAGACTTCTTTTATGACTTGCATAATGAAGGGGGAAGCTAACTACTGGTGGGAGGCTCACCAGGGAGGGGCTGGAGCTGATGCTATTATATGGGAACAGTTCAAGAAGGTATTCTTTGAGAACTACTTCCCTTTTAGAATGCAAGGGAGGATGGAAATTAAGTTCTTAAAACTTAAGCAGGGGAACATGACGGTTCCCCAATATACAGCCAAATTCAATGAATTGGCAAGGTTTGCTCCACACCAAGGGGACATGGAGGAGAGGAAGGCTCGTAGGTTTGAGCAGGGCCCAAAACTCTGACTCTATAGTAGGATTTTGGTTTTCCAGAGTGCTTCCTATGGGACCATTCTGGAAAAGGAGATAATAGCAGAGGGTGGTAGTGAGGCGTTGACCTAATACCACAAGGAAAGAAAGAATAAGAGTAAGGGAGAGGGAGGAAATAAGGCAGAGGTTGTCAATGGTAGTGGCAATATGCCAAAAAGGAAGAATTTTAACCCTAGGAATACTGGGGTGAAACAAGGGGATCCTAAACGTAGGATGGAGGCATGCAAGACATGCGGTAAGACTCATCTGGGAGTCTGTCTAAAAGGGAAAATGGGTTGTTATAATTGTGGGCAGGAGGGTCACATATCACCCAACTGTCCTATTCCTAAGAAAAGTCGTAATTGTTTTATTTGTGAGTCGATGGACCACATGGCAAGAAATTGCCCGAAGAAGGGGGCGGAGGGTAGTAAGGGTTCTGGTAGTGGTAATTTAGCCATTACTGGACCAACATCATCATTGGGTAGACCCTCAGCCCGAACATTTAATATGACTGTGCAAGATTCGGTTGCATTAGCGGATGTAGTAGCAGGTATCATTCCAGTCAACGAAATAAATGCTTATGTGTTATTTGACTCGGGTGCTACTTGTTCTTTTATAGCATGAGGATTTGTTAAGCAACTGGGATTAAATCCTGAAAAGCTAGAACTACCTTTAGACGTTAAGATATCAAACGAAGAGATAATTCCCATTAAACATATTTATAGGAATTATTTCGTAGATATTAGGGGTAACAGATTATCGATAGATCTTTTACTGATAAGGTTAAGAGAATTTGATGTAATTCTAGGTATGGATAGGTTAATTAACCATAGAGCAATTATAGATTGTCATAAAAAGAGTGTAAACCTAAGGCTTTCTAAGAAACCTGAGGTGGTGTTTTATGGTAATAAATCACCGGGACGTTCTTGTTGTCTAACCATGACACAAGCTAGGAAAATGTTGAGGTAGGGGTGTATAGGTTACCTGTGCCATGTTGTGGATACCCAGAGAGTGGGAGCATCATTGGAACAGATACATGTAGTTCAAGAATTCGCGGATGTATTTTCAGAGGAGTTACCAGGTATTCCGCCGGATAGGGAGGTCGAATTTGTGATTGACTTAGTACCGGGTACGCCACCAGTTTCTAAGGCACCTTATAGAATGGCGCCGGTAAAGATGAAGGAGTTAATGGTTCAATTACAAGAACTATTGGATAGGAAGTACATTCAACCCAGTGTGTTTCCATGGGGAGCACCAATGTTGTTTGTAAATAAGAAGGATGGGTCGTTACGACTTTATATCAACTATCGAGAGTTGAACAAGTTAACGATTAAGAATAAATACCCACTGCCCAGGATCGATGATCTATTTGATCAGTTGAAAGGGGAAAAGTATTTTTCTAAGATAGATTTGTGTACGAGGTATCATCAGTTGAAAGTAAGGAAGGATGATGTACCTAAGACGGCGTTCAGAACTCATTATGGTCATTATGAGTTTCTGGTTATGTCGTTTGGGTTGACTAATGCGCCAACTACATTTATGGATATGATGAACAGAGTGTTCAAACAGTATTTGGACTAGTTCGTCGTAGTGTTCATTGATGATATTCTAGTCTATTCTAAGATGCCAGAAGATCATACTGAACATTTAAGGATAGTGTTGGAGACACTACGGAGGGAGAAGTTGTATGCGAAATTCACTGAGTATGAATTTTGGCTTGAGAGAGTGTAGTTTCTAGGACATGTTATTGATAAAGATGGCATTTCTCTGGATCCAGCGAGGGTAGAAGCAGTTAATAATTAGGAACAACCGAAGACGCCAACCGAGGTTCGGAGTTTTCTAGGGTTAGCTGTAACATTCCAGAATTTTAAATGTAATATTAAATATTTATTGATTTATATAAATATTTAATGGATGTGATTATCGTTGAATAAATATTTGTTCAATTGATTTAATTTTGTTTAGTTAATTATTTATTAAATAAATAATTGATGAATTAAGGAAATGATTATTATATTGATATTTTAATTTAAATGATTAATTATTTGTATTGTGTTATGTGATTAAAAGGATTTATTTAATTAATTATGATTTGCATTAATTAAAATAAATATGAAAGCTTGATTAAATATGGTGTGACAAATAACTATATTATAAGGAGTTATTAAAATAAATTAAAGTAGTTTAATTTAGTTTTAACAAACAAGGCTTAATATATTAATTCTTTAATATTTAAAGGGTTTTGCCAAACAAGCCTTCGTACATGTATTGTATACAAACATTTCAGCGCAAAGTACAAAACTAAGCGTAACCCCTATAAATAGGGTTGTTCATCTCAGTATTTTGAGTACAAGTCCGCCCCAAAGATAGTTTGGTTTGGATACACTTCAAGGTAATTTAGAATTCAACGGACATCAACTAAGGATTAGTTGAATAAAAGATAATAACACTATGTTATTGAATAATCCTGACTGAATAAACATTTCATTCTAAGTTCATGCTTTAGGGATAATCTAATAGCATAACCATTGAATAACACATCGCACCTTGCTTTGAATAACATTAAGCTAATGTTACATCTTAGAATTTAATATCAAGTACGCACAACAAATAATAACTTGAACGATAAACCGGTTCAAATGTAATAAAGGTACTTCAGATGCTACTATAACAAGTTTAGAGTTAAGAAAAACTTGCATAATAATAATAACTATCTCAACGAAAATGTGGAGATGGGAAGCTTGTATCTTCATGACTAATCGGATACAATTAAGTTGCTTAATGGAAATACTTTACTCAATAAAGTATAGCATATGAAATTGCATATAACGAAGCTTTAGGATTAGAAAACTTGCTTTCAATGTAAAAAGATAGGATTTAAAATCTTGCTCAATTATAGAGTTAAAGAACTTGCATAAACACAACAAACTAACTCAACGAGAGTATGGAGTTAGAAAACTTGCCTTGCGTGTAGATTAAACTGTTAATATCCAAATCACAATATCCTATATACATATGTTAACATGACATGATTAGTCATAATCAACGCTACATCACGTATGGTTTAAATGTCTAACCATGAAATCAAATTATATTCCTAAACGATAATAAACTCAAGTAGTATTAACACCATGTTCGTTTCAACACATTACAATACTATAATAACATAATTATTTGGCCTTATAGTATTACTATTAAAAAATTTAGACTTCTGTGCAAGACAGAAGTCATTTTAGAACATTCTGCTAAGTGGAGTATGTATACTGATGTGGCACTCCGTGCGAGATTTATATAGGGACTCTACATGAGATTTATATAGGACTCAAATACGATGTGAGACTCCTAAGTACATGGGCTAAGTCCCAAGGCTCTTGGCCACGACTTCGGCATTAAGTCAATAAGTCCGGGCCGGGACGCTGATTTTGGCGCTAAGTCGGATTCCTGTGGAAATTTGATTTCCAGGTCTAACTTTGTCATTGCTGAAATGAGCTCCTCCTGAGTTGTTATCAGCATCAACTTCTTCCGACCTTTCCTGCTTAAATCATCTGCAACCACATTCGCTTTGCCTGGATGATAAAAGAGCTCACAATCGTAATCTTTTATCAATTCCATCCACCTTCTCTGACTCATGTTCAGATCCTTCTGAGTAAAAATATACTTCAGACTTTTGTGGTCTGTGTAGATCTCACATTTCTCTCCATACAGATAGTGTCTCCATATCTTGAGAGCAAATACTACTGCAGCCAATTCCAAATCATGAGTCGGATAACCTTTCTCATCATCCTTCAGTTGTCTTGATGCATAGGCAATACCTTTGCCGTTTTTCATAAGAACACAACCCAATCCTTTGTTTGAGGCATCCCTATACACCATAAAATTTCCTGTATTATCCGATAGGGTTAACACAGTGCCACAATTAGTTTCTTATGTGACGCCCAAAATTAGGTATACATCACCCATCTTGAGTACTTGATACATGGTATGTAATTCAAATACAACTTAATAATACAAATGCGTCGTACAATACGACAAAACATAAACTGTGAGTTTGAATACAAATATTGTCTCACTAGAGAGTATACAAACTCAAAAGGAGTCCTCATTACATTATTATCACACTATTTCACGAGAATAGTGAGGACTACTAATGCACCATCTAGGACCATCACTCCATTTCCCCGACTCATTCCAAACTATATTCTCATTTCGAAGTGAGAAAAAAGAAAGAAAGGGTGAGCTCAACTAGCCTAGTAAGAAATATTATGACTAAGATAATGCGAATAAATTATCATTAGCCTTAAAGCGATGTTAAAGCGATACAATATAACAAACATCAAGTTTAACTACTTCGCGATGAACAATCAATCCATTAAAAGAGTCAAGTAGAGAATAAAATCTACTATCTTCTATGGTTTAAAAGGTTTTTCATCACTTTTATCGCTAGGACTCAACTTAATAAGTAATCCACATCGTCAAATCATCCATGCACTACAGGCCAAGGATATTCTTTAGTATCACGACCACGAATTATCCATGCACTACGGGCCAAAGATAATCATGTTTTCATCAACGGTCCTGATCATGCCATAAAACAATTCATCTTTGCACCCTTGGCCGAAGAGAATCCATAGCCATAATCATACCAAAAACTGTCAATCAATGCACTACGGGCCAATGAGGACTTTTCCACATCATTTGTAACATTACGGTCATAATTACAAGAATAATCCTCGGTCATAATCATACCAAGTCCATCTATGCACTTCTGAATATGAGATGACTTTCAACCAAATATAAGTATGAGGATGATAACAATGATATAAGAATTCAATAAAAACAAGTTCAAGAATTAATTTATCCAGGAACTAATAACGTCCAAATTGTCAACATGATACTACTTTGTTGAGTAAAATTTAAGAATGCTCAGAAGAATATTTTCATGAAAAGATACTGGATGAAGCGCAAATATCAAGGATATTTCACTAATTTCATGGAGTATGGAAGTCAAAACTTTAACCAACTGAGAATAATAAAGAATGGAATAATAAAAGAAATCACCATGCATGCGGTGCCGCATAGAGACAGTTATTCAACAGAATAATAATAACGGAGCCGTGTCATGTAAAATGCATGCGGGATGTTCCAACGAGAATAATAAAGAACGGAATAATAATAGAGAAATCACCATGCATGCGGTGCCGCTTAGCATAGACATGTTATTCCAATGAGAATACCAATAAAGGCGGAACGGAAAGGTCCCGTAAAACGCATGATGAGGATATTCCAATAGAATAATAATAATAAAGACGGATACCGGTCCTACGTAAAATGCATGAACAGTGATATTCCAACAGAATAATAAAGAATGAAATAATGAAGAATTTCACCAAGTATAGGGTATCCAGCGTATCTGAGTTATTCCAACAAAATAATAAAGAATGGAATAATGAAGTTCTCTTCATGAATAAGAAAGAAAGAATACCCTTATGAGTACAACAAATAATATTCCCTACCTTAGAAAGAAGAGTCTTTGGATATAGAAGTAGTGAAGTAGCGAGAACACTTTTCTTCTTTCTCTCTCTATAGTTTCTCTCTCAGAGTTTCAAAGTGAATTAAAAGAAATAATGAATGAATGAGCTTCTATTTATAGAAAAATGGATTGCATAGTAACTAACTCATGAGCGGTCGAGATTGATTTATTTTAATCGACGGTCCATATTTAAAGCAAAATCTTTTAAATAAAATATAATATATTCTATTTATAATCTAATAAAAGCGAATAACTTTATAAAAGATTTTACTATGCAAACACTATCACTGAGTACTTATATGCAAACACTATGCATAATAAAATATAATATATTCTAATTATTGTCTAATAAAAGCAGATAACTTTATAAAAGTATTACATTTTATATAAAAACAATTTTACTATGCAAAACACTATGCGAGCACTATGCAACACTATGCATAATAAAATATAATATATTCTAATTATAGAATAACTTTATAAAAGTATTCTATTTTATATAAAAGATTTTTTTACTATGCAAAACACTATTACAACTTTAATAAAATATAATATATTCTATTTATAGAATAACTTTATAAAAGTATTACATTTTATTACATTAATAATACCAATAAAAAAAAAAACCGAGTGACTTATCACGTAAGCATCAATAATCAATAATAGTGTGCTACTTGCAACCAACGCCAGCGTATTCTTTGTACTTTTAACAAGGGTGTTTCAACAGTATTAACGGTAAAACTTCGCCGTTATTTTCATAAAATATTTTTGTCGTTTTCTCATTCGATAATAATTCCGTTTGTGGGGTCCCAATGATGATTGTCATAGTAAATACGGATATTCCCCGATAAAAAAAGAATATTCCCGACCAATCGAATATTATACAACAACTTGCATACTTTTCAAAATTTATAAATATTACCCACAACTATAACACTATCTCAAATCCACACCATAATATTTAAAAAAATATTTTGAGAAAATTAAATCTTTATTCATAAAATCTGGGGTCTCATAATCTCCCCTCCTTATGAAATTTTGCCCTCAAAATTTATGTACGTACCTGGTATGTCGAAGAGGTGAAGATACCTTGACTTCATTTCAAATTCTAACTCTTGAGGTATAACCTTTGTGCGTCGAATATGATCCTTCTTATCCAAGATGTTAACACGTATCTCCTCATACACGTTAAATCTTACGTTATCTCGTCCAGGTTCTAAATTAATAATGTGGTTGGGTCGTCCACATATATTTACGTAACATCGATACGTAAAAAGCGTTATGAATACATGACATACTTGGGCGTAAAAGCGAGTCTATAAGCCACGGTTCCTACTCGATCGAAGATTTCAAATGGGCCAATTAAATCGAGGGTTGAGATTTCCTCTCTTCATCGATTCTTGCTTCTAGAATAACGCCCTCTTGAACCTTCTTCTTCACATTCATCAGCTCTGAGTATGTAGCTTGAGCGACTTTAACTTTATTGATTCAAGTCTATTCTAATCGTATATTCGTTATCTTCACATGGGTCCCTAAAGTCTTTAACTCTATCTCCATCATTTGTAAGTTATACGAAATGGGTCTTTGTGTTAACAACATCACACTCGTAAATGCATACGATCTTCCACTCAACGCGTCAGCTACCACGTTCATTTTTCCCACGATGATATTGAATGGTACGATCGTAATCTTCAACAGCTCGAGTCAACGTCTTTAGCACGGTATACGTTGGTTTTAGTTGAAGAAATATTTGAGGGTTTTAGAAATGGGTTTTGTACTGGGGTCAATACAAAATTCGATTTCACGCTCTAGGGGTAGGCTAAGAAGTCTTTAAGAATACGTCAGGAAATTTATTAACAATAGAAATACCATTCAAAACTGTGACTCTCATCCAAGACTTGGATAACACGTCACATTGATACCTATCAACTTGCCATCGTCATTCACGACGTTGCCTACGAAAAGTCTAGCTTCCGTGCATTCCACTCAAGGAAGTCAACAATGAAATGATCGGGGCTCTTTACTTATGGCTTGATATGACAATGATTGACTTTAGTGGTTTGCTTTCTTGAATTCGCATAACAGGTTGGTTAGGAGTATGAAAGCTAACAACCTTACAAAAAGCATGATGAGTAGTTAACCAAAGGCAAGTATTTTCAAAGAGATACGATCGACAGGTAACGTGAAAGTGTTGATTTGAACAAGATTTATAAATAGTGGAGGTAATGAAGGTTTCTCCCAAGCGAGAGCGGATATATCAAAGTCTAACTTCTCAAGTTAACTTCAAACATTGAACACAACTAGGTGAAATAAAAGAGTAAGTGAACCGGTATTTAACACGGTATAGACTTCACAAGAGTTTATGACTAACATATACGTGATAATTTTATTCGGGTTCCTCGTCACAAAAAAAAAAAATGCTCTCTCTTAAACTCTAGGCTTTGGCTTATGCGGGACATCCTTTGGCATCACTATCCCAATTTGGAATTGACTTCACCATACGACAAAATCGAGCTAGGTGACCTTCTCTTCATAATTAAAACACGTTTTGGATTGTTGCGTACTGGTTTGGACGGATGTGTCCTCTCTGTCGCATTTGAAACATATGACCGGTGGTCGTTCTTCTTCCTTTGAAGCGGGTCTTTGGTCTTGAAAGCGTCTTTACGTCATTGTTGAACCTTCTCTTCTTGAAATGTCCATTCTTATTGTTTTGGCCATGATTACCACGGAAGTGGTTACCATTTACGGCATGTTGATTCCTCCATGCTTATTGTCACCGCTTTGATGATTTGTTATATCACCGGTATTATCATTTTGCAATTTTGCTCTCTTTTGGTTTGGTTGACTCATTATCGCGCTCCAATAAGCGAGCCCTATTAACAACATCACGAATACAAACCACGGTTTATGAGAGATAAGATATTGGCGTATCTCGGTTTCAAACCTCTTAAAAACATCCGCGTCATTCTCTCTTCATTATCAACCAAGTGGGACGCAAATCGGGACAACTCGGCAAACTTGGCCCGTCTTTTGTACTGCGACACGGTCATGTTGTTTTGCTCCAACTTGATAAATTCCACCTCCTTCATGTGACGAATGCTTTCGGGGAAAGTACTTGTCATTGAGCGACTCTTGGAACTTCTCCCAAGACATCTTGAGTGCGCGTCAGTGGAGTGCGTTTTCTGATTCCCACCGGTGATCGCCTCTTCACGCAACATAAAGGTGGCAAAAGGAACCTTTTGCTCCTCGGAGCATCCCAAGACATCAAATATCTTGGTGATTCGCTTTAACCACGTCTCGCCTTAAGTGGTTACGGCTTTCCCAAAAACTACGGTGGTCCCGGCTCCTTGAATTGCTTAGCGGTGACCAACAAGTAGGTTGCCATTGTTTCCTCCTCTGCATTATGAATAGGAGTAGTCTTACTTTGATGTTGCATGAATTCTAAAAAGCTCCTAAGCATACCGTCGTTCGTCAATTGATCGGTGTTGTTGTTTACGGGAGGATTATCACCATCTGTTGCACATTATCACGATTATTGATGCGTGGAGAATCAGCGGTCTCTCTGTGCTCCATTGTTTATCTCAACATTTTGGATGCCATTTTCAAAATCGCCACAAAACAAGGGTTAATTAACATATCACATATTATCTCTATACTACGTGAGACCAATTAAATACCAAATAAACTTAGGTAGGTCATACTAGCGAAGAATTCCCGTCTCTCCCCTCCTAGTTCTTGTCTCACATCTTAGCGGGGATCATATCCTAAGCTTTGATACCATTGTGGCGCCCCCAAAATTAGGTATACATCACCCATCTTGAGTCGCCAGATACATAGTACAAAATTAAAATACAACTTAATAATACAACTGTTATATGGTGTACAATACGACAAAACATAAAGCTGTGAGTTTGAATACAAATATTGTCTACTAGAGAGTATACAAACTCAAAAGGAGTCCTCATTACAATTATTATCACACTATTTCACGAGAATAGTGAGGGACTACTAATACACCATCTAGGACCATCACTCCGTTCCCAGGCTAGTCCGGCTATATTCTCATTTCTGAAGAGAATAATGAAAGAAAGGGTGAGCTCAACTAGCCCGATGAAGAAATATTATGACTAAGATAATGCGAGAATAAATTATCATTAGCCCTTAAACAATGTTAAAAGCGATACAATATAACAAACATCAAGTTTAAGCTGCGGTTGAACAAGTAATCCATTAAAAAGAGTCAAGTAGAGAATAAAATCTACTATCTTTTATGATTTAAAAGGTTTTTCATCACTTTTATCATTTGGGACTCGACAATAAATAATCCACATCATCGAATCATCCCTACACTTTACGGCCGAGGATATTCTTTAGTATCACGACCACGAATTATCCATGCACTACTGGGCCAAAGATAATCATGTTTTCATCAGCGGTCTGATCATGCCATAAAACAATTCATCTTTGCACCCTTGGCGAAAAGAATCCATAGCCATAATCATACCAAAAGCGTCCATCAATGCACTACGGGCCGATGAGGACTTTTTCCACATCATTTGTAACATTACGGTCATGATTACCTTAGAATAATCCACAGGTCATAATCATACCAAGTCCATCTATGCACTACAGGCCACAGATGACTTTCAACAAAATATAAACATGAGGATGATGACAATGATATAAGAATTCAATAAAACAAGTTCAAGAATTAATTTATCCAGGAACTAATAACGTCCAAATTGTCAACATGATCTTTGCTTTGTAGAGTAAAATTCAAGAATGCTCAGAAGAATATTTCCATGAAAAGATACTGGATGAAGCGCAAATATCAAGGATATTCCACTAATTTCATGGAGTATAGAAGTCAAAACTTTAACTAACTGAGTATAATAAAGAATGGAATAACAAAAGAAATCACCATGCATGCGGTACTTCGCATAGGCGAGTTATTCAGCGAGAATAATAATAATGGAACGGGTAAATGCGAAATTAGCATATGACGAGGATGTTCAGCGAGAATAATAAAGAATGGAATAATAACGAAATCACCCGGTGCATGCATAGGCAGGTATTCAAGAGAATAATAAATAAACGGACAGACGAGTTATTCAACAGAATAATAATAAAAGGCGGAACCCGGTCGGCGTAAAAGCGCGTGACGAGGATATTCCAGCAGAATAATAAAAAAAAGCGGAACAGGATATTCAGCGTAATAAGCCTTATGCAGGATATTCCAATGATAGAATAATAAAGAATGAAATAACGAGAAGAATTTCACCAAGTATAGGGTATCCAGCGTATCTGAGGTTATTCAACAGAATAATAAAGAATGGAATAATATGAAGTTCTCTTCATGAATAAGAAAGAAAGAATACCCCTTACGAGTACAACAAATAATATTCCCTACCTTAGAGAAGAAAGTCTTTGGATATAGAAGTAGTGAAGTAGCGAGAACACTTTTCTTCTTTCTCTCTATAGTTTTCTCTCTAGAGTTTCAAATTGAATTAAGTAAGAAATAATGAATGAATGAGCTTTATTTATAGAAAAATGGATTTGCATAGTAACTAACTCATGAGCGGTCCAGATTGATTTACTTTAATCGACGGTCCATATTTAAAGCAAAATCTTTTAAATAAAATATAATATATTCTATTTATAATCTAATAAAGCGAATAACTTTATAAAAGATTTTACTATATGCAAATACTATCACGACACTATGCAAACACTATGCATAATAAAATATAATATATTCTAATTATTGTCTAATAAAAGCAGATAACTTTATAAAAGTATTACATTTTTATATAAAAAGATTTTACTATACAAAACACTATCACTGAACACTATATGCAAACACTATGCATAATAAAATATAATATATTCTATTTATAGAATAACTTTATAAAAGTATTACATTTTATATAAAAAGATTTTACTATATGCAAAACACTATGCAAAACACTATGCAACACTATGCATAATAGAATATAATATATTCTATTTATAGAATAACTTTATAAAAGTATTACATTTTATTACATTAATAATACCAATAAAAACAAAAGCTGAGTGACTTATCACGTAAGCATCAATAATCAATCTGGTGTGCTCTTATGCAACCACGCGTATTCTTTGTACTTTTACTCTTGAAGAGTGTTTTGACAGTATTAACGGTAAAACTTCCACCGTTATTTTCATAAAATATTTTGTCGTTTTCTCGATCGGACAATAATTCCGTTGTGGGGTCCACCGATGATTGTCTTGGTCATACGGATATTCCACGATAAAAAGAATATTCCCCGACCAATCGAATATTATATAACAACTTGCATACTTTACAAAATTTATAAATACTACCCACAACTATAACATTATCTCAAATCCACACCATAATATTCAAAAAAATATTTTGAGAAAATTAAATCTTTATTCATAAAATCTAGGGTCTCACAATCTCCCCTCCTTATAAAATTTCGCCCTCGAAATTTATGTACGTACCTGGTATGTCGAAGAGGTGAAGATTCCTTGACTTCATTTCAAATTCTAACTCTTGAGGTATAACCTTTGTGCGTTGAATATGATCCTTCTTATCCAAGATGTTAACACGTATCTCCTCATACGTTAAATCTTCTGCTATCTCGTCCGGTTCTAAATTAATAATGTGGTTCGGGTCGTCCACATATTTACGTAACATCGATACGTTAAAAACGTTATGAATACGCGACATACTTGGCGGTAAAACGAGTCTATAAGCCATAGTTCCTACTCGATCAAAGATTTCAAATGGGCCAATTAAATCGAGGGTTGAGATTTCCTCTCTTCGTCGATTCTTGCTTCTAGAATAACGCCCTCTTGAACCTTCTTCTTCACATTCATCAGCTCTGAGTATGTAGCTTGAGCAGCTTTAACTTTATCGATTCAAGTCTATTCTAATCGTATATTCGTTATCTTCACGTGGGTCCCTAGAGTCTTTAACTCAATCCCCATCATTTGTAAGTTATACGAAATGGGTATTTGTGTTAACAACATCACACTCATAAATGCATACGATCTTCCACTCAACGCGTCAGCTACCACGTTCATTTTTCCCACGATGATATTGAATGGTACGATCGTAATATTCAACAGCTCGAGTCAACGTCTTTGGCATGTTATACGTTCGTTTTAGTTGAAGAAATTTTTGAGGGTTTTAGAAATGGGTTTTGTACTGGGGTCAATACAAAATTTGATTTCACGCTCTAGGGGTAGGCTAAGAAGTCTTTATGAATCGTCAGAAATTTATTAACAATAGAAATACCATTCAAAACTGTGACTCTCATCCAAGACTTGGATTACACGTCACATTGATACCTATCAACTTGCCATCGTCATTCACGACGTTGCCTACGAAAAGTCTAGCTTCCGTGCATTCCACTCAAGGAAGTCAACAATGAAATGATCGGGGCTCTTTACTTATGGCTTGATATGACAATGATTGACTTTAGTGGTTTGGTTGCTTGAATTCGCATAACAGGTTGGTTAGGAGTATGAAAGATAACAACCTTACAAAAAGCATGATGAGTAGTTAACCAATCGATTCCTAAAATCACATCAAAGGCAAGTATTTTCAAAGAGATACGATCGACAGGTAATGTGAAAGTGTTGATTTGAACAAGATTTATAAATAGTGGAGGTAACGAAGGTTTCTCCCAACAGATATATCAAAGTCTAACTTCTCCAGAGTTAACTTCAAACATTGAACACAACTAGGTGAAATAAAAGAGTAAGTAGAACCGGTATTTAACACGGTATAGACTTCGCAAGAGTTTATGACTAACATACCCGTGATAATTTTATTCAGGTTCCTCATCACGAAAAAACAAAACGCTCTCTCTTAAACTACCGGCTTTGGCTTGTCTGGGACATCCTTTGGCATCACTATCCCAGCTAGAATTGACTTCACCATACGACAAAATCGAGCTAGGTGACCTTCTCTTCCGTAATTAAAACACGTTTTGGATTGCTGCGTACAGTTTGGACGGATGTGTCCCTCCTGTCCGCATTTGAAACATACGACCGGTGGTCGTTCTTCTTCTTCCTTAAAAGCGGGTCTTTGGTCTTAAGCGTCTTTACGTCATTGTTGAACCTTCTCTTCTTGAAATATCCATTCTTATTGTTTTGGCCATGATTACCCATAGAAGTGGTTACCATTTCGGCATGTTGATTCCCTCCATGCTTATTGTCAGCTTTGATGATGGTATTATCACCGGTATTATCATTTTACATTTGCTCTCTCTTTTGGTTTGGTTAACTCATTATCGCGCTCCAATAACCGAGCCCTATTAACAACATCTGAATACAAACACAGTTTATGAGAGATAAGATATTGACGTATCTCAGGTTTCAAACCTCTTAAAAACATCCGCGTCATTCTCTCTTCATTATCAACCAAGTGGGATGCAAATCGGAATAACTCGGCAAACTTGGCTTCGTACTGCGACACGGTCATGTTGTTTTGCTCCAACTTGATAAATTCCACCTCCTTCATGTGATGAATGCTTTCGGGAAAGTACTTGTCATTGAACAGCTCTTGGAACTTCTCCCAAGACATCTTGAGTGCGTTGGGCTGGGTACGTTTTACAGATTCCCACAAGTGATCTGCCTCTTCACGCAACATAAAGGTGGCAAAGGGAACCTTTTGCTCCTCGGAGAATCCCAAGACATCAAATATCTTGGTGATCCGCTTTAACCACGTCTCCGCCTTAAGTGGTTCTGGCTTTCCCAAAAACTCCGGTGGTCCCAGCTCCTTGAATTGCTTAGCGGTGACCAACCGTGGGTTGCCATTGTTTCCCCATGCATTATGAACAGGAGCCGTCTTCGCCTGATGTTGCATGAATTCTAAAAAGCTCCTAAACATACCGTCGTTCGTCAATTGATCAGTGTTGTTGTTTACAGGAGGATTATCACCATCCCATTTGCACATTATCACGATTATTGATCCGTGGAGAATCTTCAGCGGTCTCTGTGCTCCATTGCTTATCTCAACATTTTCATATGCCATTTTCAAATCACGCCACAAAACAAGGGTTAATTAACATATCACATATATATATCTATACTACGACCAGACCAATTAAATACCAAATAAACTTAGGTAGGTCATACTAGCGAAAGAATTCCCGTCTCTCCCTCCTAGTTCTATTCTCACATCTAGCGAGGATCATATCCCTAAGCTTTGATACCAAGCTCATGGCGCCCCCAAAATTAGGTATACATCACCCATCTTGAGTCGCCAGATACATGGTGCAGAATTCAAATACAACTTAATAATCTGTTGTCATCATTTACAATACGACAAAACATAAAGCTGTGAGTTTGAATACAAATATTGTCTACTAAAGAGTATACAAACTCAAAAGGAGTCCTCATTATAATTATTATCACACTATTTCACAGAATAGTGAGGACTACTAATGCACCATCTAGGACCATCACTCCGTTCCCCGAATCCTTCCAGCTATATTCTCATTTCCTGAAGAGAACAGTGAAAGAAAGGGTGAGCTCAACTAGCCCAGTAAGAAATATTATGACTAAGATAATGCAGAATAAATTATCATTAGCCTTAAACAATGTTAAACTGATACAATATAAGAAACATCAAGTTTAACTGCAGCGGAACAAGCAATCCATTAAAAGAGTCAAGTAGAGAATAAAATCTACTATCTTTTATGGTTTAAAAGGTTTTTCATCACTTTTATCGCTGGGACTCGGCTTAATAAATAATCCACATCATCAAATCATCCATGCACTATAGGCCAAAGATATTCTTTAGTATCACGACCATGAATTATCTATGCACTACGGGCCAAAGATAATCATATTTTCATCAACGGTCCTGATCATGCCATAAAACAATTCATCTTTGCCCCCTTGGCCGAAAAGAATCCATAGCCATAATCATACCAAAAACTGTCCATCAATGCATTACGGGCCAATGAGGACTTTTTCCACATCATTTGTAACATTATGGTCATGATTACACCGAATAATCCCTGGTCATAATCATACCAAGTCCATCTATGCACTACATGCCACAGATGACTTTCAACCAAATATAAGCATGAGGATGATGACAATGATATAAGAATTCAATAAAACAAGTTCAAGAATTAATTTATCCAGGAACTAATAACGTCCAAATTGTCAACATGATACTGCTTTTTAAAGTAAAATTCAAGAATGCTTAGAAGAATATTTCCATGAAAAGATACTGGATGAAGCGCAAATATCAAGGATATTCCACTAATTTCATGGAGTATGGAAGTCAAAACTTTAACTTATTTGAGTATAATAAAGAATGGAATAACAAAAGAAATCACCATGCATGCGGTATTTCAGATAGGCGAGTTATTCCAACAGAATAATAATAACGGAACCGGAGTCGTAATGAAAAAACACATACAAGATGTTCCAGCGAGAATAATAAAAAGAATAGAAAATAATGCGAAATCACCATGCATGCGAGTTATTCTGCGAAGATAAATAACGGAAAGTTATTCCAATGTAATACCAATAAAGACGAAATAGGTCTAAGGAAATAAAATAAAATGCACAGACGAGGATATTCCACGTAATAATAATAAAGGCGGAACCAGTCCGGCGTAAAATGCATGCATGACAGGATATTCAATATAATAATAAAGAATGAAATAATAGAAGAATTTCACCAAGTATAGGGTATCCAGCGTATATAGGTTATTCCAACAAAATAATAAAGAATGGAATAATGTAAGTTTCTCTTCATGAATAAGAAAGAAAGAATACCCTTATGAGTACAACAAATATAATATCCCTACCTTAGAAAGAAGAAAATCTTTGGATATAGAAGTAGTGAAGTAGCGTAACACTTTTCTTCTTTCTCTCTATAGTTTTCTCTCTAGAGTTTTGATTGAATTCGTAAGAAATAATGAATGAATGAGCTTTTATTTATAGAAAAATGAATCTGCATAGTAACTAACTCATGAGCGGTCCAGATTGATTTACTTTAATCGACGGTCCATATTTAAAGCAAAATCTTTTAAATAAAATATAATATATTCTATTTATAATCTAATAAAACGAATAACTTTATAAAAGATTTTTTACTATGCAAATACTATATGCAGCACTTATGCAAACACTATGCATAATAAAATATAATATATTCTAATTATTGTCTAATAAAAAAGAGATAACTTTATAAAAGTATTACATTTTATATAAAAAATTTTACTATACAAAACACTATGCGATAATTATGCAAACACTATGCATAATAAAATATAATATATTCTATTTATAGAATAACTTTATAAAAGTATTATGTTTTATATAAAAAGATTTTACTATGCAAAAACACTATGTATTACTATGCATAATAGAATATAATATATTCTATTTATAGAATAACTTTATAAAAGTATTACATTTTATTACATTAATAATACCAATAAAATAACAAAAGCTGAGTGACTTATCACGTAAGCATCAATAATCAATATCTGAGTGTGCTACTATGCAACCACGCGTATTCTTTATACTTTTAACACCGTGTTTCAACAATTGATGGTAAGACTTCCATAGCCGTTATTTTTATAAAATATTTTTTGTCGTTTTCTTTATTCAGGCAATAATTCCGTTATTAGGGGTCCACCAATGATTTCTTGGCCATATCTGCGATATTCTCCGACAAAAAGAATATTCCCCGACCAATCAAATATTATACAACAACTTGCATACTTTTCAAAATTTATAAATCCCCCAAAATAGGTATACATCACCCATTCTCGAGTTGTCAATACATGGTATGTAAACAACTACAACTTTATTATTACAACAAGAAATCTGTGAGTTTGAATACAAATATTATCTTCTAGACAATATCTATACTCAAATAAATCCTCATCACATTTATTGGTACATTATTTTACAAAAATGGTGAGGACTACTAAACAACTCTCTCTAGAACCTTCATTCCATACCCGACTGCATCGCTTATATTCTCGCCTCCCCGAGAAAAAAAATGGAACAAAAAGAAAAAGGTGAGCTCAACTAGCCCCAAGAAGAATATTATGACTAAGATAATATACAACAAATTATCGTTAGTCTTCAACAGGGAAAAATCTAATAGAATACAATAGACAACAAGTTTTAAATCAATATTCGTAATGAAATAATAATTCATTAGAAGAGTTAAGTAGAGAATGCAAACTACTATCTTCTATGTATGAATTTAAAAGTTCATCGTCTATCTTTTATCCCTCGTAACATCAATCAATATATATCCGAATCAAATATTCATCTTTGCACTATGTGCCAAAGATATTCATCATTGGTCATGTTCATCTAAACACTGCTCATCTTTTGCACCACGGCCAAAGATATTCATCGAAATCATTCATCTTTGCACTACAAAGTGCCAAAGATATTCAATAATATCATCATTTAAGATCGAGGATGATGAAAATATTTTTAAAGAAACGAATCCAAAGGAAACAAAATGACAAGGATTAAGGATTAAGGATTCAGATTTTGTTTTATCCATGTCCAAAAATACCTCAAAAATAATCATAGTGGTGTAAAATTCAAGAATGATCAAAACATGGATACAATCAAAGCTAGTATCCACAATAGATATTTTAGATTTAAAAGAAAATTTTTATTTTTCGATGAATAATGTCGATTCGTGAAAGATCAGATACGTGAATAAAGGCATATACGTGAATAAGAAACCCCACACTAAAAGTTCCAAATTTGATAAAAACTTCAGATCAATATTTCAAAGATAATGATATTGAAGAAATAATATCATTACGAAAAAAAAATAATATCCCTTACCTCGAAAGATCAAGATTTCTAAATTTAAACACCTGATATAAAGCTATGACTTGAACTTGCATCAGAGTATAGCAATACTCAAAATATACTCAAAATACTCACAAGAATACGCCGATAATATAGAGAGAGAAAACTTCAGCTCGTGTGATTTTCAATTCTAACCCAAGACCCCTATTATAGAAAATGCTTTAACACCAAAGTAGAAAATTTAATATAATATTATATATATATATCAAAATTTCCTACGCACCTCTTGACCATCTGATTTCAGCCACCAAGCACATGTTAATGATGTCCCCAAACATTCCAAAAAACTTTTTCCTAATTTAAAATAATTTAAACTTCCAAAATCAATTATTTTGAGCTTCTAACTTCAATAATTCACAATAAATAGCCCTTTTGTCGTAAAAATTCAAATCTCATGAGTTTTTATAGGAAATTCAATTCTACAACTTTGCGTAAGAAAGTTTTTCCAAATTCCAAATAGAAATTGACCAAATCCATAAACCAGACGATTTTATGTGCTATAATCAAATTTCAGCCAAGAAATGGGGTCCACCGACATGTTTAATATGTTTTAAACATTTATTGCAACAAAAATACTCTTTCTCCTCAGATACTCATATATCACACATTCATTGTAAAAATATCACCATTATTATATTATTAAAAATATAATAATATATTTAAATGAATTATTTTATCGTAAAAAGATAAAATTTTAATTTTCAACAATTGTCACATTAAAAAATTTCTCCATCTATATCCACATAAAATCAATATTTTCCTCATCATATAAATCAATAATTAATTATTCACTTAATAATATTACGTAATCACAATATCGACAACCGTGCAGCTCCTGTGAAAGAGGGGCTTTCCAATAAGAATTTCTCCTCATCGGCGCCGCAATTAGTGACCAAACCTCTCCTTAGATGTAACTTTCTAGACATTGCCAATAATGTTATCCAATAATATTATTCAGATAATATGAATTATTGCTTCGATAATGAAAAATATCGCAGTAATGACAATTATCAAACAACAAAGAATATAAAATATCAACACAAAGAATTATTGAATCAATAAAATAAAATATCGAATAAAGAATTATCGTAATAATTATCGAGTAGTGCCTTTCACGTAAGAATCAATAATTGGTGCAATACCGCGTGCTATCGTGTTTTTAACCAATTTAGTATTTTAACAAAGATAATCTGTGAATAACTACGCCTGCTATTTTTAAACAACTTATTCTTGTCGCTTTCTTTCCTCCAATCGCTCTCATATGGGGCCCACACACGGTCGCTACTGGTCGCATTTAATATTCCCGACAAGCATTTAATATTCCACCACCAAACTAATATTCTCCTAAACAATAATGAATATTTTATAACCACTTGCTTATTTTGAAATATTTATGATTTTACCCATAACTATCCACATTAATCAAATCAACCCTTACTATTTCAAAATAATAAATAGAGAAAATTAAATTTCATTAATAATAAGTTGGGGTCTTACAACCTCCCTCCTTATGAAATTTTCGTCTCAAATCGACGACGTACTTCGTGTGTTTCAAAAGGTGAGGATACCTCGCTTTCATTTCCGCTTCCAATTCCTGTGTCATTTCTCTATAAAGATGGTTCCTCCACAAAACTTTAACTTGTGGTATGACCTTTGTGCGTAGGACATGCTCCTTCCTATCCAAAATCTTGACAGTACCTCTTCAGACGTTAAGTCTTCTACTATCTCTTTCCGGTTCTAACTCTATAACGTGGTTCGGTCTTTCACATATTTATTTAAGTATGATATGTGAAACACATTATGAACACGAGACATACTTGAGGTAACGCGAGTCTATAGGCTACATTTCCTACCTGGTCAAGAATTTGAAATGGACCAATAAATCGTGGATCGAGCTTTTCTCTTCCCAAATCTTGTAACTCCCTTCCATGGAGCAACTCGCAACAATACATGATCCCCTATACTAAATTCCACGCCCTTTCGATGAAGATCCGCATAACTCTTTTGTCGATCTTGTGCCGCTTTGTATACGCTTGTTTAATCATTTGGATCTTTTCAGTAGTCATACGTGATTAACTCGGGTCCCAACAATGTTGCTTCACCCACCTCATCCCAACATATCGAGAGCGACACTTTCGGCCCATATAATGCTTCAAATGGAGCCACACCTATACTTGCTCGATAACTATTGTTGTAGGAGAATTCCACCAATGGTAAATACTTATCCTAACCGCTTTTGAAGTTCAGGACACGTAGTCTTAATAGATCTTCAAGAGTTTGAATAATCCTCTCTCTCGATTGTCCGTCTGCTTGAGGATGGTATGTCAATCAATCGTAAACTGCGCTCATAGCTTTTTGCAAGCTAACCCAAAATCTTGAAGTGAATCTTGGGTCACGATCCCAAACTATGGATATCGGCATGCCATGCAACCTCACAATCTCATTTACATATATACTAGCAAGACGCTCAAGGAATAAGTCTCTCAGACGGCAAGAAATGAGCAGACTTGGTTAATCTATCAACAATAACCCAAATAGCATTGATGCCTTGAGAAACCGTAGAAGACCCGTGAATTAAATCCATGGTAATGTGTTCCCACTTCCATTTCGAATCTCAAGTGGTTGCAACTAACCCTTAGGTACTAGATGCTCCGCCTTTACACGCTGACAAGTTAAACACATCGAGATAAACTTTGCAATCTCTCTCTTCATATTGTTCCACCAAAATGTATGTCAAGATCACGATACATTTTGGTACTTCCAGATGGATTGCAAATGGTGTGTGTGTGCCTCCATCATAATCTTGTACTTCAAATCGAGTCGTTAGAACACAAAGTCCGGAGTGGACTCAAGTATTCCTTCTTCATCAATTCTCGCTCCTAATAAAGACCTTCTTGTACTTTTCTTCTTCATACGATCACCCGGTCTGGTGGCTTGAGCAACCTTAACTTTTTCTATTAAAGTTGGCTCTATGCGATACTTGACATCATCGCACTCATTCCTCAGATATGATCTTCTACTCAACGCGCCACTACCACGCTCGCTTTTCCGTGATGGTATCAATAGTGTGGTCGTAGTCTTCAATAGCTCGAGCCAACGTCACGCCAAGATGTTGAGTTCTTTTTGAGTGAAGAAATATTTAAGGCTTTTATGGTCTCAATATATCTCCACTTTCTCCCCATATAGATAGTGCCTCCAGATATTTTTAAGCAAAAACGATCGCCGCTAACTCTAGATCATGAGTAGGATAATTCCTCTCATATTCTTTAAGTTGTCGCGAGGCATAGGCTATGACTTTCCCACGCTGCATGAGAACACATCCTAACCCTTTGCTCAAGCATCATCAGAGATAACAAATCCATCCGCATTCAGATGGTATTGTTAGAACAAAGCCAAATAAGTCTCCTCTTAAGCTCTTGGAAACTCTTCTCGCATTCTTTCGCTCCAAACGAATTTTTATATCTTCCTAGTCACTGAAAGTTAATGGAGTAGCGATTCGAGAAAATCCTTCCATTTAATCTCCGATAATAACCAACTAAGCCCAAAAACTACTACTTTGGCCACCGACTTTTTGCTGTTCCCAACTTTGTATTGCTTCAATCTTCACGGATCAACAGATACTCCATGTTTCGACACCACGCGCCCAAGGAATGCTACTTCCTCAAGCCGTAACTCGATTTCTTTAACTTGGCATATAACTTGTTTTCACGAAGCCTTTGGAGTACCAAACTTCAAATGGTGCTCATGATCTTCACGACTTTTGGAATATATGAGGATGTCATCAATAAAGACAACAACAAATCGATCCAAATATTCCTTGAATACTGGCTCATCATATCCATGAAAGTCGCAGGAGCATTAGTCAATCCAAAAGACATGACTAAGAATTCATAATGCCCGCATCGAAGTTCTCAAGGCGCCTTTGAATATCCTCGCCTAATCTTCAAGATGATGATATCCGTAACTAAGATCGATTTTTGAAAAGAATTGTGTTCCTCAGAATCGGGTCAAACAGTCATCAATACGAGGTAGAGGATACCTATTCTGATGGTGACATGGTTCAATTTCGATAGTCAATATTAAAGTCGCAGATACTCCCGCTTTTTCTTCTTTACTTAATAAAACAGAGCACCCCAAGGAGATGTACTAGATTTAATGAAACCGATGTCCAACAACTCCTCGTAGTTGGACCTTTAACTCCTCAAGTTCAATAGAGCCATTCGATATGGGGTTTTAGAAATGGGCTTTGTACCAGTTCAAGATCAATAAAGAATTCAACTTCACGCTCGGGGTAGACCGGAAGTTCTTCAGAAATACGCCAGAAAGTCAATAACAACAAGAATATTATTCAAATTTGACGTGTCTTTATTCAAATCCATAACATGGGCTAAGAAAGCTTGACATCCGCTTTTCAATAAACGAATAGCTTTATGATTAGATATGATGTTGATTGATTTTAATGGTTTAGTTGCTTGAATTTGTACAACAAAGTTGGTTAGGAATATGAAAACTAACAACCTTATTTAAAACAATCAATTTTGGTATGATGAGTAGTTAACCAATCAATCCCTAAAATCACATCAAAAGCAAGTATCTTTAAAGAGATAAGGTCAATGTGTAAGGTGATGGTGCCAACTTGAATCAAACAAGATTTATAAACAAAGTGGATGTGATGAAAGTTTCTCCTAACTGAGTTTCCACAGATAGGTCAAAGTCTAATTTTTCCTGAGTCAAATTTAAACGCTGAGCACAAATAGGAGAGATAAAATGAATGGGTAGCACCCCAGATTCAGTAAAGTATAAACTTCACAAGAATTTATGATTAGCTTACCCGTGATCACCTCGCTTGGGTTCCTCGATTTTGACCACCACAACAAACGCCTTCCAGAACCGCTGACTTTGACTTTTCTCGGGACAATCTTTTGAGTCACCGTCCCTCCGAACTAGGTTTCGCTACTGCATAATCCCGAGCGATATGTCCTTCCTTTCCACAATTATAGCATACCTTGAACTATTAGGGCGCTTTGAATGATATGTCCTTCTTTTTCCACATTTGTAGCATACGACCCGGTGGTCGCTCTCCCTTGGAACCAGCTTGTCCGGTGCCGCCATTTTCACATTGTCGTTGTTGAATCTCTCTTTTAAAATCTCCTCCCGATTCGCTTTTCTATTCTCATGGCTATGATTACCACCAGAGTGGTTACCATTTTTGTCCGTCTTTTTCTTTCTCCGCCGGGTTATCGTTGTTTTGTTGACTACCATCTCCTAGATGATCCTCGGTTGTGGTCCTCACTGACCGTACTCGTTATCTCGCCTAATAATTGAGCCTTGTTTACAACATTTGAATAGAGAGAAAATTTATGAGAAATGAGATATCGACGTACGCCGGGTTTCAAACCTCTAAGAAACATCCGCGCCATACGCTCCTCATTCTCCACCAAATGAGGTGCAAACCGATAACTCGCAAACTTTGCCTCGCATCGAGACACCGCCATGTTGTTTTGCTCTAACTGATGAACTCCACTTCCTTCATACGATTTAACACTTTCGTGAAAGTATTTGTCATTAAATAGTTTTCAAATGTCTCCCAAGACATGCCGAAAAAGGCCGATGGGTACGCTTCACGCACTCCACCAAAGAGTCCGCGCTCGCCACTTTAACATAAGGTGGCGAATGGAACCTTCTTTTTCTCCGCATCCCAAGACATCGAATATCTTTGTAATTTGTTTGACCCATGTTTCCACCATGATCGGATCTCGCTTTCCTTAAATTCGTGGTCCCAACTTTGAAATGGGTCAGTGTGACAACCCGTGAATTGCTATCATTTCTCTCTCAGATTTTGAACACGAAGTCTCCTCGTCCGATTTTGCATGAATCGCAAAAAGCTTCTAAACATCCCTCGCTCATCATCTCTTTCAATGGTGTTGTTCACAGGAGGAACATTGTCACTGCTGCAGACGTTTCTCCTCATTGGTGAAGATAAAGGCTCCACACGCCTCATTTACTCCATCATAATATTCTCACGACATTCTCAAATACCATCATAAAACAAGGGTTAATTAAGGAAATTAATATATCACATAATATCCCTATATACTCGACCAACTAACAAATAAGCTTTAGGTAAGACACACTAAGTAAGGATTTACTTGTCTATCCCCTCCTAGTTCTATTCCCTGATCTCCACCAGAGATCATATCCCTAAGCTCGATACCAACCGTGATGCCCCCAAAATAGGTATACATCACCCATTCCGAGTGTTGGGCTTTTTACGTAAACGCATCATGGAAATTAAAATTTTAAAGCAATTTCAAACCCTAAAAAAACAGATCCATGCGAAAATCAATTAATTCAGAGGTTTAGAGATTATACCAGATATAAACAAAAAATGAGAATCAAACCGATCGCTTCTAATCTCCAACGCAATACAAACCGATTGCGCCTACTACGGTAAGATTCACATCGAACGCCGCATTTAAATCGTTTAACGATTCTCGCAATAAGAAGGACTTCACAGACTAGCCACCAAAAGGAATGGATTTTCAAACTGCTTTTCTCTAGTCTCTCTCTAAAAAGCGCTTAGGTTTTTCAATTATGATATCTTACCCTAAGTAGTCGCTATATATCATATATATAGTAGTTAAAAGGAATTAATCAAATCAAAACCTAATTTTATAAAATCCAATTTATATATATATATATATATATATATATATATATCTCTTAATTAAGTCTTACTTAATTAATATACATATATACAATTATCCTTTTAATTTAAATTGTGATTTAAATACTATTAATCATATTAATATATTTAAATCCTTAAAATTTAAATTAATTCCCTTTAAATAACGTTCTATGTAAGGTGACCTTATAGGTTATTATTACGCTTGGCAATAATTTTAAAATCATATTATAAAATTATAAAATGTTGAAATGCATCTAGTAATGCATCATCGCTACCCAAGTAATAATAAGATCGATGATTCGATGCAACCTTTTCGTGACCAATGTTTCAATGTAATTTAATCCTTTTAACCTTAATATCCTAGATTAAACTCGAGTCATGGAATGTGTCATACTCTTCATAATTTAACTGAAGTTTTCTTGATCAATGAGTGTACTATATGAAACAAATCACTATTTGAGCATGGCTATGCATTTCATAGTCCTACTCAATCAAGAGGCCTATGGATATCACCCATAATATATAGGATGGTTAAATTCTATCTAGATCACTCATATTTCTCACACGCATTAATGATGAACCCAATAATCACCTTTATAGTCCACCCTATTAAAGGTGACATTTGATGATATCAAAGTACATAAATTCTCGTAGTAATATAGCGATTTCGTGCTCCGGAGGACCATTACATCATTCATTACTATGAGAATTGCTAACGACACTTCGTGATAACGCTTCCATATAGAATTCTCATGGTGGGTCCGTCCAAAGACATCGTTTTCAACATGTACTCTATGCATCGACTTAATATCTCATATATTTATGACCAATGAGATTTGGTCATCAGCCAATCCACATACTAGTCTCCATGCATCATTGTTGTCCCATCAACAATGATACTCCTCTAGGGACATTTAAGAACACTGATACTAATGGTAATATATAATCTCATGTTCAAGTCACATACTTGAAACTATATAATTTGTATCACTATTCTAAGGAATTTTATTATGTTAACAATTATATTACGCAGTAAATAAAACCATAATAAAATCATATATTTATTCAATCAAATATAATATCAAAACGTTACGCAATTATATCAAATAATTGGCCTCTAGGGCATAAACTCTAACAGTGAGTTGTCAATACATGGTACAGAAACAACTACAACTTTATTATTACAACAGTAAAACTGTGAGTTTGAATACAAATATTATCTTCTAGACAATATCTATACTCAAATAAATCCTCATCACATTTATTGGTACATTATTTTACAAAAATGGTGAGGACTACTAAACAACTCTCTCTAGAACCTTCATTCCATACCCAACTGCACTCGCTTATATTCTCGCCTCCCGAGAAGAAAATGGAACAAAAAGGAAAAGGGTGAGCTCAACTAGCCCAAGAAGAATATTATGACTAAGATAATATACAACAAATTATCGTTAGTCTTCAACAGGAAAAAAATCTAATAGAATACAATAGACAACAAGTTTTAAATCAATATTCGCAATGAAATAATAATTCATTGTAAGAGTTAAGTAGAGAATGCAAACTACTATCTTCTATGTATGAATTTAAAAGTTCATCATCTATCTTTTATCCCCGTAACATCAATCAATATATATCTGAATCAAATATTCATCTTTGCACTACGTGCCAAAGATATTCATCATTGGTCATGTTCATCTAAACACTGCTCATCTTTGCACTACACGCCAAAGATATTCATAAAGAAATCATTCATCTTTGCACTATGTGTAAAAAAGATATTCAATAATATCATCATTTAAGATCGAGGATGATGAAAAATATTTTTAAAGTTAAACGAATCCAAAGGAAACAAAATGACAAGGATTAAGGATTAAGGATTCAGATTTTGTTTTATCCATGTCCAACAATACCTCAAAAATAATCATAGTGGTGTAAAATTCAAGAATGATCAAAACATGGATACAATCAAAGCTAGTATCCACAATAAATATTTTAGACTTAAAAGAAAAATTTTCATTTTTCGATGAATAAGGTCGATTCGTGAATAAGATCAGATACGTGAATAGTGTCAGATACGTGAATAAGAACTCCCTTTACACTAAAAATTTCAAATTTGATAAAACTTCAGATCAATATTTCAAAGATAATGATATTGAAGAAATAATATCATTTTAAAAAAAAATAATATCCCTTACCTCGAAAGATCAAGACTTTTAGTCAAACACCTGGATATAAGGCTATGACTTGAACTTGCACCGTATAGCAATACTCAAAATATACTCAAAATACTCACAAGAATACGCTCGATAGATAGAGAGAGAAAACTTCAGCTTCGTGTGATTTTCAATTCTAACTAAAGACCCTATTTATAGGAAAATGCTTAGAACACCAAAGTAGAAAATTTAATATAATATTATATATATATCAAAATTTCCTATGCACCTCTTGACCATCTAATTTCAAGCAACCAAGCACATGTTAATGATGTCCCCAAACATTCCAAACACTTTTTCCTAATTTAAAATAATTTAAACTTCAAAAATCAATTATTTTGAGCATCTAACTTCAATAATTCACAATAAATAGCCCTTTTGTCGTAAAATTCAAATCGCATGAGTTTTTATAAGAAATTCAATTTTCTACAACTTTGCGTAAGAAAGTTTTTCCAAATTCCAAACAAAAATTGATAAATCCATAAATGCACGATTTTATTGTGCTATAATCAAATTTCGCCAAGAAATGGGGTCCACCGACATGTTTAATATGTTTTAAACATTTATTGCAACAAAAATACTTTTCTCCTCGTATACTCATATATCACACATTCATTGTAAAATATCACCATTATTATATTATTAAAAATATAATAATATAGTTAAATGAATTATTTTATCGTAAAAGATAAAATTTTAATTTTCAACAATTGTCACATTAAAAATTTTTCCATCTATATCCACATAAAATCAATATTTTCCTCATCATATAAATCAATAATTAATTATTCACTTAATAATATTTTTTTAAATAAAATGGAATTTCCTTTATTTATTATTTTGAAATAGTAAGGGTTGATTTGATTAATGTGGTTAGTTATGGGTAAAATGCTAAATTTTACAAAATAAGCAAGTGGTTATAAAATATTCATTATTGTTTTGGAATATTCATTTGGTCGTGGAATATTCTGATCGCTTTGTGAATATTCGCATTTACTGCCACAAGCAGCCATGTGGGCCCCATAACTAAAAGCTTATTGGAGGAAGAAAACGACAAATATAAGTTGTTTAAAAATAACTACAGAGTTGTTACCGCTATACATCGCTGGAATACCCCGTGGTTAAAATACAAGAATATGCGTGGTCGCACAAAGAAAGACACCAGATTGCACAAAGATTGTTGAATTATTGATCCTTACGTAAGAAGGCACTACTCAATAATTGTTACAAGAGTTATCGCTCAATATTATATTGATTCAATAATTGTCATATTGATATTTGGTATCACCGTTGTTTCAATAATTGTCATTACACAAGATTTTCCATTATCAAATCAATAATTCATATTATTTGAATAATATTATCGATAACATTATTGGCAATGTCTAGAAAGTTCTCGCCTCAAGGAGAGGTTTGGTCACCTAATCAGGCGCCAAGAAGAGAAATCCTTATCGAAAGCCCCTTTCCCGAACCGCTCGTCACAAGAATGTGATTCTATAATATTATTTGTGAATAATTAATTATTGATTTATATGATGAGGAAGATATTGATTTTATGTGGATATAGATGGAGAAAATTTTTAATGTGACAATTGTTGAAAATTAATATTTTATCTTTTTCTGATAAAATAATTCATTTAAATATATTATTTTAATAATATATTAACGGTGATATTTTTATAATGAATGTGGGATATATGAGTATATGAGGAGGTAGAGTATTTTGTGGCATTAAATGTTTAATATATGTTTTGTGTCATGGACACAATTTTCGAATCAAAAATTGATTATAATCGTAAAATCGCTCATTTATGGATTTTTGATAATTTTTCGCTTGAATTTGAAAAACTTCCTTCCGCAAAGTTGTAGAGAATTGAATTTCCTATAAAAAGTCGCGAGATTCAATTTTCTCGACTAAAAAGGGCTATTTATCATGAATTATTGAAGTTCTTGAGTTCAAATAATTGATTTTTGGAAGTTTTAATTATTTTATATAAGAAAAAATTTTTTTGTGGTTGTCAGGCACATGGGTGTCATGATGTTTTTGACCAAAGAAGGCATGCTAGAGTTTTCAAAACATGTGGGTAGGAATTTTGAATAAATAATAATATATTTTATTAATTTAGTCTCTTTCATGCTCTAACATTTTCCTATAAATAGAGGGCTAAGTTAGAATTGAAAATCACACCGTAAACTAAGTTTTTTCTCTCTCTCTATATTATCGAGTTTATTCTTGTGAGTATACTTTGAGTGTTGCTATACTATATGAAGTTTTCACAAGACTATACCAAATTCAAATGTAAGTACTATTATTTTGAGGTAAGTGGATGTTATTTCTTTCGCAAATGATATTATTTTCTTCAATATCATTATGCCAAAATATTGGTTGAACTTTTATCAAATTTTGAACTTTTTCATGCTCTGGGTTACTATTCATGAGTTACTATTATTCACTAAGTTACTATTCACGAGTTACTATTCACGAAAGTTACTATTCACGAAAGTACTATTCACGTAAGCGTGAAGATGTTTTTTTGTGAAATTTCTATCTTTTGTGTTTGGGTTACTATTCACGATACTTAAGACTATTCACGATATACAGACTATTCATTTAATATTTAAGACTATTCAATCAAAAAATGAAAATTTTTCTTTTGTCCAAGATGTCTATTTTGGCTACTATCTTGATCAGATCCATGTTTTGATCGTTATTTTTGAGTTCGCTTCAAAATCGCTTATTATGAAGTATTATCGATCTCGATAAACCGCTGTATTTAATCCCTAATATTTGTCCTTCTATCTCATCGGATTCGTTTAAAAAATGTTTTTCATCATCCCTCATCCTTAATGGTGATATTTTGATGAATATCTTGGCTCAGAAGCAAAAAAGATGAACGATTAATCGATGAATATCTTTGGCCTCAGAAAGCAAAAAGATGAATGTGTGTTGAGATGAACATGACCAATCGGTGATTTAAATGAATATCTTTGGCCTCAGAAAGCAAAAAGATGAATATTGATTGTTGTTTGTGGATAAAATATTGATGATGGATTTTTAAACCTTAGAAGACAAGAGAGAATTTCTCTACGTGACTCTTCTAATGGATTGTTGCTTCACGCATTTGTTGATCTAAAACTTGTTGTCTATTGTATTCTATTAGATTTTTTCCTCGCTGAAGACTAACGATAATTTGTTGTATATTATCTTAGTCATAATATTCTTTATCGGGCTAGTTGAGCTCACCCTTTTCCTTGTTGTTCCATTTTCTTCTCGTGAGGCGAGAACACAAGCAGGATCTAGCCTGGGTATGGAATGAAGGTTCTAGAGAGAGTTGTTTAGTAGTCCTCACCATTTTTGTAAAATAATGTATCAATAATTATGATGGGGATTTATTTATAGTGTGGATATTGTCTAGAAGATAATATCTTGTATTTAAACTCATTAAGATGTATTGTCGATTTCACACTTACATTTGTATTATTGAAGTCAGTAGTTATTTCGCATCATGTATTTGGCTTACTCGTAATGGGTGGGTGGAATGGACCTATTTTGGGGGCGCCACGTAGGGCTTGGTATCGTAGCTTAGGATATGATCTCCCATGAGATCGGGAATAGAACTAGAGGGGAGAGACGAGTAAATCCTTCGCTAAAGGTGTCCTACCTAAGCTTATTTGTTGGTCGTCGTCATAATATAGGATATTATGTGATATGTTAATTTGTTTAATTAACCCTTGTTTTATGGCAAGATTTAAGAATGGTCAATCGAGAATATTAACAATGGAGTAAATGAGACCGTGGAACAACCTTTAGTCGCAAACCGGAGAACGCAACAGAAGGCAATATTCCTCCCGTAAACAACACTACCGAGCAAACGATGAACGATGGAATGTTTAGAGCTTTTTGCGCTCATCATAAAATCGCATTTAGGAGACTCGTACAAAATACGGTGGAAATGATGGCAACGCTACGGCCTCGTCACTACCAAACAGCTTCAAGGAGTTGGGACCACCAGATTTCCATGGAAAGTTCGGATCCGATCAAGGCGTAAAAACGGGTCAAGCAAATTACCAAGATATTCGATGTCTTGGGGTGCACGGAGGAATGTAAGGTTCCATTCGCCACCTTTATGTTTTCGTGGGTGAAGCAGACATCGTGGGAATTGTGAAGCGCACTCACCAGATGCACTTAACATGTCTTGGGAAAGATTTCAGAATCGCTCAATGACAAGTACTTTCCGTAAAGTATTCGCTATATGAAGGAGGTAGAGTTTATTAGACTCGAACAGTAACAACACGATTTTGTCTCAAAGACGAGGCAAAGTTCGCAGAGTTATCTGTGTTTGCACCTCATTTGGTGGAGAATGAGGAACGAATGACGCCAGATGTTTTCGAGAGGTCTAAAACCCGAGATTGGCCAATCCTTATATCTCTCATAAGTTTTCTCTCATATTCAGATGTTGTCAATGTGGCTCAATTATTAGAGCGAGATAGTGAGTATACTCAACCGAGGACCTACAACTGTGGTAGTCATCGTAACGATGATAACCAACGAGGAGGAAAGAATATGGATTAAAGGCAGAACCACACCGTGTGGTAATCGTGGACATGATAATAGAAAGGTGACTCAAGTGGAAATTTAAAAAGAGAAGATTCAACAACGACGGAAGACATCAACAAAGAAGACCAAAGACCAACAACAAATGCTAGGGGAGGAGAACGACCACCGCTTAGATGTTACAAATGCGGAAGGAGGGACATATCACCAAATCGCCCACAACAATCCAAGGTATGTTACAACTGTGGAAAGGAAGGCCACATCGCCGAGATTGTACTATAAATAAAACCAAGTTCAATGGAAGTGGTGATTCCAAGGGTCATGTCCCTGATAAGTCAAATCACGGGCCCTCGAAGAGCGCTTTGTCGTGACTTCATTAAAATGCGAGGAACCCGAACGAGTTTAGCACGGTTAGTTAATTATAATTTTGTAAGTTTATACCTTACTAGATACAATTTTCTACCCATTCTTTTTCTCTCTTTGTCAGCGCCAACGCTTGAACTCGACTACGAGAAATTAGACTTTGACCTATTTATGGAGACTCCGCTAGAGAAACTTTCATTACATCCGTTGTTTAGAAATCTTGCTTGATTCAAGTTGGCACTATCACATTACCCGCTGATCTTATCTCTTTAAAGATACTTGCTTTTGATGTGATTTTAGGATTGATGGTTAACTACTCATCATGCCAAATTGATTGCTTTTAAGGGTGTTAGTTTTCATATTCCTAAGCAACCTCGTTATTCAATTCAAGCAATCAAACCATCAAGTCAAACATTTTCATATCAAACCACAAAGTCATTCGCTTATTGAAAAACGGATGTCAAGTTTTCTTAGTCCATGTTATGGATTTGAATAAAAGACACGCCGATTTGAATAATATTTTGTTGTTATTGATTTTTCCCCGACGATTTCAAGAATTTTTCGCTTACTCCCAAAGTGTGATATTGAATTTTGTATCGACTTTGAACCCCAGACAAAACCCATTTCTAAAATCTCATATCGAATGGCTCCTATTGAACTTCGTGAGTTAAAAACCCAACTATAGAAGTTGATACCCGAGCCTCTATCTTATGACTTTTGTGGAACACACAAGCCGCATCTCCGTAGGGGACGCCATATTCGCAAGCGATAGTAAACCGATAGGTGCTATTGTAACATGCTATCCAAGGTTGGGATATGAGTCACAGCTTGAGAACAACCTAAGTCAAGAATCTAAATACGTAGCTTTCTAGGCTTAGTTGGTTATTATCGAGATTCGTGGAAAGATATTCTCAAATCGCTATTCCATTAACGCACCGACTCAGAGAGATACAAAATTCGAATGGAGCAAGGAATGTGGAAAGAGCTTCAAGAACTTAAGAAGAGACTCATTTCGCACATGTTCACCATACCATCCTCGAAAAGTTTAACGTGGTAGCCGACGTGTTGAGTAAAAGATCGATATAAAGTACGAAATACGATATTGTCAAAGACTCATCTCAGATAACTTATAAATGATGAAGATAGAGTTAAAGACTCTAGGACTCACGTGATGATATATTTAGTATAATCGATTTTAATCGATAATGTTAAAAGCCGCCAAGCTATGCACGAAGTCGATGAATATAAAGAAGAAGGTGCAAGAAGTTGTTATTCTAGAAGTAAGAGTCAATGAAGAGAAGAAAGCTCAAACCTTCGATTTATTAATTCATTCTCGATCGAGTAGAAATCGGGCCTATAGACTCGCTTTTACTACCAAGTATGTCGCTGTTTATAATTTTTTACGCATCGATGTTACGTAAATATGTGGACTAATTCAATAACATCATTGAAGTTAGAACCGCATTTAGATAGTCAAGACTTAACATATTTAAGAGGTACCGCCAAGATATTAGATACGAAGAAGATGTCCTATGTACCGAGGTTATACCACAAGTTAAAGTTTTGTGGAGAAACCATGCTATCAAGAAATGACCGGAGTGGAAATAGAAATGAAAGCGAGGTATCCTCAACTTTTCAAACACTGTGTACGACGCCAATTTCGAGGACTTAAATTTCATAAGGAGGGAGGTCAGAAGACCTCAATTTTTTTTTTATAAATAAAATGGAATTTCCTTTATTTATTATTTTTGAAATAGTAAGGGTTGATTTGATTAATGTGGTTAGTTATGGGTAAAATGCTAAATTTTTACAAAATAAGCAAGTGGTTATAAAATATTCATTATTGTTTGGGAATATTCGCTTGGTCGTGGAATATTCAGATCGCTTGTGGAATATTCGCACGACCACAAAGCCCATGTGTGGGCCCCATAACGTAAAAAGCGATTGGAGGAAGAAAACGACAAATATAAGTTTTTTAAAAATAACTACAGAAGTTGTTACCGCTAATAATCGTTGGAATACCCGGTGGTTAAAATATAAAGAATACGCGTGGTCGCACAAAGAAGACACCAGATTGCACAAAGATTGTTGAATTATTGATCCTTACGTAAGAAGGCACTACTCAATAATTGTTACAAAGAGTTACCGCTCAATATTATATTGATTCAATAATTGTCGCGTTGATATTTTGTATATCACCGTTGTTTCAATAATTGTCATTACACAAGATTTTCCATTATCAAATCAATAATTCATATTATTTGAATAATAATATTATCGATAACATTATTGGCAATGTCTAGAAAGTTCGCGCTCAAGGAGAGGTTTGGTCACCTAATCAAGCGCCAAGAAGTGAGAAATCCTTATCGAAAGCCCCTCTTCCTCGAACCTACCGTCGTTGTAATAATGTGATTCTATAATATTATTTGTGAATAATTAATTATTGATTTATGATAAAGAAGATATTGATTTTATGTGGATATAGATGGAGAAAATTTTAATGTGACAATTGTTGAAAATTAATATTTTATCTTTTTCTCGATAAAATAATTCATTTAAATATATTATTTTAATAATATATTAACGTGATATTTTTATAATGAATGTGGGATATATGAGTATATGAGGAGGTAGAGTATTTTGTGGCATTAAATGTTTAATATATGTTTTTGTGTGTTTTGGACACAATTCTCGACCAAAAATTGATTATGTAATCAGAAAATCGCTCATTTATGGATTTTGATAATTTGCTTGAATTTGGAAAAACTTCCTTCTCAAAGTTGTAGAGAATTGAATTTCCTATAAAAAGTCGCGTAGATTCGAATTTTCTCGATAAAAGGGCTATTTATCATGAATTATTGAAGTTCCTGAGTTCAAATAATTGATTTTTGGAAGTTTTAATTATTTTATATAAGAAAACGTTTTTGTGGTTGTTGGCACATGGTGGTATGATGTTTTTGACCAAAGAAGGCATGCTAGAGTTTTCAAAACATGTGGGTAGGAATTTGAATAATAAATAATAATATTTTATTAATTTAGTCTCCTTTCATGCTCTAACATTTTCCTATAAATAGAGGGCTGTTAGAATTGAAAATCACACCGTAAACTAAGTTTTCTTTCTCTCTCTATATTATCGTTTATTCTTGTGAGTATATTTTTGAGTGTTGCTATACTATATGAAGTTTCACAAGACTATACCCAAATTCAAATGTAAGTACTGTTATTTTGAGGTAGTGGATGTTATTTTTTTCGCAAATGATATTATTTTCTTCAATATCATTATGCCAAAATATTTGTTGAACTTTTTATCAAATTTGAACTTTTTCATGCTCGGGTTACTATTCATGAGTTACTATTCACGAAGTTACTATTCATGAGTTACTATTCACGAAGTTACTATTCACGAAAGTACTATTCACGAAGCGTGAAGATGTTTTTTTGTGAAATTTCTATCTTTTTTTGTGTCTGGGTTACTATTCCGATATAATATTAAGACTATTCACGATCAAGACTATTCACTTAATACTAAGACTATTCACCTAAAAAAAAAAATTTTTCTTTTTGTCCAAGATGTCTATTTTGGCTACTATCTTTGATCAGATCCATGTTTTGATCGTTATTTTTGAGTTCGCTTCAAAATCGCTTATTATGAAGTATTATCGATCTTCGATAAACTGCTGTATTTAATCCCTAATATTTGTCCTTCTATCTCATCGATTCGTTTTTAAAAATGTTTTTCATCATCCTCGGCCCTTAATGGTGATATTTTGATGAATATCTTTGGCCTCAGAAAGCAAAAGATGAATGATTAAATCGATGAATATCTTTGGCCTCAGAGCAAAGATGAACAAAGTGTTGAGATTAACATGACCAATCGGTGATTTAAATGAATATCTTCGCTCAGAGTAAAAGATGAATAGATGATTGATTGTTATGTGGATAAAATATTGATGATGGATTTTTAAACCTGTAAGACAAAGAGAATTCATTCTCTACGTGACTCTTCTAATGGATTGTTGTTTCACCGTGATTTGTTGATCTAAAACTTGTTGTCTATTGTATTCTATTAGATTTTTTTCCTCGTGAAGACTAACGATAATTTGTTGTATATTATCTTAGTCATAATATTCTTTATCGGGCTAGTTGAGCTCACCCTTTCCTTGTTGTTCCATTTTCTTCTCGTGAGGTGAGTAACACAAGCAGGATCTAGCCTGGGTATGGAATGAAGGTTCTGTAGAGAGTTGTTTAGTAGTCCTCACCATTTTTGTAAAATAATGTATCAATAATTATGATGGGGATTTATTTGGTGTGGATATTGTCTAGAAGACAATATCTGTATTTAAACTCACAAGATGTATTGTCGTCAGATTTCACACTACATTTGTATTATGAAGTTGTAGTTATTTCGCATCATGTATTTGGCGCACTCGTAATGGGTTGGGTGGAATGGACCTATTTTGGGGGCGCCACACTTGGTATCGTAGCTTAGGATATGATCTCCATGAGATCGGGAATAGAACTAGAGGGAGAGACGAGTAAATCCTTCGCTAAAGGTGTCCTACCTAAGCTTATTTGTTGGTCGTCATAATATAGGATATTATATGACATGTTAATTTGTTTAATTAACCCTTGTTTTATGGCAAGATTTGAGAATGGTCGACCGAGAATATTAACAATGGAGTTTAAATGAGACCGTGGAACGCCTTTAGACTCACCAACGAGGAGAACGCAACAGAAGGCAATATTCCTCCCGTAAACAACACTACCGAGCAAACGATGAACGATGGAATGTTTAGGAGCTTTTTGCGCTCATGCAAAATCGCATTAGGAGACTCGTGTACAAAAAATACGGTGGAAATGATGGCAACGCTGCTGGCTTGTCACGTACCAAACAATTCAAGGAGTTGGGACCACCAGATTTCCATGGAAAAGCCGGATCCGATCAAGGCGTAAACGTGGGTCAAGCAAATTACCAAGATATTTGATGTCTTGGGATGCACGGAGGAAATGTAAGGTTCCATTCGCCACCTTTATGTTTTCGTGGTGAAGAAGCAGACATCGGTGGGGAATCAGGAAGCTGCACTCACCAGATGCACTTAACATGTCTTGGGAAAGATTTCAGAATCGCTCAATGACAAGTACTTTCCGAAAGTATTCGCTATATGAAGGAGGTAGAGTTTATTAGACTCGAATGTAACAACACGATTTTGTCTCAAAGACGAGGCAAAGTTCGCAGAGTTATCTGTGTTTGCACCTCATTTGGTGGAGAATGAGGAACTAATGAACAGATGTTTTTCGAGAGGTCTAAAACCCGAGATTCGGCCAATACCTTATCTCTCATAAGTTTTCTCTATATTCAGATGTTGTCAATGTGGCTCGCTTATTAGAGCGAGATAGTGAGTATACTCAACCGAGGGACCACAACTGTGGTAGTCATCGTAACGATGATAACCAACGAGGAGGAAAGAATATGGACAAAGGCAGAACCACTCGTGGTAATCGTGGACGATGATAATAGAAAGGTGACTCAAGTGGAAATTTAAAAGAGAAGATTCAACAATGACGGAAGACATCAACAAAGAAGACCAACACCAACAACAAATCCAAGGGGGGAGGAGAACGACCGCCGTTAGATGTTACAAATGCGGAAGGAGGGACATATCACCAAACCGCCCACAACAATCCAAGGTATGTTACAACTGTGGAAAGGAAGGCCACATCGCCGAGATTGTACTATAATAAACCAAGTTTAATGGAAGTGGTGATTCCAAGGGTCGTCCTTGATAAGTCAAAAATCGCTTGCCTCGAAGAGCTTTTGTCGTGACCCATTAAAATGCGAGGAACCCGAACGAAGTTTAGCACATCAAGTTAGTTAATTATAATTTTGTAAGTTTATACCTTACTAGATACCTGTTCTACCCATTCTTTATCTCTTCGCAGGCCAACGCTTGAACTTGACTACGAGAAATTAGACTTTGACCTATTATGGAGACTTCGCTAGAGAAACTTTCATTACATCCGTTGTTTAGAAATCTTGTTTGATTCAAGTTGGCACTATCACATTACCCGTTGATCTTATCTCTTTAAAGATACTTGCTTTTGATGTGATTTTAGAGATTGATTGGTTAACTACTCATCATGCCAAATTGATTGCTTTTGTAAGGGTGTTAGTTTTCATATTCCTAAGCAACCCGTTATTCAATTCAAGCAATCAAACCATTGTAGTCAAACATTTTCATATCAAGCCATGAAGTCATTCGCTTATTACGATGTCAAGTTTTCTTAGTCCATGTTATGGATTTGAATAAAGACACGCCGATTTGAATAATATTTCGTTGTTATTGATTTTTCCCGACGATTTCAAGAATTTCTCGCTTACTCCCAAAGTGTGATATTGAATTTTGTATCGACTTTGAACCCAGACAAAACCCATTTCTAAAATCTCACATCGAATGGCTCCTATTGAACTTCGTGAGTTAAAAACCCAACTATAGAAGTTGATACCCGAGCCTCTATCTTACGACTTCCTTTGTGGAATGCACCAAGCCAAACTCTCGTAGGGGACGCCATATTCGCAAGCGATAGTAAACCGATAGGTGCTATTGTAACATGCTATCCAAGGTTGGGATATGAGTCATAGCTTGAGAACAACCTAAGCTCAGAATCTAAATACGTAGCTTTCTAGGCTTAGTTGGTTATTATCTGAGATTCGTGGAAAGGATATTCTCAAATCGCTATTCCATTAACGCAAACCGACTCAGAGAGATACAAAATTCGAATGGAGCGAGGAATGTGGAAAGAGCTTCAAGAACTCAAGAAGAGACTCATTTCGCACATGTTTCACCATACCATCCTCGAAAAGAGAACGTGGTAGCCGACGTGTTGAGTAAAAGATCGATACGAAAGACGAAAGTACGATATTGTCAAAGACTCATCTCAGATAACTTACAAATGATGAAGATAGAGAGTTAAAGACTCTAGTGGACTCACGGATGATATACGAGTATAATCGACTTTTAATCGATAATGTTAAAGCCGCCAAGCTACGTAATCAAGTCGATGAATATAAAGAAGAAGGTGCAAGAAGGCGTTATTCTAGAAGTAAGAGTCAATGAAGAGAAGAAAGCTCAAACCTTCGATTTATTAATTCATTCTCGATCGAAAGTAGAAATCGGGCCTATAGACTCGCTTTTACTACCAAGTATGTCGCGTGTTTATAACATTTTTACGCATCGATGTTACGTAAATATGTGGACTAATTCAATAACATCATGAAAGTTAGAACCGCACGAGATAGTCAAGACTTAACGCATTTAAGAGGTACCGCCAAGATATTAGATACGAAGGAGCATGTCCTATGTATCGAGGTTATACCACAAGTTAAAGTTTTGTGGAGAAACCATGCTATCAAGAAATGACCGGGAGTTGGAAATAGAAATGAAAAAGCGAGGTATCCTCAACTTTTCAAACACTGTGTACGCACGCCAATTTCGAGGACTAAATTTCATAAGGAGGGAGGTCAGAAGACCTCAATTTTTTTTTATAAATAAAATGGAATTTCCTTTATTTATTATTTTGAAATAGTAAGGGTTGATTTGATTAATGTGGTTAGTTATGGGTAAAATGCTAAATTTTACAAAATAAGCAAGTGGTTATAAAATATTCATCATTTGTTGGGAATATTCGTTTCGTCGTGGAATATTCAGACATCGCCGTGAATATTCGCATTTACACAGCAGCCCATATGTGGGCCCCATAACGTAAAAAGCGATTGGAGGAAGAAAACGACAAATATAAGTTGTTTTAAAATAATCTACAGAAGTTGTTACCTGCTTACATCGCTGGAATACCCGGTGGTTAAAATACGAGAATATGCGTGGTCGCACAAGAGAAGACACCAGATTGCATAAAGATTGTTGAATTATTGATCCTTACGTAAGAAGGCACTACTCAATAATTGTTACAAAGAGTTACCGCTCAATATTATATTGATTCAATAATTGTCATATTGATATTTGGTATCACCGTTGTTTCAATAATTGTCATTACACAAGATTTTCCATTATCAAATCAATAATTCATATTATTTGAATAATATTATCGATAACATTATTGGCAATGTCTAGAAAGTTCTCGCTCTAAGGAGAGGTTTGGTCACCTAATCAAGGCCAAGAAGTGAGAAATCCTTATCGAAAGCCCTCTTTCCGGAACCGCCTCGTCACAATATTGTGATTCTATAATATTATTTGTGAATAATTAATTATTGATTTATATGATGAGGAAGATATTGATTTTATGTGGATATAGATGGAGAAAATTTTTAATGTGACAATTGTTGAAAATTAATATTTTATCTTTTTCTCGATAAAATAATTCATTTAAATATATTATTTTAATAATATATTAACGGTGATATTTTTATAATGAATGTGGGATATATGAGTATATGAGGAGGAAGAGTATTTTGTGGCATTAAATGTTTAATATATGTTTTGTGTGTTTGCGGACACAATTCTCGACCAAAATTGATTATGTAATCGTAAAATCGCTCATTTATGGATTTTGATAAATTTCGCTTGGAATTTGGAAAAACTTCCTTCTCGCAAAGTTGTAGAGAATTGAATTTCCTATAAAAAAGTTGCGAGATTCGAATTTTCTCGACAAAAGGGCTATTTATCATGAATTATTGAAGTTCTTGAGTTCAAATAATTGATTTTTGGAAGTTTTAATTATTTTATATAAGAAAACGTTTTTTGTGGTTGTTGGCACATGGGTGGTGATGTTTTTGACCAAAGAAGGCATGCTAGAGTTTTCAAAACATGTGGGTAGGAATTTGGAATAAATAATAATATATTTTATTAATTTAGTCTCCTTTCATGCTCTAACATTTTTCTATAAATAGAGGGCTGTTAGAATTGAAAATCACACCGTAAACTAAGTTTTTTCTCTCTCTCTATATTATCGAAATTTATTCTTGTGAGTATACTTTGAGTGTTGCTATACTATATGAAGTTTCACAAGACTATACCGAAATTCAAATGTAAGTATTTAAGGTTATTTTGAGGTAAAGGATGTTATTTCTTTCGCAAATGATATTATTTTCTTCAATATCATTATGCCAAAATATTGGTTGAACTTTTTATCAAATTTGGAACTTTTTCATGCTCTGGGTTACTATTCATGAGTTACTATTCACGAAGTTACTATTCATGAGTTACTATTCACGAGTTACTATTCATTTAGTACTATTCATTTAAGCGTGAAGATATTTTTTTGTGAAATTTCTATCTTTTGTGTCGGGGTTACTATTCACGATATACTGCACTATTCACGATATTCAGACTATTCACAACATTTAAGACTATTCAACCTAAAAATGAAAATTTTTCTTTTTGTCCAAGATGTCTATTTTGGCTACTATCTTTGATCAGATCCATGTTTTGATCGTTATTTTGAAGTTCGCTTCAAAATCGCTTTATTATGAAGTATTATCGATCTTCGATAAACCTGCTGTATTTAATCCCTAATATTTGTCCTTCTATATCACCGGATTCGTTTCTTAAAAATATTTTTCATCATCCTCACCCTTAATGGTGATATTTGATGAATATCTTTGGCCCGTAGCAAAAGATGAACGATTAATCGATGAATATCTTTGGCCTCAGAAAAGCAAAAGATGAACAGTGTTGAGATGAACATGACCAATCGGTGATTTAAATGAATATCTTTGGCCTCAGAAAAGATGATTAAAGATGAATATTGATTGTTGTTAATGTGGATAAAATATTGATGATGGACTTTTTAAACCTTGTAAGATAGTAGAATTCATTCTCTACTTGACTCTTCTAATGGATTGTCAAGCTCACCGATTTGTTGATCTAAAACTTGTTGTCTATTGTATTCTATTAGATTTTTTCCCTCGTGAAGACTAACGATAATTTGTTGTATATTATCTTAGTCATAATATTTTTTATCGGGCTAGTTGAGCTCACCCTTTTCCTTGTTGTTCCATTTTCTTCTCGTGAGGTGAGTAACATGGAATGAAGCAGAGATCTAGCCTGTAAAATAATGGTATGGGAATGAAGGTTCTAGAGAGAGTTGTTTAGTAGTCCTCACCATTTTTGTAAAATAATGTATCAATAATTATGATGGGGATTTATTTAAGGTGGATATTGTCTTTCATTTATGCAATATCTTGTATTTAAACTCACAAGATGTATTGTCGTATTTCACCGCCCATATTTACATTTGTATTATTGAAGTCAATTAAAGTTATATTTTCGCATCATGTATTTACAAACCTAACAGAATCACCTACTCGTAATGGGAAAATTGGGTGGAATGGACCTATTCTCCGTGCATTTCTTGTTGTTTCTTCCACCTTCCTCTGAGGGCGTTCACGAGCAAAGTGATCCTTGGATCCACATGTGAAACATCCATTCTTCTTAGGTTGGGTGCAATTTGAGGCTATGTGACCCTCCTAGCCATAGTTGAAACATGCACGTTTCCCCATCAAGCACACCCCCTTATGAAACCTCCCGCATGTAGCACATGCTTCAAACTTCCTAAACTGTTGGTTACCCTGCTGGTTTCCAGTACTTCCGCTTCCGTTCCACTTCCTCTTAAAGTTGTTGTTGTTGTTATTGCCATTTCCATTGCCTCCGCTACCATTCTTCACTTCCACATCATTCTTCTTCTTCTTCTTCTTCTGCTCTTGATTGAATTTTGTCATCGCCGCCTCCACCTTCACGAGTATGACCTTTCTCCATTATCACGCAAACGTCTTCAACTAGAGTAGGGAAACCCTACTGTACATCCAGGGCTTCAGTCCCTGTTCGAATCTTTTTGCCTTACGCTCGTCTGTGCTGACCTGATATGGCTCAAACCTCGCCAATTCGTTGAGCTTCACGGCATACTCAGATACCCTCATCGTTCCCTGCTTTAGTTCCAAAAACTGAATCTCTAACTGACTCTTCGAACTCTCTGGGAAATAAGTCTAGAAGAATAACTCCTTCAACCTATCCCAGGTCATCACTGTTAGTCCTTCCCGGGTTTTATTGGCCTGCCACCAATAACTAGCTTCTGCTTTCAACATGAATGTTGCAAAAGCAGTCTTCTGTTCATCCCCTACCCTAGCGACTTCAAATATCTTTTTAATTTACATAATCCAAGTCTGTGCCTCGACTGGATTTATGGATCCACGAAATTCAGGTGGTCCAACTGCCTTACACTCCTTAAACGTTGTGCCTTGATTTTGAGGTTGATTATGCAAAGCTCCTGTTAGTAATGGCACTAGTTGTTGGACGGGATTATCTTCAACATCGTTATTGTTAGTTCTCTCATTGGTTCTCTATCGGGATGGTTCACGTCTGGGAGGCATTTTCTGTTAAAACAAAACATCTATTTGACTATTACTCAACTTCTTTAAGTATTTTCTAATTAACTTGCCTCCATAAAAGAAATAACCACATAACACATAACACTTTGAATAAAATAATAACTTTTATTTATTCATCATTACTTCGAAAAACATAAAAACAATAGCATCACTGCTATTTACATTCATTTCCTGAACTACAAAAAGTTACAGGACAACATCATTATTATCATATCCCATGGTTACTTAACACTAGGGATTTACACATTATTTAATACTTATTACGTGCATTAAAGGCACATTTCCTGCGATGATCTATTAAGATACTCCGTAGCCTTTCGACGCCTCTTCTTCCATAACTCTAACATTGTTCTACGATCTAACACGACATTATGATGGCAGAGTCTCGAACTGGATTGGATAACCCATGACCCGATCTTGAGCTCGATTGATCACGGTATTGAATACTTTATCCATCTCTTCCATCTTCATCCTCTTTGCTTATGCGTCCCTTACTGCTCTTCCAGTTCGTTGATAAGCTTCCTCGTATGCATCTTCAGCTCTCACCCTCTTGGTAGCTTCTTCCTTCAGCTTATTCTTCAGTTCCACGACCATCTCGATTAGTTGTTCCTTCTCTCCTTGATGCGCAGACGACTTTCGTGAGACCCCTTAATTTTATGAAATAAAAGTATTCAATTTTTCTATTTTGGTAAATAGTTAAATTGATAAAAGTTTAAAGTTAAGGGTAATATGTGAATTTCATTGTGTCGGGGAATATTCTTTTTGTCGGGGAATATCCGTACGACAGTACAATCATTTGTGGACCCCACAACAGAATTATTGTCGGATTGAGAAAAACGACAAAATATTTTTATGAAAATAACGGCAGAAGTTTTTACTGAATTAACTCGCTGAAACACAATCTGTTAAAATACAAGAATACGCCGTGGTTGCATAGAAAGACACCTGTATTGATTATTGATGCTTATGTGATAAGTCACCAGCTTTTGTTTTATTGGTATTATTAATATAATAAAATGTAAAAGCTTTTTATATAAAATAGAATACTTTTTATAAAGTTATTCTATAAATAGAATATATTATATTCTATTATGCATAGTGTTTTGCATAGTAAAATCTTTTTTATATAAAATGTAATACTTTTATAAAGTTATCTCTGCTTTATTAGACAATAATTAGAATATATTATATTTTATTATGCATAGTGCTGCGATAGTGTTTTGCATAGTAAAATCTTTTATAAAGTTATTCGTTTTATTAGATTATAAATAGAATATATTATATTTTATTTAAAAGATTTTGCTTTAAATATGGACCGTCAGATTAAAGTAAATCAATCTGGACCGTTCATGAGTTAGTTACTATGTAGTCCATTTTTCTATAAATAGAAGCTCATTCCTTCATTATTTCTTACGAATTCACTGAAACTCTAGAGAGAGAAATTATAGAGAAGCTATAGAAAAGTATTTTGCTCCTTCCCTACTCTTATATTCAGTTTCTTTTATAGTAAGGGATATTATTTGTTGTACTCGTAAGGGGTATTCTTTCTTTCTTATTCGTGAAGAGAACTTCTATTATTCCATTCTTTATTATTTCATTGAATAACTCAGTCACGCTGGATACCTATACTTGGTGAAATTCTTCTGTTATTCCGTTCTTTATTATTCTAGTTGGAATATCATATCGGTGCGTATTACGCCTGACCTGGTTCCATTATTTATTATTTCATACGTTATTATTCATTTTAATATATCGCTCATGCATGCTTATTTAATTCGGTTCCACTATTTATTATTCTCGGTTGGGAATAACTCGTTGGCAGTGCTATCTATCACACGCATGGTGAATCCTTCTGTTATTCCATTCTTTATTATTCTATTGGAATAACCTGTCTATGTGGATTACGACATGCATGGTGAATGATCCTTCGTATTCATACGAATAGTGATTTCATTAAAAAAGGGGTTTCTGCTAGGGGCAGATTCGTAATTTTTCTGACCCTCAAAAATTCTGGAAAAATTTGAAATGATAATTTGATGAGTTTTCTAGATTGTGTCCAAAAATGGCGATTTTTGGATGTATAGATTAAGAGTAATGGATTTTATGGGAAAAGACTATTTTAAAAGTAAACCCTTATAACTCCTTGTGGTTAACTCCAAAATTGGTGAACTTTTTATTGGGAGTACATGTATATAACAGGAGTATACCCTATAAATTTTGGAATTTTTGGACAAAAGTACAATTTATGATAAATGTCTAAATATTCGGCAGTTTTATCCATATGAAAAATAGTAAATGAATTTTAAAAATTCTGAGAAAAACATACGTTCAAGATGGGACTATATTCTGCTAAATCCCAGAAAAGAAATATTTTTGGGACTGATTTGGTATTTTTCATGAAAATGAACTAGTTATGAGTAAATGAATTTAATATGTTATGTGAAGTAATAAAATTGGAAAATAGGATTTTATGGCTTGAGAATCCTATATAGGGTATATGCAGATTTTTGATGAGGGATTTGATCATTGATGATGAAATTTTATGAGTATGGCATTTTTGAATGATTAAATGCATTATTTGATAAAGTGTAAACAATTGAAATAAATTGTTTATAAGTTTAAGAAATGATTAAAATATTGTTATAATATTAATGATATTAGATTATGAGATTATTAAGTGATTGATAACATTTGGTTATTATTGAATATTTGGATAAATTGTATTATAAATGTTTAATATTTATCATTTATCTCATTTGATTGATTCTTATATCATTGTCATCATACTCATGCTTATATTGTGTTGAAAGTCATCTTTGGCCGTAGTGCATAGATGGACTTGGTATGATTATGACCAAGGATTATTCGGTATAATCATGACCTTAATGTTACAAATGATGTGGAAAAAGTCCTCATTGGCCCGTAGTGCATTGATGGACAGTTTTTGGTATGATTATGGCTATGGATTCTCTTCGGCCAAGGGTGCAAAGATGAATTATTTTATAGCATGATCAGGACCGTTGATAAAAACACTATTATCTTTGGCCCGTAGTGTATGGATAATTTGTGGTTGTGATACTAATGAAAATGTCCTCATTGGCCCGTAATGCATTGATGGACAGTTTTTGGTATGATTATGGCTATGGATTCTCTTCGGCCATGGGTGCAAAGATGAATTGTTTTATGGCATGATCAGGACCGTTGATGAAAACACGATTATCTTTGGCCCGTAGTACATGGATAATTCGCGTGGTCGTGATACTAAAGAATATCCTTGGCTTCGTAGTGCGTGGATGATTCGATGATGTGGATTATTTATCGAAATGAGTCTCAAAGAATGAAATATTAATTCATGGATGTGATAATAATGAATATCTTTGGTCATAGTGCAAAGATGATTTAATGATTACGAGCATGAATTGTGATTTTGTATAACCATAATTTTTGATGCTTCAGGTGAAGATATGTGATGAAAATTATCTTCGTCCTGGGTACGAAAAAGAATTCAGAATCACAATTATGATTATGAGTTATTCATATGATTGTGGACATGAATTGTTGATTGATGTTACAGGAATAAAACACTATTGGTGGACTTTTAACATGGAGAAGATAATAGACTTTATGGTCTATTTGACTCTTCTAATGGATTGCTTGTTCCGCTGCAACTATGGTTGAAAAGTTTTATCATCTACCATATATTCCAAATCTCTGATTTATTATTGATGAAAGCTATTGATAATTTAATTATCTTTAGTCATGATATTCTTTACTGGGCTAGTTGTGCTCACCCTTTCTGCTTCACAATTCCTTTCAGGTAATAAGCGTGTTACCGTAAGAGTGTTACCGGGTCGAGTGGGGATAACATGGGAATAGAACAGTGGTCTCTAGCTGTGGAGGTTCTCCCTAAACAGTATAGAAAAGTGTGTAGTATTCTATACAACATTTAGTAGTTATATTTGGTGAATCAAATAGGGTGAGGTGAACCCAACTTTGGAAGGGTGTTTTGCCACTATCATACAAGATGTCTAATGACATACAACCTCGTGTTATCATAAGACAGGGTTGTGCGCATCCACTTGTTGAGTATATCTACGGGAACTACCTATATGATCTTGGAGTTTATGTGAAATATAATTTTCACTTGGAGACAACGGAGATATTTATATGTCAAGAGAAGACTCACCATTGGAAAGAAGATGATAGTAATCTTCTCATTTTTCTTTGGGGTCTATTGGGTCAACCAAGGATAATTCTGTGGCCATATGATATCTATTATAACCTAGACGCATGGCCTCCCATGTACGAAGGTTTCCTTGAGCACTTCCCAAAGATTTTAATTTCTTAAACAGTTTTTGACTATACTTTAATGTAAAGTACCATTTTAAGGTTGTGGTCGAGGCACCATGAGAGTTACATACATTTGTATTAAAACTCACAGTTAACTGTGGTCGTATTCTATACGACAGCTCAACAATTGTATAAATGAATTTGTATTTGAATTTTGTACCATGTATCTGGCGACTCAGAATGGGTGATGTATACCTAATTTTGGGGGCGTCACAGCTTCTCTTCAACATTAGTTAGACGTTCATCTCAATCCTGGAGTTCCACGTTACGGTCATAGACTTCATCATACATATGAGCAGCCATCGAGGTTAGTGGAGTCTCTTCCTCCTCGTCCTCGTTATCCTCATCCTCCTGTGGCAACTCCACGGGATCCTCCTCATCCATCTCCACATCATCATCCTCATCTTCAACTACTGTGACACAACGGGGCTGACTCCCGTGGTAGTAGTTGTTCCCAAACAACCTGAATGTCGCGAGGCTCCTCCTCTATAGGCATCTGAGGTCCTTCCTCTCTAGCCTGACTGGATTCTCTGACATTAGTCATCCTGACAACAAAGTTTTAAAGTTTTAATTATTAATCATTCTACTCGACACTCACGAGCACATAAGTTATAAACACATAAGCACATAAGTGTGTTATTACTTCTTCCTTAAAACTCGATAAGAGTTCTCCCCACTATCTTTTCAAAGGTTACTTCCTAAGGCTTTTCCCACACCTAAGGTTCATAACCTAAAGCTTTGATACCAACTTGTGACACCCCCAATTCCCGGTACTTCATTACCTCAAGATTTGGTGTTCACGTAATCAAAACATTCATTTATAACTACCCAATCATAAATAAAATTGAATAATAAACCTGCCCATACAGGAATTACATAAAATAAAATCTCCCAGGTTATCTAACCTTTACAAACAATCATTCATGCATAAAATTTAAAATAAACTTCATTACAATCTTTAAATCAAGGTCTGATAATAAAACTATCAAACTATTACAAGTCTTCAAGATTTGTTCATCTTTCCCTTCCTTTCTTTGGTTCTAGGTATCGTCACCCTTTTCCATCTTTAGTTGTAAGGATTTTACAAAAAGAGTGAGCAAACAAGGCTCACTTGAAATATCAATGAATAAAACTTTTACATTCGTTTGCTCCATTCAGGGCTCAATAGAACCCGAACAATAAGTTCTATTAACTTCTTATACGTTCCTTGCCTATTCGGAGGCTTAAAAGAACTGAAACATTCCTTGCCCATTCGGGGCTCAATAGAATTGAACAATAAATTCTATTAACATCTTAAACATTCAACCGAGGGTCTAATGACCACGAACCTTGTCCTGATTATAAGTAATCTTTCAACTTTAACTTTTACATTAATATACGACTATAATGACTTGTGGTACTTAGGGGATCAACCTTCGATACATGTATTGTATACAAACATTTCAAATAAGAAAAGTACAAAACTAAGCGTAACCCCTATAAATAGGGTTGTTCATCTCGATATTTTGAGTACAAGTCCACTTCAAAGATAGTTTGGTTTGAATACACTTCAAGGTAATTTGGAATTCAACGGACATCAACTAAGGATTAGTTGAATAAAAGATAATAACACTATGTTATTGAATAATCCTGACTGAATAAACATTTCGTTCTAAGTTTATGATTTAGGGATAATCTAATAGCATAACCATTAAATAACACATCGCACCTTGCTTTGAATAACATTAAGCTAATGTTACATCTTAGAATTTAATATCAAGCATGCACAACAAATAATAACTTGAACGATAAACTGGTTCAACAGAATAAAGGTACTTGCATACTACTATAACAAGTTTAGTGTTAAGAAAAAACTTGCATAATAATAATAACTATCTCAACGAAAATGTGGAGATGGGAAGCTTGTATCTTCATGACTAACTGGATACAATTAAGTTGCTTAATGGAAATACTTTACTCAATAAAGTATAGCATATGAAATTTGCATAACGAAGCTTTAGGATTAGAAAACTTGCTCAATGTAAAAAGATAGGGATTTAGAATCTTGCTCAATTATAGAGTTAAAGAACTTGCATAAACACAACAAACTAACTCAACGAGAGTATGGAGTTAAAAAACTTGTCTTGCGTGTAGATTAAACTGTTAATATCCAAATCACAATATCCTATATACATATGTTAACATGACATGATTAGTCATAATCAACGCTACATCACGTATGATTTAAATGTCTAACCATGAAATCAAATTATATTCCTAAACGATAATAAACTCGTTAGGTATTAACACCATGTTCGTTCAACACATTACAATACTATAATAACAGAATTATTTGGTCTTATAGTATTACTATTAAAAATTTCAGACTCGCAAAAGAGAGAAGTCATTTTGAACATTCTACGCTAAGTGGGATGACCATACAGTTTGAATCGTAATGCATGTACATGTATTGATATGGGCGCTCCTCCACGAGATTTATATAGGGACTCATTGGCCGCGTAGGAAGTCCAAGCAAGGCCAAGTGTCCTGTTCTGTGAAGTCTGGCTGACGATTTGATTTTGGCGCTAGGCGCGAACTTGATATTTGGAGCGTGAGTTTTGGACGTTGGAGGCTTAAAACTCACAGAAGCAAAATGAAGAACAGAGCCAAAGCTATTTTCTTAATTTCTAACAACAAGTAACCCCAATTAACATGTATAACTTCACATAAATTACACATGAATGTTAACAATCATCTATATACCAATTACCCACCACTAATCAACAATATCATAAACTAATTCTTTGAAAACACTGTTTTTAAAACAAAAACTCCATTGTTGATATATTAAATTACAGTGAACGTAATTCCATGCTTATAACCAACTTAATACCTTTGAAATACCAAAGATACCAACATATAAACCAGTTAACATGTATAGTTCAATTCCTTAGTTAGCATACAAAATTTTGATATTTCTACAAAACATATATTCAGTATATCTATTTTTCCTTTGTCAAAACCAAGTTCTCTTTCTAAATCGTAATTTAGCATACAACACACACACACACACACACACACACACACACACACACATATATATATATATATATATATATATATATATGCTAACTATAACAATTACAAACTACTCATATTATCATAACTAATTATAAAACACAGTTTACCAAAAAATTTTGTAAAACTTTATATATACAAAGGAAATGTAAGAAGAATATGCACTTTAGGCATCTTTAACTATAACATAATATATATATATATATATATATATATATATATATATATATATATATACGTACATCTTTTTAAGTTTAGAGAAACATACCTCTTGTTTGATTAGAAAATTTTTGTTAATCAACGATAACTTTCTTTTGTTACTTTCTCTCTAGGGTTTTTCTCAAATTCTCGAAACCTTCTCTTTGAAAACCCTTTTCTCTAAACTTCTTCTTAAGCTTAGGCTAGGCGATATACAATATACGTAAAAGTAAAAACTAAAGCGATAACAAAGCGTACATATAAAAAAAACGATATAGTCATAATAGACCTAATAAGTATTATCGTTATCAAGATATAACGATACTTATAAATATATAAATTATTTATTTAGTTAATAATTTAAATTCAAAAGAAATCCAAAAGCCATAAGGCTTTGTTTGGCAAAACCATTAAAATTACATGATTAATATACTTAAACTTTGTTTGGCAAAAAACTAAATTAAAATTACTTTAATTTATTTTAATAACTCTTATAATATAGTTATTTGTCTCACTTTATTTAATAATAATTTATTAAATAAATTACTTAATCACATAACTCAATCCACATAGCACATTAATTATTTAACAAATAAATAATTAACTAATCACATTAATTATTTAACAAATAGATAATTAACTAAATCAACTTAATCAAATTGAACAATTATTTATTCAATAATAAACACATCCAATAAATATTTATATAAATCAATAAATATTTATAATTTACATTTATAAAATCTGGAATGTTACAGTAATCATGGCCAGGATAATAGGAAAGGTGAACTAAGTGAGAACAACTTCAAGAAGAGAAGGTTCAATAATGATGGAAATGCAGCAACACCTGTTTCCAAGGAAGAAGAACGACCATCGGTCGTATGTTTCAAATACGGACAGGAGGGACACATCCGTCCAAACTCTACGCAGCAACCCAAAGCGTGTTTCAATTGCGGAGGAGAAGGTCACTTAGCTCGATTTTGTCGTGTAGTGAAGTTAAGTCCAACTAGGATGGTGACGCCAAAGGATGTCCCAGACAAGTCAAAGCCGGTAGTTTAAGTGAGAGCGTTTGTCAAGGAACCCGAACGAAGTTATCACGGGTAAGTTAATTATAAACTCTTGCGAAGTTTATACCTTATTCGATATCTGTTCTACCCATTCTTTTATTTCTCCTACTTGCGCTCAACGTTTAAATTTGACCCCAGTACAAAACTCATTTCTAAAACCCTCAAATATTTCTTCACCCAAAACGAACGTAACATGCGCCAAAGATGTTGGCTCGAGCTGTTGAAAGATTACGATAATACCATTCAATACCATCCTAGAAAAGCGAACGTGGTAGCTGACGCGTTGAGTAGAAGATCGTATTAGTTTACGAGAAACGAACCTATGTGAAAATAGCAAATATACGATTAGAATCGACTTTAATCGATAATGTTAAAGTCGCTCAAACTATAAACCCGGAGCTGATGAATGTGAAGAAGAAGGTTCAAGAAGACGTTATTCTAGAAGCATAAATCGACGAAGAGATGAAATCTCAATCCTCGATTTAATTGGCCCATTTGAAATTCTCGATCGAGTAGGAACTATGGCCTATAGACTTGCCGTCCCGCCAAGTATGTCACGTGTTCATAACGTTTTTCATGTATCGATGTTACGTAAATATGTGGAAGACCCGAACCACATAATTGATTAAGAACCGGATGAGTTAGCGGAAGATTTAACGTATGAGGAGATACATGATAAAATCTTGGATAAGAAGGAATATATTTTACGCTCAAAGGTTATACCTCATGAGTTAGAATTTGACGAGGTATCTTCATCTGTTCGGCATACCAGGTACGTACGTAAATTTCGAGGGCAAAATTTTATAAGGAGGGGAGATTGTAAGACCCCAAATTTTACGTATAAAGATTTAATTTTCTCAAAATATTTTTTAATATTATGGTGTGAATTTGATATAATGTTGTAGTTGTGGGTAATATTTACAAATTTTGCAGAGTAAGCAAGTTGTTATAAAATATTCGATTGGTCGGGGAATATTCTTTTTGTCGGGGAATATTCGTACGACGGCACAATCATTGGTGGACCCACAACGAAATTACTGTCGGAATGATAAAACGATAGAAATATCTTTTTATAAAAATAACGGCAGAATTTTTACCGTTAACTGTTGAATCACCCGGTGATAAAAGTACAGTAATACGCGTGGTTGCATAGTAACACACGGTATTGATTATTGATGCTTACGTGAGAAGTCACTCAGTTTTATTCAATTATTGCTACAGTAATTGCTGCATAGTATCTCACGTTATTTGATTCAATTATTGTCGATATTCTAAATATTATTAAATTAATATTTGAGATGACAAGTTATTCTAATTATTATATGCATAATTAATAATGTCTAGAAAGTTCTGTCGAGGAAAGGGGTTTGGTCACCTAATTGCGCGCCAATAGGGAGAAATTCTTATCGGAAAGCCCCCTCTTTCCTGGGAACGATCTGGTTGTTAATATTACGAGTTATAATAATGACGAATAGATGTTATTAAAAATATTGAGGGGATTTTTATAAAGTATTTGGTGTAAATTTTATTTATTTTATGGACCCCCATTTACCCATTTTTCAAAATAATCAGTAGAAAATTATTTAATATAATAAAGGTGGGGCCACATGTGGGGGCCATGGGTGGAGGAAAATCTAAAATGGGGGTGGGTTGGAGTTTACGTATGTTGGAGGAATTATATATATATATATATATATATATATATATATATATATATATATATATATATATATATATATATATATATATATATATATAAACATGTGTTTGTTGAATTTAAAGTGGTGGGGGAGATTTGTCTCGCTTAGTAAGGCAAAGGTTATTATTATTATTATTATTATTATTATTATTATTATTATTATTATTATTATATATTAAGTTTTGTTTTATTTAATTATAAATAGAATATATTATATTTTATTTAAAGTTTTTGTTTTATTAGAATATTTTATTGCAAAGTAATGAATAGTAAAATCAAATTTTCAGAAAATTTCAGCCGAACGTCGCCCGTGATTTTCTTTACTGTGAAGTCCGTGATTTCTAAATTCAAATAGTATCCTTTCCATTCTCCTATAAATAGGATGCTTAGTTAGAATTGAAAATAACACCAGAATCAGAAGAATTCTTCTTCTATAATATTGAGCGTATTTCTTTAGAGTTTAAGGAAGCTTTGAGTATAGAAAACAGTGAAAGTTTTCTTCAAGAATATCTATGTTATACTAGTCGGAATACTCATCTTTTTAAAGTTAGGGGTATTATTTCTTTCGTATTCATGAAGAGAATTATTTTCTTTCAATACTCGTAAGGGGTATTATTTATTTCATATTCTGAAGAAATATTATTTTGCGTATTCGTGTGAATATTATTTTCGTTCAATATTCGTAATGAATATTATTTTCGTTTAATATTTGTAATGAATATTATTTTCGTTTAATATTCGTAAGGGATATTATTTTGTTCAGTATTCGTATAAAATAATATTTTCTTTCATACTCAGTAGTATTTAAGTAATATTATTTCGTTTCAGATTTCGAATTCTATACTCGTTTTATTAAAGTTTTGGCTTCTATACTCCATGAAATTAGTAGAATATCCTTGATATTTGCGATTCATCTAGTATCTTTTTATGGAAATATTATTCTGAGCATTCTTGATAAGTTTTAACTTTTTTATGTCAGGGTACTATTCATAGGGTTACTATTCCTGAAGTTACTATTCACGGGTGCTATCCACTCGGTTACTATTCACCTGGGGTACTATTCATGACAAAAATTGATTTCTTTTCGGTCCAAATCATTTTTGATACAATATTATTCTTGAATTTTACTCCACAAAGCAGTATCATGTTGACAATTTGAACATTATTGAATTCTGGATAAATTAAATTATAAATCTTTACAATTTATCCTTGAACTTATTTTATTGAATTATTATGTCAATGTCATCATCATCATGCTTATATTGTTATGAAAGTCATATTTGGCCGTAGTGCATAGATGGACTTGGTATGATTATGACGAGGATTATTTGAGTATAATCATAGTAGTAATGTTACAAATGATGTGGTAAAAGTCTTCATTAGACCGTAGTGCATTGATGGACAGTTTTTGTTATGATTATGGCCATGAATTCTCTTCGGCCAAGGGTGCAAAGATGAATTGTTTTATGGCATGATCATGACCGTTGATGAAAACAGGATTATCTTTGGCCCGTAGTGCATGGATAATTCGTGGTCGTGATACTAAAGAATATACTTGGCCCGTTGTGCAGGGATGATTCGATGATGTGGATTATTTATTAAGTTGAGTCTCAGCAATAAAATTGATGATAAACTTTTTAAATCATAGAAGATAGTAGATATCATGCTCTACTTTACTCTTCTAATGGATTGCTTATTCCGCTGCAGTTGTTGATCTAAAACTTGTTGTCGATTATATTCTATCAGTTGTTATACTGTTGAAGGCTAAGGATAATTTATTCTGCATTATCTTAGTCATAATATTTCTTGTAAGACCCCAACTTTTATGAATAAAGATGAATTTTCTATAAATATCATTTTTGAATATTATGGAATGAATTTGATATAATGTTATAGTTGTGGGTAATATTTATAAATTTTGCAAAGTACGCAAGTTGTTATATAATATTCGATTGGTCGGGGAATATTCGTTTTAACAGAAAATATTCGTACAACGGCACAATCATTGGTGGACCCCATAACGGAATTATTGTCGGATTGAGAAAATGATAAAAATACTTTATGAAAATAACGACGGAAGTTTTACCGTTAACTGTTGAAACACCCGGTGTTAAAAGTACAGTAATATGCGTGGTTGCATAGTAGCACACGGTATTGATTATTTATGTTTATGAGAAGTCACCTCGGTTTTGTTCAATTATTGCTCACGAAGAATTCTTTGATAGTATCTCACGTTATTTGATTCAATTATTGTCAATATTTTATATATTATTAAATCAATAATTGAGGCGACAAAGTTATTAATATTATTATTTGTAATATTAACGATGTCTAGAAGTTCATCAAGGAGAGGTTTGGTCACCTAATTACGCGCAATAGGAGAAATCCTTCCGAAAGCCCCTCTTTCCAGGAACGACATTTGGTCGATTAATATTGTAAATTATAATAATGGTGATAAAGTTTGTTTTATTATTATTATAAATGTAATAAAACCGAAAACTTTTTATATAAAATAGAATACTTTTTATAAAGTTTTGTTTTATTTGATTATAAATAGAATATATTATATTTTATTACATAGTGCAACATGGTATCCTTTCCATTCTCCTATAAATAGGATGCTTAGTTAGAATTGAAAATCACACCAGAAATTCAGAGAATTCTTCTTCTATAATCTTGAACGTATTTCTTTAGAGTTTTAAGAAGCTTTGACTGTAGAAAATTGTATAAGTTTTCTTCAAGAATATCATCGCCCTACCAGTCGGAATACTTTTTTTTAAGGTAAGGGTTATTATTCTTTCGTATTCATGAAGAGAGTTATTTTCTTTCAATACTCGTAAGGGTTGTTATTCCATTATTTATTATTCTGTTGGAATAACCTGTCTGTGCGGTCTATCGCATGCCTGGTGAATTTTGTTGTTATTCCATTCTTTATTATTCTGTTGGAACATCCTGTCTGTGCGGATTACGCATGACCTGGTTTCATTCTTTATTATTCTGTTGGAATATCGTGTTTGTGCGGGTTACGCATGACCTTGTTCCATTCTTTATTATTCTGTTGGAATAACTTGTCTGTGCGAATTGTGCACGCCTGGTGAATTCTTCTGTTATTCCATTCTTTGTTATTCTGTTGGAATAATCTGTCTACGTGGATTACCGCATGGCGACAAAAATCCATTTGCGGTTTCATATATTCTATTATACTCAGTTGGTTAAAGTTTTGGCTTCTATACTCCATGAAATTAGTGGAATATCCTTGATATTTGCGCTTCATCCAGTATCTTTTCATGGAAATATTCTTCTGAGCATTCTTGAATTTTTCTCCACAAAATAGTATCATGTTGACAATTTGGACGTTATTGGTTTCTAGATAAATTAAATTATAAATCTTTACAAATTTATCCTTGAACTTGTTTTATTGAATTCTTATATCATTGTCATCATCCTCATGTTTATAATATGTTGAAAGTCATCTGTGGCCTGTAGTGCATAGATGGACTTGGTATGATTATGACCAGGAATTATTCGGTATAATCATGACCTTAATGTTACAAATGATGTGGTAAAAGTCCTCATTGGCCGTAGTGCATTGATGGACAGTTGTTGGCATGATCATGACCATTGAAGAATACACGAATATCCTTGGCCCGTAGTGCATGGATAATTTATGGTCGTGATACTAATGGATATCATTGGCCGTAGTGCAGGGATGATGTGGTTTATTTATTAAGCTAAGTCTCAGCCATAAAAGTGATGAAAACCTTTTAAATCATAGAAGATAATATATTTTATTCTCTACATGACTCTTCTAATGGATTGCTTGTTCCGCTGCAGTTAAACTTGATGTTTATTATATTTTATCAGTTTAACATTGTTGAAGGCTAATGATAAATTATTCTGCATTATCTTAGTCATAATATTTCTTACTGGGCTAGTTGAGCTCACCCCTTCTTTCATTGTTCTCTTCAGAAATGAGAACGTGGTCCGGGACTACTAGTCGGAAGCGGAGTGACGGTCGAGATGATAGCATTAGTAGTCCTTACTATTCTGTTAAATAGAGTGACAATAAATGTAATGAGGACTCCATTGAGTGTGGATATTGTCTAGATGACAATATTCTTATTAAAACTCTCAGTTATGTCTTGTCGTATTAGACACGATAGTTGTATTATTAAGTTGTATTTGAATTTTGTACCATGTATTTGGCGACTCAAGATGGGTGATGTATACCTATTTTGGTGGCGTCAAATTTCTTACTGGGCTAGTTGAGCTCACCCTTTCTTTCACTGTTCTCTTCAGGAAATGAGAATATAGCTGGGACTAGTCGGGGAATGGATTGACGGTCCAGATGGTTGCATTAGTAGTTCTCACTATTCTGTGAAATAATGTGATAATAATTGTAATAATATTGAATTTGAGTTTGTATATTGTCTAGAAGACAATATTCGTGTTGAAACTCCTAGCTTATATTTTTGTCGTACTTTACACGACAGTTGTATAATTAAGTTGTATTTGAATTTTACACCATGTATTTGGCGACTCAGAATTGGTGATGTATACCTATTTTGGGGGCGCCACGAAGAGCCTGCGAGTGTTGATGACTTATGCCCGAAGTATTGAGCAGATGAAATTAACGCTAGTAGAGTTCGTCCAGACTCTATCAACGTTATGTTCTTTCTCTCGGCTACTCTGTTTTGTTGAGGAGTTCATTGAGCTGAGAAGTTGTGACTTATGTTATTGTCTGTGCAGAATTAGTCCATCTCAGAGAAGTTGAATTCTCTGCCATGATCACTCCTTATAGCCTTGATTTTCTCCCCTTTCTTGTTCATCATCAGTCTGAACACTTTGATTAGTTGGGAGCTTGTTTCATCTTTTGAGTTTAGAAAGAACACTCATGTGAATCTGGTGTAGTCATCTACTACGACCAATGAGTATCTCTTCCTTCCAAGGCTTGTTGTTGGAATTGGCCCAAATAAATCCATGTGAAGCAGCTGCAGAGGCTTGTCAATTGAGTTGACAATTTTGCTCTTGAATGAGATTCTAGTCTGATTTCCAGGTTGACAGGCATTGCATGACCTTTCTTTGATGAAGCTGAACTTGGGTAAGCCTGTTACTAGCTCCTTGGAGGCTAGTTTAGACATGCTTTTGAAGTTGAGATGAGACAGTTTTCTATGCCATAACCAACTCATTTCTTTAGATGCTTTAGCCTAAAAGCATATCATCTCGTCCGAGCTCAGTTGACCAAGATTAATTGTGTAGACATTTCCTTCTCTTATTCCGATCAGCTTTATAGAGGATGTCTTTAGATCTCTGACTTGACATTGATCGTTAAGGAAGGTGACTTGATAACCCTTATCGCAAAGTTGGCTTATGCTCAGAAGATTATGTTGTAATCCTTCCACATAGGCTACTTTATTGAAAGACACTGCACCATTTCCAGCTGAGTCATATCCTCTTATCTTGACAGAGTCATTGTCTCCGAAGATGACTGAAGGACCCTCCTTCTCTATGAAGTTAGACAGAAGGGCTTTGTTCCCAGTCATGTGCCTTGAGCATCCACTGTACAGATACTAGGTTATGATCGTGGAGCTTTGTTCCTGTGGTAAGATTAAACTCTCATTTTGATACCCATACTTGCATGGGTCCTACTTTATTAGTACCCTAGGGAACCCAAATTTGCTTAATTCTGGGTCTCACATGTATAGGATTATGGCAGCATATTGCAGCCTTATGACCAGTCTTATTATATACAAAGCATCTAATATGATTCATGCTTGTGTGTGTGTATGGATTCTTCCTCCATTTGGACTTACGTGGGTTCTCAACAATCCTTCCTTTATATTGATTCTCCTTTTTTTTATGTGTCCTTGTGTTTCATGATTTGTGAGAAGTGAGGCTTAACTCTATTGTTCCTTCCCAGTTGGTTCGTGGAGTTGATTTTACTCGACTCTACGACCCTTCGAGGTTGGAGAGTAGTGAATGAGTTACTCTTCTCTTTTCTGAAACCTAGGCCAGCATGAGATCCTTTATTCTTTGGAACATAGATTAGATCTGAAGAGGATGGTTGGACTGGTTCTTCTTTCTATGAGGATTTTACAAATATAATGCTTCTACTAAAACTTGAAACATTACTAGAGCTAATTTTCTTTATCTTTTCCATATATGGTTCTGAGGTGGATTCTCCAAAACTTAAACATCTTCTGTCAGATTCACTTCTCTGACTAGAGATCAGGGAGTCCATGGAAGAAGAGGATTTATTCTATGTAGAGATTGCCCATTCTAGTTCCTCAATTTTAGAGGTTAAGATTGACTCTCTTTGTGCATTAAGTTCATTTGTCTGTTTTAAGAGCTTATTCTCAGCTTCAAGTTTAGAGAGAGAGAGTTAGTACTTAGAAGAGATGTTTCCAGTTCTTCCTGTACTTTCTCTTTCTCTTTTTGAAGAAGAGAATAATCTTTGGACAGAACTCTGAACCATTTCATGTATTGTTGCAGATCAAATGTTATGCCATGTAGTGCAGTTCTTAAATCATCAATGTCTACATTAGGAGAGTTAAAGTCAAATACCTCATTTATACTTACTTAATGAATGTCAGAACTCTTCTTATCCTTTTCATGTTTGGCCATCAGACAAAGACTTGCCATTTGAGGTTCTTCATCATCTCCAGATTCGTGAGTTGAGTCGTTGTCTAAGTCACTCCACGATCCTCCGGCCACTAGACCTTTGTCTTTCTTCTGAGGCCTTTTGTTGCCTTTGAATTCTTTCTTTGAATTTTATTTCCTCTTCAGTTCTTCTCTAAGAGGTTTGTTGCAGTTTGCAATGAAGGGGTCAGGCTTCTTGCAGTTGTAGCATAAGTCATTTATCTGCTCCTGGCTGTTATAGTTGTTCACTTTCTTTGGTTTGCTTATTTTGCCTTGACGCATGAACCTTTTGAGTCTTCTTACAAGCATTGCATAGTCCTCATCATCATCTTCATCATAATCAGAGTCATTTTTAGTGTTGGCTTTGGAGATGTTATATGTGACGCCCCCAAATATGGGTTATCTTTAACTCGAGTTTGGTGCTCACGATACTAATATATCCATTCATACTAAAAGAAAACTGTCTTATATTACATAACTTAAATCTCAGGTTCTATAGACCTTTACATAACTTACGAATCGAATATCATTACACAACATAGTACTAACAGTATTTATAACATTTACTACTTAAATAAGCACATGCGCTTAATAAAAGACTATTCAACAACTTTGCCCTTTCTTTTGTCTTTTCTAGATGGACCAACAACTTCATTCTTAACTGAAAACATTATATTTAACGTAAGGATGAGCAACAAGCTTGCTCAGCAAGGAAATAAGCAGCTAAATATAATGGAACATAAATACTATAACAATGAGGATTCAATAATACATACTGAACAAGATAATTCTTTAAAAGTGTTGAGTCTGAAAAATTAGACTTTAGCATGCTGTAAGGTCAAATGACCAGTGAACTCTTTACTAGAATTGACAGTAATAATACTACAATCCATGGATACATACAGTTTATAAAAACTGTTTTATATCCTAGACTCGTACTTTAGGGGATCAGCCTAAGTACCCTATATTGTGAACAACATAACAGTCTAATAACACTTTACATGTCCTTCGGAATGATATGTCCGGTACAATATGCCCCTATTAAAGGGTTGTTCGTTCACGACATTATATAAGAATCCATACCACAACAAAATGGTTTGGAAAGCATTTAACTGATATTTTCATGAATAATATCAATATATCAACAATTGTCTAACCGAAATAATGGTTTTGACATATACTCAATGTAACTCATTTTAAGAGCAACAGATGATAGAGGAAGAGTGCCAATAGATGATTATGTTGTAGATCCACTGACCAAGGCTTTGTCGCAGCAAAAGCACGACGGTCACACTAGTTCCATGGGTATTAGATACATGAGTGATTGGCTCTAGTGCAAGTGGGAGACTGTTAGAGTTTATGTCCTAGAGGCCAATTATTTGATATAATTGCTTAACATTTTGATATTATATTTGATTGAATAAATGAATGATTTTATTATGGTTTTATTTACTGCGTTATATAAATATTAACATAATAAAATTCCTTAGAATAGTGATACAAATTATATAGTTTCAATTATGTGACTTGAACATGAGATTATATAATTACAATTAGTATCATTGTTCTTAAATGTCCCTAGTCGAGTATCATTGTTGATAGGACACCAATGATGCATTGAGGCTAGTATGTGGATTGACTGATGACCAAATCTCATTGGTCATAAATATATGAGATATTAAGTCAATGCATAGGTATGTGTTAGAGAACGATGTACTGGACAGACCCACCATGAGAATTCTATATGGAGCATTATGCGAAGTGTCATTAGCGATTCTCACAGTGACAATGATGTAATGATCCTTTGACCTGAAATCACTATATTACTACACGAGAATTTTTGTACTTTGATATCATCAAATGTCACCTTTAATTGGGTGGACTATAAAGGTGATTATTGGGTACATCATGAATCGTGTGAGGAATATGAGTGATCTAGATAGAATTTAACCCTCCTATATATTAGGGGTTTTATCCATAGGCTTCTTGATTGAGTAGGACTATGAAATGCATGGTCATTCTCAAATAATGATTTGTTTCATATAGTCTACTTATTGATCAAGAAAACCTCAGATTAAATTATGAAGAGTGTGACATATTCCATGACTCGAGTTTAATCTAGGATATCAAGGTTAAAAGGATTAAATTACATTGAAACATTGTCACAAAAAGGTTGCATCGAATCATCGATCTTATTATTACTTGGGTAGCAGTGATGCATTGCTAGATGTCGCTCACTGTTTATAATTTTATAATATGATTTTAAAATTATTGACAACGTAATAATAACCTATAGGGTCACACACATAGAACGTAATTAAAAAAGGGAATTAATTTAAATTATAAAGATTTAAATATGTCAATAGGATTGATAGTATTTAAATTACGAATTTAAATTAATAGAATAATTTATATATAGATAAATTAATTAAGTAAGACTTAATTAAGATATATATATAAATAAATTTGGATTTTAAAAAGGTTTTGATTAATCCCTTTTAACCGCTATATATATGATATGTAGCAGTCATTTTAGGGTTAATTATTCATTAACTAAAACCCTAGCCGCTCATAGAGAGAGACTAGAGAGAAACAGTTCCGAAAATCCTCATCATTGATGGCTAGTACCACAGTTCCTTTTATCGCAGATCGCATTTACAGTCATGGAAGCGTTCGTGTGGATACCGTAGAGACGCAGTTCGTTTGAATTGCATTGGAGATTCGACCGCATCGTTTCTAGCTTTTTTAATCGGTATAATTTCTAACCACTGAATTAATTATTTTTCGCATGGATCCTGTTTAGGGCTTCGAAATTACTTTAAATTGTTCTATTTCTGCTATGCGTTTCTGTGTCGAAACCCTTCAGTGGTATCAAAGCTACTTGCAAAAATGATTAATTCAGATTACGTGTTTTAATTGTATTCGATATATATGATATATCATGATACATGTTTACCGATCTAAAATTAAATATATGATATTCTGATGTATGCGTATTCTGGTATTTTGATTGTATCTGTAATATATATACATGTATATGATAATTCTGTTAATCGTATCTTAGAAGGTTGAATAACAATACAACTGTTCTAATCGGATTAGAAGCATGCAGATTCGTTTTAATATGATTAATCGAAACTGCACATATATGATATGTTCTGGGTGTACTGTTATTCGTATTAATATGATTAATCGAAACTGGACATATATGATATGTTCTGGGTGCACTATTATTCGTATTAATATGATTAATCGAAATTGGACATATATGATATGTTCTGGGTGTACTGTTATTGTGTGTGTTATGGCAGATTTGATATGATTCTGGAATTGCCAGGGGAGACCCCCCTTGGACCCCCTCCCCCCCCGTCGTAGCGCACGATGGTCGTGACCCCAATATTTGGTATATAGTTTTCTTTGATTATATATATTTTTTATGTGCTTATTGTGATATGCATGGTGCACAGTTATGGCCTTTTGACCCATAGGTTAGTGGTTTTGGTTTTGAAATATGGCTTGCATGTCGTGTCTTTCTATAAATTCTGATGTAACATTCTCTTCTCATCTAAATCCCCTCGAATGTAACTCGAGGTTTCTTTATGTCATGTAATAATCTGTAATCGATGAAGATGACAAGATGGAGAACACGATGGAAAGATGATGATGGAGAGGAGGCACATGCATGAGGAAGATCCAAGGGAGCTACTTATTTTAAGATCTTTTTCCACCTTAGATTGACCTTCAATCTTTCATTAGCTTGAAAAGATTAACAGTGGATTGGGCCATAACTGTGACACATTTTATTTTGCACTTTATTTATGCTTGTGTATGATATGATAAATAATGTGCATGTTTAATAAGATTAAAATTGGTGAGATCTAAATTAATTTATAAAATCCCTCAATAAATTATTAAGTCTAAATCAGATGTCTTCCAATGAATAACATTCAACAAGACCTTGATCAAAGGATATAGGTTTGCCAAAGCAAAGTACCCTATTTATCTAGGTAAGATGTGATAGGATAATTGTGGTATCCAAACTGTTAAAATCATTGGGCCCGACTTAACTAAGTTATCTCAATAGGATTGTGAACTTAGAGGCATAGAGTTTGGTGGGTACCATTAGATGGACTAGAAACAAATGTTGTTTACCAAACTATCCAAGAGTTATATATGATATAATTGACAAAGGGTTGTCTACCTAAATAATTGTGTTTTAAGAGATTAGCCAAAGCTAACTTAAGGCATAATGAAATATGGATCTTGGCTCACTAGAAAGATTTAATAGAAAATGCTTTCCGAATTAATGGTGAGGGCTATTAATTTGAATAAAATAGTGGGAGGTATATTTTGAATGTACTATTATCAATTACATAATATCAACTCTGCAATTTGACTTATTATTTTTTTGCACTTATAAATTGTAGATATCTGTGAGACCCCAGATTTTATGAATAAAGATTTAATTTTCTCGAAATATTTTTTTTTAATATTATGGTGTGGATTTGAGATAATGTTATAGTTGTGGGTAGTATTTATAAATTTTGAAAAGTATGCAAGTTGTTGTATAATATTCGATTGGTCGGGGAATATTCTTTTTATTGGGAAATATCCGCAATACTAATACAATCATTGGTGGACCCCGCAATGTAATTATTGTTGGATTGAGAAAACGATAAAAAAATATTTTATAAAATAACTACGAAAGTGTTACCGTTAAAATTGTTGAACTACTCGGTAGTAAAAATAAAGATAATACCCGTGGTTGCATAGTAGCACACGGTATTGATTATTGATGCTTACGTGATAAGTCACCATTATACTCAATTATTACTACGATAATTATAATTGCATTATATCTCACATATTATTGATTCAATTATTGTTACAATATCATCTCGCATAATATGATATATTATTAAATCAATAATTGAGCCCCCTCTTTCAGGAGCGAAAGTTATTCATATTATTATTTGCAATATTGACAATGTCTGATTAGAAGTTATAGTTCCAAAGAGAGGTTTGGTCACCTAATTGAATTGCGCGATAATAAGTGAGAAATCCTTATCTGAAGCCCCCCTTTTCAGGAGCGATCTTATTGTTAAATATTGTGAGTTATAATATTAATGATGAATAAGTTCGTGTTGATTAGAGATGAATTTTATAGTTAATGTGAGCGATAAATATGATAATATATTTATTACTTGAAAAATTAGAAATAATTTTGGAATAATTAATTACTAGAAATTATATTTTTTTTTTTTTATGGTAATTAGTGTTCAGTAATGTGAGCGATAAATATGAAATATTTTTATTAATTATAATTTTCCATTATAATATTTTATGGTAATAATATATGAAGTGATAATTAGAATGATTATATAATATATATTTTATTATATGATATTATATAGAATATTTAGGTTAATTATTTTAATTGATTATTGATATTGTGTAAGAAAAGAAAAGTCGGATATGAGATCCAAACCACGAATTGGGATTGTGATCAAGAGATGAGAATAATAATATTATATTATTATTATAATGATTTTACAAGACAATAATAATTATCTTTGTGTATATAAGAAGATAGATATTATTGAAAGCAACGACGATTGATTAGGTCATGCAGCATATTACCGCTTTGTGAAACCCTAATTATTAAACTCGGTTATGAGAAATGACCGAGTAGTATATGAAGTTTATGTGTATATGAAGTTCTTTGTGTACACGAATGCTCGGTAATTAGAAGAAAACCCTAATTACTATTTTTTTTATGCCGATAACTAGGACAAACCCTAATTATTACAACCCTAATCGGTTGAAGTTAGAGATCGTAATGACTGTGTTAGATCATACACAGATAATTAGAGAACCCTAATGGTCAATTAGGAAACCCCAATTGATAACGTTAAGAAACCCTAATTAGAAAACCCTAATTTTCTATAGAAAACCCTAATTTAAAATTATCGGGTTTAATTACGATGTTATTATATAAATGTTTTAAATTACCAAATGATAGAAATTAATTGGTAAATGGTAAGAATTATAATCTAATGGTTAAATATTACATTTAATGGCCTTTTACAAAAATGCCCTTGGAATTATATGTGAAATGACCAAAATACCCTTTTTATCATTTTAGTGTATTATTACTTACATTGTTGATGGGATCTTGCAACAAGGATGCCCAACATGCTTACCCTACATGCTATCAACTATCAAACAAGGGAATCATCCCACTTTAGCATCCAATGTATTTTAAAAAAAATTTATAAATTAAAGAAAAGGGAAAATGCATTATTTATGTCTTATTGCTACCACTTGTCCACAAAATCTAGCCACCTACCATATTCTAGAATTTACTTATGCTTCTATGTCATTACACCATCAATTATCATTATAATCATTTCGATTCAATTAATTTATGGATCAAGAGAGAGAAAAACACCATTTTTACACTAAAATTATAGCAAACACTTAGCTTTCATTCTCTCAAGCTTAAACCAACGTAAATTATCTGCCCATAAGCTCCTAATCAAAGCCCCATTCACAAATAACAAATCAAGCATCAAAAAAAAAAATCAAAAGCTTAAAAAGGTAAAAACCCTGAAATTTCCTTTTTTTTAAATCCTTGGATTAGATGTTAATTGATGCAATTGATTGTTAAAACATGTTGATTATAGAGTCTATTAATGATCCGGGTTGTAGATCATGATTCCATAACATTCAAAGTGCGGATTTGAAGATCTTTGAAAATTTGGAAATTTTCATTTCGTGATTTTGGGCAAATGTCGAGACTTATATCTCTTTGATTATTTCACGCTTTTTGTTGTTTAAAAGTTTTGTTAGGTGTAGCTTGTTATGTGGTCTTTAGATTCCAAAAGGAATCAAGTTCATATCTATTGTAGATCGGGATTTATAAGCGGTTAAAATGGGTTGGACCGGCATTGATTGGCCATTTATTTTTCAAACCGAGAAAATATTCTAAGTGTCCGAAAATATTTTTTTGGCAAATGTCGTGCCTTATATCTCGGTCATCTTTAATGTGTTTTGTGTTCTAAAGGTTGATATGTGTAGCTTGTTATGTGGTATTTAACCTCCAAAAAGAATCAGGTCCATATATATTACGGATTAAGAGTTATTTAAGGTCAAAGTGGGTTGATCAAGATTGACGTAAAAATTCTCAGCAAACCCACAATTTTCTAAGTGTTAATTTTTCCGACAAGGTTTGACCATACTTTAGATGCTTGATTTCTTGTTTTTATGATGATTTTAAGTGTTAGAGTTGTAGTCCTACATGTTGTCTACACCTTTGGAATTGATAGATCACATAAACGTTACACGATCATCAAGTTATAGAGGTCCAAAGTAGGCACTCTCGAATCGTTTCTTCGTGAAAACGACTTTGGTAGCTACTTTGATGGATTGATTTATCCCAGATCGATGTTTGTTTAGAGGTTATGATTATTGGAGATTGTAGTCCTTGTAATTCCTCTACAAGACCCAATTTATAGATTGTCCAAATTCGTTAAGATGAGAGAGTTATGCACGGTCAAAGTAGCCCACTCGGTTCTGCCTTATGAAGATCTTGGTAGGCTCAAGAACACCTATAGCGAATGGTTACCTGTCACTATAGGGGCCTTTAGCTGACGATTTTAATTATTTTAATTTCCGATTTTCCGAAATTAATTTAAAAATTAGAAAAATTAGATTTTAATTATTAAAAATACCAAATAAATTATGAAAAATTATTTTAAAGTCCGAAAAATAGTTTTTAACTATTTTGAGTATATTTCAAAAATATTTAGTATTTTGGAATATAAAAGGTATTTATTTATTTAATTATAATATTAAATAAATTATTTAAAAATAGTTTTAATTCATAAAAAAATTATTTTATGGTATAAGAAAATATTTTAAGTTATTTTCCATGACTTTTAATATTTTGTGATGAATTTCATTAATTAATTATATATTAATGATATTAAAGTTATTTAATGATTATATTAAATAATTTAGTTTAAAAATGATTTTAATATTATAAAAATCATTTTAAATGAAATTAAGGTATTTAAAAATATTTTAAGTTATAAAATATAACTTTTAATATTTAAAGGATAATTTCATTAATAATTTAATATTAATGATATTAAGATAATATTAATGATATTTAGTTTATTTAATAATTATTATTAAATAAATAGTTTAAAAATGGTTTTATTTATTTAAAAATCATTTAAAGAGGATATTAAGGATTTAAAATATTTTAAGTTATAATTAATGACTTTTAATATTTGGATGAATAGTACATTAATATTTATATATTAATGGTGATTATTTAAAATGATTTTAATTGTTTTAAAAATCATTTAAGGGTAATATAAATGTTTTAAAAAATAGTTTGAGTTATTATAAATAACTTTTATATTTTGGCAATGGTTTCATTAATAGTTTAATATAAATTAATGGAATTGTTTAATGTTTAAATCATCATTAATTATGATTCCGATGTTTGAAAGTTATATGGCCAAACTAGTCGACTTGAGAACAGGTTATGAAGTCCGAGATTTGATGAAGAGCACCCATAGTAGCAGCTTATATCACTATAAGCCCTTGAGTGATGATTTGATTTATTTTAAATTTTTCAATTTTCGGAAAATTGAAAATGATTAAAAGTAAAATGTCCGATATTTACTGAGATGTTGAGGTATAGAATAAGAGTCTTAGACTCAGTATTTACCCGATAAAAGTTGCTTTGCACGACATGCGACAACTATCGTCGAACCTATAATAGAAAGAAAAGACTTCTGTAAGAGCATGGGTGAGATATTTGAAAAATGTATAAAAGTATAGAATATGAACTAAAAGTATGATCACTGCGATTATGTGATGACGTGATTAGACTATGTGCTAACCGTAATTGACAGTACTATGTGTTATGATATATTGTTCTAATCGAACGAATGATCTGCTTATTGATAGGTTGTGATAAAGAGATAAAACCTAAGTTGAGATTTGTAATCAGCAAATCAGGCAAGTATCCTACCTTTGCATTTCCTTTATGCAATGGACATGAGTAAGAAGTTTTAGAATTATTCTATTCCTGTACAGATTATGTATGCTTTGATTATCAACATGTTAGCTCAGATATATATTCTGTTAAGTTGATTTCTAAATGGTTATACAAGTGTCCCCACTTGGATAATCATGGCATTTATTCACATGTTGATACACTTTTTCAATTACCCGTATATATATATGTTGAATTACATATTATTGTTGAGCAAGATTAAAAACCTTCGGGTTTGGAACCAGGCATGTATGAACATCCCGATAATGGGAAAATTTTTATGCGCTTCGGCGGACAAAGGGTGAGCGATGAATTTCGTTCAAGTTATGTAGTATTGATCAATACAGGGTACAACGGGGCTGATCACCCTCCGTGCCCGTAAGTTATGCCTATTTCTTATGGATGAATTTCTGCTAAACCTTTTCGAAAATGAAAAACCATGTTCATAGTATGTTTCTTAAACCCTATTCATGGGTGGAGCCTCATTTCAAGAATTTGAAAGAGAGTTGTTATGTGAATCTTTTATCAGTACGGATTACTTCACAACTTTTGCTTCGTTGTTGAAGTGTTATGTAAAGAGAATACTTATATTCTTTCAGCTTATATATATAATTGCTATTACTTGTTGGGCACTCAAATGCTCATCCTTGCTTAAATTAAATGTTTTCAGTTATGTATGAGCAACCTGAAGGCTCAGGCACGAACAAAGGAAAAGGAAAGCTGATCGAATAAGTGTGTATTATGAGTTAATGGTTATAGTTGCATTGGTATCTATTCAAGTATTGTAAGGAATGTATTTGAAGGTCTCGTACCTGGGAAGTAAACTTTGATGTATGTAAATTAAGTTTGAATGTAATATTACTATTGTATTATTCAGCTTATAGAAATGGTATCGTGAAGCACTAAGTTCGGGTTTCAAGTACCCGGATTCGGGGGCGTCACAGGTTGGTATCAAAGCTGTAGGTTATAAACGTTAGGAGTGCGAAACCTAGGTTATAACCTTAGTAGAATGGAGAACGAAAGTTAAGATAAATATTCAGTGAACCAGGAGACGAAGTACTCTGGTGAGGAGTTATAAGATATGATGAGTCGAAGAGATCCATCAAGTTTTAGTTGTACTAAATAAAATATTCCTTCATTTTACCGATGAATATATTTTATTTTTAAGATTAATGTTGTCTCGTTTATTGTGGTCATAGGATGGATGACGAAAGTCAAAGTAGTAATTCCTTGACCCAAGAGACGATGGACTCTAGCGAGGAGTACATGATAAAGAAGATGATAAGAGATTTGATAGTTAGGAACGATGACTTAAAGGTTAGAGTCGAGCAAGCGGAGGTAACGTAAATCGTACTCTCAAGATTTCCAAAGAAGATAAAGGACGCCGCTCACCGAAAGCATGAGATGGAGTTAAGCCGAAGAGTTACGAGGAGGTTGGAGCAGAGAGGGAGATATGAGATAGAGACGGTTGAAGGTTGAGATAGAAGCCAAAGACACCAGGATATATACCTTGGAGCAGGCTTTAGACATCTCCTTTATGCGATTCGATGCAGAGTGGATGGAGCAGCCTTTCGGCAGAGAAAGATAGGCGTTGATGAGAATTGAATAATTCATCGTCAAACAAAATAAGAGACAATGTATATAAAACTCTTGATTGATGTGTATATATACTATATGCTAATCAGGGTAACTTATGTATGTAGATGTCTGGTGGAAAAGATATGTGGAATAAGAAGGATCAGATCCATACCCCCGAGCTAATATCAAGGCCAACGGCTGAAATAGAAGCTTACCAGGAACCCAAATCGGACGAGGTGGCTATAGTGGAAAATGTAGTATCAGATCCAGAAATGGTGGATTTGTGAGATAGTGATTCGAGACACTAAAGTTGAAGTCGCCAAGCATCAACGGAGGTGCGAGATCCGGAGAACAAAGTTGCTACGCTGGAAAGGCTGTGGGAGATAGAGACGTTGCTTAATATCCAACTGCGTCAAACATTGCTGGAAACAATGAAAGAGCAGGATAAGCTCAAAATCCAAATTGACCAGATGGGAGCCTCAAGCAACACATCGTGTTCAGCTCCGAGAGATAAGGGAAAAAGAAAGGTAGAAGATCCTGACTTAGGAAAACCTGATAAGAAGAAAGGGAAGAAGATATGTTATATTTGCGGCCGTGAGGGACATACCTCTCCTCGTTGCCACAACTATAAGCAAGGTGGATGTTTTAATTGTGGAATGGAAGGACATCGAGCAAATGAATGTCCGAGAAGAAAGGCTTGGTAAATAAGTGGTATGGGTTATGTTGTGTTTATGTAATGTATGTGATAAGTAATGAATTTTTTTTTTTTAACTTTTATGTTGGTCAAAATTTTAAATCCCGACTTTCGTAGTCACAAAGGGATAGCTGTTGATTAAAACAAGATATGTCTTATGTAAATATTCGATAAATGAATATGAATCTAAGTTGAGAAATGAAACGAGTTTAATACATTAATCTTATGCAATAATGTTTAAAATGTAAAGGTATAATTTATGGTTTTATTTAACCAGATAATGCCGCCAATCCGTCAAACTCGAAACCAAAGGGTAGAAGAATCTACTAATGCTGGAGAACGACAGCCAGAACTGATGCAAAACTTTGCAAACATGATGGTTTCAAAGCTATGCAAACAGGAATACCAAATGCGAGGAACCAACCAGATAATCGTGGCGTAAATTCAAAGACTTCAAAGCAGTAGGACCACCAGAGTTCAGAGGATCAGCTGACCCTACAGAAGCCCAGACATGGGTGAATGAAATAGAAAAGGCGTTCATAATTGCTAGAGTAGATGAGGGGCAAAAGACCGCTTTTGCCACTTATATGATGATAAAGGGAGGCTAACTTTTGGTGGGAGGCAAATAAAACTCTAAAGGTGAGGAGAAGAAGAAATTGCTTGGGATAGGTTTAAGGATTTATTTTTCGAAAACTATCTCTCTGTTAGTATGCAGTCTAGAATGGAGGTAAAATTCCTAGTGTTAAAACAGGAAAACATGACTGTTGCGGAGTATGCCGCTAAGTTTAATGAGTTGGCTAGGTTTTCTCCACATCAAGTGAGTACAGAAGCTAGAAAGGCAAGGAGGTTTGAGCAGGGCTTAAAACCCTGGCTCTACAATAAGGTGGCAGTACTGCAAATAGATACTTTTACAGCACTCATGGAAAAGGCTATCATAGCTGAACAGGGAAGTGAGGCCATGAGCCTCTACAACAAAGAGAAAAAGAACAAGAGCAAGTCAGGAGGAGCAGTGAAGATAGAAAGTAGTAGTGGGAATCGGGGGAGAAGAGAAGAGGATAAGGAATTTTTAGGAATGTTCAAGTGAAAGAGGAAGGTACAAAGAAGCAGGTGGTGCAAGAAGGCAAGAATCATGGAAAGAATCACTCTGGCGAGTGTCTAAAGGGTAAGTTCGCGTGCTTTAAGTGCGGGCAAGAGGGTCATATCTCTCCCAACTGCCCCAACTCAAGGAAGATCAGTGGATGCTTCATGTGCGGATCGACTGAGCATCAGGTGAAGAACTGTCCAAAGAGGGGAATGGAGGCAGGAAACATAACCACCGGGAGAAATAGTGGTTCTTTAGCAACAACAGGACCACACTCAACCAGTACCCCAACGTTAGCAACTCCGAGGGTCTACAACATGACGGTCCAGGATACATTGGCAGCTGGGAACAGAACTCCAGGTGCTATGTGAATCACTTATATATCTTATATGTTTTCCTATATATATATATATATATATATAAGTGATTTTATAAAGAAATTTTGAGTTCTTTTAGAAATCAAATTTCTGCCTAATCAGAGTATTGTGAAGAATAGTTAAAGATCAGTTCGATCAAGTATGATCGAGGTCTACGTGCAATGATTATATGTGCTATGTACCCTTATGCTTATGAGTTTTAGAGCGGTGATTCCGGGGACGGAATCCTTATAAGGGAGGGTGAATGTAATAACCAGAGATTTCCTAAATAAAATAATTAAGAAATTTTGCGTATAAATTTTTTTTATTTATTTAATGACGAGAATAAGTGTCTAGTAATGTGAACGATAAATATGAATATATTTATTACTTGAAAAATTAGAAATAATTTTGGAATAATTAATTACTACAAATTATATTTTATGGTAATTAATTTCTGTAAGCAGAAATGTTTTTATTAATTATTTTTCCATTATAACATGATTGGAAATAATATATGAAGTGATAATTAGAACTTATATAATAAATATTTTATTATATGATTTATTTAGAATATTTAGGTTAATTATTTTAACTTGATTATTGATGTCAGAAAAGAAAGAGAAGTCGATATGAGATCCAAACCTCGAATTGGGATTGTGATCAAGAGATGAGAATAATAATATTATATTATTATTATAATGATTTTACAAAGACAATAATTATGTAATGTATATATGTGACAGTAATATCGAAAGAAACGATGACGGTCAATTAGGTCATAAAGATATTACCGCGTCGTCAGAAAACCCTAATTATTAAACTCGGTTATGAGAAATGACCGAGTAGTATATGAAGTTTCTGTATATGAAGTTATCGTGTATACACGAATGCCTGTAATTAGAAGAAAAACCCTAATTACTATTTTTTTACCGATAACTGCAGACAAACCCTAATTATTACAACCCTAATCGGTTGAAGTTAGAGATCATAATGACCGTGTTAGATCATACACGAGATAATTAGAGAACCCTAATGGTCAATTAGGAAACCCTAATTGATAATTGAGAAACTAATTAGAAAACCCTAATTAGAAAACCCTAATTTAAAATTATCGGGTTTAATTACGATGTTATTATATAAATGTTTTAAATTACCAAATGATAGAAATTAATTGGTAAATGGTAAGAATTATAATCTAATGGTTAAATATTACATTTAATGGCCTTTTACAAAAATGCCCTTTGAATTATATGTGAAATGACCAAAATACCCTTTTGTCATTTTAGTGTATTATTACTTACATTGTTGATGGGATCTTGCAACAAGGATGCCCAACATGCTTACCCTACATGCTATCAACTATCAAACAAGGAATCATCCCACTTTAGCATCCAATGTATTTAATTTTTTTTTTTATAAATTAAAGAAAAGGAAAATGCATTATTTATGTCTTATTGCTACCACTTGTCCACAAAATCTAGCCACCAACCATATTCTAGAATTTACTTATGCTTCTATGTCATTACACCATCAATTATCATTATAATCATTGATTGATTCAATCAATTCTATAAATTAGAGAGATTAAACTCATTTTACACTAAAATTATAGCAAACACCTTAGCTTTACTCTCTCAAGCTCTTACCAACGAAATTATCTTGCCCATAAGCTCCTAATCAAAGCCCCATTCATCACAAACAACAAATCAAGCATCAAAAAAAAAATCAAAATCAAGCTAAAAGGTATAAATTCCCTAATTTTGAAATCCTTCGATTCGATGTTAATTGATGCAATTGATTGTTTAAAGTAGTAAAACATGTTGAGTCTATTAATGTTCTGGGTTGTAAAATGTTGAACCCATAACATCAAAGTGCTCTAATTTGAAGATTTGAAAAGTTGGAAAATTTTCAGATTTCGTGATTTTTGGGCAAATGTCGAGACTTATAACTCTTCGTGATTATTTACCGCTTTTTTGTTGTTTAAAAGTTGTTAGGTGTAGCTTGTTATGTGGTCTTTTAATTCCAAAAGGAATCAAGTTCATATCTATTGTAGATCGGGATTTATAAGCGGTCAAAGTGGGTTGACCCAAGATTCGACCTATTGCTTTTTCAAACCCGTAAAATATTCTAAGTGTCCGTAAAATATTTTTTGGCAAATGTCGCCTTATATCTCGGTCATATTTAATGTGTTTTGTGTTCTAAAGGTTGATATGTGTAGCTTGTTATGTGGTATTTAACCTCCAAAAGAATCAGTCCATATATATTACGGATTAAGAGTTATTTAAGGTCAAAGTGGGTCGACTTAAGATTGACCGTAAAAATTCAAGCAACCCCACAATTTTCTAAGTGTTAATTTTTTTCCGACAAGGTTTGACCATACTTTAGATGCTTGATTTCTTGTTTTTATGATGATTTTAAGTGTTAGAGTTGTAGTCCTACATGTTGTCTACACAATCGGAATTGATAGATCACATACGCGTTACACGATCATCAAGTTATAGAGGTCCAAAGTAGTAAGACCTCGAATCGTTTCTTCGTGAAGAAACGACTTTGGTAGCTACTTTGATGGCTGATTTATCCCAGATCTCGATGTTTGTTTAGAGGTTATGATTATTGGAGATTGTAGTCCTGTAATTCCTCTACAAGACCCAATTTATAGATTGTCCAAATTCGTTAAGATGAGAGAGTTATTCACGGCCAAAGTAGGCCACCTTGCCTCGCCTTTTATGAAGATCTTGGTAGGCTCAAGAACACCTATATGACGGTTGCCTGTCACTATAGGGGCCTTTAGCTGACGATTTTAATTATTTTAATTTACGATTTTCAAAAATTAATTTAAAAATTAGAAAAATTAGATTTTAATTATTAAAAATACCAAATAAATTATGAAAAATTATTTTAAAGTCCTAAAAATAGTTTTTAACTATTTTGAGTATATTTCAAAAATATTTAGTATTTTTGGAATATAAAAGGTATTTATTTATTTAATTATAATATTAAATAAATTATTTAAAAATAGTTTTAATTATTGAAAAAATAGTTTTATGGTATAAGAAAATATTTTAAGTTATTTTCCATGACTTTTAATATTTTGTGATGAATTTCATTAATTAATTATATATTAATGATATTAAAGTTATTTAATGATTATATTAAATAATTTAGTTTAAAAATGATTTTAATATTATAAAAATCATTTTAAATGAAATTAAGGTATTTAAAAATATTTTAAGTTATAAAATATAACTTTTAATATTTAAAGGATAATTTCATTAATAATTTAATATTAATGATATTAAGATAATATTAATGATATTTAGTTTATTTAATAATTATTATTAAATAAATAGTTTAAAAATGGTTTTATTTATTTAAAAATCATTTAAAGAGGATATTAAGGATTTAAAAATATTTTAAGTTATAATTAATGACTTTTAATATTTGATGAATAGTACATTAATATTTATATATTAATGGTGATTATTTAAAATGATTTTAATTGTTTTAAAAATCATTTAAGGGTAATATAAATGTTTTAAAAATAGTTTGAGTTATTATAAATAACTTTTATATTTTGGCAATGGTTTCATTAATAGTTTAATATAAATTAATGGAATTGTTTAATGTTTAAATCATTTAATTATGATTCCGATGTTTGAAAGTTATATCCCGGCCAAACTAAATTTGACTTGAGAACAGGTTATGAAGTCCGTGGATTTGATGAAGAGCACCCATAGTAATAAGTTATATCACTATAAGCCCTCGAGTGTGATGATTTGATTTATTTTAAATTTTTCAATTTTCGGAAAATTGAAAATGATTAAAAGTAAAATGTCCGATATTTACAGATGTTGAGGTATAGAATAAGAGTCTTAGACTCAAGATTTACCCGATAAAGTCGCTTTTCAGACGTCTAACAACCGCTATCGAACCCTATAATAGAAAGAAAAGACTTCGTAAGAGCATGGGTGAGATATTTGAAAAATGTATAAAAGTATAGAATATGAACTAAAAGTATGATCACCGCGATTATGTGATGACGTGATTAGACTATGTCTTGGTCGTAATCAGAATCGACAAAGATTATGTGTTATGATATATTGTTCTAATCGAACTAATGATCCGCTTATTGATAGGTTGTGATAAAGAGATAAAACCTAAGTTGAGATTTGTAATCAAAGAAATCAAAAAGTATCCTACCTTTGCATTTCCTTTATGCAATGGACATGAGTAAGAAGTTTTAGAATTATTCTATTTCTGCACAGATTATGTATGCTTTGATTATCAACATGTTAACTCTCGGATATATATTTTGTTAAGTTGATTTTTAAATGGTTATACAAGTGTCCCCACTTGGATAATCATGGCATTTATTCACATGTTGATACACTTTTTCAATTACCCGTATATATATATATGTTGAATTACATATTATTGTTGAAAGCAAGATTAAAACCTTCGGGTTTGGAACCGGCATGTATGAACATCCCGATAATGGGAAAATTTTTATGCGCTCTACGGACAAAGGGTGAGCGATGAATTTCGTTCAAGTTATGTAGTGATTGATCAATACAGGTACAACGGGTGATCACCCTCCGTGCTAAGTAAGTTATGCCGGTTTATGGATGAATTTCGCTAAACCTTTTCGAAAATGAAAACCATGTTCATAGTATGTTTCTTAAACCCTATTCATGGGTGGAGCCTCATTTCAAGAATTTGAAAGAGAGTTGTTATGTGAATCTTTTATCAGTACGGATTACTTCACAACTTTTGCTTCGTTGTTGAAGTGTTATGTAAAGAGAATACTTATATTCTTTCAGATTATATATATAATTGCTATTATCATTGGGCACTCAAATGCTCATCCTTGCTTAAATTAAATGTTTTCGAGTTATGTATGAGAGCAACCCAAGGCTCGTGCACCTAACAAAGGAAAAGGAAAGTCGATCGAATAAGTGTGTATTATGAGTTAATGGTTATAGTTGCATTGGTATCTATTCAAGTATTGTAAGGAATGTATTTGAAGGTCTCAGCACTGGAAGTAAACTTTGATGTATGTAAATTAAGTTTGAATGTAATATTACTATTGTATTATTCAGCTTATAGAAATGGTATCGTGAAGCACTGAGTTCGGGTTTCAAGTACCCGGATTCGGGGCGCCACAAAGTTGGTATCAAAGTCAGAGGTTATAAACGTTAGAGTGCTGAAAACCTAGGTTATAACCTTAGTAGAATGGAGAACGAAAGTTAAGATAAATATTCGGTGAACCAGAGACGAAGTACTCGGTGAGGAGTTATAAGATATGATGAGTCAAGAGATCCATCAAGTTTTAGTTGTACTAAATAAAATATTCCTTCATTTTACCGATGAATATATTTTATTTCTAAGATTAATGTTGTCTCGCTTATTGTGGTCATAGGATGGATGACGAAAGTCAAAGTAGTAATTCCTTGACCCAAGAGACGGCGGACTCTAGCGAGGAGTACATGCAGAAAGAAGATGATAAGAGATTTGATAGTTAGGAACGATGACTTAAAGGTTAGAGTCGAGCAAATGGAGGTAACGTAAATCGCATTCTCAAGATTTCAAAGAAGAGAAGATAAGGACGCTTCACCGAAAGCATGTATGGAGTTAGCCGAAGTTACGAGGGAGGTTGGAGCAGAGGGAGATATGACAGACAGGTTGAAGGTTGAGATAGAAGCCAAAGACACCAGATATATACCTTTGGCAAAGCTTTAGACATCTCCTTTATGCGATTCGATGCAGAGTGGATGGAGCAGCCTTTCGGCAGAGAAAGATAGGCGTTGATGAGAATTGAATAATTCATCGTCAAACAAAATAAGAGACAATGTATATAAAACTCTTGATTGCTGTGTATATATACTATATGCTAATCAGGGTAACTTATGTATGTAGATGTCTGGTGGAAAAGATATGTGGAATAAGAAGGATCAGGTCCATACCCCCGAGCTAATATCAAGGCCAACAGCTGAAATATAAGCTTACCAGGAACCCAAATCAGACGAGGTGGCTATAGTGGAAAATGTAGTATCAGATCCAGAAATGGTGGATTTGACAGATAGTGATTCAGACACTAAAGTTGAAGCTGCTCAAGCATCAACGGAGGTGCAGGATCTGGAGAACAAAGTTGCTACGCTGGAAAGGCTGTGGGAGATAGAGACGTTGCTTAATATCCAACTGCGTCAAGCATTGCTGGAAACAATGAAAGAGCAGGATAAGCTCAAAATCCAAATTGACCAGATGGGAGCCTCAAGCAACACATCGTGTTCAGCTCCGAGAGATAAGGGAAAAAGAAAGGTAGAAGATCCTGACTTAGAAAACCCGATAAGAAGAAAGGAAGAAGAAGATATGTTATATTTTGGTAGTGAGGGACATACCTCTCCTCGCTCGCCACAACTATAAGCAAGGTGGATGTTTTAATTGTGGAATGGAAGGACATCGAGCAAATGAATGTCCGAGAAGAAAGGCTTGGTAAATAAGTGGTATGGGTTATGTTGTGTTTATGTAATGTGTGTGATAAGTAATGAACTTTTTTTTTTAACTTTTATGTTGGTCAAAATTTTAAATCCCGACTTTCGTAGTCACAAAGGGATAGCTGTTGATTAAAACAGTATGTGCTATGTAAATATTCGATAAATGAATATGAATCTAAGTTGAGAAATGAAACGAGTTTAATACATTAATCTTATGCAATAATGTTTAAAATGTAAAGGTATAATTTATGGTTTTATTTAACCAGATAATGCCGCCAATCCGTCGAACTCGAAACCAAAGGGTAGAAGAATCTACTAATGCTGGAGAACGACAAACATAACTGATGCAAAACTTTGCAAACATGATGGTTTCAAAGCTATGCAAACAGGAATACCAAATTGCAGGAACCAACCAGATAATCGTCATGTAAATTCAAAGACTTCAAAAAAAGAGGACCACGAGTTCGGAGGATCACCGACCCATGTAAGCCTGTATATGGGTGAATGAAATAGAAAAGGCGCTCATAATTGCTAGAGTGAGATGAGGGCAAAAGACCGCTTTTGCCACTTATATGATAAAAGGGAGGCTAACTTTTGGTGGGAGGCAAATAAACTCGAAAGCAGAGAAGAAGAAATTACTTGGGATAGGTTTAAGGATTTATTTTTCAAAACTATCTCTCTGTTAGTATGCGAGTCTAGAATGGAGGTAAAATTTCTAGAGTTAAAACAGAAAATATGACTGCTATGAGTATGCCGCTAAGTTTAATGAGTTGGCTAGGTTTGCTCCACATCAAGTGAGTACATGTGTTAGAAAGGCAAGGAGGTTTGAGCGGGCTTAAAACCCCGGCTCTCTACATAAGGTGGCAAGATCGCAAATAGATACTTTTTTACAAAGACTCATGGAAAAGGCTATCATAGTTGATCAGGAAGTGAGGCCATGAGCCTCTACAACAAGGAGAGAAAAGAACAAGAGCAAGTCAGAGGAGCGGTGAAGATAGAAAGTAGTAGTGGGAATCGGGGTGAGAAGAGGATAAGGAATTTTTCAGTGGAATGTTCAAGTGAAGCAGAAGGTATGAAGAAGTGATAAAGGCAAAGGCAAGAATCATGGAAAGAATCACTCTGGCGCGAGTGTCTAAAGGGTAAGTTCGCGTGCTTTTTAAGTGCAAGGGCAAGAGGGTCATATCTCTCCCAACCGCCCCAACTCAAGGAAGATCAATGGATGCTTCATGTGCGGATCGATCGAGCATCAAGTGAAGAATCGGCCCAAAGAGGGAATGGGAGCGTGAAACATAACCACCGGAAGAAATAGTGGTTCTTTAGCAACAACAGACCACACTCAACCAAGACCCCAACGTTAAGAACTCCGAGGGTCTACAACATGACTCGGTCCAGTGATACATTGGTAAAATGGGAATGTAACTCCAGTGCTATGTGAATCACTTATATATCTTATATGTTTTCCTATATATATATATATATATATATAGTAAGTGATTTTATAAAGAAATTTTGAGTTCTTTTAGAAATCAAATTTCGCCTAATCGTAGTATTGTGAAGAATAAGAAGATCGCCTCGATCAAGTATGATCGAGGTCTACGGCAATGATTATACGTGCTATGTACCCTTATGCTTATGAAGTTTTAGAGCGGTGATTCCGGGGACTAATCCTTATAAGGGAGGGTGAATGTAATAACCGAGATTTCCTAAATAAAATAATTAAGAAATTTTATGATAAATTTTTTTTTTTTTATTTAATGACGAGAATAAGTGTTCTAGTAATGTGAACGATAAATATGAATATATTTATTACTTGAAAAATTAGAAATAATTTTGGAATAATTAATTACTACAAATTATATTTTATGGTAATTAATTTCAGAAGCGTAAATGTTTTTATTAATTATTTTTCCATGATAACATGATTGGAAATAATATATGAAGTGATAATTAGAACTTATATAATATATATTTTATTATATGAATTATTCGTAATATTTTTAAATCAAGTATTATATTGATGTCATGCGAAAGAAAAGTCGTATGAGATCCAAACCTCGAATTGGGATTGTGATCAAGAGATGAGAATAATAATATTATATTATTATTATAATGATTTTACAAAGACAATAATTATGTAATCGTGTGTATATGTGACAGATATTATCGAAAGAAACGATTTTTACCAATTAGGTCATAAAGATATTACCGCGTCAGTAAAACCCTAATTATTAAACTCGCTTATGAGAAATGACCGAGTAGTATATGAAGTTTATCGTATATGAAGTTATCTGTGGTACACGTAATGCTCTGTGAATTAGAAGAAAAACCCTAATTACTATTTTTTTACCGATAACTCAGACAAACCCTAATTATTACAAACCCTAATCGGTTGAAGTTAGAGATCGTAATGACTGTGTTAGATCATACATAGATAATTAGAGAACCCTAATGGTCAATTAGGAAACCCTAATTGATAACGTTAAGAAACCCTAATCAGAAAACCCTAATTTTCTATAGAAAACCCTAATTTAAAATTATCTGGTTTAATTACTTATGTTATTATATAAATGTTTTAAATTACCAAATGATAGAAATTAATTGGTAAATGGTAAGAATTATAATCTAATGGTTAAATATTACATTTAATGGCCTTTTACAAAAATGCCCTTGAATTATATGTGAAATGACCAAAATACCCTTTTTGTCATTTTAGTGTATTATTACTTACATTGTTGATGGGATCTTGCAACAAGGATGCCCAACATGCTTACCCTACATGCTATCAACTATCAAACAAGGAATCATCCCACTTTAGCATCCAATGTATTTAAAAAAAATTTTTTTATAAATTAAAAAAAAGGAAAATGCATTATTTATGTCTTATTGCTACCACTTGTCCACAAAATCCAGCCAATCCATCTAGAAATCACCTATAATATGTCAGTATTACCATCAAATCACCATTATAATCATTTCATGCATTATTTTATGGATCCAAGAGAGAGAAATGCACCATTTTTGGCCTATTTATTCACAAGCACTTAGCTTCATTCTCCCAAGCTTAAACCTCACGTAAATTCTTCTTAATATATCACCATAAACAAGCCCCATTCACACCAATAACAAATCAAGATCTAAAAATCGTAATCAAAGCTTAAAAAGGTATAAACCCTAATTTTGATTTTTTTTAAACTTTTGGTGTTAGATGTTATGTTTAAATGTTAAAACATGTTGATTATAGTGTCTAAGGATGATCCGGGTTGCTTGATGTTGATTCCATAACATTCAAAAGCTCTGATTTGAAGATCTTCAAAATTTGGAAATTTTTATTTTCGTGTTTCGACAACAAATGTCGAGGCTATAACTCTTTGGTCGATCACGAGGTTTGTTGTTTAAAAGTTTTATACGTAGTAGCTCGATATGTGGTCTTTAATCTCCAAAAGGAATCAAGTTCATAGATATTGTAGATCGGGATTTATAAGCGGTCAAAGTGGGTTGACCTAAGATCGACCTACTGTTTTTCAAACCCGTAAAATATTCTAAGTGTCCGTAAAATATTTTTTGGCAAATGTCGTGCCTTATATCTCTGGCCATCTTTAATGTGTTTTGTGTTCTAAAGGTTGATATGTGTAGCTTGTTATGTGGTATTTAACCTCCAAAAAGAATCAGTCCATATATATTACGGATTAAGAGTTATTTAAGGTCAAAGTGGGTCGATTAAGATTGACTTAAAAAAATTCGGGCAACCTTAATTTTCTAAGTGTTAATTTTTTTCGACAAGGTTTGACCATACTTTAGATGCTTGATTTCTTGTTTTTATGATGATTTTAAGTGTTAGAGTTGTAGTCCTACATGTTGTCTACAATAATCGGAATTGATAGATCACATAAACGCTACACCATCATCAAGTTATAGAGGTCCAAAGTAGGCACCTCGAATCGTTTCTTCGTGAAGAAGAATGCCTTTGGTAGCTACTTTGATGATTGATTTATCCCAGAGATCGAGGTTTGTTTAGAGGTTATGATTATTGGAGATTGTAGTCCTGTAATTCCTCTACAAGACCCAATTTATAGATTGTCCAAATTGCTAAGATGAGAGAGTTATTCACTACCAAAGAAAGCTCACCTTGGCTCGCTTTTATGAAGATCTCTGGGTAGGCTCAAGAACACCTATATATTTATTGCTTCTGCTCACTATAGGGGCCTTTAGCTTACAGCTTTTAATTATTTTAATTTTCGATTTTCCGTAAAATTAATTTAAAAATTAGAAAAATTAGTTTTTAATTATTAAAAATACCAAATAAATTATGAAAAATTATTTTAAAGTCCTAAAAATAGTTTTTAACTATTTTGAGTATATTTCAAAAATATTTAGTATTTTTGAATATAAAAGGTATTTATTTATTTAATTATAATATTAAATAAATTATTTAAAATAGTTTTAATTCATGAAAAATCATGAAAAATTATTTTATGGTATAAGAAAATATTTTAAGTTATTTTCCATGACTTTTAATATTTTGTGATGAATTTCATTAATTAATTATATATTAATGATATTAAAGTTATTTAATGATTATATTAAATAATTTAGTTTAAAAATGATTTTAATATTATAAAAATCATTTTAAATGAAATTAAGGTATTTAAAAATATTTTAAGTTATAAAATATAACTTTTAATATTTAAAGGATAATTTCATTAATAATTTAATATTAATGATATTAAGATAATATTAATGATATTTAGTTTATTTAATAATTATTATTAAATAAATAGTTTAAAAATGGTTTTATTTATTTAAAAATCATTTAAAGAGGATATTAAGGATTTAAAAATATTTTAAGTTATAATTAATGACTTTTAATATTTGATGAATAGTACATTAATATTTATATATTAATGGTGATTATTTAAAATGATTTTAATTGTTTTAAAAATCATTTAAGGATAATATAAATGTTTTAAAAATAGTTTGAGTTATTATAAATAACTTTTATATTTTGGCAATGGTTTCATTAATAGTTTAATATAAATTAATGGAATTGTTTAATGTTTAAATCATTTAATTATGATTCCGATGTTCGAAAGTTATATTTACCAAACTAGTTGATTTCGAGAACCTAAGTTATGAAGTCCAGATTTGATGAAGAGCACCCATAGTAATAAAGCTTATATCACTATAAGCCCTCGAGTGATGATTTGATTTATTTTAAATTTTTCAATTTCGAAAATTCAAAATGATTAAAAGTAAAATGTCCGATATTTATGTATGTGGAGGTATAGAATAAGAGTCTTAGACTCAAGATTTACCCGATAAAGTCAGTTTCAGAAGACGCCGACAACCCGCCGTAATTCTATAATAATAGAAAGAAAAGACTTCAGAAGAGCATGGGTGAGATATTTGAAAAATGTATAAAAGTATAGAAATGAACTAAAAGTATGATCACCGCGATTATGTGATGACGTGATTAGACTATGTGTCAATCAGAATCGACAAAGATTATGTGTTATGATATATTGTTCTAATCGAACTAATGATCCGCTTATCGATAGGTTGTGATAAAGAGATAAGACCTAAGTTGAGATTTGTAATCAAGAAATCAAAAGTATCCTACCTTTGCATTTCCTTTATGCAATGGACATGAGTAAGAAGTTTCGTAATTATTCTATTCCCGCATGATTTTGTATGCTTTGATTATCAACATGTTAGCTCGATATATATTCTCGTTAAGTTGATTTCTAAATGGTTATACAAGTGTCCCCACACTGGATAATCATGGCATTTATTCACATGTTGATACACTTTTTCAATTACCCGTATATATATATGTTGAATTACATATTATTGTCGAGCAAGATTAAAACCTTCGGGTTTGGAACCGTGCATGTATGAACATCCCGATAATGGAAAATTTTTTTGCGCTTTCACGGACAAAGGGTGAGCGATGAATTTCGCTCAAGTTATGTAAGTATTGATCAATACAGGTACAACGGGTCGATCACCCTCCGCGTTCGTAGTAAGTTATGCTTTATTATGGATGAATTTCGCTAAACCTTTTCAAAATGAAAACCATGTTCATAAGATGTTTCTTAAACCCTATTCATGGGTGGAGCCTCATTTCAAGAATTTGAAAGAGAGTTGTTATGTGAATCTTTTATCAAGACGGATTACTTCACAACTTTTGCTTCGTTGTTGAAGTGTTATGTAAAGAGAATACTTATATTCTTTCAAATTATATATATAATTGCTATTATTGTTGGGCACTCAAATGCTCATCCTGCTTAAATTAAATGTTTTCAATTATGTATATGAGCAATTCAAGGCTCAGTGCACTAACAAAGGAAAAGGAAAGTCGATCGAATAAGTGTGTATTATGAGTTAATGGGTTATAACAGACAATGGTATCTATTCAAGTATTGTAAGGAATGTATTTGAAGGTCTCAGACGGGAAGTAAACTTTGATGTATGTAAATTAAGTTTGAATGTAATATTACTATTGTATTATTATTTATAGAAATGGTATTCAAATTTTATAGAAATGGTATCTGGAATAACTGTCATGTGGATTACCACATGCATGGTGAATGATCCTTCGTATTCATTCCTTATTAAATTGTGGAAATGATTTGTCTACGTGGATTACCGTATGGCGGACGAAAATCCATTTGCAGTTTCATATATTCTATTATACTCAGTTGGTTAAAGTTTTGACTTCTATACTCCATGAAATTAGTGGAATATCCTTGATATTTGCGTTTCATCCAGTATCTTTTCATGGAAATATTCTTCTGAGCATTCTTGAATTTTACTCCACAAAGAAGTATCATGTTGACAATTTGGACGTTATTGGTTCCTGGATAAATTAATTCTTGAACTTGTATTATTGAATTCTTATATCATTGTCATCATCCTCATGTTTATATTATGTTGAAAGTCATACGTGGCACGTGTATTGCATAGATAGACTTGGTATGATTATGACGAGTGGATTATTGATTGTAATCATGACCGTAATATTACAAATGATGTGGAAAAAGTCCTCATCGCCCGCATCGCATTGATGGATGAGTTGTTGGCATGATCATGACCATTGATGAATACACGAATATCCTTGGCACAGAGTGCATGGATAATTTGTGGTCGTGATACTAATGAATATCCTTGGCCGTAGTGCAGGGATGATGTGGATTATTTATTAAGCTGAGTCTCAGTGATAAAAAGTAATGAAAAATGTGAGACCCCAGATTTTATGAATAAAGATTTTATTTTCTCGAAATATTTTTTTGAATATTATGGTGTGGATTTTATATAATGTTATAGTTGTGGGTAATATTTACAAATTTTGCAAAGTATGCAAGTTGTCATAAAATATTCGATTGGTCGGGAAATATCCTTACGACGGTACAATCATTGGTGGACCCTGCAAAGGAATTATTGTCGGATTGAGAAAATTACAAAAATACTTTATGAAAATAATGGCGAAAGTTTTACCGTTAATACTGTTGAACTACTCGGTAGTAAAAGTACAGTAATACGCGTGGTTGCATAGTAGCACACAGTATTAATTATTGATGCTTACGTGATAAGTCACTCAGTTTTGTTGGTATTATTAATGTAATAATATAGAAAATCTTTTTATATAAAACAGAATACTTTTATAAAGTTATTCTATAAATAGAATATATTATATTCTATTATGCATAGTGTTGCATAGTGTTTTGTATAGTAAAATTTTTTTATATAAAACATAATACTTTTATAAAGTTATCTGTTTTATTAGACAATAATTAGAATATATTATATTTTATTATGCATAGTGTTTGCATAGTGCCTGCATAGTAAAATCTTTTATAAAGTTATTCATTTTATTAGATTATAAATAGAATATATTATATTTTATTTAAAAGATTTTGCTTTAAATATGGACCGTTCATGAGTTAGTTACTATACAGTCTATTTTTCTATAAATAGAAGTTCATTCCTTCATTATTTTCTTACGAATTCACTGAAACTCTAGAGAGATAAACTATAGAGAGAAAGAAGAAAGTATTTACGCTACTTCACTACTTATATATCCAAGACTCTTCTTCTTAAGGTAGGGAATATTATTTGTTGTACTAAGTAATGGGTCTTATTCTTTTGTATTCATGAAGAGAACTTATGTTATTCCATTCTTTATTATTCTGCATTGGAATAACTTTGATATCATGAGCTACCCTATACTTGGTGAAATTCTTACGTTATTCCATTCTTTATTATTATGTTGGAATAACTGACTTTTTGCAAAATCTTTGCATACATGGTGAAATTCTTCTAATATTCCATTCTTTATTATTCATTTGAATATCCCATCTGTTTTCTTATGGGACACTGGTTCCATTATTTATTATTCATTGGAATATCACCGTCGCATTGTGAATTTACTTTGACCGTTCCATTTTTTTAGTCTGTTGGAATAACATGTCTATGCGAAGTACCGCATGCATGGTGATTTCTTTTGTTATTCCATTCTTTATTATACTCAGTTGGTTAAAGTTTTGACTTCTATACTCTATTAAATTAGTGGAATATCCTTGATATTTGCGCTTCATCCAGTATCTTTTCATGGAAATATTCTTCTGAGCATTCTTGAATTTTACTCTACAAAGCAGTATCATGTTGACAATTTGGACGTTATCAGTTCATAGATAAATTAATTCTTAAACTTGTTTTATTGAATTCTTATATCATTGTCATCATCCTCATGTTTATTTTTTTGAAAGTCATATGTGGCCTGTAGTGCATAGATGGACTTGGTATGATTATGACCGAGGATTATTCGGTATAATCATATAGTAGTAATGTTACAAATGATGTGGAAAAAGTCCTCATTGGCTCAGTAGTGCATTGATGGATGCTTTTTGGTATGATTATGGCTATGAATTCTCTTTGGTAGTAGTGCAAAGATGAATTGTTTTTATGGCATGATCGGGGACCGATTGATGAAAAACATGATTATCTTTAGCCGTAGTGCATGGATAATTCATGGTCGTGATACTAAAGAATATCCTTGGCCTGTAGTGCAGGGATGATTTGATGATGTGGATTATTTATTAAGCTGAGTCTCAGCGATAAAAGTGATGAAAAACCTTTTAAATCATAGAAGATAGTAGATTTTATTCCCTACTTGACTCTTCTAATAGATTGTTTGTTCCGCTGCAGTTAAACTTGATAGTTATTATATTTTATCAGTTTAACACTGTTGAAGGCTAACGATAAATTATTCTGCATTATCTTAGTCATAATATTTCTTACTGGGCTAGTTGAGCTCACCCTTTCTTTCACTGTTCTCTTCAGGAAATGTGAATATAGCTGGAACGAGTCGGAGAATGGAGTGATGGTCCTAGATGGTGCATTAATAGTCATCACTATTCTATGAAAAACTGTGATAATAATTGTAATGAGGACTCCTTTTGAGTTTGTATACTCTCTAGTAGACAATATTTGTATTCAAACTCACAGTTTATGTTTTGTCGTATTGTACACGACAGTTGTATTATTAAGGTGTATTTGAATTCTGTACCATGTATCTGGCAACTCAAGATGGGTGATGTATACCTAATTTTGGGGGCGTCACAGTTGGTATCAAAGCTTAGGGATATGATCCCTGACTTAGATGTGAGACAAGAACTAGGAGGGGAGAGGCGGGGAATTCTTTCGCTAGTATGACCTACCTAAGTTTATTTGATATTTAATTGGTCGGTCAGAGTATAGAGATAATATGTGATATGTTAATTAACCCTTTTTTGTGACAGTATTTGAAAATGGCATCTGAAAATGTTGAGATAAGCAATGGAGCACAGGAGACTGTTCATTCTCCACAGATCAATAATCAGGACAATGTGCAAACATGATGACGATAATCCTCCTGTAAACAATAACAACGATCAATCGATTTGAACGACAGACGCGTTAGGGAGCTTTTAGAATTCATGCAACATCAGGCGAAGACGGCTCCTTTTCATAATGCAAGAGGAAACAATGGCAACCCACGGTTGGTCATCGCTAAGCAATTCAAGGAGCTGGGACCACCGAAGTTTTTGGGAAAGCCAGAACCACTTAAGGCGGAGACGTGGTTAAATCAGATCACCAAGATATTTGATGTCTTGGGATGCTCCGAGGAGCAAAAGGTTCCTTTTGCCACCTTTATGTTGCGTGAAGAGGCAGATCACTGGTTGGAATCTGTAAAACTTACCCAGCTTGACGCACTCAAGATGTCTTGGGAGAAGTTCCAAGAGCTGTTCAATGACAAGTACTTTCCCGAAAGCATTCGTCACATGAAGGAGGTGGAATTTATCAAGTTGGAGCAAAACAACATGACCGTATCGCAGTACGAGCCAAGTTTACCGAGTTGTCCCGATTTACGTCCCACTTGGTTGATAATGAAGAGAGAATGGCGCGGATGTTTTTAAGAGGTTTGAAGCCGAAGATACGTCAATATCTTATCTCTCATAAACTGTGTTTGTATTCAGATGTTGTTAATAGGGCTCAGTTATTGGAGCGCGATAATGAGTCAACCAAACCAAAAGAGAGCAGCCGGCAAAATGATAATACCGGTGATAACATTCATCAAAACGGTGACAGTAAGCATGTATGGAATCAACATGTCAGAAATGGTAACCACTTCGGTGGTAATCTTGGCCAAAATAATAAGAATGGACATTTCAAGAAGAGAAGGTTCAACAATGACGTAAAGACGTCGGCACCAGCACCCGTTTCAAAGGAAGAAGAAAGACCACCGGTCGTATGCTTCAAATGCGGACAGGAGGGACACATCCGTCTAAACTGTACGCAGCAATCCAAAACATGTTTTAATTGCGGAAGAGAAGGTCACCTAGCTCAATTTTGTCGTATGGTGAAGTCAATTCCAATTTGGGATAGTGATGCCAAAGGATGTCCCCTGCATAAGCCAAAGCCGGTAGTTTAAGAGAGAGCGTTTTTTTTTTGTGACGAGGAACCTGAATAAAGTTATTACGGGTAAGTTAATGATAAACTCTTGCGAAGTTTATACCTTATTAAATACCGGTTCTACTTACTCTTTTATTTCACCTAGTTGTGTTCAATGTTTGAAGTTAACTCCGGAGAAGTTAGACTTTGATATATCTGTTGGGAGAAACCTTCGTTACCTCCACTATTTTTAAATCTTGTTCAAATCAACATTTTCACGTTACGTGTCGATCTTGTCTCTTTGAAAATACTTGCTTTTGATACGATTTTAGGAATTGATTCGTTAACTACTCATCATGCTTTTCGTAAGGTTGTTAGCGTTCATATTCTTAACCAACCTGTTATGCGAATTCAAGCAACCAAACCACTAAAGTCAATCATTGTCATATCAAGCCATAAGTAAAGAGCCCCGATCCTTTCGTTGTTGACTTCCTTGTGTGGAATGTATCGAAGCCGAACTTTTCGTAGGGGACGTTGTGAATAACGGTGACAAGTTAATAGGTATCAATGTGACGTATTATCCAAGTCTTGGATGAGAGTCACAGTTTTGAATGATATTTCTGTTGTTAATAAATTTCCTGACGTATTCTTGAAGACTTCTTAGCCTACCCCTAGAGCGTGAAATCGAATTTTGTATTGACCCCAATACAAAACCCATTTCTAAAACTGTTAAATATTTCTTCAACTAAAATGAACGTATAACATGCGCCAAAGATGTTGGCTCGAGCTGTTGAAGATTACGATCGTACCATTCAATACCATCGTGGGAAAGCGAACGTGGTAGCTGACGCGTTGAGTAGAAGATCGTATGCGTTTACGAGTGCGATGTTGTTAACACAAAGGCCCATTTTGTACGACTTACAAATGATGAAGATAGAGTTAAAGACTCTATGAACCCATGTGAAGATAACGAATATACGATTAAAATAGACTTGAATCGATAAAGTTAAAGCTGCTCAAGCTACATACTCAGAGCTTATGAGTGTGAAGAAGAAGGTTCAAGAGGGCGTTATTCTAGAAGCAAGAATCGATGAAGAGAGGAAATCTCAACCCTCGATTTAATTGGCCCATTTGAAATCCTTGATGAAGTAGGAACTGTGGCCTATAGACTCGTTTTACCGCCAAGTATGTTGTGTGTTTAGAATGTTTTTTTTTATGTATCGATGTTACGTAAATATGTGGACGACCCGAACCACATTAGTATATTAGAACTAAACGATATAGCAGAAGATTTAACGTATGAGGAGATACGTGTTAAAATCTTAGATAAGAAGGATCGTATTCAACACTCAAAAGTTATACCTCAAGAATTAGAATCTGAAATGAAGTCAAGGGATCCTCACCTCTTCGGCATACCAGGTACGTACGTAAATTTCGAGGGCAAAATTTCATAAGGAGGGAAGATTTTAAGGCCCCAGATTTTATAAATAAAGATTTTATTTTCTTGAAATATTTTTTTGAATATTATGGTGTGGATTTGATATAATGTTATAGTTGTGGGTACTATTTACAAATTTTGCAAAGTATGCAAGTTGTCATAAAATATTCGATTGGTCGGGGAATATCCGTACGACGGTACAATAATTAGTGGACCCCGCAAAGGAATTATTGTCGGATTGAGAAAACGACAAAAATACTTTATGAAAATAACGGCGGAAGTTTTACTATTAATACTGTTGAACTACTCGGTAGTAAAATTACATTAATACGCGTGGTTGCATAGTAGCACACGGTATTAATTATTGATGCTTACGTGATAAGTCACTCAGTTTTGTTGGTATTATTAATGTAATAATACATAAAATCTTTTTATATAAAACAGAATACTTTTATAAAGTTATTCTATAAATAGAATATATTATATTCTATTATGCATAGTGTTGCATAGTATCTGCATAGTGTTTTGCATAGTAAAATCTTTTTATATAAAATAGAATACTTTTATAAAGTTATCTGTTTTATTAGACAATAATTAGAATATATTATATTTTGTTATGCATAGTGTTTGCATAGTGTCTCCATAGTGTTTGCATAGTAAAATCTTTTATAAAGTTATTCGTTTTATTAGATTATAAATAGAATATATTATATTTTATTTAAAAGATTTTGCTTTAAATATGGACCGTCAGATTAAAGTAAATCAATTTGGACCGTTCATGAGTTAGTTACTATGCAGTCTATTTTTCTATAAATAGAAGCTCATTCCTTCATTATTTTCTTACGAATTCACTGAAACTCTAGAGAGATAAACTATAGAGAGAAAAAAGAAAGTATTACGCTACTTCACTACTTATATATCCGAAGACTCTTCTTCTTAAGGTAGGGAATATTATTTATTGTACTCGTAAGGGGTGTTATTCTTTTGTATTCATGAAGAGAACTTATGTTAATCCATTCTTTATTATTCTGTTGGAATAACATGTATACGCGGGTTACCCTATACTTGGTGAAATTCTTCTGTTATTCCATTCTTTATTATTATGTTGGAATATCCTGTCATGCAAAATCGCATACATGGTGAAATTCTTCTAATATTCCATTCTTTATTATTCTATTGGAATATCACATGCAGACGCGTTTAGTGTAGAACCTTGGTCCGCTTTTTTATTATTACATTGGAATATCATATGCGGTCGCAATTTACTTTGACACAGTTCCATTATTATTATTACATTGGAATAACATGTTTGGGCAATCTGCATGCGTGGTGATTTCTTTTGTTATTCCATTCTTTATTATACTTTCGGTTGGTTAAAGTTTTGACTTCTATACTCCATGAAATTAGTGGAATATCCTTGATATTTGCACTTCATCCAGTATCTTTTCATGGAAATATTCTTCTGAGCATTCTTGAATTTTACTCTACAAAGCAGTATCATGTTGACAATTTGGACGTTATCAGTTCCTAGATAAATTAATTCTTGAACTTGTTTTATTGAATTCTTATATCATTATCATCATCCTCATGTTTATTTTTTTGAAAGTCATATGTGGCTTGTAGTGCATAGATGGACTTGGTATGATTATGACCAGGGATTATTCGGTATAATCATAACCGTAATGTTACAAATGATGTGAAAAAATTCCTCATTGGCCCGTAGTGCATTGATGGACAGTTTTTGGTAGATTATGGCTATGGATTCTCTTTGGCCGTAGTGTAAAAATGAATTGTTTTATGGCAGAATCAGGACCGTTGATGAAAACATGATTATCTTTAGCCGTAGTGCATGGATAATTTGTGGTCGTGATACTAAAGAATATCCTTGGCCTATAGTGCAGGGATGATTTGATGATGTGGATTATTTATTAAGCTGAGTCTCAGCGATAAAAGTGATGAAAACCTTTTAAATCATAAAAGATAGTAGATTTTATTCCCTACTTAACTCTTCTAATGGATTGTTTGTTCCGCTGCAGTTAAACTTGATAGTTATTATATTTTATCAGTTTAACACTGTTGAAGGCTAACGATAAATTATTCTGCATTATCTTAGTCATAATATTTTTTACTGGGCTAGTTGAGCTCACCCTTTCTTTCACTGTTCTCTTCAGGAAATGAGAATATAGCTGGAACAAGTCGGGGAATGGAGTGATGGTCCTAGATGGTGCATTAATAATCCTCACTATTCTATGAAATAGTGTGATAATAATTATAATGAGGACTCCTTTTGAGTTTGTATACTCTCTAGTAGACAATATTTGTATTCAAACTCACAGTTTATGTTTTGTCGTATTGTACACGACAGTTGTATTATTAAGTTGTATTTGAATTCTGTACCATGTATCTGGCGACTTAAGATGGGTGATGTTTACCTAATTTTGGGGGCGTCACAAAAAACCTTTTAAATCATAGAAGATAATAGATTTTATTCTCTACTTGACTCTTCTAATGGATTGCTTGTTCCGCTGCAGTTAAACTTGATGTTTGTTATATTTTATCAGTTTAACACTGTTGAAGGCTAATGATAGTTTATTCTGCATTATCTTAGTCATAATATTTCTTACTGGGCTAGTTAAGCTCACCCTTTTGCTTTCATTGTTCTCTTCAGGAAATGAGAACGTAGTAGGGACTAGTCAGGGAACAGAGTGATGGTCCTAGATGGTGCATTAGTAGTCCTCACTATTCTGTGAAATAGTGTGATAATAAATGTAATGAGGACTCCATTGAGTGTGGATATTGTCTAGATGACAATATTTGTATTAAAACTCACAGCCTATGTTTTGTCATATTTTACACGACTGTTGTATTCAGTACCTTGTATCTGGCGACCAAAGATGGGTGATGTATACCTATTTTGGGGGCATCACAGTTGGTATCAAAGCTTAGGGATATGATCCCTGGCTGAGATGTGAGACAAGAACTAGGAGGGAGAGCGGGAAATTCGCTAGCTAGTATGACCTACCTAAGTTTATTTGATATTTAATTGGTCTCATTAGAATATAGGAATAATATGTGATATGTTAATTAACCCTTGTTTTGTGGCAGTGTTTGAAAATGGCAGCTGAAAATGTTCACAATTGAGTGAATGAGACCGTTGAGACACCTTTAATCACTAACCAGGTTAATGTGTTTTCACACGAATAAGAAATTAGAGATATCTACATGGTGAGTGAAGAACTAATAGTTTCACCCGAGCTAGTTGCAGAGGTAACAACTGAGTGTGAGGAAGAAGAGGAACAAGAGGAACAAGAGGAGAATTGGTTAGAAGAATTTTATGATCGAAACTTAGAATTACAAAATCGTATTCATGAGTTAGAAGAAGCGAAAGTGAAGAAGAGCGGTGATCGTGGAGCAAAGAGATGTAACAATTCAAAATTGTGTTACCGTTAATGCGACGCTTGAATGAAGCACTCTTTTAAGAGTATAAGATATTAGAGCTGGAATCTGAGAATGCTATGATCAAAGTTTTGATGAAAGAAGAAACAACTTAACGAAGGAGAATAGATGACGCATGGGTAAAAGTCGCACGACGTGTAGATATTGTAGAAAAAGACGTCCGATCCAATAAAGCCAAAATAGATGAAATGGATTTTGTTTTTTGGACAACAATTGGGAGAATCCAACATCAAATTCGAAATTATCCTGTGCATAGCGGTCAACCCCAATTTGATATGGATCGGAGAATAATGATTCAAATCATGGATCAGGAATGTGAAGAAGTACTTAAGGGTGGAATGTACCCTATAACAAAGTCAAATCCAATAGTTTAAGTGAGAGCATTTGTCGAGGAACCCGAACAAAGTTATTACGGGTATGTTAGTCTAAACTCTTGCGAAGTCTATATCTTATTAGATACCAGTTCTACGCACTCTTTTATTTCACCTAGTTGTGTTCAATGTTTGAATTTAACTCCGAAGAAGTTAGATTTTGATTTATCTGTTGAAACTCAGTTGGGAGAAACCTTCGTTACCTCCACTATTTATAAATCTTGTTTAATTCAAATCGACACTTTCACGTTACCTGTCGATCTTATCTCTTTGAAAATACTTGCCTTTGATGTGATTTTAGGAATCGATTGGTTAACTACTCATCATACTTTTCGTAAAGTTGTTAGCTTTTATATTACTAACCAACCTGTTATGCAAATCCAAGCAACCAAACCACTAAAGTCAATCATTGTCATATCAAGCCATAAGTAAAGAGCCCCAGTCCTTTCGTTGTTGACTTCCTTGTGTGAAATGCACCGAAGCCAAACTTTCTGTAGGCGACGTCGTGAATGAAGATTGCAAGTTGATAGGTATCAATGTGACGTACTATCCAAGTCTTGGATGAGGGTCACAGTTTTGAATGATATTTCTATTATTAATAAATTTCCTGACGTATTCTTGAAGACTTCTTAGCCTACCCCTAGAGCGTGAAATCGAATTTTGTATTGACCCCAGTACAAAACCCATTTCTTAAACCCTCAAATATTTTCTTCACTCAAAACGAACGTGTAATGTGACAAAGACGTTGGCTCAAGCTGTTAAAGATTACAATCATATCATTCAATACCATCGTGGAAAAGCGAACGTGGTAGCTGACGCATTGAGTAGAAAATCGTATGCGTTTACAAGTACGAATATACGAACCCACATGAAGATAACGAATATACAAGTAGAATCAACTTTAATCGATAAAGTTAAAGCCGCTCAAGCTACACACCCGGAGCTTATGAATGTGAAGAATTAAGAAGGTTCAAGATGGAGTTATTATAGAAGTAAGAATCCATGAAGAGAGGAAATCTCAACCCTCGATTTTATTGGCCCATTTGAAATCCTTGATCGAGTAGGAACTGTGGCTTATAGACTCGTTTTACCACCAAGTATGTCGCGTGTTCATAACGTTTTTAACGTATCGACGTTACGTAAATATGGGGACGACCCGAACCACATTATTAATTTAGAACCGGATGAGATAGCGGATGATTTAACGTATGAGGAGATACGTGTTAAAATCTTGGATAAGAAGGATTATATTCGACACTCAAAGGTTATACCTCAAGAGTTAGAATCTTAAATGAAGTCAAGATACCCTCACCTCTTCAGCATACCAGGTACGTACGTAAATTTCAAGGGCAAAATTTCATAAGGAGGGGAGATTGTGAGACCCCAGATTTTATGAATAAAGATTTAATTTTCTCGAAATATTTTTTTTTAATATTATGGTGTGGATTCGAGATAATGTTATAGTTGTGGGTAGTATTTATTAATTTTTAAAAGTATGCAAGTTGTTGTATAATATTCGATTGGTGGTGAATATTCTTTTTGTGTGGGAATATCCGCATTTACAGGTACAATCATTGGTGGACCCCAGAACGGAATTATTGTCGGATTGAGAAAGCGACAAAAATATTTTTATAAAAATAATTGGCGAAAAGTGTTACCGTTAAAACCTGTTGAACTACTTTCGGTAGTAAAAAATACGAATCTGGCGTGGTTGCATAGTAGCACACGGTATTGATTATTGATGTTTACGTGATAAGTCACACCGGTTATACTCAATTATTGCTACAGTAATTGCTGCATCAAATCTCTCATATTATTGATTCAATTATTGTTACAATATCATCTGTGTGACAACCCCAAAATAGGTCCATTCCATCCAACCCATTCTGAGTCGCCAAATACATGGTACAGAAAATAACTACAACTTTATTACAACAATTGTCGTGCAGAATACAACAACATAAATGCTGTGAGTTTTGATATAAATATATACCAACTGTGACTCATGTCCCAACCTTGGATAGCACGTCACAATGACACCTTATATAAAGGTACAGTTAAAAACTGTTTTAGAAATTAGAATCTTTGGAAAGTGCTCAAGGAAACCTTCGTACATGGGAGGTCATGCGTCTAGGTTATGATAGATATCATATGCCCACAGAATTATCCTTGGTTGACCCAATAGACCCCAAAGAAAAACGAGAAGATTACTATCATCTTCTTTCCAATGGTGAGTCTTCTCTTGACATAATTATCTCCACTGTCTCTAATTGAGAATTATACTACAAACAAACACCAAGATTATATAGGTAGTGCTCGTAGATATACTCCGCAAGTGGATGTGAACAACCATGTCTTATGATAACACGATTTTGTATGTCATTAAACATCTTGTATGATAGTGGCAAAACACCCTTCCAACGTTGAGTTCACCTCACCCTATTCGGTTCACCAAAATTAAATATCAAATGACGTATATAATACGACACACTTATCTAAAGTCTCAATAAAATTATTTTTATACTATTTAGGAGAACACGATGACTATAGACCATGGATTCTATTCCCTGTTATCCCCGCTCGACCCGGTACACTTTTATTACACGAAAGGAATTGTGAAGCAAAAGGGTGAGCACAACTAGCTCGATAAAGAATATCATGACTAAAGATAATTAAATTATAAATAGCCTTCATCGTAAATAAATCGTAGATTTAGAACATATGGTAGATGATAAAACTTTTCAACCATAGTTGCAAATGAACGACGAGCAATCCATTAGAAGAGTCAAATAGACCATAAAATCTATTATCTTCTCCATGTTAAAAGTCCACCAACAATGTTTTATCCTCGTAACATCAATCAACAATTCTCATCCACAATCACATGTATAACTCATAATCGTAATTGTAGTTCTAAATTCCTTTTCTCATCCGGGACAAAGATAATTTTCATCACGAAACATCAAAGATCATGGTTATACCAAATCACGATTCATGTTCATAATCATACTAATAAATTTATCTATACACTACGGGCCAAAGATATTCATCAACAAGTCATCTTTGCACTCTGTGCCAAAGATATTCAACAACAAAGTCATCTTTACATTACGAGCCAAAGATATTCATCAACAAATCATCTTTGCACTACAGGCCAAAGATATTCAACAACAAGTCATCTTTGCATTACGAGCCAAAGATATTCATCAATAATTCATCTTTGCACTACAGGCTAAGATATTCATTATCATTTCATCTTTGCATTACAGGCAAAAGATATTCAACAACAGGTCATCTTTGCACTGCAGGCCAAAGATATTCCTCAACAGTTCATATTTGCACTACAGGCCAAATATATTCATATCTTAAAGAAATATATAATCATTTCAGAATTTATATAAACAATAATTATAACCATGTTAATCACTTCATCTTTATACTTAAGCTAAAGATATTCAATTATAAATTCAATGGTCATGATCATACCTGTTAACAATTCATCTTTGCACTACTGGCCAAAGAGAACCCATAGTCACGATCATACCAATAATCTACCCATCTTTACACTCAAGTGAAAGAGAAATTCAACATCAAGGTTATAAAAATGTTATATATGATAATAAAAACAATATGATCAATAACTGCATTTATTTTCAAGAGCAACAATCATAAATCAACGATAATTTGGTCAGAAAAAGAAACCAATTTTTGTCTTGAATAGTACCCGTGAATAGTAACTCATGAATAGTAATTCGTGAATAGTAACTCATAAATAGTAACTCGTGAATAGTAACTCATGAATAGTAACTAGTGAATAGTACTCCGTATTCGTACATAGTACCGTATACGTAAATAATGTCATATACGTAAATAGTGCCATATACATGAATAGTGTCGTATACGTGAATAGTAACCCCGACTCAAAAAGGTTGAAATTCCACAATAAGATCCATACCAATATGTCAGTATAATAATATTGAAAGAATAACATCATTATGAAGAATATAACATCCCTTAATATCCCTTATTATCCCTTACTATCTCTTACTATCCCTTACATCAAAAGAGCAACACTTCTGACTGGATATCGGATATGACGCTGAAGGAAACTTGCACTGATGAATAGCAACTCACCAAGTATCTAAATACTCACAAAATACGCTCGATAATATAGAGAGAGAAGAGAGAAAACTTGTTTACGTGTGATTTTCAATTCTAACTTAGCCTCTATTTATAGGAAAATGTTAAGACGCCAAGAAGCATTTTGACTTCTGCTACCTGATGGCTTTACCTGCTACTATTCCACCCACCAAGAATCAGCCATCTTCCCCACCAAACCAAAAGTGGGGCCCACCCATTTCTAGAATTTTCCACCAAAATCATTTATAAACCTAATTTCCGTATCAGTCACCTCTTAAAATTCATAACAAATCATTCGTTCATTTTTAACGGTTCAAAATTTGTGGACATATACTCAACTCATATATGTATAACATATCCAAAATTCACAACGATCCAACGGTCAGATTAAAAATTATTACTCACACAATAAAGCTGTAAGAACACTGATTTGATCTTAATTTAATACCTCCAATTCGACAAAATACTGATAAAATACCTCAACATTAACTCTTTCATTTATAACCACATAAATAAATCCATCATTTAGATCCACATCAAATAAATATTTCTTTATCATATAAATCAATAATTAATTATTCATAAATAATATTACAGAATTACAATAATGACAACCAGGTAGTTCCCAGGAAAGAGGGGGCTTTCTGATAAGGATTTCTCCTTACTGGCGCGCAATTAGGTGACCAAACCTCTTCTTGACAGAACTTTCTAGACATTTCCAATAATGCTATCTCATAATATTATTCAAATAATATGAATTACTGATCTGATAATGGGAAATACTGTGCAGTGACAATTATTGAACAACAATAATTTAAAATATCAACGCAGCAATTATTGAACCAATAAAATAAAATATTGAACAGTAATTACTGTAACAATTATTGAGTAGTGCCTTCTTACGTAAGGATCAATAATTTAACAATACTGTGCAATCACAAAGTGTCTATTAATAAACCACGCCAGACATCGTATTTTAACCTTTGGGTATTCCAACAATTGTTAATTGGTAATAACTACGTCGTTATTTATAAAAACTTAAATTTGTCATTTTCTTCATTCGTGATTATTACATTATGGGGCCCACAAATGGTCATACCGTTGCATGCGAATATTCCCCGATAGAAAGAATATTCCACGACCAAACGAATATTCCTCTACAACAATGAATATTTTATAACCACTTGCGTATTTTGAAAACAAATTCATATATCACCCTTAACTTTAACTTTTTATCAATTTAATCATTTACTAAATAGGAAAATTGAATACTTTTATTTCATAAAATTCGGGGTCTTACAATCTCCCCTCCTTATGAAATTTCGTCCCCAAAATTTACGTACCTGGTATTTCAAAGAGTTAAGAATACCTTGCTTTCATTTCAAATTCCATCTTCCCTGTCATCATGATTTCTCCATTGCCCATCTCCTGTATTGCAGATATCATTCTAGAATACAGCTTCAAAACAAGGGTTAATTGAACAAATTAACATATCACATAATATCACGATATTATGACTGGCCAACAAATAAGCTTAGGTAGGACACACTAGCGAAGGATTTACTCATCTCTCCCCTCCTAGTTCTATTCCCCGATCTCCGCCAGAGATCATATCCCTAAGCTCTGATACCAAATGTGACAACCCCAAAATAGGTCCATTCCATCCAACCCATTCTGAGTGGCCAAATATATGGTACAGAAAATAACTACAACTTTATTACAACAATTGTCGTACAGAATACAACAACATAAATGTTGTGAGTTTTGATACAAATATATACCAACTGTGACTCATGTCCCAACCTTGGATAGCACGTCACAATGACACCTTACATAAAGTTACGATCCAAAAACTATTTTAGAAATTAGAATCTTTGGAAAGTGCTCAAGGAAACCTTCGTACATGGGAGGCCATGTCTACAGGTTATGATAGATATCATATGACCCACGTAATTATCCTTGGTTGACCTAATAGACCCCTAAAGAAAAATGAGAAGATTACAATCATCTTCTTTCCAATGGTGAGTCTTCTCTTGACATATAATTATCTCCACTGTCTCTAATTGAAAATTATACTCCAAACAAACACCAAGATTATATAGGTAGTGCTCGTAGATATACTCCGCAAGTGGATGTGCACAACCCTGTCTTATGATAACACGAGTTTGTATGTCATTAGACATCTTGTATGATAGTGGCAAAATACCCTTCCAAAGTTGAGTTCACCTCACCCTATTCGGTTCACCAAAATTAAATATCAAATGACGTATATAATACGACACACTTATCTAAAGTCTCAATAAAATTATTTTCATACTATTTAGGGAGAACCTCAACAGCTATAGACCACCGTTCTATTCCCTTGTTATCCCCCGCTCGACCTAGCTACACTTTTATTACCTGAAAGGAATTGTGAAGCAAAAGGGTGAGCACAACTAGCTCAGTAAAGAATATCATAACTAAAGATAATTAAATTATCAATAGCCTTCATCAGAAATAAATCAGAGATTTAGAACATATAGTAGATGATAAAAATTTTCAACCATAGTTGCAGCGAAACGAGTAATCCATTTGAAGAGTCAAATAGACCATAAAATCTATTATCTTCTCCATGTTAAAAGTCCACCAACAAGGTTTTATCCCTGTAACATCAATCAACAATTCCTGTCCACAATCACATGTATAACTCATAATCGTAAATGTAGTTCTAAATTCCTTTTCTCATCCAGGACAAAGATAATTTTCATCACCTGAAACATCAAAGATCATGGTTATACCAAATCACAGTTCATATTCATAATCATACTAATAAATTTATCTTTGCACTACGGGCCAAAGATATTCATCAACAAGTCATCTTTGCACTACAGGCCAAAGATATTCAACAACAGGTCATCTTTGCAATACGAGCCAAAGATATTCATCAACAAATCATCTTTGTACTACAGGCCAAAGATATTCAACAACAAGTCATCTTTGCATTACGAGCCAAAGATATTCATCAATAATTCATTTTTGCACTACAGGCTAAAGATATTCATTATCATTTCATCTTTGCACTACAGGCAAAAGATATTCAACAACATGTCATCTTTGTACTACAGGCCAAAGATATTCCTCAACAGTTCATATTTGCACTACAGGCCAAATATATTCATCAACAGTTCATATTTGCATTACAGGCCAAATATATTCATATCTCAAAGATATATATAATCATTTCAGGATTTATATAAACAATAATTATAACCATGTTAATCACTTCATCTTTATCCTTAAGCTAAAGATATTCAATTATAAATTCAATGGTCATGATCATACCTGTTAACAATTCATCTTTGCACTACTGGCCAAAGAGAACCCATAGTCACGATCATACCAATAATCTACCCATCTTTACACTCAAGTGAAACAGAAATTCAACATCAGGGTTATAAAAATGTTATATATGATAATAAAAACAATATGATCAATAACTGCATTTATTTTCAAGAGCAACAATCATAAATCAACGATAATTTGGTCAGAAAAAGAAACCAATTTTTGTCTTGAATAGTACCCGTGAATAGTAACTCATGAATAGTAATTCGTGAATAGTAACTCATGAATAGTAACTCGTGAATAGTAACTCATGAATAGTAACTAGTGAATAGTACTCCGTATTCGTACATAGTACCGTATACGTAAATAATGTCATATACGTAAATAGTGTCATATACATGAATAGTGTCGTATACGTGAATAGTAACCCCGACTCAAAAAGGTTGAAATTCCACAATAAGATCCATACCAATATGTCAGTATAATGATATTGAAAGAATAACATCATTATGAAGAATATAACATCCCTTAATATCCCTTACTATCCCTTACTATCTCTTACTATCCCTTACCTCAAAAGAGCAGCACTTCTGACTGGATATCAGATATGACGTCGGAGGAAACTTGCACTGATGAATAATAACTCACCAAGTATCTAAATACTCACAAAATATGCTCGATAATATATATATATAGAGAGAGAGAGAAAAAAAAAAAAAACTTGTTTCTGGTGTGATTTTTAATTCTAACTTAGCCCTCTATTTATAGGAAAATGTTATCACGCCGAAGCAGACTTGACCTGCTACCTGATGGCTTTACCTACTAATATTCCACCCACCAAAAATCAGCCATCTTCCCCAATAACCAAAAGTGGGGCCCACCCATTTCTAGAATTTTCCACCAAAATCATTTATAAACCTAATTTCTGAATCAGTCACCTCTTAAAATTCATAACAAATCATTCGTTTATTTTTAACGGTTCAAAATTTGTGGACATATACTCAACTCATATATGTATAACATATCCAAAAATCACAACGATCCAACGGTCAGATTAAAAATTACAACTCACACAATAAAGCTGTAAGAACACTGATTTGATCTTTTAATACCTCCAATCCGATAAAATACTGATAAAATACCTCAACATTAACTCTTTCATTTATAACCACATAAATAAATCCATCATTTATATCCACATCAAATAAATATTTCCTTATCATATAAATCAATAATTAATTATTCACAAATAATATTACAGAATCACAATAATGACAACTAGGCAGTTCCCAGGAAAGAGGGGGCTTTCCGATAAGGATTTCTCCTTACTGACGCGCAATTAGGTGACCTCCTTGACAGAACTTTCTAGACATTTCGAATAATGCTATCTCATAATATTATTCAAATAATATGAATTATTGATCTGATAATGGGAAATACTGTGCAGTGACAATTATTGAACAATAATAATTTAAAATATTAACGCAGCAATTATTGAACCAAAAAAATAAAATATTGAACAGTAATTACTGTAACAATTATTGAGTAGTGCCTTCTTACGTAAGGATCAATAATTTAACAATCTTTGTGCAATACTGGTGTCTACTGCATTGCAACCACGCCAGACATGTATTTTAACCACTGGGTATTCCAACAGTGTTAACGGTAACAACTACGTCGTTATTTATAAAAACTTAAATTTGTCATTTTCTTCATCCGACAGTTATTCTGTTATGGGGCCCACAAATGGTTGCGCCGTCGTACGAATACTCCTCGATAGAAAGAATATTCCACGACCAAACGAATATTCCTCTACAACAATGAATATTTTATAACCACTTGCGTATTTTGAAAAAAAAAATCATATACCACCCTTAACTTTAAATTTTTATCAATTTAACCATTTGCTAAATAGGAAAATTGAATACTTTTATTTCATAAAATTCGGGGTCTTACAATCTGCATAATATGATATATTATTAAATCAATAATTGAGACGGCAAAGTTATTCATATTATTATTTGCAATATTAACAATGTCAGAAGTTACATCAAGAGAGAGGTTTGGTCACCTAATTGCGGCGGCAATAAGGAGAAATCCTTATCGGAAAGCCCTCTTTCACAGGAGCGACTTTGGTTGTTAAATATTGTGAGTTATAATATTAATGATGAATAAGTTCGTGTTGATTAGAGATGAATTTTATAGTTCCATTGTGTTCGGATTATTAGTGTTAGTGAAAATTGACATTTATTTCGATAATAATTGATGTCTGGAGGTTATATTGTTCTATCGGGTATTCGGGGCACTTTACGTGTCGAAGTACTATTCATGAGTTACTATTCACGAGTTACTATTCATGAGTTACTATTCATGAGTTACTATACACGAGTTATTATTCACGAGTTACTATTCACGAGTTACTATTTACGAGTTACTATTCACGGGGTACTATTCACCCGCAAGATATATTTCTTTTCGGTCCAAATTATTTTTGGGTACAATATTATTCCATGATGAGATGTGCTAATTTTTCAGACCGTTGGTTGAAGATATAATAGTAAATCAATATGGACCGCTGGTGGAAAGTATAATAGTAAATCAATATGGATCGCCGATTTAAAGTTTTAATAGTAAATCAGTATGGACCATTGCTTTACGTTTTAATAGTAAACCAATATGGACCGTCCGTTTAAAAGTAAATCAATCTGGACCGTTCATGAATTAGTTACTATTCAGTCCATTCTCTTATAAATAGAAGTTCATTCCTTCATTATTTTTTACGAATTCACTGAAACTCTAGAGAGAGAAACTATAGAGTGAAAGAAGAAAAGTATTCTACTACTTCACTACTCCAATATCCAGTTTCTTCTAAGGTAGGGGATATTATTTGTTGTACTCGTAAGGGATATTATTTGTTGTACTCGTAAGGGGTATTATTTCTTTCTTATTCGTGAAGAGAACTTCTGTTATTCCATTCTTTATTATTCTGTTGGAATAACCTGTATACGCGGGATACCCTATACTTGGTGAAATTCTTCTGTTATTCCATTCTTTATTATTATGTTGGAATAACATGTCTATGCAAAGTACTACATACATGGTGAAATTCTTCTGTTATTCCATTCTTTATCATTATGTTGGAATAACCTGTTTATGCGAAGTACCGCATACATGGTGAAACTCTTCTATTATTCCATTCTTTATTATTCATTTGGAATATCATGCTCGGTCGTGTATTACGCTTTGAATTCGGGTTCCATTATTTATTATTCTATCGGAATATACCGTCTGCGTGCGTTTATGCTTGGGACTGGTTCCATTATTTATTATTCGCCGGAATATCACATGCATGCGTTTACGTCGGACCTGGTTCCATTATTTATTATTCTGTTGGGAATAACATATTTGTCCAGTCTATCGCACGCATGGTGAATCCTTATGTTATTTCATTTTTTATTATTCTGTTGGAATAACCTGTCTATGTGGATTACCACATGCATGGTGAATGATCCTTCGTATTCATTCCTTATTAAATTGTGGAAATGATTTGTCACGTGGATTACCGTATATGATTTAAAAATCCATTTATAGATTTCATATATTCTATTATACTCGGTTGGTTAAAGTTTTGACTTCTATACTCCATGAAATTAGTGGAATATCCTTGATATTTTGCGTTTCATCCAAAGATCTTTTCATGGAAATATTCTTACGAGCATTCTTGAATTTTACTCCACAAAGAAGTATCATGTTGACAATTTGGACGTTATTGGTTCTGGATAAATTAATTCTTGAACTTGTTTTATTGAATTCTTATATCATTGTCATCATCCTCATGTTTATATTATGTTGAAAGTCATCTGTGCATGGCTGTATTGCATAGATAGACTTGGTATGATTATGACCGAGGATTATTTCGGTGTAATCATGACCGTAATATTACAAATGATGTGGAAAAAAGTCCTCATTGGCCCGTCATCGCATTGATAGGCAGATTGTTGGCATGATCATGACCATCGATGAATACACGAATATCCTTGGCTTTTGTAGTGCATGGATAATTTGTGGTCGTGATACTAATGAATATCCTTGGTAGTAGTAAAAGCGGGGATGATGTGGATTATTTATTAATTTGAGTCTCATTGATAAAAAGTAATGAAAACCTTTTAAATCATAGAAGATAGTAGATTTTATTCTCTACTTGACTCTTCAATGGATTGCTTGTTCATTGCAGATTAAACTTGATGTTTGTTATATTTTATCGGTTTAACAACGTTGAAGGCTAATGATAGTTTATTACGCATTATCTTAGTCATAATATTTCTTCTTTGGGCTAGTTAAGCTCACCCTTTTGCTTTCATTGTTTCTCTTCAGAAATGAGAGCGTAGTAGGGACTAGTCGGGAGCAGAGTGATGGTCCTAGATGGTGCATTAGTAGTCCTCCTCACTATTCGTGAAATAGTATGATAATAAATGTAATGAGGACTCCATTGAGTGTGGATATTGTCTAGATGACAATATTTGTATTAAAACTCATGATTTATGTTTTGTCGTATTTTACACGACTGTTGTATAATTAAGTTTTATTTGTATTCAGTACCTTGTATCTGGCGACTCAAGATGGGTGATGTATACCTGTTTTGGGGGCGTCACAATATCAATGGCAAACAACAACAACACAAGTAGTCTTTCACTACGATCATTCCTTGAGAAGGACAAGCTGAGTGGAATTAATTTCCTTGACTGGCATAGGAACTTGAGGATTGTCCTCAAACAAGAGCGCAAGCTATATGTCCTTGATGGGCCCATTCCTACAGCACCAGATGTCACTGCACCACGTGCGGAGCATAGTGCTTACAAGAAGTATCAAGATCTCTGGACGTGAGTTGTTTCATGCTAGCAACCATAAACACTGAGATTCAGAAGCAACATGAGTTGATGGATGCTTATGAGATGATCGAGCATCTCAAGAAATTGCTCGAAGGGCATGCTCGATAGGAGAGGTATGATACAAGTAAGGCGCTGTATCACTGTAAGATGGGTGAACGTGATCCAGTTGGTCCACATGTGCTGAAAATGATTGGGTATATTGAGTACCTTGATAGGTTGGGTTTTCCAATAACTCCGGAAGCCCAAACTGATCTTGTTTTGCAATCCTTAAATAGCAGCTACTCTCAATTTGTTATGAATTATCTTATGAATGATATCGAGAAACCCCTTACTGAGTTGTTGAGCATGTTAAGAACTGCCGAAAACAACATGAAAAAGGCAGGACCCGCTCCCATAATGATGGTGCAAAAGGGGAATGCTAAGGGAAACTAGAAAGGAAAGAAGAAGATATGATCTAAATCTTTTGCCAAACCCAATTCCAAAACCAAACAGGCTTTAAAACCTAAAGGTGGGGTGGCTAAAGAAGGTGAGTGTCACTTCTGTGGAAAACTTGGACACTGGAAGAGGAACTGTCATGCTTATTTAGAAGATGTGAAGAAAAGGAAAGGAAGTGTGACTTCTGATTCAGGTATATATGTTATAGAAGTTAACTTGTCTACTTCTACATCATGGGTATTGGACACCGGATGTGGTTCTCACATTTGTGTTAATGTGCAAGAACTTCGAAGGAGTGGGACTTTGGCAAAGGAGAGGTTGACCTACGAGTTGGGAATGGAGCAAAAGTTGTTGCACTAGCCGTAGGAACTTATCATTTATCTTTTCCCTCTAGGCTAGTATTAGAATTAGAGGATTGTTATTATGTGTCTGCTATAAGCAAAAACATTATTTCTATTTCTTGTTTGGATAAGAAAGGTTTTTTATTTATAATAAAGAACAATCGTTGTTTGTTTTACTTAAATAATATTTGATATGGTGTTGCACAATTGTTTAACAGTCTCTATATTCTTGATTTAGAAATGCCTATCTATAACATAAATACAAAATGATTTAAATCAACTAATTCAAATCTGACATATCTCTAGCACTGTCGTTTAGGCCATATAAATGAGAAACGCATATCCAAACTCCATAAAGATGGGTTCTTGGATTCATTTGATTTTGAATCATATGAGAAATGCGAGCCTTGTTTATTAGGCAAGATGACTAAAGACCCTTTCGCTGGACACAGTGAACGGGCTAGCGATGTATTGGAACTTATACATAGTGATGTATGTGGGCCCATGAGTTCGTTAGCAAGAGGTAGGTTTTATTACTTCATCACATTTACTGACGACTTCAGTAGATATAGATATGTGTATCTTACGAGACACAAATCTGAATCCTTTGAAAAGTTCAAGGAATTCAAGAATGAAGTTCAAAACCAATTTTACAAAAGCATAAAAGCACTTTGATCCAATCGAGGAGGTGAATACTTAAGCTAAGACTTTGATGACCTTCTAAAGGAGTGTGGTATTATATCACAGCTCACTCCACCTGGAACACCACAATGGAATGGAGTATCTGAGAGGAGGAATCGCACCTTGTTGGATATGGTACGATCAATGATGAGTCATGCGGATCTTCCAATAAGCTTTTGGGGTCATGCCCTAGAGACAGCTGCATTCACACTTAACCGTGTTCCTACAAATACGGTTCAGAAAACACCATATGAGATGTGGACTTGGAAATGTCCTAGTATGTCGTTCATGAAGATTTGGGGTTGCGAGGCGTTTGTTAAAAGTCTGGATTCTGACAAGCTCGGACCCAAATCTGACAAATGTAATTTTGTGGGATACCCAAAGAAAACAAAAGGGTATTATTTCTACAAACCTTCTGAGAAAAAAGTGTTTGTTGCTCGAACTGGTATTTTTCTAGAAAGAGAATTTACAAAAGGGTCAAGTCACATCGCCGTTTTGATCTATGAGCATCCGAGAGGCTTGTTTTAATCCATAAATGGATCGTTGTAGTTTACATACCTTTTCAACATCCTTTGGAGTGACAAAACCCTCAGGTTGTGTCATGTACACATCCTCAAGGAGATTTTTGTTAAGGAAAGCAGTTTTGACATCCATCTGCCAGATTTCGTAATCATAAAAAGTCGTAATAGCAAGTAAGATCTCGATGGATTTAACCATTGCCCTTTGAGAGAAGGTTTCATCATAGTCAACACCTTGAATTGTTTGAAACCTTTTGCTACCAGTCGGCCTTTATAGGTTTGTACATTACCATCCATGTCGGTTTTCTTCTTGAAACACCACTTGCACCCGATTGGTTTTACCCTTGAATTGGATCAACCAGAGTCCATACTTGGTTAGTATACATGGAGTCCATCTCGCATTTCATGGCTTCAAGCCATTTCTCGAGAATCTGGTCCATTCATAGCTTCTTGGTAGGAAGCAGGCTCATCTTGATCTATGAGCATCACATCGCCGTTTTGAGTCACAAGATATCCATAATATCTCTCGGGATCTTGACGTGTCCTACCAGATCTACGAATGCCTTGTGTAATTTGAGCAGGTTCACTTTCCACAATATCTTGTGGTTCCTACTCACGTTCTAACTCAGGTTCAATGATATTTTGTGGTTCTCGAATTTCTTCGAGTTCTACTTTCCTCCCACTGTTTCCTTTAGAGACAAATTCTCTTTCTAGAAAAATACCAGTTCGAGCAACAAACACTTTTTTCTCAGAAGGTTTGTAGAAATAATACCTTTTTGTTTCCTTTAGGTATCCCATAAAATTACATTTGTCAGATTTGGGTCCGAGCTTGTCAGAATCCAGACGTTTAACAAATGCCTCGCAACCCCACATCTTCATGAACGACATACTAGGACATTTCCAAGTCCACATCTCATATGGTGTCTTCTGAACCGTCTTTGTAGGAACACGGTTAAGTGTGAATGCAGTCTCTAAGGCATGACCCCAGAAGCTTATTGGAAGATCTGCATGACTCATCATTGATCGTACCATGTCCAACAAGGTTCGATTCCTCCTCTCAGATACACCATTCCATTGTGGTGTTCCAGGTGGAGTGAGTTATGATATAATATCACACTCTTTTAGAAGGTCATCAAAGTCTTGGCTTAAGTATTCACCTCCTCGATCGGATCGAAGGGCTTTTATGTTTTTGCCAAATTGGTTTTGAACTTCATTCTTGAATTCCTTGAACTTTTCAAAGGATTCGAATCTGTGTCCCATAAGATACACATATCCATATCTACCGAAGTCGTCAGTAAATGTAATGAAGTAATAAAACCTACCTCTTACTAACGAACTCATGGGTCCACATACGTCACTATGTATAAGTCCCAATACATCGCTAGCCCGTTCACTGTGTCCAGTGAAAGGGGCTTTAGTCATCTTGCCTAATAAACAAGACTCGTATTTCTCATATGATTAAATATCAAATGAATCCAAGAACCCATCTTTATGGAGTTTGGATATGCGTTTCTCATTTATATGGCCTAAATGACAATGCCAGAGATATGTCAGATTTGAATCATTTGATTTAAATTGTTTTGTATTTATGTTATAGATAGGCATTTCTAAATCAAGAATATAGAGACCGTTAAACAATTGTGCAACACCATAGCAAATATCATTTAAGTAAAACAAACAACGATTGTTCTTTATTATAAATGAAAAACCTTTCTTGTACAAACAAGAAACAAAAATAATGTTTTCTTCACATCATACCTCTCCTGTCGAGCATGCCCTTCGAACAATTTCTTGAGATGCTCAATCATCTCATAAGCATCCATCAACTCATGTTGCTTCTGAAGCTCAGCGTTCATGGTTACTAGCATGAGATAACTCACGTCGAGAGCATCATCTTGATGCTTCTTGTAAGCATTATGCTCCGCACGTGGTGCAGTGACAGCTGGTGCTGCAGGAATGGGACCATCAAGGACATATAGCTTGCGCTCTTGTTTGAGGACAATCCTCAAGTTCCTATGTCAGTCAAGGAAATTAATTCCACTCAGCTTGTTCTTCTCAAGGACTGATCGTAGTGAAAGACTACTTGTGTTGTTGTTGTTTGCCATTGATATCTACAATTTATAAGTGCAAAAATAATAAGTCAAATTGCAAAGTTGATATTATGTAATTGATAATAGTACATTCAAAATATACTTTCCACTATTTTATTCAAATTAATAGCCCTCACCATTAATTTGAAAAGTATTTTCTATTAAATCTTTCTAGTGAGCCAAGATCCATATTTCATTATGCCTTAAGTTTGCTTTGGCTAATCTCTTAAAACACAATTATTTAGGTAGACAACCATTTGTCAATTATATCATATATAACTCCTAGATAGTTTGGTAAACAACATTTTTTTCTAATCCATCTAATGGTACCTACCAAACTCTATGCCTCTAAGTCCACAATCCTATTGAGATAACTTAGTTAAGTCAGGCCCAATGATTTTAACAGTTTGGATATCACAATTATCCTATTGCATCTTACCTAGATAAATAGGGTACTTCGCTTTGGCAAACCTACATCCATTGATCAAGGTCTTGTTGAGTGTTATTCATTGGAAGGCACCTGATTTAGACTTAATAATTTATTGAGGGATTTTATAAATTAATTTAGATCTCACTAATTTTAATCTTATTAAGCATGCACATTATTTATCATATCGCATAAAAGCATAAATAAAGTGCAAAATTAAATGTGTCACAGTTATGGCCCAATCCACTGTCAATCTTTTCAAGCTAATGAGAGATTGAAGGTCAATCTAAGGTGGTAAAAGATCTCAAAATAGTAGCTTCCTTGGATCTTCCTCATGCAAGTGCCTCCTCTCCATCATTATCTTTACATCGTGTTCTCCATCTTTTCATCTTCATCGATTATAGTTTATTACATGACATAAAGAAACCTCGAGTTACATTCGAGGGGATATAGATGAGAAGAGAATATTACATTAGAATTTATAAAAAGGCACGACATGCAAGCCGTATTTCAAAACCAAAAACCACTAACCTATGGGTCAAAAGGCCATAACTGTGCACCATGCATATCACAATAAGCACATAACAGTTGTATACTGTTATTACGCCATTTAAGATACAATTAACAGAACATAATATACATGTATATCTATTACTGATATTCATAATACCAGAATGTGCCTACATACAGAATATCATATACTCAATTTTAGATCGATAAAATTGTATCATCATATATCATATATATCAAAAACACTATAATCAATTTCAGATCGGTAAAATTGTATCATCACATATCATATATATCGAAAACAATAAAACACATAATCTAAATTAATCGTTTCTCAAGTAGCTCTGATACCACTGTAGGGTTTCGGCACAAAAATGCAGCGGAATTATAAAATAATCAAAGCATTTTCCGAAACCCAAAATAGATCCATCTTAAATGTAAATTAATTGATGGTTTAGATATTATCTTGATTATGAAAGAGTTACGAAATGGCTTGAATCCTTTACACAATCTAATGTAAGCAGCGCTCTCTACGGTATCCACACGAGCGGCTCCATGAATCGTCCCTACGATCTGAGAAGAAGGAACCACGGTACTAGCCACCAAGGATGAGGATTTTCGAAACTGTTTTCTCTAGTCTCTCTCTAAGAGCAACTAGGATTTTGTATTTTGACGTAACGTCTAAAATGACTGATATATATCATATATATAGCGAGTTAGGAGGAATTAATCAAAATCTAATATTATTAAAATCCGAATTTATATATATATATATATATATATATATCTTAATTTAGTCTTACTTAATTAATATACCTATATATAAAAATTATCCTATTAATTTAAATACTATCAATCATATTGACATATTTAAATCTTTACAATTTAAATTAATTCACTTTTAATTACGTTCTATGTGTGTGACCCTATAGGTTATTATTACGTTGGCAATAATTATAAAATCATATTATAAAATTATAAACAGTGAGTGACATCTAGTAATGCATCACTGCTACCCAAGTAATAATAAGATCAATGATTCGGTGCAACCTTTTCGTGACCAATGTTTCAATGTAATTTAATCCTTTTAACCTTAATATCCTAGATTAAACTCCAGTCATGGAATGTGTCATACTCTTCATAATTTAATCTGAGTTTTTCTTGATCAATGAGTAGACTATATGAAACAAATCACTATTTGAGCATGGCCATGCATTTCATAGTCCTACTCAATCAAGAGGCCTATGGATATCTCCCCTAATATATAGGATGGTTAAATTACATCTAGATCACTCATATTCCTCACATGATTCATGATGTACCCAATAATCACCTTTATAGTCCACCCTATTAAAGGTGACATTTGATGATATCAAAGTACATAAATTCTCGTGTAGAAATATAGTGATTTCAGGTCGGAGGACCATTACATCATTGTCACTATGAGAATTGCTAATGACACTTCGCATAATGCTCCACATAGAATTCTCATGGTGGGTCTGTCCAGTACATCGTTCTCTAACATGTACCTATGCATTGACTTAATATGTCACATATTTATGACCAATGAGATTTTGTCATCGGTTAATCCACATACTAGTCTTAATGCATCATTGTTGTCCCATCAACAATGATACTCGACAAGGGACCTTTAAGAACAATGATATTAATTGTAATTATATAATCTCATGTTCAAGTCACATACTTGAAACTATATAATTTGTATCACTATTCTAAGGATTTTTATTATGTTAACATTTATATAACGCAGTAAATAAAACCATAATAAAATCATTCATTTATTCAATCAAATATAATATCAAAATGTTAAGCAATTATACCAAATAATTGGCCTCTAGGGCATAAACTCTAACAGCTGTTAGCTATAAGAGTTCGAATCAAGAGACAGTAGCCGATTCTACAACAGAGGCTGAGTATATTTGTGAGATCCCGAATTTTATGAAATAAAAGTATTCAATTTTCTTATAATTATTCTATTTAGTAAATGGTTAAATTGATAAAAGGTTAAAGTTAAGAGTGATATTTGAAAAAAATTCAAAGTAAGCAAGTTATCATAAAATAATCGGTGATAAAGGTACAGTAATATGCGTGGTCGCATAGTAGCACGCGGTATTGATTATTGATTCTTACGTAAGAAGTCACTCAGTTATACTCAATTATTGCTACAGTAATTACTGCATCATATCTCTCATATTATTGATTCAATTATTGTCACAGTATCATCTGTATAATATGTTATATTATTAAATCAATAATTGAGACGACAAAGTTAATCATATTATTATTTTCAATATTGACAATGTCTAGAAGTTCTGTCAAGGAGAGGTTAGATAATCTAAATTGCGCGCCAATAGGGAGAAATCCTTATCAGAAATCCCCATCTTTCCTGGGAATGACTTGGTTGTTAAATATTGTGAGTTATAATATTAATGATGAATAAGTTCGTGTTGATTAAAGATGAAATTGATAGTTCCATTGTGTGGAAATTATTAGTGTTAGTGGAAATCGACATTTATTTCGATAATAATTAATGTCTAGAGGTTATATTGACCAATCGGGTAATTCACCAGATAAATGAGAAATTAATTACAATTAATTCACATGCTTATAACTATGTGTTCACATGTGTGTACTATTGATCCACATGATTTACTATTAGGGGAGTTGGTGCAAGATTGATAATACTTGCATGACTAAATTAAAAATGGAGGTATAGATGAAGGTACTATACTGTAATTAGTTTTTTCACATGATTATACTATTAAGTCACATGAATGAACTATTAATTCACATTATTTACTATTAGGGGAGGTGGTGCAAGTTTGATAATACTTCCAGGACTAAATTAAAAATGATGAAAAGAGGAAGGTATTATCTTTGTAATATTTGAGCCCCAAAATGTGCAATTATTGAAACTATATTTTTCTATAAATAGAAGCTCATTCTTCCTTCATTTCTCACCAATTCACTAAAGCTATAGAGCAATTATTATAGAGAAAGAAGAAGAAGTCTCGCTACCTCACTATTCCGATATCCGTCTTCTTCTAAGGTAAGGGGTATTATTCTTTCGTATTCATGAAGAGAGTTATTTTCTTTCAATACTCGTAATTGTTGTTATTTCATTCTTTATTATTATGTTGGAATAACCTGTCTATGCGAAGTACCGCATACATGGTGAAATTCTTCTATTATTCCATTCTTTATTATTCTGTTGGAATAACCTGTCTGTGCGGTCTATCGCATGACTGGGGAATTCTGTTGTTATTCCATTCTTTATTATTACATTTGGAATATCACATGCGTGTGGATTACGCATGACCTGGTTCCATTCTTTATTATTCTATTGGAATAACATGTCTGTACGATCTATCGCATGCATGGTGAATTCTTCTGTTATTCCATTCTTTATTATTTTGTTGGAATAACCTGTCTACGCAGACTACCGCATGCATGGTGAATGACCTTTTGTATTCATTCTTTATTAAATTGTGGAAATGATCTGTCTACGTGGATTACCGCATAGCGGATGAAAATCCATTTGCAGTTTCGTATATTCTATTATACTCGTATGAGATATCATTTCTTTTGTAATTGTCATGAAATATCATTTTATATGGTATTTTATTTATGAGTTACTATTCACGGGTTACTATTCACCCTAGTATTATTCACTCGGGTATTTGGGGTACTTTTCATATCGGGGTACTATTCTCGAAGTACTATTCATGGGGTACTATTTTTCCGAAATATTTATTTCTTTTCTGTCCAAATTATTTTTGGAACATGAATATTATTCTTGAATTTTACTCTACAAAGCAGTATCATGTTGACAATTTAGACGTTATTGATTTCTGGATAAATTAAATTATAAATCTTTAAAATTTATCCTTGAACTTGTTTTATTGAATTATTATGTCATTGTCATCATCCTCATGTTTATATTGTGATGAAAGTCATCTTTGGCTTACGTGCAAAGATGGACTGCTGATTATTGGTTTTACAGTTGTATATCTTTGGCTTACGTGCAAAGATGAACTATTGATTGATGAGTATATTTGGCTTATGTGCATAGATGAACTGTTTATTGGTATGATTATGACCAGGGATCATTCGGTATAATCGTGACCCGTAATGTTATAGATGATGTGGTAAAAGTCCTCATTGGCCGTAGTGCATTGATGGACGATTATTGGTATGATTATAACCGAGGATTATTCGGTATAATCATGACCATTGATGATTACATGAATATCCTTGGTCGTAGTGCGAGATGATTCGATGATGTGGATTATTTATTGTCGTGAGTCTCGGCGATAAAATATTGATTATACACTTTTAATTAAGTAGAAGATAGTAGATATCATGCTCTACTTGACTCTTCTAAAAATCTGATTGTATATCTTTGGTAGTAGTGCAAAGATGAATTTATTAGTATGATTATGGCGAGGAATTGTGATTTGGTATAACCATGATTTTTTGATGTTTTGGTGAAGATAGGTGATGAAAATTATCTTCATCACGGAGTGCGAAAGAATTTAGAATCACAATTATGATTACGAGTTATTCATATGATTGTGGATAGGAATTGTTGATTGATGTTACGAGGATAAAACATTATTGGTGGACTTTTAACATTGAGAAGATAATAGACGATGGTCTATTTGACTCTTCTAATGGATTGCTTCGTTCCTTTGCAACTATGGTTGAAAAGTTTTATCATCTACCATATGTTCTAAATCTCTGATTTATTACTGATGAAGGCTATTGATGATGTAAATTATCTTTAGTCATGATATTCTTTATTGGGCTAGTTGTGCTCACCCTTTATGCTTCACAATTCCTTTCAGGTAATAAGAGTGTTGTCGGGTCGAGCGGGGATAACAGGGGAATAGAACAGTGGTATATAGCTGTTGAGGTTCTCCCTAAATAGTATGAAAATAATTTTGTTGAGAACTTTAGATAAGTGTGTCGTATTGTATACGTCATTTGATATTTAATTTTGGTGAACCGAATAGGGTGAGGTGAAACTAACTTTGGAAGGGTGTTTTGCCACTATCATACAAGATGTCTAATGACATACAACTTCGTGTTATCATAAGACAGGGTTGTTCACATCCACTTACTGAGTATATCTACGAGCACTACCTATATGATCTTGGAGTTTATGTGAAATATAATTTTCACTTGGAGACAACGAAGATAATTATATGTCAAGAGAAGACTCACCATTGGAAAGAAGATGATAGTAATCTTCTTGTTTTTCTTTGGGGACTTTTGGGTCAACCAAGGATAATTTTGTGGACATATGATATCTATCATAACCTAGACGCATGGCCTCCCATGTACGAAGGTTTCCTTGAGTATTTTCCAAAAATTTTAATTTCTAAAACAATTATTGATTGTACCTTTATGTAAGGTACCATTTTATGGTCTTGTGGTTAAGGCACCACGAGAGTTATATATATTTGTATTAAAACTCACGACTTATATCATTGTTGTCGTACTACGCTTGCGACAGGTTCAGCGTTTGTATAAATGAAGTTTATATTTGATTTTTATAGTGCGATATATGGCGACTCAGAATGGGTTGTGTGGACCTATTTTGGGGGCGTCACAATATTGCTGCTTCTAGTGCGGCCAAGGAGGCTGTATGGATTAAAAAGTTCATCACTGAACTTGGTGTTGTTCCAACCATGATCAAGTTAAGCTATACTATGATAATAATGGAGCCATTGCACAGGCTAAGGAACCCAGATCACACCAACGATCCAAGCATATACTTAGGCGGTACCATCTCATCCGTGAAATCATTGATAGAGGAGATGTACATATAGGAAGAGTGCCAACAGATGATAATGTTTCAGATCCACTAACCAAGGATTTGTCGTAGCAGAAGCACGACGGTTACACTAGTTCCATTGGTATTAGATACATGAGTGATTAGCTCTAGTGCAAGTGGGAGACTGTTAGAGTTTATGTCCTAGAGGCCAATTATTTGATATAATTGCTTAACATTTTGATATTATATTTGATTGAATAAATGAATAATTTTATTATGGTTTTATTTACTACGTTATATAAATGTTAACATAATAAAATTCCTTAGAATAGTGATACAAATTATATAGTTTCAAGTATGTGACTTGAACATGAGATTATATATTTATAATTAGTATTATTGCTCTTAAATGTCCCTAGTCGAGTATGATTATTGATAGGACACCAATGATGCATTGAGGCTAGTATTTGGATTGACTGATGACCAAATCTCATTGGTCATAAATATATGAGATATTAAGTCAATGCATAGGTATGTGTTAAAGAATGATGTACTGGACAAACTCACCATGAGAATTCTATATGGAGCATTATGCGAAGTGTCATTAGCGATTCTCATAGTGACAATGATGTAATGATCCTCTGACCTGAAATCACTATATTACTACACGGGAATTTATGTACTTTGATATCATCAAATGTCACCTTTAACTCACAGTTGTAGCTCTTATTATCAACTACTGCTAAAAATGGGCAGTACCCTGTCCCCTTTTCTTCTTTCCTATTCTATGTTTGAAGCTCACTACATGTTTACTTAGGATTTGTGCATGATAGGAAAGCTTTTCAATCACACCATAAAGCCAAAAAAGTGGCTTTTTAAATCTACCAAGCGATTTACTTTGGTTGCTTTCTTCTTCTTGCATATAGTAAAGTGGTTCTCTCCCTTTACCAACTTACTTTTATATTACCAAGAACCTATAATAATTCATGAAACTAACAGTTTTTAAGTTTTCAATAAGGGACTTTATGTAACTTAATTGGGTTCATTTCCAACCGAGTTTGGCAAGCTCGAAACCGCCGCTTTATCGAGTTAGTTAGGCCTCTATTCTTATTGATCGCTAGCAAGGTCCATGATTCCATTTTTATCACCTTTTCACTTTCAAGTTAGCTATCAGTTGACATAATGTATATCAGTCATATAACTTCACCCTATTGGATAATTTAAGACCATCTATAGGAGGTGGTTAGCGCTTCTTTGGTATGGGTAACGATTGGTGTCCTTGGACAAAGAACCTAATCCCTTAATCTTCAAAACTGCTACTTCTTAGTTTATTAACACTCAACCGGAAATGAAAGTCAAGGAGGTCACTCAGTTGTCAAAAGGGTACTGCAGTTACTTGCTTGAGGTTGGTACTAACTGGTATAGTTGCTACTCATTGTTGTCTTTGCAGTAGTTCATGATCCTATTTGAGCACCTTAGGATCTATAAAAAATTTTGATATACTAAAATGATGCAACCAACTGATTTGATCAATTCTGCAATAGCAGTTACTTAAAGCTATCAGTTACTGTTATCAGCAGTCCCTGCTCTTTGACCCATTCCCATTCATCCCTTAGCCTCGATTTTTGCTAAATTTTTTATTTGTGTTGTGGCAACCATCTTTATCATGGCAATGCATCCTTACACCTCAACTTGACCCTCAATTTGTTATAATTTACAAGCTTTGTAACAAAAGTAAATCTTTAGCCCATCAGTAGTATAATCTAAGCATAACCTCAACTACTAATAATCATGCCAAGCTTCTGCCATGAACCTTCACAGCTGCCAAAAAAAGTGTGCCCAAGGACTTGGCATGATAACTATTTAACATTAGTTTTAGTTAAGATTTGCTTCTCACTTCCAGAGTGTGCTTATACCTTTCAATTTTTTTAAGGCAGTCCACTTGGGACTTTTGTCGAACACATGGTGTGCATAGTTCAAAACTACTCGTGTCATAGCTATTTGTTTGCTCTATAACTCCATTAAATCCTTATAACACCACAACCAACCTATCTCCTTGTGCCTAAGCCAAGCAATATCAGTAACTACTTAACAAAAGTTGGGCATGACAGTCATTATAGCAATAACCATAGCATAAAAGTCATTTGAGTTCATAGCAGTAACATAGCACAAAACTGAAAACAGTCCTTCAAACTCTTAATACAAGTGTTACAACATAATGTACTTGCTATGTTCATGATTTAAAGACCTAAATACAAGGTATAACTATTCAGGGATAGGTTTCCAAAACAGTTAACAAAGAGTTCTCCCTTTCAGTTCTTGTTATTTTGTTTTGCTCAATTGATACATCAATACATGTCATGCATAGTCATAGAGTGTACTTGAAGCATAGCTACATTTTATGTTAGAATTTACCCACCATTTTGGACTCCCTTCCCAGCCATACTATTTTCGCCATTATAACCATTTTAGTTTAGTTTATAATTCTTATTCAAAGAGCACATTTATCACTTTAACATATATAACCATAAAGCTTTAATTTCAAGGAATCTTATTTATTGGTTGCACCATTTTTCAGTTAGTACTATACTAACAGTTTGAAACCAATAGTCCAATAGACAATAACTTAGTCCAGGACCTTCTTATAAGAACATCCCCTTCCTTGATGAAATTCCAATTTATGTCAAGTAGTTTAATAGCTCGACCTAAATTAATGTATAAGGCTTGTTGGGTTCAAATTGCTCAATCAAGAATTATATAATTCTATACTTGCACAGCCATGTTAAGCATTAATAATGCAATATTTAGAACATTAACACAAAATATTCTCACTTAGATTTTCTAAGCATGGCATTCGAATAACAAGTTATAATCATCTCATACTAAGGCAAAAACTAACCTTGAGGCACATGGGTATCTTTAAAATTACAATATAGATTATTAGCATAGGTTTAGACTTGACTGTACTCCTATTTGGCACAGTTGACACTAACTGTCCTCTCATAAGCATTTTATCAAGCAGTTGGGGTGCAGTCTTTACTTTACTATGTTGACCAAGATTTTAGGCATGCCTGCTACTCTTATTGGCACCACATACTATAGTTGACATTTATATGCAGTCATAACAAAACAACAACAACATGATAGCTAATTTAATCCTAAACAGTCAACCTAGCAATCCAAAAATAATAGGACCACTGCCCCTTATTGTGAAACCACGAATTTTATGAAATAAAAGTATTCAAAAAAAAAATTCTATTTTGGTAAATAGCATGGTATTGATTATTGATGCTTATGTGATAAGTCACTCAGTTTTGTTTTATTGGTATTATTAATGTAATAAAACAGAAAAGCGTTTTATATAAAACAGAATACTTTTATAAAGTTATTCTATAAATAGAATATATTATATTCTATTGTGCATAGTGTTTTGCATAGTAAAATCTTTTTATATAAACAGAATACTTTTATAAAGTTTTTCTATAAATAGAATATATTATATTTTATTATGCATAGTATTTGTATAGTGCCTGCATAGTATTTGCATAGTAAAATCTTTTATAAAGTTATTCGTTTTATTAGATTATAAATAGAATATATTATATTTTATTTAAAAGATTTTTCTTTAAATATGGACCGTCAGTTTAAAGTAAATCAATCTCGACTGATTCATGAGTTAATTCTTATATATGGATCCACTTTTCTATAAATAGAAGCTCATTCCTTCATTATTTCTTACGAATTCACTTTGAAACTCTAGAGAAAAAATAGAGAGAGTTCTTCTTCTATAATCTTGGCGTATTTCTTTAGAGTTTAAGAAAGCTTTGAGCGTAGTACAAGTTTCTTCGAGTATATCCTCGCCCTACCAGTCGGAATACTCTTCTTTCAAAGGTAGGGAATATTAATTGTTGTACTCGTAAGGGGTATTATTTATTTTGTATTCATGAAGAGAACTTCTCTTATTCTATTTTTATTATTCTGTTGGAATAACTCAGATCGCATGAGCTACCCTATACTTGGTGAAATTCTTTTGTTATTCCATTCTTTATTATTACGTTGGAATATCACATGCATGCGTTTACGCCTGTGGGACTGAATTAAAATCTTTACCATTCTCTTTGGAATATCTTGTCATGCGTTTTTATGCGAACTTAGTTACTCGTCTTTTACTATTCTACTTTGGAATATCACATGCATGCGTTTCTGTGGGACCTCGTTCCGTATTTATTATTCTGTTGGGAATAACCTGTATGTGCGGTCTCTATCGCATGCATGGTAAATCCTTCTATTATTCCATTCTTTATTATTCTGTTGGAATAACCTGTCTATGCGGATTACCACATGCATGGTGAACAATCCTTTGTATTTCATTCCTTGTTAAATTGTGGAAATGATCTATTTACGTGGATTATGATGAAAGTCATAATAAAAGCATTGGACAAATGAAAATCATGGGTATATGTGGTATTAGTAAGTGTTATGATGAGTTATGTTGGTTATTATGTGAAAACATGAAAGTTTCTTAGAAATCACAAAGGGTTGAAAAAAATCAAATTTTGGTGAAAATGGAACATGAAATTCAATTGACCATATCTCCTATTATATTTCGAATTTTTGAGTGTGGTCAAGTTCTAGAGTTACGTCTATGAGTTTTGTAACTTATCCAAATGGAATCACTGGAAAAGGTGTTGTAGATTTTCGTGTTGACTGATTTTAGCAAAGTACAAAAAATTGCAAAATATGGAAAAGGCTGCTGCCACGATTTTAAAAGGGATGTTTCGGCCACTTAATTTGTGAGAAAAAATCTGGTCTTTTGGGACATAAATGTATATGGTATAAAGTACCTCTTGTCCAAAAATGAGTTCATTCCGACTTAAAATGAGCAAGTTATGACCATTTCAATATTTAGGTTTATCTGACGAAAAATGTTATAACCGGAGTTCTATAACTCCGATGACCATGAAATTTAAACTGGAAGCTCACGTTAACATGTGTAAAATCTTGCCAAGATTTGGGAATTTCTGGAGTTAACCATGAGGTAGCTAATTTCTTAAGGAATTAATTAGAAATTGATTTTTGAAAAATAGTAAATGAATTTTAAAAATATCAAGAAAAATATATGTTCAATACGGGACTATATTATGCTAAATCCCATAAAAGAATAATTTTTGGGACTGATTTGGTATTTTTCATGAAAATAGATAGCTACGAACATATGAATTAAATATGTTATGTGGAGTTGAAGAATTGGTAAATAGGATTTTATGGCTTGGAAATCCTATATAAGGTATATCTTGATTTTGATGAGTAATTTGATTATTGGTGATGAAATCTTATGAGTATGACATTTTTGAATGATTAAATGCATTATTTGGAAAAGTGTAAACAATTAAATGTAATTGTTTATAAGTTTAAGAAGTGATTAAAATATTGTTATAGTATTAATGGTATTAGATTATGATTTTATTAAGTAATTGATAATATGCGGATAAATTTAAAGTCTTTAATATTTATCCTTGATTTAGTTTGATTAATGCTTATAATATTGGCATCATCCTCATATTTATATTATGTTGAAAGTCATCTGCTTTCTGTAGTGCATAGATGGACTTGGTATGATTATGACCGAGGATTATTCGGTATAATCATGACCGTAATGTTGCAAATGATGTGGAAAAAGTCCTCATTGGCCCGTAGTGCATTGATGAACAATTTTTGGTATGATTATGTCTATTGATTCTCTTCGGCCAAGGGTGCAAATATGAATTGTTTTATAGCATGATCAAGACCGTTGATAAAAACACGATTATCTTTGGCCCGTAGTGCATGGATAATTTGTGGTGGTGATACTAATGAAAAAGTCCTCATTGGCCCATAGTGCATTGATGGACAGTTTTTGGTATGATTATGGCTATGGATTCTCTTCGGCCAAGGGTGCAAAGATGAATTGTTTTATAGTATGATCAGGACCGTTGATAAAAACACGATTATCTTTGGCCCGTAGTGCATGGATAATTTGTGGTGGTGTACTAATGAAAAAGTCCTCATTGGCCCGTAGTGCATTGATGAACAATTTTTTGTATGATTATGTCTATTGATTCTCTTCGGCCAAGGGTGCAAATATGAATTGTTTTATAGCATGATCAGGACCGTTGATAAAAACACGATTATCTTTGGCCCGTAGTGCATGGATAATTTGTGGTGGTGATACTAATGAAAAAGTCCTCATTGTCCCGTAGTGCATTGATTGACAATTTTTGGTATGATTATGGCTATGGATTCTCTTCGGCCAATGGTGCAAAGATGAATTGTTTTATGACATGATCAGGACCGTTGATGAAAACACGATTATTTTTGGCCTGTAGTGCATGGATAATTCGTGGTCGCGATACTAAAGAATATCTTTGGCCCGTAGTGCATGGATAATTTATGGTGGTGATACTAATGAAAAAGTCCTCATTGGCCCGTAGTGCATTGATTGACAGTTTTTGGTATGATTATGGCTATGGATTCTCTTCGGCCAAGGGTGCAAAGATGAATTGTTTTATGACATGATCAGGACCGTTGATGAAAACACGATTATTTTTGGCCCGTAGTGCATGGATAATTCGTGGTCGCGATACTAAAGAATATCCTTGGCCTGTAATGCAGGGATGATTCGATGATGTGGATTATATATTGAGCTGAGTCTCAGCAATGAAATATTAATCCATGGATGTGATAATAATGAATATCTTTGGTCGTAGTACAAAGATGAGTTAATGATTACAAGCAGGAATTGTGATTTGGTATAACCATGATTTTTGATGATGTTTGGTGAAGGCGGTGATGAAAATTATCTTAAATCACAGATGCGAGGGAATTTAGAATCACAATTGTGATTATGAGTTATTCACATGATCATGGGCGAGAATTGTTGATTGATGTTACAGGATAAAACATTATTGGTGGACTTTTAACATAGAAGATAATAGACCTTATGGTCTATTTGACTCTTCTAATGGATTGCTCGTTCACATTAACTATGGTTGAAAAGTTTTATCATCTACCATATGTTCTAAATCTACGATTTATTATTGATGAAAGCTATTGATAATTTAATTATCTTTAGTCATGATATTCTTTCTTGGGCTAGTTGTGCTCACCCTTTCTACATTTCACAATTCCTTTCGTGTAATAAGAGTATTCTTTGGGTGAGCGGGGATAACGGGGAATAGAACAAGTGGTCTTTAGTTGTGAAGGTTCTCCTAAACGGTATAGAAAAGTGTGTTGTATTCTATACAACATTTAGTAGTTATATTTAGTGAATCAAATAGGGTGAGGTGAACCCTGACTTTGGAAGGGTGTTTTGCCACTATCATACAAGATGTCTAATGACATACAACCTCGTGTTATCATAAGACATGGTTGTGCGCATCCACTTCTTTGAGTATATCTACTGGGCACTACCTATATGATCTTGGAGTTGATTTAAAATATAATATTCACTTGGAAACAGTGGAGATAGTTATATGTCAAGAGAAGACTCACCATTGGAAAGAAGATGATAGTAATCTTCTCGTTTTTCTTTGGGGTCTATTGGATCAACCAAGGATAATTGCGTGGCCATATGATATCTATTATAACCACAGGTATTTATGGCTTCCCATGTATGAAGGTTTCCTTGAGCATTTCCCAAAGATTTTAATTTCTAAAACAGTTTTTGACTATACTTTTATGTAAAGTACCATTGTAAGGTTGTGGTCGAGGCACCATGAGAGTTATATACATTTGTATTAAAACTCACAGTTAACTGTGGTCGTATTCTATATGACAGTTCAACAGTTGTATAAATGAAGTTGTATTTGAATTTTGTACCATGTATCTGGCGACTCAGAATGGGTGATGTATACTTAATTTTGGGGGCATCACATTTAGTATCAGAGCTTAGGGATATGGTCGCTGGCGGAGATAAGAGTCTAGAACTAGGAGGGGAGAGACGAGTTATATACTTCGCTAGTGTGTGACTTACCTAAGCTGAAATTGTTTACATGATAAGTTGACAAATTGTGATATGTTAATTAACCTTTGTTTTGAAGATATATTCTAGAATGATATCTGAAATACAGGAGATGAGCAATGGAAAAATCATGATACAGAGGATATAACCGGGAAGGTACAATCCAAAAAGAAAGCAAGTTATTCCCATCTCTTCGAATATCAGGTACGTGCGTAAATTTCGAGGGCAAAATTTCATAAGGAGGGGTGATTGTGAGACCCCGAATTTTATGAAATAAAAGTATTCAATTTTTTTTTCTATTTTGGTAAATAGCACGGTATTGATTATTGATGCTTATGTGATAAGTCACTCAGTTTTGTTTTATTGGTATTATTAATGTAATAAAACAGAAAAGCTTTTTATATAAAACAGAATACTTTTATAAAGTTATTCTATAAATAGAATATATTATATTCTATTGTGCATAGTGTTTTGCATAGTAAAATCTTTTTATATAAAATAGAATACTTTTATAAAGTTTTTCTATAAATAGAATATATTATATTTTATTATGCATAGTGTTTGCATAGTGCCTGCATAGTGTTTGCATAGTAAAATCTTTTATAAAGTTATTCGTTTTATTAGATTATAAATAGAATATATTATATTTTATTTAAAAGATTTTGCTTTAAATATGGATTTGTCAGATTAAAGTAAATCAATCTGGACCGTTCATGAGTTAATTTACTATGCAAATCCATTTTCTATAAATGTAAGCTCATTCCTTCATTATTTCTTACGAATTCTTTGAAACTCTAGAGAGAAAAACTATAGAGAGAGTTCTTCTTCTATAATCTTAAGCGTATTTCTTTAGAGTTTAAGAAAGCTTTGAAGCGTAGTACAAGTTTCTTGAGTATATCCTCGCCTACCAAATTGGAATACTCTTCTTTCAAAGGTAGGAATATTAATTGTTGTACTCGTAAGGGTATTATTTATTTTGTATTCATGAAGAGAACTTCTCTTATTCTATTTTATTATTACATTGGAATAACTCAGATATCTGTGAGCTACCATATACTTGGTGAAATTCTTACATTATTCCATTCTTTATTATTCTGTTGGAATATCATGTCTGTGAGTTTTACGTCGGACCTGGTTTCGTCTTTACCATTCTACTGGAATATCCTGTCTATGTGTTTTACGCCGGACTTGGTTCCGTCTTTACTATTCTGCTGGAATATCCTATGCATGCGTTTTTACGCCGACACTGGTTTCGTATTTATTATTACATTGGGAATAACTTTATGCATGCGGTCTCTATCGCATGCATGGTGAATCCTTCTGTTATTCCGTTCTTTATTATTCTATTGAAATAACCTGTCTATGTGGATTACCATATGCATGGTGAACGATCATTTGATTTCATTCCTTGTTAAATTGTGGAAATGATCTATTTACGTGGATTATGATGAAAGTTATAATAAAAGCATTGAATTAATAAAAATCATGGGTATATGTGGTATTAGTAAGTGTTATGATGAGTTATGTTGGTTATTATGTGAAAACATGAAAGTTTCTTAGAAATCACAAAGGGTTTAAAAATCAGATTTTGGTGAAAATGGAACATGAAATTCAATTGACCATATCTCCTATTATATTTCGAATTTTTGAGTGTGGTCAAGTTCTAGAGTTAGGTCTATGAGTTTTGTAACTTATCCAAGTGGAATCACTGGAAAAGGTGTTGTAGATTTTCGTGTGGACTGATTTTAGTAAAGTACGAAAAACTGCAAAATATGAAAAAGGTTGCTTCCACGATTTTAAAAGGGCTGTTTCGGCCACTTAATTTGTGAAAACAATTCTGGCCTTTTGGGACATGAAAGTATATGATATAAAGTACCTCCTGTCCAAAAATGATCTCATTCCGATTTAAAATGAGCAAGTTATGATCATTTCAATATTTAGGGTTTTCCGAAAAAAACGCTTATATAGGAGTTCTATAACTCAGATGACCATGAAATTTAAACTGGAAGCTCACGTTAACATGTGTAAGATCACGCCAAGATTTGGGAATTTCAGGGGTTAACCATGAGGTAGCTAATTTTCTTAAGGAATTAATTAGAAATTGATTTTTGAAAAATAGTAAATGAATTTTAAAAATGTCAAGAAAAATATATGTTCAATACGGGACTATATTATGCTAAATCCCATAAAAGAATAATTTTTGGGACTGATTTGGTATTTTTCATGAAAATAGATAGCTACGAACATATGAATTAAATATGTTATGTGGAGTTGAAGAATTGGTAAATAGGATTTTATGGCTTGGAAATCCTATATAAGGTATATGAAGATTTTTGATGAGTAATTTGATTATTGGTGATGAAATCTTATGAGTATGACATTTTTGAATGATTAAATGCATTATTTGGAAAAGTGTAAACAATTAAATGTAATTGTTTATAAGTTTAAGAAGTGATTAAAATATTGTTATAGTATTAATGAGATTAGATTATGATTTTATTAAGTAATTGATAATGTCTGGATAAATTTAAAGTCTTTAATATTTATCCTTGATTTAGTTTGATTAATGCTTATAATATTGGCATCATCCTCATATTTAGATTATGTTGAAAATCATCTGTGGCCTGTAGTGCATAGATGGACTTGGTATGATTATGACCAGGGATTATTCGGTATAATCATGACCGTAATGTTGCAAATGATGTGGAAAAAGTCCTCATTGGCCCGTAGTGCATTGATGAACAATTTTTGGTATGATTATGTCTATTGATTCTCTTCGGCCAAGGGTGCAAATATGAATTGTTTTATAGCATGATCAAGACCGTTGATAAAAACAAGATTATCTTTGGCCCGTAGTGCATGGATAATTTGTGGTGGTGATACTAATGAAAAAGTCCTCATTGGCCCATAGTGCATTGATGGGACGGTTTTGGTATGATTATGGCTATGGATTCTCTTGACCAAGGGTGCAAAGATGAATTGTTTTATAGTATGATCAGGACCGTTGATAAAAACACGATTATCTTTGGCCCGTAGTGCATGGATAATTTGTGGTGGTGTCTTAATGAAAAAGTCCTCATTGGCGTAAGTGCATTGATGAACAATTTTTGTATGATTATGTCTATTGATTCTCTTCGACCAAGGGTGCAAATATGAATTGTTTTATAGCATGATCAGGACCGTTGATAAAAACACGATTATCTTTGGCCCGTAGTGCATGGATAATTTGTGGTGGTGATACTAATGAAAAAGTCCTCATTGTCCCGTAGTGCATTGATTGACAGTTTTTAGTATGATTATGGCTATGGATTCTCTTCGGCCAAGGGTGCAAAGATGAATTGTTTTATGACATGATAAGGACCGTTGATGAAAACACGATTATTTTTGGCCTGTAGTGCATGGATAATTCGTGGTCGCGATACTAAAGAATATCCTTGGCCTGTAGTGCAGGGATGATTCGATGATGTGGATTATATATTGAGCTGAGTTTCAGCAATGAAATATTAATCCATGGATGTGATAATAATGAATATCTTTGGTCGTAGTACAAAGATGAGTTAATGATTACAAGCAGGAATTGTGATTTGGTATAACCATGATTTTTGATGTTTCAGGTGAAGACAGGTGATGAAAATTATCTTCGTCCTGGGTACGAAGGGGAATTTAGAATCACAATTGTGATTATGAGTTATTCACATGATCATGGACGAGAATTGTTGATTGATGTTACAGTGATAAAACATTATTGGTGGACTTTTAACATAGAGAAGATAATAGACCTTATGGTCTATTTAACTCTTCTAATGGATCGCTTCGTTCACCGCAACTATGGTTGAAAAGTTTTATCATCTACCATATGTTCTAAATCTCGATTTATTATTGATGAAAGCTATTGATAATTTAATTATCTTTAGTCATGATATTCTTTCTTTGGGCTAGTTGTGCTCACCTTTTTACATTTCACAATTCCTTTCGGGTAATAAGATTATTCTTTGGGTCGAGCGGGGATATGAGGGAATAGAAACGGTGGTCTTTAGTTGTGAAGGTTCTCCCTAAACAGTATAGAAAAGTGTGTTGTATTCTATACAACATTTAGTAGTTATATTTAGTGAATCAAATAGGGTGAGGTGAACCCAACTTTGGAAGGGTGTTTTGCCACTATCATACAAGATGTCTAATGACATACAACCTCGTGTTATCATAAGACATGGTTGTGCGCATCCACTTGCTGAGTATATCTACGGGCACTACCTATATGATCTTGGAGTTGATTTAAAATATAATATTCACTTGGAAACAGTGGAGATAGTTATATGTCAAGAAAAGACTCACCATTGGAAAGAAGATGATAGTAATCTTCGCTTTTTTTCTTTGGGGTCTATTGGATCAACCAAGGATAATTACGTGGCCATATGATATCTATTATAACCTGACGCATGGCTTCCCATGTGTATGAAGGTTTCTTGAGCATTTCCCAAAGATTTTAATTTCTAAAAGCAGTTTTTGACTATACTTTTATGTAAAGTACCATTGTAAGGTTGTGGTGAGGCACCATGAGAGTTATATACATTTGTATTAAAACTCACGATTAAGCGTGGTCGTATTCTATCTGACAGTTCAACAGTTGTATAAATGAAGTTGTATTTGAATTTTGTACCATGTATCTGGCGACTCAGAATGGGTGATGTATACCTAATTTTGGGGGCGTCACACTTATGTTTAACCCATGCCATTCGGCCATAACAGAGTACTAGTGGCACGAAAATGGAATGGAAAGAGGATTGAAAAGATTACCTTAGTAGCATAGAGGTTGCACTTGATTGTTGTTCAATTTCTTATTCCTTCTCTAGCCGAACTCTTCCTATCTCACTATTAGTCAGCTTTTTCTTGTTCTTTCTTACTATGATAGAGATTTGGGAAGTCAGTTAAGGGGTGAGACATGGAGTTATATAGCTGAACTTAGCTTCTTTTATTGTTAACCGCATCACCTCTAGTTGGCCCCTAGCATACACTCCAGTACCTCTAGCAGTTAGACTACTCTGCAGTTGGCTCTATATGCCAAGTACCGCCATATAGCTTTTTGCTACCTTATCCTTTGCAATTTTGTCTTATCTGCTGGTTGTTTGCTAGATGAACTAATCTTACAAACTAAGAAGTAACTTGGGACCTGCATAACTTGTTAACTACTTGACTAATGTAACTGATACAACTAACTACCTTCATGTTCATTTCATTTGGGCTTAACAGCCCCTCTAGTTTAAACTTCAGATGGGCTATGACATAAGGCAAGGATTAGATTTAACTTGGGCTTACAACATGTAAATAGGCAATAGACACAAAAATGACTTGCAAGCTTATATAGCAAAATTTATTAAGGCCCAATGTGGACACTTGAAAATTTTAACACACATTAAACTTTTATCTAACATGTTAGTTCCCGAAGGCACAATAGTTATCTAGAAGGGGGGGTTGAATAGATATTTAAAAATCTTTTCGTTTTAAATTGTTAGTAGATAATGATTAAAACTTTAGCGGAATTAATATTAGTTTTAATCTCCCTTAAGACAGTGAGTTTATGAGAGTGAGGTAGATATAGCAGTTATAGCAGATATAGCAGTTGTAGCAAGAATGTAAGAGACACAGTCGTTTTAAGTGGTTCAGAACACTTAAAGCTCCTAGTCCACTCTTCTATTCCTCGAGTAGGAAATCCACTAAGGATGACTTTTACACTTTCTGAATCACTTAGATTCTTTCTAGACCAGCGGTCTAAGAACTTCTTAGTTTACTCTTGAACTCTTCAAGTCCAGCAGACTTGGCTCTTTTACAGTTCACTTAGAACTCTTCAAGTCCTTCTGACTTGGAACTTTTTCTTCAGTTGATTGGTAGATGTTGAGTTCTTGATGGTTGCTACTCAGTTGCTGTTTAAGCACTTGTTCGAAAGAACTAAGTAGCTGAGCAAGCTTCTCTTTTTCTCAGATCGTAGAGTTGAGCTTTGAGAGTTCTTGTATGTTTTTGTTCAATGCTTGATTGCTTCTCTCATCTGCTTGATTTGCATATATGTGATCTTGAAAACTATCCGTTAGATCCATCCGTTGAAGCATTAAATGCGTTTGACATTTATGTTCTTTGATGGAGACTTTTCTGCACATCATCTGAATTGCATTCTGTCCCACTGACACAGCAGACTGCTTTCTCACCTAACACCTGAAAAGGTATTTTTCCCCTTACCAATGGTACTTTCCTTAGCTTCTTCAATATGTTTCTTTGTTGCATACTAAGGATGTAAGACCCCAACTTTTTAATGAATAAAATCGAATTTCCTCTATTTATTATTGTGAATAATATGGTATTAATTTGATATAATACTTTGGTTATGGGTGAAATGTGAAAAATTTGCAAAATAAGCAAGTGGTTATAAAATATTCAATTATCGGGGAATATTCGTTTGGTCGTGGAATATTCTTTCTGTCGAGGAATATTAAATGCGACCAGTATGACCATTGTGGCCCATATAACGGATACTTGATCGGATGAAGAAAAGCGATAAAATTGAATAACAGGCGTAGTTTTTACTGTTAAGGATCATTGAATACCCGGTGGTTAAAATACGAATGTCTGGGTCGCACAAAGATTATCACTGCGGTATTGCCTGAGATTGTTGAATTATTGATCCTTACGTAAGAAGGCACTACTCGATAATTGTCACGATAATTCTTTATTCAATATTTTATTTTATTGATTCAATAATTGTTGTTGATATTTTATATTATTGTTATTCAATAATTGTCACCGCATGATATCTCCATTATCGGATCAATAATTATATTATTTGAATAATATTTGTAAAACCCCAACTTTTTGAATAAAGATGAATTTTCTATAAATATTATTTTTGAATATTATGGGTGAAATTGATATAATGTTATAGTTGTGGGTAATATTTATAAATTTTACAAAATGCGAAGTTGTTATATAATATTAGATTGGTGGGGAAAATTCGTTTTAACGAGGAATATTAAATACAACGTCACAATCATTGGTGGACCCTAGCGGAATTATTGTCGGATTGAGAAAGCGACAAAAATACTTTATGAAAATAACGGCGGAAATTTTACGTTAAGCTGTTGAAACACACGGTGTTAAAAAATGCGATGTCTGGCGTGGTTGCGTAGTAGCTGCGGTATTATTTATTGATGCTTACGTGATAAGTCACTTTCTTTTTTGTTGGTATTATTAATGTAATAATATAGAAAATCTTTTTATATAAAACAGAATACTTTTATAAAGTTATTCTATAAATAGAATATATTATATTCTATTATGCATAGTGTTGCATAGTGTCTGCATAGTGTTTTTTATAGTAAAATCTTTTTATATAAAACAGAATACTTTTATAAAGTTATCTATTTTTTTAGACAATAATTAGAATATATTATATTTTATTATGCATAGTATTTGTATAGTGTCTGCATAGTATTTCCATAGTAAAATCTTTTATAAAGTTATTCGTTTTATTAGATTATAAACAGAATATATTATATTTTATTTAAAAGATTTTGCTTTAAATATGGACCGTCAGATTAAAGTAAATCAATTTGGACCGTTCATGAGTTAGTTACTATGCAGTCCATTTTTCTATAAATAGAAGCTCATTCCTTCATTATTTTCTTACGAATTCACTGAAACTCTAGAGAGATAAACTATAGAGAGAAAGAAGAAAGTATTTTGCTACTTCACTACTTATATATCCATTACTCTTCTTCTTAAGGTAGGGAATATTATTTTTGTTGTACTCGTAAGGGTGTTATTCTTTTGTATTCATAAAGAGAACTTATGTTATTACATTCTTTATTATTACATTGGAATAACTTTGTATCTGTGGCTACCCTATACTTGGTGACATTCTTCTAGTATTTAGTCTTTCTTATATACATTGGAAAATCCTATACATGCGTTTTCTTGGGACTTGATTCCGTCTTTATTATTACATTTGGAATATCACATGCATGCGTTTCTGTGGGACTGGTTAAAATCTTTATTATTATTACATTGGAATATCACATGCAGCGTTTTCGTTGGACGTGATTAAAATCCTTATTAGTATTACATTGGAATAACTTTTATACATCTGAAATCTTTGCATGCATGGTGATTTACATTGTTGTTCCATTCTATATTATTACATTGGAACATCACATCGGTGCAAATTTACTTTGACTTGGTTCCGTTATTTAGTATTACATTGGAATAACTTTGTCTCATCGGAAATACGCATGCATGGTGATTTTTTTTGTTATTCCATTCTTTATTATACTCAGTAGGTTAAAGTTTTGACTTCTATACTCCATGAAATTAATGGAATATCCTTGATAATTGCGCTTCATCCAGTATCTTTTCATGGAAATATTCTTCGGAGCATTCTTGAATTTTACTCTACAAAGCAGTATCATGTTGACAATTTGGGCGTTATTGGTTCTTGGACAAATTAATTCTTGAACTTGTTTTATTGAATTCTTATATCATTGTCATCATCCTCATATTTATATTTTTTTTGAAAGTCATATGTGGCTTTGTGGTGCATAGATGGACTTAGTATGATTATGACGAGGATTATTGGTGTAATCATGGTAGTAATATTACAAATGATGTGGTAAAAGTCCTCATTGGCCCGTAGTGCATTGATGGACAGTTGTTGGCATGATCATGACCATTAATGAATACACAAATATTCTTGGCTCGTAGTGCATGGATAATTGTGGTCCTGATACTAAAGAATATTCTTGGCCGTAATGCAGGGGTGATTTGATGATGTGGATGATTTATTAAGCTGAGTCCCAGCGATAAAAGTGATGAAAAACCTTTTAAATCATAAAATATAGTAGATTTTATTCTCTACTTGACTCTTTTAATGGATTGCTCGTTCCGCTGCAGTTAAACTTGATGTTTATTATATTGTATCAGTTTAACACTGTTTAAGGCTAATGATAGTTTATTCTGCATTATCTTAGTCATAATATTTCTTACTGGGCTAGTTGAGCTCACCCTTTCTTTCACTGTTCTCTTCAGGAAATGAGAATATAGCTGGAATGAGTCGGGAAACGGAGTTTTGGTCCTAGATGGTGCATTAGTAGTCCTCACTATTCTGTGAAATAGTGTGATAATAATTGTAATGAGGACTCCTTTTGAGTTTGTATACTCTCTAGTAGACAATATTTGTATTCAAACTCACAGTTTATGTTTTGTCGTATTATACACATCGTTGTTGTATTATTAAGTTGTATTTGAATTACATATATCATGTATCTGGCGACTCAAGATGGGTGATGTATACCTAATTTTGGGGCGTCACGGTTGGTATTAAAGCTTAGGATATGATCCTGGCCAAGATGTGAGACTAGAACTAGGAGGGAGCAGGGAATTCCTTCGCTAGTATGACCTACTTAAATTTATTTTGTATTTAGATTGGTTGGTCAGAGTTTAGAGATAATATGTTATATGTCAACTAACCCTTGTTTTGTGGCAGTATTTGAAAATGACATCCGAGAATGTTGAGAATAGCAATGGAACACAAGAGACTGTTGAGTCTCAACATATCAATAATTAGGATAATGTGCATCAGGAAGGCGACAATCCTCATGCAAACAACAACACGGACTAAATGATGAATGATGGATTGTTCAGAGGCTTTATGCAATTCATACAACATCAAAGTAGAGGCGGCTCTGTCCAAAATGTAGGTGGAAACTCTTTGAAACTCTCGAGACGGTCACCGCTAAACAGTTCAAGGAGCTAAGACCACCGGAGTTTATTAGAGAGCCAAAACCACTTAAGACGAAAGCATGGATAAAGCAGATCACCAAGATATTTGATGTCTTGGGATGCTCCGAGGAGCAAAAGGTTCCCTTTGCCACCTTCATGTTGCATGAAGAGGTAGATTACTGGTGGGAATCTATAAAATGTACCTGACTGGACGCACTCAAGATGTCTTGGGAGAAGTTCCAAGAGCTATTCAACGACAAGTACTTTCCGAGAGTATTCGTCACATGAAAGAAGTGGAGTTTATCAAATTGGAACAAAACAATATGATCGTGTCGCCGTCTGACGAGGCTAAATTTGCGGAGTTATCCGGTTTGCATCCCATTTGGTCGATAATGAAGAAGCGAATGACGCGAATGTTTTTAAGAGGTTTGAAAGCGGGAATCGTCGATATCTTATTTCTCATAAGCGTATTTGTACTCGGATGTTGTAAATAGGGCTCGAGATATTGGGTAGCGATAACAAGTCAGCGCAACAAGAGAAAGCGGTACGTGAGCATGAAAATACCGATTGGTATCGATCATTGAAAGCGGTGATAACAAGCGTGGAGGAATCAACATGCGAAATGGTAACCACTTGGTGGTAATCATGGCAAGAGCGGTAAAAATGCACATTTCAAAAAAAGAGATTCAACAATGATGAAAGATGTCGACACCAAGAACCGTGGTTAAGGAAGGAGAAGCGACCACTATCATATGCTTCAAATGCGGAGGGAGGGACATATCGGTCAAAGCGAGCGATGCCATCAAAGCGTGTTATAATTGTGGAAGAGAAGGTCACCTAGCGATTTTGTCGTTCACACAGAAGACAAGTTCAGCTAGGATGGAGGCACCAAAGGCCGTCCCCGAGAAAAGTCAAAGCCCGGTGGTGCGAGGAGAGCATTTGTCGTGACCTCCCGAGAAAGCAAGGAACCCGAACGAGGTCATCACGGGTAAGCTTATTATAAACTCTAGCGAAGTTTATACTTTATTTGATACCGGTTCTACCCATTCTTTTATTTCTCCTACTTGCGCTCAACGATTAAATTTGACTCCGGAGAAATTAGATTTTGACTTATCTGTTGAAACTCCGTTGGGAGAAACATTCATTACATCCCTTTGTTTATAAGTCTTGTTTAGTTCAAATCGGCACCTTGCATTACTGTCGATCTTATTTCTTTGAAAATACTTGCATTTGATGTGATTCTAGGGATTGATTGGTTAACTACACATCATGCAAAAATTGATTGTTTTCGTAAGGTTGTTTAACTTTCATATTCTAACCAACCTATTATGCGAATTCAAGCAACCAAACCATTAAAATCAATCACTTGTCATCTCAAGCCATAAAGCTATTCGTTTATTGAAAAGCGGATGTCAAGCTTTCTTAGCTCATATCACGGATCTAAACAAAAATACGTCGGTTTTGAATGATATTTCTATTGTTAATGAATTTCACGGCGTATTCCTGAAGAACTTCTGGCCTACCCCCAGGCGTGAAATTGAATTTTGTATCGACCTTGAAACGGTACAAAACCTATTTCCAAAGTCCCATATCGAATGGCTCCTATTGAACTTCAGGAATAAAAGACCCAACTGCAGGAATTGTTAGACATTAGCTTTATTCGTCCTAGTACTTCTCCTTGGGATGCTCCTGTTCTATTCGTGAAAAAGAAAGACGGGAGTATGCGACTTTGTATTGATTATCGGGAGTTGAATCATGTCACCATCAAAAATAGGTACACATTGCCACGTATTGATAACCTGTTTGACCAGTTGCAAGGAGCCAAATTCTTTTCAAAGATTGATCTTCGTTAGGATATCACCAATTGAAGATTAGAACCGATGACATTCCAAAGGCGGCTTTCGAGAACTCGATGCGGGCATTATGAATTCCTAGTCATGTCCTTTGGATTTACTAATGCTCCTACTTTGCCTTCATGGATATGATGAACCAAAGTATTCAAGGAATATTTGGATCACTTTGTGGTGGTCGTCTTTATTGATGACATCCTCATATATTCCAAAACCGTGAAGATCATGAAGCAACACTTGATTTGATACTCCAAAAGCTTCGTGAATATAAGCTTTATGCCAAGTTGAAGAAATGTGAGTTACGGCGAGGAAGTAGCATTCCTTGGGCACGTGGTATCAAGTCATGGAATATCTGTTGACCCAAAGAAAGATAGAAGCTATTCAAAAGTAGGAGCAACCTAAATCGATGATGAAAAAATCGTAGCTTTCTCGGCTTAAATTTGGTTATTATCGGAGATTCGTAGAAGGGTTTTCTCGAATAGCTACTCGACTAACTCGGTGACTTAGAAAGATACAAAGTTGATTGGGGCGAGGAATGTGAGAAGAGTTTTCAAGAACTCAAGAGGAGACTCATTTATTTTGTTACGACAATACCATACGGTTGAAGGATTTGTCATCTACGGTGATGCTTGAGCAAAAGGTTAGGATGTGTTCTCATGCAACATGGGAAAGTCATAGCCTATGCCTCACGACAACTCAAAGAATATGAGAGGAATTATCCTACTCATGATTTAGAGTTGTCGTGATGCTTTTTACACTAAAGATTTGGAGGCATTACTTGTATGGGGAGAAAGTGGAGATCTTTACGGATCATAAAAGCCTCAAATATTTCTTCACTCAAAAGGAACTAAACATGCGACAACGGCGTTGGCTTGAAGCTATTGAAAGATTATGATCATACCATCAATACCATCCTGGAAAAGAGAACGTGGTAGCTGACGCATTGAGTAGAAGATCATATGCAAGTGCGAATGCGATATTGTCAACGCAAAGGTCCATTTTGTGTGACTTACAAAGGATGGAGATAGAGTTAAAGACTCCAGGGACCCATGTGATGATGGCGAATATACGAGTAGAACTAACTTTAATTGATAAAGTTAAAGTTGCTCAAGCTACAGACCTGGAGCTAATGCGTATGAGGAAGAAAGTGCAAGAAGGTGCGATGCCGGAAGCAAGAATCGATTATTAAAGAATACTTCGAGTCAACTCCAGACTTTGTGTTCCTAACGATCCTGAGTTTAAGTATAAAATCATGATGGAGGCGCACAAAACACCGTTTGCAATCCATCGTGGGAGTACCAAAATGTATCATGATCTTCGTCATACATTTTGGTGGAGCAATATGAAGAAAGAGATAGCTCTGTTTATCTCAAGGTGTCTAATTTGTCAACGAGTCAAGGTGGAGCATCAAGTACCAAAAGGTCCATTGCAACCACTTGAAAATCCAGAATAGAAGTGGGAGCACATTACCATGGATTTCGTTACTGGTCTTCCTAAGGTTTCTCAAGGCATTGATGCAATTTGGGTCATTGTTGATAGATTAACCAAATCTGCTCATTTTTACCAATACGAAACTTATACACTTGAGCGACTTGCTCGTATATGTACATAAGCAGTTGTAAGACTTCATGGTATGCCAGTATCCATAGTTTCTGATCAAGACCCAAGATTCACTTCACGATTTTGGGTTAGTTTACAAAAAGTTAATGGGCACGGATTTACGATTTAGTTGGCATATCATCCTCGAGACGGAATGACGGCGGATGAGAGGACGATTCAAACTCTTGAAGATCTATTAAGACTCTGTGTCCATGACTTCAAGGGAAGTTGGGACAAGTTCTTACCATTGGTGGAGTTTTTCTACAACAACAGTTATCAAGCAAGTATTGGCATGGCTCCATTCGAGGCGTTGTATTGAAGAAAGTGCCGCTCTCCAGTATGTTGGGATGAGGTGGGTGAAGCAACGTTGTTGGGATCGAAGTTGGTACGTATGACTACAGAAAAGATTCAAACGATCCGACAACGTATAAAAACCTCACAAGATCGACAAAAGAGTTATGTTGATCTTCATCGAAAGGACGTAGAATTCGATATAGGAGATCATGTGTTGTTACGTGTTGCTCCATGGAAAGGAGTTACGAGATTTGGAAAGAGAGGAAAGCTCAATCCTCGATTCATTGGCCCATTTTTAATCCTCGATCGAGTAGGAGCTGTGGCCTATAGACTCGTTTTACCGCCAAGTATGTCTCGTGTTCATAACGTTTTTCACATATCCATGTTACGTAAATATGTGGAAGACCCGAACCACATTATTGAGTTAGAACTAGACGAAATAACAGAAGATTTGATGTATGAAAAGGTTCTTGTTCAAATCTTGGATAAGAAGGAACATATTCTACGCTCCAAGGTTATACCTCAAGTCAAAGTTTTGTGGAGAAACCACGATGTTGAGGAAATGACTTGTGAGTTAGAATCTGAAATAAAATCAAGGTATCCTTACCTATTCAATATACCAGGTACGTACCTTAATTTCGAGGGCAAAATTTCATAAGAAGAGGAGATTGTAAAACCCCAACTTTTTGAATAAAGATGAATTTTCTATAAATATTATTTTTGAATATTATGGAGTGAAATTGATATAATGTTATAGTTATGGGTAATATTTATAAATTTTGCAAAGTCATGTGAGTTGTTATATAATATTCGATTGGTAGGGAATATTCGTTTTAACGAGGGAATATTAAATACAACGTCACAATCATTAGTGGACCCCTAGCGGAATTATTGTCGGATTGAGAAAGCGACAAAAATACTTTATGAAAATAACTTCATGAAATTTTACGAATTAGCATTGAAACACACGGTGTTAAAAAATACGATGTCTGGCGTGGTTGCAAAGTAACTGCGGTATTATTTATTGATGCTTACGTGATAAGTCACTCGATTTTGTTGGTATTATTAATGTAATAATATAGAAAATCTTTTTTATATAAAAGCAGAATACTTTTATAAAGTTATTCTATAAATAGAATATATTATATTCTATTATGCATAGTGTTGCATAATTGTACGCATAGTGTTTTTTATAGTAAAATCTTTTTATATAAAGCAGAATACTTTTATAAAGTTATCTATTTTTTAGACAATAATTAGAATATATTATATTTTATTATGCATAGTATTTGTATAATTATGCATAGTATTTCCATAGTAAAATCTTTTATAAAGTTATTAGTTTTATTAGATTATAAAATAGAATATATTATATTTTATTTAAAAGATTTTGCTTTAAATATGGACCGTCAGATTAAAGTAAATCAATTTGGACCGTTCATGAGTTAGTTACTATGCAGTCCATTTTTCTATAAATAGAAGCTCATTCCTTCATTATTTTCTTACGAATTCACTGAAACTCTAGAGAGATAAACTATAGAGAGAAAGAAGAAAGTATTTTGCTACTTCACTACTTATATATCCATTACTCTTCTTCTTAAGGTAGGGAATATTATTTATTGTACTCGTAAGGGGTGTTATTCTTTTGTATTCATAAAGAGAACTTATGTTATTACATTCTTTATTATTCTGTTGGAATAACCTGTATACGCGGGCTACCCTATACTTGGTGAAATTCTTCTGTAATTCCATTCTTTATTATTATGTTGGAATATCCTGTCTATGCAAAGTACTGCATACATGGTGATGAAAAACATTTTAAGTCATAAAATATAGTAGATTTTATTCTCTACTGACTCTTTTAATGGATTGCTTGTTCCACTGCAGTTAAACTTGATGTTTGTTATATTGTATCAGTTTAACACTGTTTAAGGTTAATGATAATTTATTCTGCATTATCTTAGTCATAATACTTCTTACTGGGCTAGTTTAGCTCACCCTTTCTTTCACCATTTCTTACGGAAATGAGAATATATATTTGGAGCAGTGGGGAGCGGGTGATGGTCTAGATGGTGCATTAGTAGTCCTCACTATTACGTGAAATAGTGTGATAATAATTGTAATGAGGACTCCTTTTGAGTTTGTATACTCTCTAGTAGACAATATTTGTATCCAAACTCACAGTTTATGTTTTGTCGTATTGTACACGACAGTTGTATTATTAAGTTGTATTTGAATTCTGTACCATGTATCTGGCGACTCAAGATGGGTGATGTATACCTAATTTTTGGGACGTCACAATATTATTAGATAGCATTATTTGCAATGTCTAGAAAGTTCTGTCAAGGAGAGGTTTAGTCACCTAATTGCGCGCCAGTAAGAAGAAATCCTTATCGGAAAGCCCCCTTCTTTCAGGAAATGACTGGTTGTCATAAATGTGATTCTGTAATATTATTTGTGAATAATTAATTATTGATTCATATGATAAGAAAATATTTATTTTATGTGGATATAAATGATGGATTTATTTATGTGGTTATTAATGAAGGAATTAATGCTGAGATGTTTTATCAGTATTTTCTCGGATTGGAAGTATTTAAAAATCATCCGTTTGTGGATTTCGGGTATTTTTCTATTTGGAATTTGGAAAAACTCAAAGCTACGAAGTTGTAGAGAATTCGATTTCGTGTGGAATGGACATAAAATTCGTATTTTTCTGATAAACGGGCTATTTTCTATGAATTATTAAAGTTTCTGATTATTGTTTAAATGATAAAACATTTTGGAAAATTCTAGAATTGGTTGGTGAGAAATGTGCTCAATTAAATTTCAAATGTGGTGGGTGGCAATAGTAACAGGTAAAGCCATCAGGTAGCAGGTTAGTCTTCTATGGCGTTCTAAGCATTTTCCTATAAATAGGGTGCTTAGTTAGAAATGAAAATCACACCAGAATTCATAAGTTTTCTCTCTTTCTCTCTCTATATTATCGAGCGTATTCTTGTGAGTATTTTGATACTTTGAGTGTTGCTATATCTGATTGCAAGTTCCTTCAAAGACTATATCCAATATTCCAATCGTAAGTATTATCTTTTTTGAGGTAAGGGATGTTATTTTCTAAGTAAGTGATATTATTTCTTCAATATCATTATGCCGAAATATTAGCTGGAACTTTTTATCAAATTTAGAACTTTTCATGTCGGGGTTACTATTCATGAGTTACTATTCATGAGTTACTATTCACGAGTACTATTCACGAAGCATGATGATTTTTCTTGTGGAATTTCTATCTTTTGGTGTCGAGATTCTTATTCACGATACTCGGCACTTTATTCACGATATCTGACTATTCACGAATATTTAAGACTATTCAATAGAAAAATGAATTTTTCTTCTTTTTGTCCAAGTTGTCTATTATGGTTACTATCTTTGATTGTATCCATGTTTTGATCTTTATTTTGAATTCTGTTTCACAATTGGTTATTATGAAGTATTTTTGAACTTGGATAAACTGTAATACGAATCCCTAATATTTGATCTTTTATCTCACTGGATTCATTTTCTTTAAGATATTTTTCATCATCCTCAGTCCTAAATGATGATATTACTGAATATCTTTGGCATGTAGTGCAAAGATGAATGATTAACTGATGAATATCTTTGGCCTGTAGTTTAAAGATGAATGATTAACTGATGAATATCTTTGGCCTGTAGTGAAAAGATGAATGATTACCTAATGAATATCTTTGGCCCGTAGTGCAAAGATGAACATGTGTTGAGATGAACATGACCAACTGGTGATACAAATGAATATCTTTGGCATGTAGTGCAAATATGAATATTTGATTCAAGATGTATATTGATTGATGTTACTGGGATAAAATATTGATGATGAACTTTTAAATCTTAGAAGATAGTAGAATTCTTTCTCTACTTGACTCTTCTAATGGATTGTTTATTCCGCTGCAGTTGTTGATCTAAAACTTGTTGTCTCTTATATTTTATCATATTTTTCCCTGTTGAAGACTAATGATAATTTGTTGTATATTATCTTAGTCATAATATTTTCTTACTGGGCTAGTTGACCTCACCCTTTCTTTCACTGTTCTCTTCAGGAAATGAGAATATAGCTGGGACTAGTCGGGGAATGGATTGACGGTCCAGATGGTTACATTAGTAGTCCTCACTATTCTGTGAAATAGCGTATCAATAATTGTAATGAGGACCCCTTTTGAGTTTTTATACTGTCTATTAGACAATAGTTATATTTAAACTCACAGTATATGTGTTGTCGTATTTTGCACGATAATTATATTACTGGAGTTGTATTTGTTTTTGTACCATGTATTTGGCGACTCAGAATGGGTTGGATGGAATGGACCTATTTTGGGGTCGTCACAGTTGGTATCAAAGCTTAGGGATATGATCCCTGGCTAAGATGTGAGACTAGAACTAGGAGGGGAGAGATGGGAAATTCCTTCGCTAGTATGACCTACCTAAGTTTGTTTGGTATTTATTTGGTCGGTCAGAGTATAGGGATAATATGTGACATGTCAATTAACCCTTGTTTTGTTGCAGTGTTTGAAAATGGCATCTAAAAATGTTGTGATAAGCAATGAAGCATATGAGACCGTTGAGTCACCAACGATCAATACCCAGGATAATGTGCATCAGGATGGCAATAATCCTCAGGTGAACAACGGCACCAACCAAATGACGAATGGCGGTATGTTTAGGAGCTTTTTAGAATTCATGCAACACCAAACGAGAGAGACTCCTGTTCATAATGTAGGTGGAAACAATGGCAACCCACGGTTGGTCACTGCTAAGCAGTTCAAGGAGCTGGGACCACCGGAGTTTTTGGGAAAGCCAGAACCACTTACGGCAGAGACGTGAATAAAGCAGATCACCAAGATATTTGATTTCTTGGGATGTTTCGAGGAGCAAAAGGTTCCTTTGCCACCTTTATATTCTTGAGGAGAGGTGATTCATTGGTGGGAATCGTTAAAGCGTACTCAACTGCCCCTTGAAGATGTCTTGGGAGAAGTTCCAAGAATTATTCAATGAAAAGTAATTTCCGAAAGTATTCGTCACATGAAGGAGGTTGAGTTCATCAAAGTTGGAGCAAAACAATATGAGCGATGTCATGATGACGAAGCTAAGTTTGCCCGAGTTATCCCGATTTGCATCCCATTTGGTTGATAATGAGGAATGAATGACACGAATGTTTTGCGAGGTTTGAAACCCGAAATACGTCAATACCTCATTTCTCACAAACTTTATTTATATTCAGGATGTTGTGAATAAGGCTCGATTAGTGGAGCGCGATAATGAGCCACCCAATAGAAGGATAACGAGTAACAACACGATAATAATCGTACCGGTGACAACGGTCATCGGAACAATGATAACCATCGTGGAAGAAATTATCTTGCCAGAAATGGTAACCACTTCGGTGGTAATCATGGCCAAGATAATAGAAGAAATGATTCAAGTGGAAATTTCAAGAAGAGAAGATTTAACGATGACGGGAAGGCGTCGAAGATGACAAAGACCAAAGACAATGCAACAAATTCTAGGGGAGGAGAACGACCGTCAGTTAGATGCTACAGATGCGGTGAGGAGGGCCATATAAGTCCAAACTGTTCACAGATTTCCAAGATATGTTTTAGTTATGGAAAATACGGTCACATAGCTCGATTTTGTCCTGTAGCGAAATCAAGTCCAGTTGGGACGGTGGCACCAAAGGTGGATACAGATAAAACAACGTCGGTGGTTTCAGGAAGAGCTTTTTTCGTGACTTCTCAAAGAGCGAGTAACCCGAATGAAGTTAGCACGGGTTAGTTAATTATAAATTCTTGTGAAGTCTATACCTTATTTGATACCGGTTCTACCCATTATTTTATCTCTCTTGCTTGCGCTCAATGTTTAAATTTAACTCTAGAGAAGTTAGACTTTGACTTATCGATTGAAACTTCGTTAGTAGAAACCTTCATTTCATGTGTTATCCAAGTCTTGGATGAGAGTCATAGTTTTTAAATGATATTTCTATTGTTAATAAATCTCCTGACGTATTCTCGAAGGACTTCTTAGCCTACCCCTAGAGCGTGAAATCGAATTTTGTATTGACCCCAGTACAAAACCCATTTCTAAAACCCTTAAATATTTCTTCAACCAAAACAAACGTATAATGTGCAAAAGACGTTGGCTCGAGCTGTTGAAGATTACGATCGTACCATTCAATACCATCGTGGGAAAACGAAAGTGGTAGCTGACGCGTTGAGTAGAAGATCGTATGCGTTTACAAGTGCGATGTTGTTAACACACAAAAAAAAATCCATTCTATATGACTTACAAATTATGAAGATAGAGTTAAAGACCCTAGGGACCCACGTGAAGATAACGAATATACGAGTAGAATCAATTTTAATCAATAAAGTTAAAATCGCTCAAGCTATACTGGAGCTGATGAATATAAAGAAGAAGGTGCAAGAATGTGTTATTCTAGAAGTAAGAGTCGATGAAGAGAAGAAAGCTCAAGCCTTCGTTTTATTTGAAATCCTCGATCAAGTAGGAACTGTGGCCTATAGACTCGCCTTAACGCTAACTATGCTGCGTGTTCATAATGTTTTTCACGTATCGATGTTACGTAAATATGTGGACGACCCAAACCACATTATTACATTAGAACCAGATGAGATAGTCGAAGATTTAACGTACAAGGAGGTACCTGTCAAGATCTTGGATAGGAAAGAGCATGTCCTACGCACGAAGGTTATACCACAAGTTAAGGTTTTGTGGAGAAACCATGCTATTGAAGAAATGACCTAGGAGTTGGAATCAAAATGAAAGCGAGGTATCCTCACCTTTTCGAAACACCAGGTACGTACGTCAATTTCGAGGACGAAATTTCATAAGGAGGGGAGGTTGTAAGACCCCAACTTTTTAATGAATAAAATCGAATTTCCTCTATTTATTATTGTGAATAATAAGGTATTAATTTGATATAATACTTTGGTTATGGGTGAAATGTGAAAATTTTGCAAAATAAGCAAGTGGTTATAAAATATTCAATTATCGGGGAATATTCGTTTAGTCATGGAATATTCTTTCTGTCGGGGAATATTCGTACTACGGCGCAGCCATTTGTGGGCCCCATAACGGATAACGGTCGGATGAAGAAACGACAAAATTGAATAATGGCGTAGTTATTACTGAATTAAGATATTGGAATACCGGTGGTTAAAATACAAAGAATAACACCGGTATTGCGATGTTGATTGTTGAATTATTGATCCTTACGTGAAGGCACTACTCAATAATTATCACAGTAATTCTTATTCAATATTTTATTTTATTGATTCAATAATTCTTTGCGTTAATATTTTATATTATTGTTGTTCAATAATTGTCATCTTGACAAGATATCTCCATTATCGGATCAATAATTCATATTATTTGAATAATATTATTAGATATCATTATTGGCAATGTCTAGAAAGTTCATCGAGGAGAGGTTTGGTCACCTAATTGCTGGCAAGAAGGAGAAATCCTTATCGGAAAGCCCCTCTTTTCTTGGGAGCGACTGGTTGTCATAAATCTGATTCTGTAATATTATTTGTGAATAATAAATTATTGATTCATATGATAAGGAAATATTTATATTATGTGGATATAAATGATGGATTTATTTATGTGGTTATTAATGAAGAAATTAATACTGAGATGTTTTATTAGTATTTTCTCGGATTGGAAATATTTAAAAATCATCCGTTTGTGGATTTCGGGTATTTTTTTTGTTTGGAATTTGGAAAAACTCCAAGCTACAAAGTTGTAAAGAATTCGATTTCGTGTGGAATGGACATAAAATTGGTATTTTTCTGATAAACGGGCTATTTTCTATGAATTATTAAAGTTTCTGATTATTGTTTAAATGATAAAACATTTTGGAAAATTCTAGAATTGGTTGGTGAGAAATGTGCTCAATTAAATTTCAAATGTGGTGGGTGGCAATAGTAACAGGTAAAGCCATCAGGTAGCAGGTTAGTCTTTTATGGCGTTCTAAGCATTTTTCTATAAATAGGGTGCTTAGTTAAAATTGAAAATCACACCAGAATTCATAAGTTTTCTCTCTTTCTCTCTCTTTATTATCGAGCGTATTCTTGTGAGTATTTTGATACTTTGAGTGTTGCTATATCTGGTGCAAGTTCCTTCAAAGACTATATCCAAAGATTATTTCGATGTAAGTATTATCTTTTTGAGGTAAGGGATGTTATTTTCTTCGTAAGTGATATTATTTCTTCAATATCATTATGCCGAAATAATGGTTGGAACTTTTTATCAAATTTGGAACTTTTCATGTCGAGGTTACTATTCATGAGTTACTATTCACGAGTTACTATTCACGAGTACTATTCACGAGTACTATTCACGAAGCATGATGATTTTTCTTGTGGAATTTCTATCTTTTGGTGTCGAAGTTACTATTCACGTATACGGCACTATTCACGTATACGGCACTATTCACGTATACGGCACTATTCACGAATATGGCACTATTCACCAAAAAATGAATTTTTCTTCTTTTTGTCCAAGTTGTGTATTATGGTTACTATCTTTGATTGTATCCATGTTTTGATCTTTATTTTGAATTCTGTTTCACAATTGGTTATTATGAAGTATTTTTGAACTTGGATAAACTGTAATACGAATCCCTAATATTTGATCTTTTATCTCACTGGATTCGTTTTCTTTAAGATATTTTTCATCATCCTCAGTCCTAAATGATGATATTACTGAATATCTTTGGCCTGTAGTTCAAAGATGAATGATTAACTAATGAATATCTTTGGCCTGTAGTGCAAAGATGAATGATTACCTAATGAATATCTTTGGCCCGTAGTGCAAAAGATGAGCAGTGTTGAGATGAACATGACCACCTGGTGATACAAATGAATATCTTTGGCTCAGTAATAGTGCAAATATGAATATTTGATTCAAGATGTATATTTATTGATGTTCTGAGGATAAAATATTGATGATGAACTTTTAAATCGCGAGAAGATAGTAGGGATATCTTTTATGCCTTTGGGATTTGGTGAGTACTACAACGTTTAGAACCCATTCCACATTTGTTGGAGTTTGTCTCCACACAAAGCGTGAGGCTTGATGCTTACGACACAAAGGCGAGATGATACTCTACGATTCGGATCGTGGTGACTTGTCGCCTTGGTGCTTGATGCGATCTTTATCGGCGAGAGAGCACTATGATTTCTCTTAAATACTTGCACACTCGATCTTTGCTTGCTTGAGTTGTAAACTCTATGTTTCCGAGAGCACACTACGATCTCTGAGTTGGCTCGGCAAACGTTGGGACCACTCTACGATTTTCGAAGAGGCCCTTCAAGGCAGGCACACTACGATCCTCGAAGCTCTACGTTTTTGCCTTGACTTCTGTAATCTTGATCAGCTTGATACACTACGATCTCTTCGAAGCCTATCTATTACATCTCAAGATCAACCTACTTGACTTTGATCTCTCTATCTATACATTCATTTCTGAGAATGATACACATTAAGAGCTTAGATCAGCCTAACAAATTTGATCTATCACTAAGTCCTTGTACATATATTCCTTGAAGGACTTTACAAATAATCATGAGCATTTATATTTAAACATCAAATCAACATATGCACTCTCCCAACAATCTCCCCCTATTTGATGTTGACATAACCAAGGAGATTTGTTGTCATGATTATTAGTATCTAGATGCATTTACAGGAAAGTAAACATGACTTAGTATTTGGTTGAGCAATTTGAAATTTCTAGAGAATAAGCATGAATTTATTGATGGTTGAAGAGTATTACAATTTAGCTTTACATCGATAAAATTTAAACTTTCACTTATCTATTTCTTTGGTCTTTTGCGTGGAGGATTGGCATACTCCTCGACCCTTCTTTTCTCTGCTTGCTTCATCCCTTACGGCTATCTCTTCCGGCTCACTTGGGCTTATCCTTGGGTTGTGATCATGCCTATTCATGAATGTAAGGATCTCTCGATTGGCATTCTTAGGCTGTAGTGGTCACATTTTGTGAAATTTGGTAGGCTGGCCCTTGACTCCTTATTATTTGAGCCATTAAGACTTCTTCTTGATCGGATCGTTGAGTCGATTGCTTGATCGTGGAGTCATTGGTGGAATTATCTTGCTTGGGGAGGACTCCTTCCTCTGCCTGCCTGCCTTACAGCCTCCTTGGCCTCCTTGAACTCTACGGCCTCCTTGCCTCCTGGCCTCCTTCTCCTTTCCTTTATTCTCTCCCCCTTTATGTCGACATCGAGGGTTGAATTTTTTAGATAGTCGAGTCACTCCTTGGACAAGCTCGTTGAGTTGGCTTTGAGTTTGAGCAATGTCCTCTCGATTTTCCTTGATCGAGCTTGATCGAGCTTCTTTTTTTTGGAGAATGGCTAGAATGTTGTCGGTTTCTTTGTTCTTGGTTTACATAGGCTTTTTGAAATTCTTTATTTGCGCGGTTTTCAAATTGATGATGTTCTCCATCATAAGGTTATTATTGGGCTTCTTGAGATTTTCTGTAATTGAAACGGCCTCTCTTTGTTTATTAGCTATCAGGAAATGAATATCATCTCATCCTTTATGCTTTTAATCATTTCCTTGATGATCTCCCTCGACTTCTTTGTAAGCTCGACATTTAGAGTGCTGGGAGATTGTTTGCGGCGATGATCATTTTGTGTCGACTGAGATGAATGTGTTGTTGAGTGAGTTTCAAGGCTTTCATCGATATCCTTGATCATGTTCTTGGACACTTCATTCAACTCGACTTTGTGGGCGGATCACGAGTAGATCATTGAGTTGAGGATTGGTTAAAGGAGGGATGTCTTCTTGAATTGATCTTGCAAGGAGTAGAGGCAAGATCAAGGTTGAAGTATTCATTTGTGGATGAAGAGGAATATCGATGGAGGGCTTGTGTTTGGGTGTATGGAAGGGTGGCTCTCGATTTGAGCTTGGGACTCTCGATGGGGGTAGAGTCGATAATCGTAGAGATGATGGGAGATGGGATTAATATGAAGTTTGGAATATCTGGTTCATCAATTATAGAATTTTGGGATTACATGGCTGGGAGTTGACTTGGTGGATTTAGAACCACTTCAACCCGACTTGGAAATTCATAAAATTGGTTGAAAAAGATAGTGGATAATGGTTTACTCTAAAGGATTGGGATAGTTAATACCTCATGCACCATTCTTGAGGAGGTTCATTTGTGATGAGCTTCTTGGCAAATTTGAAGGTGCACTGGAAATCCATGAGCTAGCACAGATGATGTTTGGATATTCTTTGAAGCTCAAAACATGTGGTTCCATGAGTTTAGGATTTGGGCTTGATGATATGGCATCATGGGTAGGTAAGAGAACATCGATTGTAGAGATAACTCCTATACCCATCATGGCCCACACACTTTGTGATCTCAAGGTCATCATCATCTTCTTCTTCCTTTTCTTCACTATCTTCTTTTGGGGATTCCAATATCTCGATGACTTCATTTTGTTCTTGCTCTGGTTCTCCCTCATTTTTTACTGTAGGGCGGCTTCTTACATCGAGGGGATATCATGAGGCTCCCCTCGACATGATCATCCATCTTCGGGACTAATGGCTCCCCCTCAATTTGGAGCATTTTCTTGAATGAGAGCTTCAGGCATATCCCCCCCAGCTGGTGTATTCTCTAACATAAGAACTTCAGATGTCTCCCCCTCAGCTTGAGCTTTGTCGCTTTGGCTTTCTTTGGTTTGGTTCCTTTTTTGGTGACCAATTCTTTGTCTTCCTTTTTAGTACTTCTTCATTGACAAGAATATATTTCTTGACCAGTTTTCTTCTTGGTTTTCTAAATTTGAGCCACGACCTCGGGACTTTCTTGAACTTGGTTTTGTCTGTTGATCGGCCGAACCATTTGATCATGACTACTTCCTTTCTTGATGTGTTTGAGTGCGGTCTCTACGATTAGTAGAGACTCTACGATTGAAGAGATAGATGGCCTTTTGGATTTGTGGTGATCTTATTCTTCTTCTTTGATTGAGATATGGTGGCTCTATCTTCTCTTACACTGTTGTTGCTTCTTTCTCGGGATCCTTAGAGTCTCGATGTCGGAGGACTCTCTGAGTTTTATCGATTGTGGATCCACAGGGTTCTTCTTCTTTATTTTGGCCTTTAACTTTCTCTTGCCCTTGCTTTTTTTACGATCGAGGCGGTGGGTTCTTCTTTATTTGTTTCTTCTTCTTCTTCTTGATTTCCTTGACAATGAGACATATTTCTGGAATCCACGACTCCTTTGCATCAGCAGTTCTACCCTTTGGATTCGGACATCATACGCACATTTTTTCTTTGGATTCCTTTTCGGTTCACGAATAGTTCTTTGGGTCATTAAATACATTTGGATTGATAGCTTCTCCTTCTTCGTCCCCAATTTTGTCACCCAAGCGGATTTGTAGAATGATACTTATAAATCGCTTAGTAGAGCATCTTTTGAGAGCTCTTTGACTTCCTTGAGTTGGTGATCCACTTTCCAATCCATTCAAGCAATAGAGCTCCATAGTTAAGTTGTATTCCATAACATATGGCAGTCATGAGCTTGAGTTGTACTTCATTCACAGAATCATGACCAGAACTCTTGCAACATATACATTTTCCAACAATATCAGCTAAAAATACATACCTCTGAGGAAACTCCTTCTTCTTGTATCCTTTTACGGAGGGGAATTTCTTGTGATGCATTCTTTTAAGTCCTTCGTGGAAGTCTATGCCATCTATGAACGAATACCCTTGATTTGAGACCTAGGGCTAGGTTGATGTCTTGACCTTGATCGATTTCCACTTCCCTTACTTTTCGTAGTGATGGCGTCATTTTGAACACACCATTCTGTAGAATTCTTTCACTAGCTTGGGGTAGATCAGTATATACATACCCAGAGCTTCTTGAGACCCGCTTTCTTGATAATGAGAGAGTCTTGTGAAATTTGGGTTCAAGCGGTTTTGAACTCGTCAAAGCATAGTCTGTAGCAGAGAGATGGCGTTGGAAGTTGCCATTTCTATCGTTGAAGAGTAGGTTGTTTGAGCTTTCTTTGGGGTTTAGGTTTTTCTTCTTGTAGAGAGAGAGAGAGATAGGCCTTTTGAACTTTTGATTTCAAAAAGGCGTTTTGAAGCTATACTTGTAGTTTCCTCTCTCCATTTTTGTTTAGTGGGGCGGTGTCGACTTCTGCTTGGCTCTGAATTTGATTGAGGAGGATTGTCTTGATTTGCCCTTAGCTCTTTGAGGTGATGTGTCCTTAGGGAGGACTACGATCGTTGAGGTAGCTTTTGTGATCGTTGAGTAGCTTTGCATTCGTCGAGTGCGAACTACGATCGTTGAGTCATCCATCCAATAATCATCGTATACGAGCTACGATCGTCGAGTCATCGACATTGGTCGAGTCATCCGACATTCGTCGAGTCTATTCAATGCAATTGTCGTATACGAACTACGATCGTCGAGTCGGATAGGATCCTTGTGATGAGTTTTGACTTAGCATTCTTTTAAGGTAGCTCGGGAAAGGCTGACCTCTGGTGAGTCGAGGTTAGGTTTGTTCTGAGGCGCTTATCGAGAGATTGCTTTGTTTTGAAACTTATCATCACAGGATGCTCCTCTTGTTGATGGGGTTACTACTTTATCGTTGAGTCACTACTCGATTGTTGAGTCTATCTACGATCGTTTTCTTTCATGTCACTTGACTCTCTACGATCGTGGACTTCCCTTGATCATGTCTCTGATTTCAACCATAGCCTTTGTATACGTATAGTTAGCACATACTAGAGCATATATTTCATGGTTGTAAATTAAGCATTTCTAGCTCACTTATTAACTTGTTAAACTTTGGATTCATCTAGAGGTTTTGTAAAGACATCGACAAGTTGATTTTGTAGGGATATATTGTAAAGATATAGTTCCATTTTGCACATGATCCCTAATGAAGTGATACCTTATTTCTATATGCTTAGTCCTAGAATGCATGACGAGGATTATGAGTTATTGCTATGGCACTTGTGTTATCACGGTGAATGGGAATGGATTTGAAATCAAACCCATGTCGACTGGTGATTTTTCATCCATAGGATACGAGCACTGTTGATTTGCCGATGACAATGTATTCGAAACCTGCGGTTGAAGTGAATCTTGAGTTTTGCTTCTTGCTAAACGGGACACAAGTCATTTTCTAGCAATTGACAGGTGCCCTTTGTACTCTCTTTCTATCTATTTTTTGCGACTGCAAAATCAACATCTCATGTATCTGTTAGTTCAAATGAGGACTCCTTGGGATACCAAAGCCCCAGTGAGGTGTACCCTTGAGATACGAAAATCCTCTTTCTGACGATTAAATGTGATTCTTTAGGGTTAGCTTTGAAATCTAGCACATATGCATGTTGCAAACATTATATGCAGTCTCTTGGCGAGTTAGATATAAAGAGAGCTATCATACCTCTGTATTGAGTTATATCAATACTTTTACCTTTTTCATCTTTGTCGAGCTTGGTTGCTAGGAGCAATTGGGGTTTTTCATGGGAGAGATTGATTCCATGCCATACTTCTTAAGTAAATCTTTGATGTACTTGGCTTGGTTTATGAATATTCCTTCATCAGTCTGCTTTACTTGTAGTCCAAGGAAGAAGTTAACTCACCCATCATGCTCATTTCAAATTTGCTCTGCATAAGCTTGGAGAATCTCTTACATAGCTTTTCATCGGTGAGACCAAAAATAATATCATCAACATATATTTGAACCAATAAGACTTTGTCTTTATGCTTTCTAAGGAATAATGTGGTATCTACTCTACCTCTAGTGAATCCATTTTCAATAAGGAAGTTAGTCAGCGTTTCATACCATGCTCTAGGTGCTTGTTTAAGACCATATAAGGCTTTGTCTAATCTGTAAACATAATTAGAAAGAGATGGATTGATGAAACCTGGAGGTTGCTCTACATAGACCTCTTCTTGAAGTTCTCCATTCAGGAATGCACTTTTGACATCCATCTGGAAGACCTTGAACTTCATGTGAAGCGACAAAAAAGGCAAGAAAGATTACGATGGCTTCTAGTGCAGCAGCGGTGCAAATGTCTCATCGTAGTCGATGCCTTCTTCTGAGAGTAGCCCTTGGCCACTAATCTTGCCTTGTTCTGGTTATTACTCCATCTTCATCCATCTTGTTTACGAAGACCCATTTGGTTCCAATAACAGGATGAATCTTTGGTCTTGGTACCAATCTCCATACTTTGCTTCTTTCAAATTGGTTGAGTTCTTCCTGCATGGCTTCTATCCAGCTGGAGTCTTCCATAGCATCCTCTATCTTCTTTGGTTCCATTTGTGACAGGAAGCTTAGGTAAAAGCATTCATTCTGGGTGGCAGCTCTTGTTTTGACTCTTGCACTCGGATCTCCAATGATTAGATCTTGAGTGTGATCTCTTGCCCATCTATTTTCGGTTGGGACATCTGTCCTGATACCTTCTTGTCTTAAATCTTCAAGATCTATTTCTTCTTCTCGGTGTGGAGGTTCGTTGTCTTGCATAGGCCTCTCTACGATCTCATTTTCTTTCTTTCAGCGATTTCCTTTATCGGCACTTTCTGATCGTAGTGTTGAGCTCAACGACTTCATTCGTAGTGTATACTGCCTTTGTCGGTCGTAGTGTCTTGAAGCCTTTATTTTGTCTAAGTCATTTCATCAAAGATGATGTGAATCGAGACTTCAACATTCAGCGTCTTCTTGTTGAACACTCTGTAGGCCTTCTTTATGCATGGCATATCAAGAAAGATTCCTTCGTCGACTTGGGTTGAAATTTTGTCAAATCTTGCTTTCCATTGTTGAGAATGTAGCATGCACGGTAGAATACATGAAAGTAGGTGACACTTGGTTTTCTTCCTTTCCACGGTTAAGTAGGGTGTCTTCTTGATCGTAGAGTGTATCGGTGATCTATTACTGCGTGTAGCATGCGGTGTTGTGACTTACGCCCGAGAAGTATTGAGGTAGATGAAATTGCTTTGCTAGTAGAGTTCTTCGACCTCTATCAAAGTTTATTCTTTCTTTCGGCTACTCCATTTTGTTGAGGAGTTCGTGGGTGAGAAGTTATGGTGATGCCATTTTATGCATGCGAAATTGGTCCATTTACGAGAAGTCGAATTCTCTTTAGTGATCACTCCTTATGGCCTTGATTTTCTCTCCTTTCTCGTTCATTACCGGCTGAACATCTTGATCGGTTGGGAGCTTGTTTCATCCTTTGAGGTTAAAAGAATACCCATATGAATCTGGTGTAGTAAATCGACTATAACTAGTGAGTACCTTTTCCTCAAGACTTGTTGTTGGAATTGGCCCAAATAGATCCATGTGAAGCAAGCGCAAGGGCTTGTCGATTGAGTTGGCGGTTTTGCTCTTGAATGAGCTTACGGTTTGCTTTTCAAGTAGCGGGCATTGCATGGCCTTTCTTTGTGAAGTTGAACTTGGGTAGGCTGCTGCTTGAGATCTTTTGATGCCGGTTTGGACATGCTTTTGAAGTTTAAGTGGGACAAAAATACATGCCATAGCTGACTCATTTCTTGAGATGCTTTTGCGAGAAAGCATATTGTCTCGTCTGAGCTTAGTTGTCCAAGATTCTTTGTGTAGACATTTCCTTCTCTTGTGTCGGTTAGCTTTCTGGCGGATGTCTTCAAATCTACGACTTGACCTTTGGTTGTTGAGGAATGTTACTTGATGACCCTTGTCGCGAGTTGGGTGATGCTTAGAAGGTTGTGTTGGAGACCTTCCCATATGCCACTTTCTTTGAAAGATCTTTGCACCATTACCGGTGAGCCATATCCTCTTGTCTTGCCCGAGCCGTTGTCTCCAAAGATGGTGAGGGACCCTCCTTCTCTATGTAGTTAGGCGGAAGGGCTTTGTTCCCGATCATGTGTCTTGAGCATCCTTGTCCGGATACGAGGTTGTGATCGTGGAGCTCTTTTCTGTCATAACATTGAACCTTCATTTTGGTACCCATATTTGCATGGGTCCTATTTTATTAGTACCCTTGGGGACCCAAATCCATTTGATCTTGGGTCTCACATGCATGGAATTATAATAGCATCTTGTAGCCTTGTGACCTACTCTATTGCACACAAAACACTTAGTATGATGCATGCATGTGTGTGTGTGTGAGAGTTCATTCTCCATTTGGACTTTTGTGGTTCTTTAGTCATTCTTACATTTAAAGCTGATTTTCCTTCTTCCACATGTCCTTTGGTCTCATGAAATGTGAGGAGTGCATCTTACCTCTCTTGTACCTTCCCGGTTGGTTCGTAGAGTTGGTTTTATTTAACTTTCTACGATCCTTAGAGGTTGGTGAGTAGAGGATGGGTTACTCTTCTCTTTTTGAAGCCCGGCCGACATGAGATCCTTTACTCCTTGGAGTATGGATGGAAACTTGATGAAACAAGGTTGGGTTGGTTCTTCCTTTGTGAGGATTTCACAAAGGTAATGCCTCTACTAAAACTTGAGGCATTACTAGTGCTAGTTTCCTTTGTCTTTTCCACACATGGCTCACGAGGGTGGATTCCCCAAAGCCTAAGCATGTTCTGTCAAATGCACTTCTCTGACTAGAGAGCAGGGAGTCCATGGATGATGAGGATTTGTTCCATGTAGAGATAGTCTTTTCTAGTTCCTCAATTTTAGAGGTTAGATTGGACTCTCTTTGTGCATTGAGCTCATTAGTGCATTTTAAGATCTCATTCTCGGCCTCAAGCTTGGGAGAAAGGTTAGTACTTAGAAGAGATGTTTAAGCTCTTCTTGAACTTTCTTTTTCTCCTCTTGAAGAAGTGAATGATCCTTAGACAGAACTCTGAACCACTTCATGTATTGATGTAGATCAGTTGTTATGCCATGCAGTGCAGTTCTCAAATCATTAATGTCTACATCAGGAGAGTTGAAGTCAAATACCTCATCGAGACTTACTTCATGTATGTTGGAGTTTAGTTTGTCCTTTGCATGTTTGGCCATTAGGCACAGATTAGCCATTTGTGGTTCTTCATCATCTCCAGAATCAGGATTGGAGTCATTGTCTGAATCACTCCACGATCCTCCACTACCGGGCCTTTGTCTCTCTTACGAGGCCTTTTGTTGCCTTTGTATTCCTTCTTTGGATGTGATTTCTTCTTTAGTTCTTCTCTACGAGAGAGGTTTGTTGCGGTTGGCGATGAAGTGGCGGGCTTCTTTGCGGTTGTAGCATAGATCATTCATTGCTTCACTGGCTCTTTGTAGTTGTTGACCTTCTTTGGCTTCTTTGGTTTTGCCTTGATGCATGAACCTTCTTAGTCTTTTTACCGACATTGTAAAGTCTTCATCATCGTCTTCATCATAGTCGAGTCGATCTCGGTGTTGACCTTGGATGCACTTTCGGTTGCTTTGAGAGCAACACCCTTATCCTTCTTTCTTCCTTACGATAGGGTTTTATTTCGTTGAGTCGACTCGGTTCGTATGTCGGGAAGATTGCCATATAGTTGTTGAAGCTGTCATCTCATGAAGATTCTTTGACTCTCTAATAGCGGTGGTTTTGGCATCCCCTGCTTGGTAGGGCTCTCATGAACTTTATGATTAGATCTTTGTTTGGATAGATCTTCCATAGGCTCGTAGAGAGTTGAGCGCGAACGTTGAATCTCGTAGGTGGCGATGACGTTTTTCTCCTTGAACATGAGCAAACATTTCATCTTTTTGTGTCGAGGAGTGATTGTTTGTTTTCTCTTACTTCTTAGTTCCTTCGTGCATGATGAGTAGTGCTTCCCAAACCTCCTTTTGTTGTTTCTTTGTTGACAACGTTTTTGAATAGATCGTCTTTAAGATTGAAACAAAATGTTCTTGGCCTTCTTGTCGAGTTGGATGACTCTCTTCTCGTTGTCGATCCATTCTTCTTTGACTTTGATTTGTATTACTGTTTGGATAAATCATGTGGTTGGTGCAAGCTTTGTTGGAATATAGGGCCCATTTTGAGCGGTCTCAAATAGATCTTCATCTATTGAGTCCATGTATGCTTGCATCCTAACTTTCCGGTTTGCAAATTTATCTTTGTTGCACATTGGTGGCTTCTTTGCCTCCTCACATTCTTGATTCACTTGGTAAGTGTGCCATTGGATCTACTAAAGCTTTGTAGGCTGTATAATAGAACCTGCTCTGATACCAATTGTTAGTTCCTGGAGGCACAATAGTTATCTAGAAGGGGGGTTGAATAGATATTTAAAAATCTTTTCGTTTTAACTTGTTAGTAGATAATGATTAAAACTTTAGCGGAATTAATATTAGTTTTAATCTCCCTTAAGATAGTGAGTTTATGAGAGTGAGGCGAGTTATAGCGATTATAGTTATAGCGAGATATAGCAGTTATAGCAAGAATGTAGTAGAGACGACGTCGTTTTAAGTGGTTTGAGCACTTAAAGCTCTAGTCCACTCTTCTACTCCTCGGTAGGAAATCCACTAAGGATGTCTTTTACACTTTTACGAATCACTTAGATTCCTTCTAGACCCGGTGATCTAGGAACTTCTTAGTTCACTCTTGAACTCTTCAAGTCCAGTGAGACTTGGCTCTTTTCTGATTCTTAGAACTCTTCAAGTCCTTACGACTTGGAACTTTTCTTGATTGATTGGTAGATGTTGAGTTCTTGATGGTTCTTCTTACTCGATTCTTTGTTTAAGCACTTGTTGAAAAAAGCTGAGTAGGTTGAGCAAGCTTTTTTTTTTCTCGGATCGTAGAGTTGAGCGTTGAGAGTTCTTATGCGTTTTTGTTCGATGCTTGCTTATTTCTCTCTCGCTTGATTTGCATATATGTGATCTTGAAAACTATCGTTGGATCCATCCGTTGAAGCATTAAATCGTTTGACATTTTTGTTCTTTGATGGAGACTTTTACGCACATCTTGAATTGCATTACGGCCCCTTGACACGATGATTTGCTTTCTCTAACTAACACACGAAAAGGTGTTTTCCACTTACTGATGGTACTTTCCTTAGCTTCTTGATCGCTTCTTTGTTGCATACTAAGGATATCTTTTATGCCTTTGGGATGGTGGTGGTACTACAGCGTTTAGAACCCATTCCACATTTGTTGGAGTTTGTCTCCACACAAAGCGTGAGGCTTGATGCTTCGACTGAGGCGGATGATACTCTACGATTAGGATCGTGGTGACTTGTCGCCTTGGTGCTTGGTGCGATCTTATCGGTGAGAGCACTCTGATTTCTCTTAAATACTTGCACTACGATCTTTGCTTGCTTGAGTTGTAAACTCTACATTTTAGAGAGCACACTACGATCTCTGAGTTGGCTCGGCAAACGTTGGGACCACTCTACGATTTTCGAAGAAGAGGCCCCAAGGCGGGCACACCACGATCCTCGAAGCTCTACGTTTTTTGCCTTGACTTACGTAATCTTGATCGATTGATACACTCGATCTCTTGAAGCCTATCTATTACATCTCAAGATCAACCTACTTGACTTTGATCTCTCTATCTATACATTCATTTCTGAGAATGATACACATTAAGAGCTTAGATCGACCTAACAAATTTGATCTATCACTAAGTCCTTGTACATATATATTCCTTGAAGGACTTTACAAATAATCATGAGCATTTATATTTAAACATCAAATTAACATATGCACTCTCTACCTCGTCCCAATAGAGTGGGGTTCTACATTTTCTTTCGTACAATGCCTCGTAAGGCGTCATCCCTATACTGGCGTAATAACTATTATTATACGCAAACTCGACCAATGGTAGGTGATCATCCCAATTGCCCTTGAAATCCATGACGCATGCTCTCAGCATATCTTCCAGTGTCTGAATTGTTCTTTCTCTTTGGTCTTCAGTTTGAGGGTGATATGTCGTACTTAATTTTAATTGTATCCCCATACGTTCTTGCAAACTTCGCTAGAAATTGGATGTGAATCGCGGATCTCGATCGGATACGATTGATAATGGAACGCCATGTCTTGATACAATCTCTTTAAAGTATAGCTTAGCCAATTGATCTAGATTAAATATGATCTTAATTGGTAAGAAATGCGCTGACTTTGTCAACCGATCCACGATGACCCATATAGCGTCGAAGCCTTTCTGTGTAGTTGGAAGTCCCATAACGAAATCCATAGTTATGTGCTCCCATTTCCATTCCGGAATTTCTAACGGTTGTAGAAATTTGTTTGGTCTCTAATGCTCAGCTTTCACTCTTTGACAGGTTAGGCACCTACTGACGTATTCTGCCACCTCTCTTTTCAAATTGGGCCACCAAAAGTGTTGTCGAAGGTCTTGATATATCTTTGTGTTTCCCGGGTGAATTGAGAAATTTGAACTGTGTGCTTCTTGCAAGATTTCTTCTTTTAGGTCTGGTACTGCTGGTACCCACACTCTTCCCTCAAATCGTAATAATCCTTCTCTATCTATTTTGAACTTGGTGGTCTCTCCTTCCTCTATCTGTTTCTTCACTTTTTCGCATCCCTCATTTTGATCATGGGCTTCTTTTACTCTGTCCAACAAAACTGGACGAGTCTCCACGTTGTACAATTTCTCTTCCGGCTTTCTTGGATATTTCACTTCAATCTTCATTTTCTTCATTTCTTTGATGAGATCCTCTTGATTTGTTAGTGTCTCTAATTTTTTTCTTCCTTTCCGACTAAGAGCGTCGGCGACTACGTTGGCTTTTCTGGGATGATACAAGATTTCGCAATCGTAGTCCTTGATCAGTTCTAACTGTAAAACCCCAACTTTTTGAATAAAGATGAATTTTCTATAAATATTATTTTTGAATATTATGGAGTGAAATTGATATAATGTTATAGTTGTGGGTAATATTTATAAATTTTGCAAAGTACGCAAGTTGTTATATAATATTCGATTGGTCGGGGAATATTTGTTTTAACAGGGAATATTCGTACAACGGCACAATCATTAGTGGACACCACAACGGAATTATTGTCGGATTGAGAAAACGACAAAAATACTTTATGATGAAAATAACGGCGGAAGTTTTACAGATTATTTGTTGAAACACCCGGTATTAAAGAAATACGATGTCTGGCGTGGTTGTAAAGTAGCACACGGTATTGATTATTGATGCTTACGTGAGAAGTCACACAGTTTTGTTGGTATTATTAATGTAATAATACAGAAAATCTTTTTATATAAAACAGAATACTTTTATAAAGTTATTCTATAAATAGAATATATTATATTCTATTATGCATAGTGTTGCATAATATCTGCATAGTGTTTTGCATAGTAAAATCTTTTTATATAAAACAGAATACTTTTATAAAGTTATCTGTTTTATTAGACAATAATTAGAATATAGCATAGTGTTTGTATAGTGCCTGCATAGTGTTTGCATAGTAAAATCTTTTATAAAGTTATTCGTTTTATTAGATTATAAATAGAATATATTATATTTTATTTAAAAGATTTTGCTTTAAATATGGACCGTCGATTAAAGTAAATTAACTGGACCGTTCATGAGTTAGTTACTATCACGGTCCATTTTTCTATAAATAAGCTCATTCCTTCATTATTTTTTTACGAATTCACTTTGAAACTCTAGAGAGATAAACTATAGAGAGAAAGAATAAAGTATTATGCTACTTCACTACTTATATATCCAGTACTCTTCTTCTTAAGGTAGGGAATATTATTTGTTGTACTCGTAAGGGGTGTTATTCTTTTGTATTCATGAAGAGAACTTATGTTATTCCATTCTTTATTATTACATTGGAATAAGCAGGTATCTGCAAGTTACCCTATACTTGGTGACATTCTTCATTATTCCGTCTTTACTATTACATTTGGAATATCATGTACATGCGTTTCTGTGGGACTGATTCCGTCTTTATTATTCATTGGAATATCCATCACATGCATGCGTTTCTGTGGGACTGGATTTAAATCTTTATTATTATTCATTTGGAATATCACATGCATGCGTTTCTATGAACCGATTAAAATCCTTATTAGTGATACGTTGGAATAACATGTCTATCAATACCGCATGCATGGTGATTTCATTGTTATTCCATTCTTTATTATTCTGTTAGAACATCCTGCTCGGTGCGAATTTACTTTCGACACAGTTCCGTTATTTAGTATTTTGTTGGAATAACTGCATACATGCAAGTACCGCATGCATGGTGATTTCTTTTGTTATTCCATTCTTTATTATACTCGGTTGGTTAAAGTTTTGACTTCTATACTCCATGAAATTAGTGGAATATCCTTGATATTTGCGCTTCATCCGAAGATCTTTTATGGAAATATTCTTATGAGCATTCTTGAACTTATTAGTTCCTGGATAAATTAATTATTGAACTTGTTTTATTGAATTTTTATATTATTCCCATCATCCTCATGTTTATATTTTTTGAAAGTCATCTGTGGCCTGTAGTGCATAGATGGACTTGGTATGATTATGACTGGGGATTATTCGATTGTAATCATGGGTAGTAATGTTACAAATGATGTGGTAAAAGTCCTCATTGGCCCGTAGTGCATTGATGGATGCTTGTTGGCATGATCATGACCATTAATGAATACACAAATATTCTTGGCCCGTAGTACATGGATAATTGTGGTCGTGATACTAAAGAATATCCTTGGCCGTAGTGCAGGGGTGATTCGATGATGTGAATTATTTCTTAAGTCGAGTCTCAATGATAAAAGTCATGAAAAACCTTTTAAATCATAGAAGATAGTAGATTTTATTCTCTACTTGACTCTTCTAATGGATCGCTTGTTCACCAAGCAGATTAAACTTGATGTTTGTTATATTTTATCGGTTTAACAACGTTGAAGGCTAACGATAAATTATTATGCATTGTCTTAGTCATAATATTTCTTACTGGGCTAGTTGAGCTCACCCTTTCTTTCACTGTTCTCTTCAGGAAATGAGAACGTAGCTGGGACGAGTCGGGGAACGGAGTGATGGTCCGGATGATAGTATTAGCTAGTAGTCCTCACTATTCTGTTAAATAGTGTGACAATAAATGTAATGAGGACTTATTCTGAGAGTGGATATTGTCTAGAAGGCAGTATTTGTATTAAAACTCACATCTCTCTTGTTGTATATTAAAGATTGTATTTGTATTCTGTACCATGTATTTGGCGACTCAGAATAGGTGATGTATACCTATTTTGGGGGCGTCACAGTTGGTATCAAAGCTTAGGGATATGATCCCTGGCTAAGATGTGATTCTAGAACTAGGAGGGGAGAGACGGAGAATTCCTTCGCTAGTATGACATACCTAAGTTTATTTGGTATTTAATTGGTCGGTCAAAGTATAGGGATAATATGTTATATGTTAATTAACCTTTGTTTTGTGGCGATGATTCTGAAAATGACATCCGAGAATGTTGAGAATAGCAATGGAGCACAAGAGACCGTTGAGTCTCCACATATCAATAATCGGGAGAATGTGCATCAGGAAGGCGACAATCCTCATGCAAACAACAACACTAACCAAATGATGAATGATGGATTGTTCAGAGGCTTTATGCAATTCATGCAACATCAGGCAATAATTAGAATATATTTTATTTTATTATGCATAGTATTTGCATAGTGCCTGCATAGTATTTGCATAGTAAAATCTTTTATAAAGTTATTCGTTTTATTAGATTATAAATAGAATATATTATATTTTATTTAAAAGATTTTGCTTTAAATATGGACCGTCAGATTAAAGTAAATCAATCGGACCGTTTCATGAGTTAGTTCTTATGCTGGATCCATTTTTCTATAAATAGAAGCTCATTCCTTCATTATTTTCTTACGAATTCAATTGAAACTCTAGAGAGATAAACTATAGAGAAAGAAGAAAGTATTACGCTACTTCACTACTTATATATCCAGTACTCTTCTTCTTAAGGTAGGGAATATTATTTATTGTACTACGTAAAGGGGTGTTATTCTTTTGTATTCATGAAGAGAACTTATGTTATTCCATTCTTTATTATTCATTGGAATAACTTTGTATCTGTGAGCTACCCTATACTTGGTGACATTCTTCTATTATTAAAAGTCTTTACTATTCTCGTTAGAATATCCTGCCTACATGCGTTTACTTTGGGACCGATTTCGTCTTTATTATTACATTGGAATATCCCGTTTTACATGCGCTTTACCTTGGGACACGGTTCCGTCTTTATTATTATTACTGTTGGAATATCACATGCTCATGCGTTTTACGTGGGACCGATTAAAATCCTTATTAGTATTCTGTTGGAATAACTTTGTCTACATCGCAAGTACCGCATGCATGGTGATTTCTGTTGTTATTCCATTCTTTATTATTCTATTGGAACATCCTGTCAGTGCGAATTTCGCCTGACCTGGTTCCGTTATTTACTATTCTGTTGGAATAACCTGTCTATGCGAAGTACCGCATGCATGGTGATTTCTTTTGTTATTCCATTCTTTATTATACTCAGTTGGTTAAAGTTTTGACTTCTAAACTCCATGAAATTAGTGGAATATCCTTGATATTTGCGCTTCATCCAGTATCTTTTGATGGAAATATTCTTATGAGCATTCTTGAATTTTACTCTACAAAGCAGTATCATGTTGACAATTTGGACATTATTAGTTCCTGGATAAATTAATTCTTGAATTTGTTTTATTGAATTCTTATATCATTGTCATCATCCTCATGTTTATATTTTTTGAAAGTCATCTATGGCCTGTAGTGCATAGATGGACTTGGTATGATTATGACTGAGGATTATTGGTGTAATCATGGTAGTAATGTTACAAATGATGTGGTAAAAGTCCTCATTGGCCCGTAGTGCATTGATGGACAGTTGTTGGCATGATCATGACCATTAATGAATACACAAATACTCTTGGCCCGTAGTGCATGGATAATTGTGGTCGTGATACTAAAGAATATCCTTGGCCGTAGTGCATGGGTGATTCGATGATGTGAATTATTTCTTAAGCTGAGTCTCAGCGATAAAAGTCATGAAAAACCTTTTAAATCATAGAAGATAGTAGATTTTATTCTCTACTTGACTCTTCTAATGGATTGCGTGTTCCGCTACAGTAAAACTTGATGTTTGTTATATTTTATCAGTTTAACACTATTGAAGGCTAACGATAAATTATTCTGCATTATCTTAGTCAAAATATTTCTTACTGGGCTAGTTGAGCTCACCCTTTCTTTCACTGTTCTCTTCAAGAAATGAGAACGTAGCTGGGACGAGTCGGGGAACGGAGTGATGGTCCAAATGATAGTATTAGCTAGTAGTCCTCACTATTCTGTTAAATAGTGTGACAATAAATGTAATAAGGACTTATTCTGAGAGTGGATATTGTCTAGAAGACAGTATTTGTATTAAAACTCACAGCTCTCTTGTTGTATATTAAAGATTGTATTTGTATTCTGTACCATGTATTTGGTGACTCAGAATACGTGATGTATACCTATTTTGGGGGCGTCACACTAACCATCTCCTTTGCCTCATGTTTAATTCCTTTTGTGTGAAGATATACTTCAGACTTTTATGGTCTGTGTATATCTCACATTTCTCGCCATACAGATAGTGTCTCCAAATTTTTAGAGCGAATACTACTGCTGCCAGCTCCAAGTCGTGCGTAGGATACCCCTTCTCGTAATCTTTCAATTGGCGAGACGCGTATGCTATGATCTTGCTATGCTGCATCAAAATGCATCCAAGCCCTTTATGTGACGCATCGCTGTAAATAACAAAATTACCCGTATCGTCTGGCAAGGATAGTATCGGTGCTTCACTCAATCTTTTCTTTAGTTCTTGGAAACTTTCTTCACATTTTTCTGACCAAACGAATTTTACTGCTTTTCGGGTCAAATTCGTTAAAGTTCCTAACAATTTTGAAAATCTTTGATGAATCTACGGTAATAACCTGCTAGACCTAAGAAACTTCATATTTTAGTCGGTGTCTTCGGTCATTCCCAGTTACTTACCGCCTCCACTTTTGCCGGATCCACAGATATCCCTTCATGGTCAATCACGTGTCCCAAAAATTGCACTCTTTCCAACCAGAACTCGCATTTTGAAAACTTTGCGTACAACTTTTATCTTCTCAGGATTTCCAGTACCATCTTCAGATGTTCGGCATGATCCTCTCGAGTCTTTGAATAGATCAAGATATCGTCAATGAATACCACCACGAATTTATCTAAGTAAGGTTTGAATACTCGGTTCATTAAATCCATGAATGCTGCCGGTGCATTAGTCATCCCAAATGACATCACTAGGAACTCATAGTGGTCGTAACGAGTCCTAAATGCGGTCTTTGGCTCGTCTTCATTCCTCACTTTCAATTGGTGATAACCCGTACGCAAATCTATCTTGGAAAAATAACGAGCTCCCTTCAGTTGATCAAAAAGATCATCGATTCTTGGTAAGGGATACTTATTTTTAATTGTGACTTTGTTCAATTCTCTATAATCGATACACAGTCATAGCGATCCATCCTTCTTTTTAACAAATAACACAGGTGCTCCCCAGGGAGACACACTTGGTTGAATGTACTTTTTGTCTAACAATTCTTGTAACTAAATCATTACTTCTTTCATCTCTACCGGAGTCATTCGGTATGGAGCTTTTAAAATTGGGTTTGTGCCAGGTACTAAGTTTGTCACGAATTCAATCTCCCGGTCTGGTGGTAACCCTGGAAAATCATTTGGAAATACTTCCGGGAATTCCCTCACTATTGGTATTTGTTCTATTTCCAGTTCCATTCTTTGAGTGTCAACTATATGTGCTAAATAACCAACACACCCTTTATTTAACAACTTTTTGGCCTGCATCATCGTCAGACAACATGACTGACTTGGTGACTTGTTACCATAAAACACAATTTTGGATTTACTAGGAGTCTGAAGGTTTATGCATTTCTTTTGGCAATCAATTACTGCCCCATGGTTATATAACCAATCCATTCCTAGTATCACGACAAATTCACCTAATCGGATGGGAACTAAATTTACTGTAAACTTATGACCCCGTATATCCATACTACAATTTTTATGGACATGCTTCATGGGAATGACTTCTTTATTTACGATCTCTATGTTCAAAGGACGATCCAATCTTTCAGGAGTTAATTCTAACCGTTGAGCAAATTCTTCAAATATAAAGGAACAGGTAGCACCTGAATCAAATAGTATAAAGGCATTAATGTTATTGATGGGAATGATACCTGACACCACCTCCTTTGATGCCATTGCATCATGCACTATCATATTGAATGTCCTTGCAGTTGGTCGATTGAATGGGGTTGGTCCCCCGATTGTCAGCTTCCCATCGATGTTTCTTTTCTTCGGACAATTCTTGATCTGGTGATCTGCAGCTCCACATGCAAAGCATCCTTGACTCTTCTTTGGGTTGGTGCAGTTAGGAGAGATGTGACCCTCCTGTCCGCATTTTTAATAGACAGTCTTTCCCTTCAAACAAATTCCGAGGTGATTTTTTCCACACTTCTTACACGCTTCAATCTTCCTTCTTGGTTTTCCCTGCTTATTGCCAAATTTGTTGCTCTTATTGTTCCACTTCCTTTTGTTAAAAGTATTTCCCTTGCTGCTTCCCTCTTGAGGTCCTCCAGTTATCTTCTTAGTCTTCTTCTCTTGGTGAAATTTGGAAAGTGCGTCAGTTCCTCCTTCGGCGATTATGGCTTTTTCCAGTATGCCAGTAAACGTATTTATTTGAAACATCGAAACCTTGCTGAAAAGTACCGGCTTCAGTCCTTGTTCAAATCTCCGAGCTTTTCGTTCTTCAGTGCCAACCTGATGTGGTGCAAACCTCGACAGTTCAGTAAATTTTGCAGCATAATCAGGTACCGTCATGCTTCCATGTTTAAGTTCGAGAAATTCAACTTCCATCTTATTTTTCATGATTCGGGGAAAATAGGCTTCGAAAAATAGTTCTTTAAACCTATCTCACGTCACGACTCCTACTTCAGCTCTGCTTTTATTAGCTCCCCACCAATAGTGTGCTTTTCCTTTCAGCATGAACGTGGCGAAAGCTGTCTTTTAATTATCAGCAACTCGGAAAACTTCGAAGACCTTTTCCATTTCATTTACCCAAGTTTGGGCTTCTATCGGATTATTGGTTCCCTGGAACTCTGGGGGTCCTACCGCTTTAAAATCCTTAAAGGTAGTCAAACGACCTTCAGGAGGGTTCGGGTTTATGGGTTGTGCGGTATTTCTTCCTTGAAGTGCTTGAGTTAATAAGTCGATAAACTGCTGCATAGGATTTTCAGGTCCTTCCAAGTTATTCACGGACTCTTCTTGTGTTGATGGGGTTGGTGCCTCAAGTCTTCCTCTTCCTCTTCGTCTCCATCTTGGTGGCATTTTTTGTATAAGTTTTTACTTCTTTGTCATTTAATAGTTATAATAATGCACATTTTATTAAATATACAGATCCTTTTATAACAGAAAAACATTCATATTTATATGCCTTTTAAAAGTTGTGCACATTATATCTTATTTCGTACGGCTAAAACATCTTCATCCCTTCTTGACTACATATAGTCGGGATTTACATTTAAACTGCCCTTATCAACAAAAGTCGGGCTCAAAAGTATCATCCCCTTAGTATACAAAAGAGGGGTACATCTACCTACTAAAGACATAATACTAAAATACTTATACTAAACAAATACATCATAAGAACTCAGTCCAACTACTGGAGAAGCATGCCCCGCCTTTTAGCGCTGTGAAGCTACTCATCCCTGATGTCCAACACCCTTTTTCAAGTCAGCACTAACTCGCTTCCACCTTCATCTACAGGGTGTAGCTGTACCCTTTGCTTCTAGCGTCCAAATGCAGATTCAAATGCATAGTCCATTTTATCTATCTTGGCATCTCTGCCCCTAACTTCCATTTCTAACTCATAAGCTCTGCCTAAAGCCCTATCCTGTTGTTGTTTAGCCATCATTTGGTCAGCCTTCAGGACTTCCACCTCATGCCTGAGGATAACATTCTCTTGCCTCAGGGCCTCTTTTTGGCAGGCAGAGCCATAGAGTGCGTGGCCCATCTCTACATTCTTCTCTATGGTATGCACGACCAGGGACTCGAACAGCTCTATAGATGTTTGTTGTTCCTCTCTCTCCCCCTCTAATTCTTGGACTCAGTTCTCTAGTTCAAAATTCTTAAAGGTTAATTCCATGAGAGCATCGGCTTCTTCTATGAAAGGTTCTTCGGAGAAACCCTCTATATGTTCCTCTGGCTCTTCCTGTTTTACCTCCTCCTTGACTCGACTGGATTTGGCTATTTCAGGCATCTACAAAATATTTTAACAAACTTGATAAGTTTCCATACAACATTATCAAGTAATCACATTTAAACTTTTTAATTTATTTAACAATGAATTTCTCCGAATTCATCCTTATACTCGAAATGAGTTAACTATTTCTCTTAAGGTCATAATCCTAAGGTGTTTTTTCCCCATTCCTAAGGTTTATAACCTAACAGCATTGATACCAACATGTGATGCCCCCAAATCTGGGTTATCTTTAACTCGAGTTTGGTGCTCACGATACTAATATACCCATTCATACTAAAAGAAAACTGTCTTATATTACATAACTTAAATCCCAGGTTCTATAGACCTTTACATAACTTACGAATCGAATATCATTACACAACGTAGTACTAACAGTATTTATTACATTTACTACTTAAATAAGCACATGCGCTTAATAAAAGACTATTCAACAACATTGCCATTTCCTTTATCTTTTCCAGATGGACCAGCAACTTCATTCTTAACTGAAAACATTATATTTAACGCAAGGATGAGCAACAAGCTTGCTCATCAAGGAAATAATCAGCTAAATATAATGGAACAGAAATACTATAACAATGAGGATTCAATAATAAATACTGAACAAGATAATTCTTTAAAAGTGTTGAGTCTGAAAAATTAGACTTTAGCATGCTGTAAGGTCAAATGACCAGTGAACTCTTTCCTAGAATTGACAATAATAATACTACAATCCATGGATACATACAGTTTATAACAACTGTTTTAGATCCCAGACTCGTACTTTAGGGGATCAGCCTAAGTACCCTACATTGTGCACAACATAACAGTCTAATAACACTTTACATGTCCTTCAGAATCATATGTCCGGTACAATATGCCCCTATAAAAGGGTTGTTCGTTCACAGCATATATAAGAATCCATACCACAACAAAATGGTTTGGAAAGCATTTAACTGATAATTTCATGAATAATATCAATATATCAACAATTGTCTAACCGAAATAATGGTTTTGACATATACTCAATGTAACTCATTCTAAGAGCAACAGTTCGATATACTATTCTTTTGAAGCTGATTGGAATAAAAGTTATATTATTCATAAATAAGGACATGCAGTTTAGAAATTAAAGAACCTGTCCACTGTAGAATAATTGCTCAATAAAGAGTAAGAGTTAGAAACTTGCCTTGTTTGTAGTCTATTGTTAGGATTTCAGCTTAATTGAAGTGTTCTCACAAAATCCTACACGGTTATTTATATTAACAAACATGCTAATCACATAGCTAAGTTATATAGTTCGTAAGCTCAAATATCACATAGTTTCAGTGATCATGGCTGTAGTTAAATTCTTATTTTTGATACATTTTTCAAATATCTCATCCATGATTTCACAATAGACATTTTTCACTTTGATGGGGTTCGACATGCTTACAATAAGTAATAAGAATCACATTACAGTTATTATTTATATTAACCAAGCATGTTAGCCACATAGCTAAGTCATATATCATGTAGTTCAATGATCATGGTTAGATTTCCTATATTTGATACATTTTTCAAATATCTAATCCATGTTCTTATCATCACCATTTTCTCTTTAATAGGGTCTAGTATAATAACATGTACACACAATATATATTTAGTTATCTTGTAGGTTCATTTCTACCTACTAGTGTGCTAAGGTTAACAAGTTTTAAGTTTATACCCCACACAGTTCCCCATAACTGGTCATGCTAGTAGCCAAAGTGTTGTTTGGCCCTGCGGGGCTTAACCAAACTTGACTTGGTCATACTTGGTCTCATGGCCCATAGCAGTGAGAACATTGGCTTAACAGTCTTAAGTATAATATAACTACTAAGTTATTTACATAGAACTATAACTATACTCTATACATACTTATTTAGTTAATTTCTCAAGTTACATTTCTAGTCTAAACTAGACTGCCCAAAATTTCTTCAGCAACAACTCACAGCTATAGCTCTTATTGTCAACTGCTGCTAAAAATGGGCAGTACCCTGTCCCCTTTTCTTCTTTCATATTCTATGTTTGAAGCTCACTACATGTTTACTTAGGATTTGTGCATGATAGGTAAGCTTTTCAATCACACCATAAAGCCAAAAAGTGGCTTTTTAAAACTACCATAGCAGTTGCCTGCTACTGCCTATAGACAGTGGTTCTTCTCCCTTTACCAACTTACTTATACATTACCAAGAACCTATAATACTTCATGAAACTAACAGTTTTTAAGTTTTCAATAAGGGACTTTATGTAGCTTAATTGCGTTCATTTCCAACTGAGTTTGGCAAGCTCGACACTACCTTATCAGTTAGTTAGGGCCTCCTATTCTTATTGACTGCTAGCAGTCCCATGATTCCATTTTTATCACCTTTTCACTTTCAAGTTAGCTATTAGTTGACATAATGTATAGCAATCATATAACTTCACCATATTGGATAATTTAAGACCATCCATAGGAGGTGGTTAACTGCTTGCTGGTATGGGTAACAGTTGGTGTCCTTGGACAGCAACCTAATCCCTTAATCTTCAAACTATGCTACTTCTTAGTTTATTAATAGCCTAACTAAAATGAAAGTCAAGGAGGTCACTCAGTTGTCAAAAGGGTACTGCAGTTACTTGCTTAAGGTTGGTACTAACTGGTATAGCTGCTACTCATTGTTGTCTTTGCAGCATGATCCTATTTGAGCACCTTAGGATCTCTAAAAAAATTTGATATACAAAAATGATGCAACCAACTGATTTGCTCAAGTCTGCAATAGCAGTTACTTAAAGCTATCAATTACTGTTATCAGCAGTCCCTGCTCTTTGACCCATTCCCATTCATCCCTTAGCCTCAGTTTTTGCTAAATTTTTCATTTGTGTTGTGGCAACCACTGCTGTCATAGACAGCAGTCCTTACACCTCAACCCAGCCCTCAATTTGTTATAATTTGCAAGCTTTGTAATAAAAGTAAATCTTTAGCCCATCAGTAGTATTCTAAGCATAACCTTAACTACTAATAATCATGCCAAGCTCCTGCCCTGAACCTTCACAGCTGCCAAAAAAAAGTGTGCCCAAGGACTTGGCATGATAACTATTTAACATTGGTTTTAGTTAATATTTGCTTCTCACTTCCAGTTAGTGTGCTTATACCTTTCAATTTTTTTAAGGCAGTCCACTTGGAACTTTTGTCGAACACATGGTGTGCATAGTTCAAAACAACTCGTGTCATAGCTATTTGTTTGCTCTATAACTCCATTAAGTCCTTATAACACCACAGCCAACCTATCTCCTTATGCCTAAGCCAAGCAATAACAGTAACTACTTAACAAAAGTTGGGCATGACAATCATTATAGCAATAACCATAGCATAACAGTCATTTGAGTTCATATCAAGTAATATAGCACAAAAGCGAAAAGCAGATCCTTCAAACTCTTAATACAAGTGTTACAACATAATGTACTTGCTATGTTCATGATTTAAAGACCTAAATACAAAGTATAACTATTCAGGGATAGGTTTCCAAAACAGTTAACAAAGAGTTCTCCCTTTCAGTTCTTGTTATTTTGTTTTGCTCAATTGATACATCAATACATGTCATGCATAGTCATAGAGCACACTCGAAGCATAGCTAAATTTTATGTTAGAATTTACCCACCATTTTGGACTCCCATCCCAGCCATACTATTTTTGCCATTATAACTAGGAGTGATCATTCGGTTATAACCGAACCGACTAAGCTATTCGGTTATAACCGAAAACCGAACTAGTGACAATTTTACTATCCGAAATAATAACCAAAATTTGAAAATAATCGAATTACCGAATACCGAATTACCGAATTGTAATTTCGGTAATTCGGGTAAAAACCGAATCAGAATCAATACACACGACTAAAAACATAAACAAACCACAACTCAATTATTCAATACACACCAAACCCACATATATATATACACTATACACACACATAGAGAGAGATTTTTGTTACCCCCATTTATCAATTCGGGTATAAAAATTGGGTTTTTCAAACTGAATGACACCTTCAAGAGGGACAGTTTCTTCGCCGACGAGAGAGACGGAGGAAGGGAGTCTGCTTGGTGTTGGTGGGTTTAGGTGCTGGCGAGGCTATTGGCCTCGGGATTAACAACGAAAATGGGGGATTTGCAGTGAGTTCGGCTCGGAGGGAGAGAAATTGGGAAGTGCGAGTAGAAAAGAAGGGTGGAATTGGGTGACTAAATTTTAAAGCGAAGTTGAGGAGCATCTCTGTAGATAATGCTCTGCCGCCTCCACCCACCATTTTGGGTGGAGTTTGGCTCGAGAAGAAACATGCTCTTGATTAATGGCTGAGCTCTTGATTTGAGATATGGGACTTGGATACTCAGATAATAATAATAGTATAAAATTATTATAAAATACTCATATAATAATAATAGTATAAACTTATTATTTTTTAAATATTAATATTCGGTTATTTAGGTACCCGAATTATCTGTTTTTAAAACCAAAACTGAAACCGAATAATGAGCAATAAATCGGATATAACCGAAATAAGAAAAAAAAATGAAAAACCAAAATAATTCGGTTAAAAAAGTTCGGTTCGGTTCGGTAGTTCGGTTTTATCCATTTTTTGCTCACTCCTAATGTAAGACCCCAACTTATTTTAAATAAAAGTAAATTTTCCTCTATTCATTATTCTAAATTAATAAGGTATTAATTTGATATAATGCTTTGGATATGGGTGAAATGTGAAAATTTTGCAAAATAAGCAAGTGGTTATAAAATATTCATTTTGTCGAGGAATATTCATTTGGTCATGGAATATTCTTTACGTGGGGAATATTAAATGCGACACAAGCAGACCATTTATGGGCCCCATAACGGATAGCAGTGGGATGAAGAAAGCGACAAATTTGAGTTTTTACAAATAACAGCGTAGTTATTACGAATTAACACTTGTTGGAATGCACGGTGGTTAAAATACGAGAATGTCTGGCGTGGTTAAGACAAGAAGCACGGTCAGATTGCAGTATAGTTGAATTATTGATTCTTACATAAGAAGGCACTACTCAATAATTATTACAGTAATTACTGTTCAATATTTTATTTTATTGATTCAATAATTGCTGCGTTGATATTTTATATTATTGTTGTTTCAATAATTATCAGTTGCAGATATTTCCCATTATCAGATCAATAATTCATATTATTTGAATAATATTATTAGATAGCATTATTGGCAATGTCTTGAAAGTTCTATCAAGGAGAGGTTTTGTCACCTAATTGTGCGCCTGTAAGGAGAAATTCTTATTGGAAAGCCCCCTCTTTCTCAGGAGCTACTGGTTGTCATAATTGTGATTCTATAATATTATTTGTGAATAATTAATTATTGATTTATATGATAAGGAAATATTTATTTTATGTGGATATAAATGATGGATATATTTATTTTTATGTGGATAAAAATGAAGGAATTAATATTGAGGTGTTTTATCGATTATTTTTTTCGATTGTAGAAGTATTAAAATCATCAGTTTGTGGATTTTGAAAAAAAAAAAAAACTTGTTTGCCGGACTTGGGTTAAAGTTCGAATTAAATAGGGATGTAGGTAGAATAAACAATGTGGGGTCTAGAGTCAGGCAAGGCTCTTATACAAGATACTTAAATGTAAATGAAATACTATACTATGATTTGAAATTTAGTTTAGAAATCTTTGTATATTATTTACTATATTGATTGCAGCGAAATCTTTCAAAGCTACAAAGTTGTAGATAATTCGATTTCAGGCAGAATGGACATAAAATTCGTATTTTTTTGATAAACGGTCTATTTTCTATGAATTATTAAAGTTTCAGGAAATAAAATGATTTTTATTAATTTATGGGTGGGACCCACTTGGTTATCAACACATGGGCTGCTATCTTTTGGTTCAAAGATGGTTGGTGGATGGCTTGACAAATTGAGGTGGCTTGGAAGAAGAAAAAGAAATAATATATTTTATTATTTTAGTCTCTTATGGCGTTCTAACATTTTCCTATAAATAGAGGGCTAAGTTAGAATTGAAAATCACACCAGAAACAAGTTTTCTCTCTTTCTCCCTCTATATTATCGAGCGTATTCTTAAGAGTATTTTTTTAGTGTTGCTATACGGTGCAAGTTTCTGTCAGCACTATATCCAAAATTCAGTCAGAAGTACGGTTATTTTGAGGTAAGGGATGTTACTTTCTTTATAAATGATATTATTCTTCGATATCATTATGCCAAAATATTGGGTTTAATGTTTTATCAAATTTGGAACTTTTTGTGTCGGGATTACTATTCACGTATACGGCACTATTCACGTATACGGCACTATTCACGAATATGGCACTATTCATCGAAAAATAAAATTTTCTTCTTTTTGTCCAAGATGTCTATTATGGTTACTATCTTTGATTGTATCCATGTTTTGGTCTTTATTTTTGAATTTTGCTTCAAAATTAGTTAGTATGGAGTATTATTGATCTTGGATAAACTATTATACGAATCCTTAATATTTGTCCTTCTGTCTCACTAGATTCGTTTTCTTTAAAATATTTTTCATCATCCTCAGTCCTAAATGATGATATTACTGAATATCTTTGGCTTTGTAGTGCAAAGATGAATGATTAATCGATGAATATCTTTGCCCGTAGTGTAAAAGATGAGCAGTGTTGAGATGAACATGACCATTTGGTGATACAAAATGAATATCTTTGGCTGTCTTTGCAAAGATGAATATTTGATTAAAGATGTATATTGATTTTTATTCTGAGGATAAAATATTGATGATGGACTTTTAAATCTTAGAAGATAGTAGAACTCATTCTCTACTTGACTCTTCTAATGGATTCTTTATTTCATTGCAGGTTGTTGATCTAAAACTTGTTGTCTATTATATTTTATCGATTTTTTCCCTGTTGAAAACTAATGATAATTTGTTGTATATTATCTTAGTCATAATATTCTTTACTGGGCTAGTTGAGCTCACCCTTTTCCTTTTTGTTCCATTTTTCTTCTCAGGAGGTGAGAACATAGCAGGATCTAGTCGGGGTATGGAGTGATGGTTCTAGAAAGATGTTTTAGTAGTCCTCACTATTTCTGTAAAATAGTGTTTGAATAATTGTAATGAGGACTTATTTGAGTGTGGATATTGTCTAGAAGACAATATTTGTATTTAAACTCACAGTATGTGTTGTCGTATTTTGCACGACAATTGTATTATTAAAGTTGTAGTTTGCTTTTTGTACCATGTATTTGGCGACTCAGAATGGGTGTTGTATACCTATTTTGGGGGCGTCACAGTTGGTATCAGAGCTTAGAGATATGGTCTCTGGCGGAGATCGAGGAATAGAACTAGGAGGGGAGAGATGAGTAAATCCTTCGCTAGTGTGTCCTATCTAAGCTCATTTGTTGGTCGATCATAATATAGGGATATTATATGATATGTTAATTTGTTTAATTAAGTTGTTTTATGGCGATATTTAAGAATGGTCACGAGAAACGTTAACAATGGAGTGTATGAGGCGTGGAATAACCTTTAGTCATAAACTGGGAGAGCGTGCAGCGGGAAGACAATATTCCTTCCGTAAACAACACTACCGAAAGCAAACGATGAATGATGGAATGTTTAGGAGCTTTTTGCGGTTCATGCAAAATCGCACGAGGGAGACTCGTGTACAAAATATGGGTGGAAGTGATAGCAGCGCTGACCATCACAACTAAGCGATTCAAGGAGTTGGGACCACCAGAATTTATTGGAAAGCCGGATCGGATCAAGGCGGAAACATGGGTCAAGCAAATTACCAAGATATTCGATGTCTTGGGATGCACGGAGGAACAGAAGGTTCCATTCGCCACCTTTATGTTCATGCGGTGTGAGGCGGACTCTTTGGTGGGAGTCGTGAAGCGTACCCAGCGTGCTGCACTCAACATGTCTTGGGAAATGTTTCTGAAACTATTCAATGACAAGTACTTTCCTGAAAGTATTCGTTATATGAAGGAGGTAGAATTTATCGACCGAACAAAACAACATGACGCGGTGTCCCAAAGACGAGGCGAAGTTATTTGAGTTATCTAGGTTTGCACCTCATTTGGTAGAGAATGAGGAACGAATGACAAGGATGTTTCTGAGAGGTCTAAAACCCGAGATTCGTCAATACCTTATCTCTCATAAATTTTCTCTGTATTCAGATGTTGTCAACAGGGCTCAATTATTAGAGCGAGATAGTGAGTATGTTCAACCGAGGGACCACAACCAGGGTCATACCGGTGACAGCAGTCATCAGAGCGATGATAACCAACGAGGAGGGAAAAATACGAACAAAGGCGGTAACCACTCGGGTGGTCATCGTGGCCATGATAATAGGAGAGGTGAGTCAAGTGGAAATTTCAGAAAGAGGAGATTCAACAATGACGGGAAGACATCGGTAAAGACCAAAGACCAACAACAAATTCTAGGGGAGGAGAATGACCGCCATTAGATGTTACAAATGCGGGAAAGAGGGACATATCAGCCCAAACTGTCCACAACAATCCAAGGTATGTTACAATTGTGGAAAGGAAAGCCACATAGCTCGGGATTGTTCTGTAGCAAAACCAAGTTCAATGGGGATGGTAACTCCAAGGGCTGTCCCGGATAAGTCGAAATCAGCGGTTCCTAGAAGAGCATTTGTCGTGACTGGCCAAAACGTGAGGAACCCGAACGAGGTGATCACGGGTAAGCTAATCTTGAACTCTTACGAAGTTTATACCTTACTAGATACAGATTCTACCCATTCTTTTATCTCCCCTGCTTGTGCTTAACGTTTAAACTTGACTCCGGAGAAATTGGACTTTGACTTATCTGTTGAAACTCCGTTGGGTGAAACCTTCGTTACATCTACAGTTTATAAATCTTGCATGATCCAAGTTGGCACTATCACATTACATGTTGATCTTATCTCTTTAAAGATACTTGTTTTTGATGTGATTTTAGGAATTGATTGGTTAACCACTCATCATGCCAAAATTGATTGTTTTCGTAAGATTGTTAGTTTTCATATTCTAACCAACTGTTATACTTAATTCAAATAACTAAACCACTAAAATCAATCTTTGTCATATCCAAACCACAAAGCTATTCATTTATTGAAAAATGGATGTCAAGCTTTCTTAGCCCATGTTATGGATTTGAACAAAGACAAGTCGATTTGAATAATATTTACGTTGTTAGAGAATTTCACGATGTATTTCTGAAGAACTTCCGGCCTACCCCGAATGTGATGTTGAATTCTTTATTGACCTTGAACCGCACAAAGCCCATTTCTAAAACCCCATATCGAATGGCTCTATTGAAATTCGGAGTTAAAAGTCCAACTACTAGGAGTTATTAGACATCGGTTTCATTCGTCCCTAGTACATCTCCTTGGGGTGCTCCTATTTTATTCAGTAAAGAAGAAAGGCGGGAGTATGCGACTTTGTATTGACTACTGAGAATTAAACCATGTCACCATCAAGAATAGGTATCCGTTACCTCGCATTGATGGCCTGTTCGACCAGTTGCAAGGAGCACAATTCTTTTCAAAGATCGACCTTCGTTCTGGATATCATTAGTGAAGATTAAAAGCGAGGATATTCCAAAGGCGCCTTGAACTCTGATGACGGGCATTATGAATTCTTAGTCATGTCTTTTGGATTAACTAATGCTCCAGCTGCTTTCATGGATATGATGAACCGTGTATTCAAGGAATATTTGGATCAATTTGTTGTTGTCTTTATTGATGACATCCTCATCTATTCCAAAAGCCGTGAAGATCATGAGCACCATTTGAAGTCGATACTTGAAAGGCTTCATTGAAAACAAACTTTATGTCAATTTGAAGAAATGAGTTCGGCGAGGAAGTACCATTCCTTGGGCACGTGGTGTCAAAACATGGAGTATCTATTGACCCAGCGAAGATTAAAGCAATACAAAGTTGGGAGCAACAGAAGTCGGTGACCGAAGTGTGTAGCTTTCTGGGCTTAGCTGGTTATTATCGGAGATTCGTGGAAGGATTTTCTCGAATCGCTCCGTTAACTCAGCTGACTCGGAAAGATACAAAATTCGTATGGAGTGAGGAATGCGAGAAGAGTTTCCAAGAGCTCAAGAGGAGGATCATTTCGGCACCTGTTCTGGCAATACCATCTGGTACGGATGGATTTGTTATCTACAGTGATGCTTCAGGCAAAGGGTTAGGATGTGTTCTCATGCAACATGGGAAAGTAATAGCCTATGCCTCACGACAACTCAAAGAATATGAGAGGAATTATCCTACTCATGATCTGGAGTTGGCAGCAGTCGTATTCGCGTTAAAAATTGGGAGACACTACTTGTATGGGGAGAAAGTGGAGATTTATACGGACCATAAAAGCCTCAAATATTTCTTCACCAAAAAAAGAACTCAACATGCGGCAACGACGTTGGCTTGAACTATTGAAAGATTACGATCACACTATTCAATACCATCACGAAAAGTTTAACGCGTAGTAGTTGGCGATTGAGTAGAAGATCATATCTGAGTACTGAGTGCGATATTGTTAATGCAAAGGCCCATTCGTATGACTTGCAAAGGATGGAGGTAGAATTAAAGACTCGGGGACCCACATGATGATGGCGAATATCTGAGTAGAACCAACTTTAATCGATAAAGTTAAAGATGCTCAAGACTACGGACTGGAGGCGATCGTATTAAGAAGAAAGTGCAAGAAGGAGCTATTCCAGAAACGAGAATCGATGAAGAAGGAATACTTAGATTCAACTCCAAACTTTGTGTTCCTAACGATTCTGACTTGAAGCATAGAATCATGATGGAGATACACAACACCCCGTTTGCAATCCATCTTGGGAGTACCAAAATATATCATGATATTCGACATATATTTTGATGGAACAATATGAAGAGAGAGATCGTAGAGTTTATCTCGAGGTGCTTAACTTGTCAACGTGTAAAGGCGGAGCATCAAGTGCCAAAAGGTCCATTGCAACCACTTGAGATTCCAGAATGGAAGTGGGAACACATTACTATGGATTTCGTTACAGGTCTTCCCAAAGTTTCTCAAGGCATAGATGCGATTTGGGTTATTGTTGATAGATTAACCAAGTCTGCCCATTTCTTGCCGATACGTGAGACTTATTCCCTTGAACGTCTTGCTCGTATATACGTGAATGAGATTGTGAGATTGCATGGCATGCCAGTATCCATAGTTTCGGATCGTGACCCAAGATTCACTTCACGATTTTGGGTTAGCTTGCAGAAAGCTATGGGCACGGATTAACAATTCACTTCATTCGGTTATAACCGAACCGAATAAGCTATTCGGTTATAACCGAAAATCGAACTAGTGACAATTTTACTATCCGAAATAATAACCAAAATTTGAAAATAATCGAATTACCGAATACCGAATTACCGAATTGTAATTTTGTGAATTCGAACAAACCCGAAAAGATCAATATACACGACTAAAAACACAAACAAACCACAACTCAATTATTCAATACACACCAAACCCACATATATATACACTGTACACACATATAGAGAGAGATTTTTGTTACCCCCATTTATCAATTCGGGTATAAAATTGGGTTTTTCAAATGAATGACACCTTTAAGAGGGATGCTTTCTTGGCAAGCAAGAGAGGCGGAGGAAGGAGTCTGCTTGGTGTTGGTGGGTTTAGGTCTTGGCAGGCTATTGGCCTCGTGGATTAACAACGAAAATGGGGGATTTGCGAGTGGGTTTTGCTCGGAAAAAGAGAGAAATCGGGGGTCTCTGCGAGTAGAAAAGAAGGGTGGAATTGGGTATTGAATTTTAAAAGCGGAGTTGAGGAGCATCTCTGTGTAGATAATGCTCGCCCGCCTCCTCCGCCGGCCGGAGCTGGAGTTTGGCTCAGAAGAAACACGATCTTGATTAATGGCTGAGCTCTTGATTTGAGATATGGGACTTGGATACTCAGATAATAATAATAGTATAAAATTATTATAAAATACTCATATAATAATAATAGTATAAAATTATTATTTTTTAAATATTAATATTCGGTTATTCGGGTACCCAAATTATCTGTTTTTAAAACCAAAACCGAAACCGAATAATGAGCAATAAATCGGATATAACCGAAATAAGAAAAAAAACGAAAAATCGAAATAATTCGGTTAAAAAAGTTCGGTTCGGTTCGGTTCAGTAGTTCAATTTTATCCGTTTTTTGCTCACTCCTAATGTAAGACTCCAACTTATTATAAATAAAAGTAAATTTTCATCTATTCATTATTCTAAATTTAGAAGGTATTAATTTGATATAATACTTTGGATATGGATGAAATGTTAAAATTTTGCAAAATAAGCAAGTGGTTATAAAATATTCATTTTGTCGGGGAATATTCATTTGGTCGTGGAATATTCTTTCGCTTCTGGGAATATTAAATGCGATTTGAGCAACTATTTGTGGGCCCCATAACGGATAAGGTCGGATGAAGAAAACGACAAATTTGAGTTTTTACAAATAATTGGCAGTAGTTATTCACAAATTAACCTTTGTTGGAATACCCGGTGGTTAAAATACGATGTCTGGCGTAGTTGCACAAAGAAGCACTACCAGATTGCACAAGATAGTTGAATTATTGATTCTTACGTAAGAAATCACTACTCAATAATTGTTACGATGAATTCTTTGTTTAATATTTTATTTTATTGATTCAATAATTCTTTGCGTTGATATTTTATATTATTGTTGTTTCAATAATTATCATCTTTGACAAATATTTTCCATTATCGGATCAATAATTCATATTAATTGAATAATATTATTAGATAGCATTATTGGCAATGTCTAGAAAGTTCATCAATGAGAGGTTTGGTCACCTAATTGCGCCCGAAGAAGGAGAGAATTCTTATTGGAAAGCCCCCTCTCTCGGAACTAGCGGCTGGTTGTCATAATTGTGATTCTATAATATTATTTGTGAATAATTAATTATTGATTTATATGATAAGGAAATATTTATTTTATGTGGATATAAATGATGGATATATTTATTTTATGTGGATACAAATGAAGGAATTAATCTTTGAGGTGTTTTATCGATTATTTTTGTTTGTAGAGGTATTAAAATCATCCGTTTGTGGATTTTGGATATTTTATGTTTGGAATTTGGAAAACTCAAAGCTACAAAGTTGTAGAGAATTGATTTCAGGCAGAATGGACATAAAATTCGTATTTTTCTGATAAACAATCTATTTTCTATGAATTGTTGAAGTTTCGGGAAATAAAATGATTTTTATTAATTTATGGGTGGGACCCACTTGGTTATCAACACATGGGCTGCTATCTTTTGGTTCAAAGATGGCTGGTGGCTGGCTTGACAAATTGAGGTGGCGTGGAAGAAGAAAAAGAAATAATATATTTTATTATTTTAGTCTCTATATATGCGTTAATTCCTATAAATAGAGGCTAAGTTAGAATTGAAAATCACACCAGAAACAAGTTTTCTCTCTTTCTCCCTCTATATTATCGAGCATATTCTTGTGAGTATTTTTTTAGTGTTGCTATATGATTGCAAGTTTACACAAGACTATATCCAGAAATTGATGTATACGAGTTATTTTGAGGGTAAGGATGTTATTTTCTTCATAAATGATATTATTCTTCGATATCATTATTCCAAAATATTGGGTTGAACGTTTTATCAAATTTTGAACTTTTTGTGTCGGGGGCAGTATTCACGTATATGGCACTATTCACGAATACGGCACTATTCACCGAAAAATGAAATTTTCTTCTTTTTGTCCAAGATGTCTATTATGATTACTATCTTTGATTGTATCTGTGACGCCCCCAAAATTAGGTATACATCATCCATTCTGAGTCGCCAGATACATGGTACAAAATTTAAATACAACTTCATTAATACAACTGTTGAGCTGTCGTATAGAATACGACCACAGTTAACTATGAGTTTTAATACAAATGTATGTAACTCTCATGGTGCCTCGACCACAACCTTACAATGGTACTTTACATAAAAGTATAGTCAAAGACTGTTTTATAAATTAAAATCTTTGGGAAGTGCTCAAGGAAACCTTCGTACATTGGAGGTCATGCGTCTAGGTTATAATAGATATCATATGGCCACGTAATTATCCTTGGTTGACCCAAGAGATTTAAAGAAAAGGAGAAGATTACTATCATCTTCTTTCCAATGGTGAGTCTTCTCTTGACATATAACTATCTCCATGTCTCCAAGTGAATATTATATTTTAAATCAACTACAAGAATATATAGGTAGTGCCCGTAAATATACTCAACAAGTGGATGCGCACAACCCTGTCTTATGATAACACGAGATTGTATGTCATTAGACATCTTGTATAATAGTGACAAAACACCCTTCCAAAGTTGGGTTCACCTCACCCTATTTGATTCACCAAATATAACTACTAAATATTGTATAGAATACAACACACTTTTTATATATCTTTGTTTAAGGAGAACCTCCACGACCTAGAGACCATCTGTTCTATTCCCCCGTTATCCCTGGCTCGACCAAGAACACTCTTACTAAGAACACTCTTATTATTACGAAAGGAATTGTGAAGCGATGAAGGGTGAGCACAACTAGCCTTGAGAAGGAATATCATGACTAAATATAATTAAATTATCAATAGCTTTCATCAATAATAAATCAAAGATTTAGAACATATGGTAGATGATAAAACTTTTCAACCATAGTTGCGGTGAGACGAAGCAATCCATTATAAGAGTCAAATAGACCATAAGGTCTATTATCTTCTCCATGTTAAAAGTCCACCAATAATGTTTTATCCCTGTAACATCAATCAACAATTCCTGTCCACAATCATATAAATAACTCATAATCATAATTGTGGTTCTAAATTCCTCTTCGCAACTAGGACGAAGTTAATTCTCATCACCTATCTACACCTGAAACATCAAAAATCATGGTTATACCAAATCAGAATTCCTGCTCATAATCATACTAATAAATTCATCTTTACACCACTACCAAAGATATTCATTAAAAATTCATCTTTGCAGACTACATGCAAAAAGACATACAATCGTATTTTAGAAGAGTCAAGTAGAACATGATATCTACTATCTTCTACGCATTTAAAAGTGTATAATAAATATTTTATCATTTGAGACTCGACAATAAATAATCCACATCATCGACTCACTCACCCCGCACTACTACCGAGGATATTCGTTAATATCACATCCATGAATTTATATTTCATCACGAGACTCATTTCGATAATCAATCCATATCTTTGAATTATCCATGCACTACTACCAAAGATATTCATTATTATCACATCCATGAATTAATATTTCATCACGAGACTCAAATTTCGATAATCAATCCATATCACCGAATTATCCATACACTACTACCAAAGATATTCATTATTATCACATCCATGAATTAATATTTCATCACGAGACTCATTTCAATAATTAATCCACATCATCGAATCATCCCGCACTACGTGCCAAGGATATTCATTAAGTATCACGACCACGAATTATCCGTGCACTACGGGCCAAAGATAATCGTGTTTTCATCAATGGTCCTGATCATGCCATAAAATAATTCATCTTTGCACCCTTGGCCGAAGAGAATCCATAGCCATAATCATACCAAAAACTGTCCATCAATGCACTACGAGCCAATGAGGACTTTTTCCACATCATTTATAACATTACGGTCATGATTATACCGAATAATCCCTGGTAATAATCATACCAAGTCCATCTATGCACTACAGGCCACAGATGACTTTCAATACAATATAAGCACGAGGATGATGACAATGATATAAGAATCAATCAAATGAGATAAAGGAAAAATATTAAACATTTATAATACAATTTATCCATCGTTCAATAATAACCAAATGTTATCAATCACTTAATAATCTCATAATCTAATATTATTAATATTATAACAATATTTTAATCATTTCTTAAACTTATAAACAATTTATTTCAATTGTTTACACTTTGTCAAATAATGCATTTAATCATTCAAAAATGTCATACTCATAAGATTTCATGATCAATGATCAAATCCCTCATCAAAATCTGCATATACCTTATATAAGATTCTCAAGCCATAAAATCCTATTTTCCAATTTTATTACTTCACATAACATATTTAATTCATTTACTCATAATTAGTTCATTTTATGAAAAATACCAAATCAGTCCCAAAAATATTTCTTTTCTGGGATTTAGCATAATATAGTCCCATCTTGAACATATATTTTTCTCAGAATTTTTAAAATTCATTTACTATTTTTCATATGGATAAAACTGCCGAATATTTAGACATTTATCATAAATTTTACTTTTGTCCAAAAATTTCGAAATTTACAGGGTATTCTCCTGTTATATACATGTACTCCCAATAAAAATTTTACCAATTTTGGACTTAACCACAAAGAGTTATAAGGGTTTACTTTTAAAATAGTCTTTTCCCATAAAATCCATAACACTTAATCTATACATCCAAAAATCACCATTTTTGGACACAATCTAGAAAACTCATTAAATTATCATTTTAAATTTTTCCAGAATTTTTGAGGGTTGAAAAAATTACGAATCTGCCCCTGGCAGAAACCCCTTTTTAATGAAAATACTATTCATATGAATACGAAGGATCATTCACCATGCATGTGGTAATCCACATACACAGGTTATTCTAACAGAATAATAAAGAATGGAATAACAGAAAGATTCACCATTCGTGCGATAGACTGCACCGATAGGTTATTCCCAACAGAATAATAAATAATGGAACCAGGTCCGGCGTAAACACACAGACAAGATATTCCGACAGAATAATAAATAATGAAACCATGTCTGGCGTAAATGCACAGACATGATATTCCGATAGAATAATAAATAATGGAACCAGGTCCGGCATAAACGCACAGACAGGATATTCCGACTGGATAATAAAGAACGAAATATTAGAAGAATTTCATCATGTATGCGGATTGCAGATAAACAAAGTTATTCCAACATAATAATAAAGAATGGAATAATGAAGAATATCACCAAGTATAGGGTAGTCGCGTATACGAGTTATTCCAACTGAATAATAAATAATAATAATATCCTTTACGAGTACGACAATTATATCTCCTACCTTAAAAAGAAAAGTATTTCGATTGGTAGGGCGGGAATATACTCAAAGAAAACTTGTACTACGCTCAAAACTTTCTTAAACTCTAAAGAAATACGCTCAAGATTATAGAAGAAGAACTCTCTCTATAGTTTCTCTCTCTAGAGTTTCAGTGAATTCGTAAGAAATAATGAAGGAATGAGCTTCTATTTATAGAAAAATGGACTGCATAGTAACTAACTCATGAACGGTCCAGATTGATTTACTTTAATCTGACGGTCCATATTTAAAGCAAAATCTTTTAAATAAAATATAATATATTCTATTTATAATCTAATAAAACGAATAACTTTATAAAAGATTTTACTATGTAAATATTATGCAGGCACTATGCAAACACTATGCATAATAAAATATAATATATTCTAATTATTGTCTAATAAAATGAGATAACTTTATAAAATTATTACATTTTTTATATAAAAGATTTTACTATGCAAAACATTATGCACAATAGAATATAATATATTCTATTTATAGAATAACTTTATAAAAGTATTATGTTTTATATAAAAAGCTTTTACATTTTATTACATTAATAATACCAATAAAACAAAATCGAGTGACTTATCACATAAGCATCAATAATCAATAGTGTTTATTTACCAAAATAGAAAAAATTGAATACTTTTATTTCATAAAATTCGGGGTCTCACAGTATCCATGTTTTGGTCTTTATTTTTGAATTTTGCTTCAAAATTAGTTATTATGGAGTATTATTGATCTTAGATAAACCATTATCTGAATCCTTAATATTTGTCCTTCCGTCTCCTTTGGATTCATTTTCTTTAAAATATTTTTCATCATCCTCGGGTCCTAAATGATGATATTATTTGAATATCTTTGCTTTGTAGTAAAAGATGAATGATTAATCGATGAATATCTTTGGCCCGTAGTGCAAAAGATGAGCAGTGTTGAGATGAACATGACCAATTGGTGATACAAATGAATATCTTTGGCTGCATCTTTGCAAAGATGAATATTTGATTAAAGATGTATATTGATTTTTGTTCTGAGGATAAAATATTGATGATGGACTTTTAAATCTTAGAAGATAGTAGAACTCATTTCTCTACTTGACTCTTCTAATGGATTCTTTATTTCTCACCGCAGTTGTTGATCTAAAACTTGTTATCTATTATATTTTATCGATTTTTCCTCGTTGAAAACTAATGATAATTTGTTGTATATTATCTTAGTCATAATATTCTTTCTTTGGGCTAGATGAGCTCACCCTTTTCCTTTTTGTTCCATTTTTCTTCTCGGGAGGTGAGAACATAAAGAGGATCTAGCTTCGGGGTATGGAGTGATGGTTCTAGAAAGATGTTTTAGCAATCCTTACTATTTCTGTAAAATAGTGTTTGAATAATTGTAATGAGGACTTATTTGAGTGTGGATATTGTCTAGAAGACAATATTTGTATTTAAACTCACAGTATGTGTTGTCGTATTTTGCACGACAATTGTATTATTGAAGTTGTAGTTTGCTTTTTGTACCATGTATTTGACGACTCAGAATGGGTGTTGTATACTTATTTTGGAGGCGTCACACCTAATTATAACCATATTAGTTTAGTTTATAATTCTTATTCAAAGAGCACATTTATAACTTTAACATATATAACCATAAAGCTTTAATTTCAAGGAATCTTATTTATTGGTTGCACCATTTTTCAGTTAGTACTATACTAACAGTTTGAAACCAACAGTCCAATAGACAATAACATAGTCCATGACCTTCTTATAAGAACATCCCCTTCCTTGATAAAATTCTAATTTATGTTAAGTAGTTTAATAGCTCGACCTAAATTAATGTATATGGCTTGTTGGGTTCAAATGGCTCAATCAAGAATCATATAATTCTATACTTGCACAGCGATGTTAAGCATTAATAATACAATTGTCAGAACATTAACACAAAATATTCTCACTTAGACTTTCAAAGCATGACATTCGAATAACAAGTTATAATCATCTCATGCTAAGGCAAAAATTGTGGTAGATTAATTTAATTATACGTGTTATATTTATTAAATTAATGTGGAGAATTTTTATTATCGAAGTATGTGATTATGTGAGCTTATTGTAGTAAAAGAAATATTTAATAAGCCTATTGGTATTTTAATTAATTTAATTAGTAATTAGAGATTTAAGAATTTGACATTATTAATCAATGAGAAATTTAATTATGTGACTGTGTGAATTTATGAGAAATTATTATATTTTATTTAAAGTAAATTAAATTAATTAATTGAGTTATTTTATAAAGGGTGTGACATTATTTAAACTATATGATAAGGTTTTATTAAATTAAATAGTTTTTGAAACCTTTTATTACCAGCCAAACGAGGCCCTAAGGGGAGTTTTTAGCGGTTAACCATGATGGGGGGTAACTGACCACTTCTGCGTCAGTTCTTCTCCTTTATTATCAGACGTCTTCTTTTTATTATTTTTCTAAGTCTGGAAATAACAGAGAGGAGAAAGAGAGGGAGAGAGTTTGAAAGTTCAGAGAGTGTTAAGAGATTGTGAGAGTTAAGAAGAAATTGGGAAAAGTTTCAATCCTTCTAATCTACGCTTGGGTAATCTCTTCAACCCAATTCCTATTTTACGTGTTTTAAAGCTTTTATGAATATGGCTTAAAGTCTTCTGTAAAGTTTCTATAGTTGGAAAGGGTAACAATTATGTGAATATATGTAATAATTCGAGTAGTATAGCATGTTTTATATATATATATATATATATATATATATTGCATGATTCCATATCATCAGTTTCATGAAATTATACAGTATATGATTACAGAGTATGTTATATGGCCATATGGCCTTATACGTGGTATTTCATATGTTGATCGTATATTATCCCTAAATTTTACACTTATATGTGATTATGCATGACAAAACGAACAAAACGAAACTTAAATGGTTGGTTTTGGCCTCACAACGAATCTGTGGCGTTGAATTCTAAGATTTGTGTTCAACACTTCAAGAACATCAAGAAGAGTACAATTTGCATTACTTAATTCTGTAATTATATGTTTTAATGGGTTAAAATCACTCTATAAGTGTTGGGTAATGAATATGTATGAATTCTAGCATGTGGGTATGTTTAATTTGGTGAATTTAATGACCATATAGTGTTTATTTCACCTGATTTTGTGTTCTTTCATGAATGGAAATCAAAAAGCGGAGTGTCGCCGCGCATGGCTCAACTCAAAGTACAATTTCATGCACATAATGCCACATGCAAGAAGATACCAGAGACCCCCTCTGTGGCATGGCTTAAGACTAAGAGATAAAAGTTGGTGGCAGCCGCCACTTACTTAGATTGACGAAGAAATGAGTTTTTAAAATGTTTTAGTCTAACAATGTGTTATTAACTTAGTCTATTGATCATGAAAACTTGTTAGACATATAATGAGGTGTTAAAATAAATTCTTAACACGTCCATAACACAATTACGATGTGAATTGAATGATCGAATGCATAGTTAGCTTATTGTTCGTGAAATCTAATTTTTGACAATAAGTGTAGTAATTGACTAAGTATAGTCATGAATTGAGTTAGACAAAAGAATAAACTTATGATGTTTAATACGTTATTATTGGTGGTATTGTGAGCGTAATTGATATGTAGGAGTTAAATCAAAGAAGCGAGTTTAGTTAAAGTGTAATCTACGCACAAGGCAAGTTTTCTAACCCTACTTGTTATCGTTATATAAGTTGATTAATTCACCTTTCTACATTGAGCAAGTTCTCATTATTATTGACAAGTACATCTTGTATATTAAAGTTATTAATCTTTCAAGCATGATCTTTATTTATATAATACTTATTCTATTGTATACCTTTTGAGATTCTATTCAAGTTAAGTTATCAATTATTGTTAAACCTTGTTAGACTAGCGAACCCTTTATGATTCGACTAGTCCATAGTTGATAAAGCGTTCTAAATTTCGAGAACCCTTGATGAATTATAGGGGATTACTTGTCGTTAGCGTTAAGATATTATTACTTATACGTTATGCGAGATGGTACTAAGGGCTGATCCCCCTAAGTACGAGAAGAAGAGTCCATAGTCTTATGACTGTTAAAGGTTTCAAGTATAACCCTTGATAACCTAGGACATAGTTCAAGGTCTTATGATCCTCAGAAATCTTTTGATTCTTGTTATTCATTCTTGATTCAAAAGTTGAGCTTTTATATTCGAAGTTATTATTTCTCTCGCATGTTATTATTCATTGTTATATTGTTATACTTGTGGGTAATCGTGCTCACTCTTTTGTAGTAATAACATTGCAGTTAAAAACGAAAGAGTAGACGAACCTTCCACTAGTAAATGCAAGGGCAAGCTTAGCAAGTAATGAAGATTGATTATTTATGTGGTTATGTAATTATAATTAGAATTGATGTTACTTAAGACTTATTTGTTTATGTTTCGCATACGAGATGATTTAAGGTTAGAGTAACTTTGGGATTTATTTATTATGTAGTTGATGTAACCCCATAAGGGGAGATTTATTATTATTTCTATCTATTGCATGGTTTGCATTTATTTATGGGTAGATAGATGAATGATGTTTGTACAGTGAACACCAAATCCTGTGGAAATGGAAGTACCGGATTTGGGGGTGTCACAGGTTGGTATCAATGCTGTAGGTTATGAACTTTAGGTGGGGAACAACCTTAGGTAGTAGCCTTATATAAAAGAATATAGTGATGGAAAACTCTTATCGAGTTCTAGGAAATGAATTTTTGTAATTCATTGAAGATAATAAAAGACTTTATGTGCTTATGTGTTAAATTATGTGCTCATTAGTACGACTTAGTAACTAAAACTCAAAATTTTGTTGTCAGGATGTCAGACGTTGGAGGAGCTAGTCGAGTAGGGGAGGAGGAACCCCGAGTACCTACGAGTACCCTCTGAGAGGAGGAGCGAGAGACATTCATGTCGTTAGGGAGCAATTTGATGCAGAGGAGTCATCTCTATTGATCACAGTTGTTGGTCGGGAGCATGAACACGAGGCTGATCCTGAGGAAGATCACGAGGAGGAATTTGACGAGGAAGAGGAAGAGGAAGAAGAGGAGTTTCCTGACACTCATTGATCTTTGAGATGTATGACACATTATCGACCAAGTAATGTAGAGTTACGAGATGAGGTGCGAGGATTTGGTAGCGGCGATTGTTAATGATTACTCTCGAGGAAAAGAGAGGAGATTTCGACTCTTCACTCACGGTTGGGAAATGTAGAATGGGATTTGGTCCACGAGAAGGGTCAAACCAGAAGATAAGATCATGAGAGATAGAAAAGTTGAAGAAGGAAGGCTGAAGGAAAGCTCGAAAAGGCGATCATAGCGAGAGGAAGGTGGGTGAGAGAATCACGTCGTCTTTGATCTTGCGGAAAGAGAATGGTCGTGCAAAGAAGGCAAAGCTTGGAGAGACATACTCTACACTTAATCATGCAATGGATGAGGCCCAGGATCGAGTTTTAAGGTACCCCATCCAGTTCAAAGGACTTCCATCGTACATGCTGGATCGCAGGACGATGTCTCGTATCATGGAAGAGGAGCGTAGCAAAGCTATTCAGCGCCTTGACAGACAATGATAGAATTTGTTTAATTATGTGAAAGACTTAACTAGTTTTTATATGTAAATTCCGATGTGTTTATGTACGAAGGAATATGTTAATATTTTAAATCCTGTAGATTCTTTATCTCAGGATAGATGATGTAAATAGTAGTGATGCTATCGTTTGAGGTTAAAACTTTTAATTTGAATGAATATATATCAAGTTGTTTGAGATGATGTGTTATATAAGTATGTTAAATTGTTGAGTAATGTCTTAACTATTTAGAGAAATAAACAAAGATCTAATAAGCATATATTTTATGAATTATGCCTCCGAAGAAGAAGACAACAACGTCCAACCCATTTCGGGAAGAGTCTACGAATAACAACAATAACGCCAATGCTAATCATGTTCAGCAATTGGTTAACTTGCTAGCTGGAGCAATGAATAATCAACCTCAAGCTCCACCAAATACTACATTTAAGGATTTCAAGGCGGTGGGACCGCCAGAATTTAAAGGTTCCATGAACCCGATCGAGGCTCAAACATGGGTTATGGAAATGGAGAAGGTTTTCGACGTCGCTAGGGTTAGAGAAGACCAAAAGACTGCCTTTGCAACGTTTATGCTGAAGTCTGAAGCTAGCTATTGGTGGCAAGCAAACAAAGTTCGTGGAGGTGACGGTGTAATTACTTGGGAGAGATTTAAGGAGATGTTCTTCGAGATGTATTTCCCGACCATCTCGCAGAACCAGATGGAGGTTCAATTTCTGGAATAGAAGCAAGGAAATATGAGCGTACCTGATTATGCGACTAGATTCAACGAGTTGGCGAGGTTCGCCCCGCATCAAGTACACATGGACGAGAGAAAATCCAGAAGATTCGAACAAGGACTAAAGCCTTGGGTATATAGTAAGGTATAAATGTTTCAGATAAACACTTTTGCTGGAGTACTAGAAAAGGCCATCCTCGCTGAAGGTGGAAGCGATGCGGTGACCAAGTATAATCAAGAGCAGAAGAAGAAGAAGAAGAAGAGTGAGAATGAAGGTAATAACAAGACTAGTGGGAGTAGCACTGGGGGTAGTCATAATCAGAAGAGGAAGTGGACGGATAACTCGTCAACTGGAAGTCAACAAGGAGGGTAGAAGAAGAAGATCGAAGCGTGCTCAAGTTGCGGAAAAGCTCATTTGGGAGTTTGCATGAAAGGGAAGCGAGTGTGCTACAATTGTGGTCAGGAAGGCCACATAGCACCAAACTGTCCAAACCCAAAGAAGGGTGCTTGTTTCACTTGTGGTTGAAGGACCATCTGCAAGAAGATCATCTCTAAGAAGGGATCGAGAGGTCGAGGATCGAGGAGGAAACCGGGAAACAACGGTGGAAATGCCTTAACTATCACCCGGACCAACCGTAACAAATCGGCCAAGCCGCCGGGACTTTCAACATGGCGGTGCGGGGATGCGATTCAATCTCGTGATGTGGTGTCGGTATCATTCGATCAATAAAATTAATGCTTATGTTTTATTTGATTCGGGTGCTACTTGTTCCTTTATATCCGATGACTTTGCTAAGAATTTAGATTTGCCTAAGGATGAATTGGATTACCCCATGAACATAGAAATTGCGAATAGAGAAATAATCCCTGTTAAGTACATGCATAAGAACTGTAGAGTGGATATTAAGGGTAATATCATCAACGTAGATCTTATCCCTATTCGACTTGGGGAATTTGACGTTATTTTGGGTATGGATTGGTTATTCAATTATGGGGCGGTAATTGACTGCCAGAAGAAGCGTATTAACCTTATGACTCTGTCAAAGGTTGTGTTTTATGGTAGCAAGTCGCCTAGACAAGCAAGTTGTCTGAAGATGATGCAGGCCAGGAGGTTGTTAAGGCAAGGCTGTGTAGGATATCTAGCTTACATAGTCGATAGTCGTAAAGAGAATCCAAAAATAGATGAGATACCGATGGTGAGAGATTTCGCATGAGGCGTATTTTTCGGATGATTTGCGGGACTTCCTCGAGATAAGCGATTGAATTCGTGATCAATTTGGCTCGAGAAGCGGCTCCAATATCGAAAGGCCGTCATGCGAATGGGCAGGTGAGAGATAAAAGAACCGATGGTCCAACTATAAAATTCTTGGACAAGAAGTATATACAACCAAAGTGTATCACAAGTGGGGGGCTTGATTTTATTTGTAAAGAAGAAGGATGGGACAATGCGGCTCTGCATAGACTATAGAGAACTGAATAAGGTCACGATCAAGAACAGATATCCATTACCGAGGATCAACGACCTGTTTGATTAATTGAAGGGAACGAGATACTTTTCCAAGATAGACTTGAGAAGTGGTTATCATTAACTGAACCAGAGGATGTACCGAAGACAGCGTTTAGAACGCGATATGGTCACTACGAATTTTTGGCAATGTCGTTTGGTCTTACGAATGCTCCTGCATCATTTATGGGACTAATGAATGGTGTGTTCAAACCGTTTTTGGACAAGTTCGTAGTGGTATTTATAGATGACATTTTGGTTTATTCGAAAACCAAAGAAGAACATGAAGAACATTTGAGATTAACATTGGAAATATTGAGAAGGGAGAAGTTGTATGCCAAGTTTTCAAAATGTGAATTCTGGATCGAAAGGGTACAATTTCTTGGACATGTGATTGATAGAAATGGAATTTCGGTGGATCCCTCCAAAGTCGAAGCTGTAATTAATTGGGATGTAGAAGACACCAATCGAAGTAAGAAGTTTTCTTGGATTAGCGGGTTATTACAGAAGATTTATCCAGGATTTTTCCAAGATCGCAACTCCGTTGACGAATTTGACTAGGAAATCAGTGAAATTTGTTTGGACGAAGAAGTGTGAGGAAAGCTTTCAAGAATTAAAGAAGAGGTTAAGTTCAACACCGGTGTTATCTCTTCCAGATGACACAGGAAATTTTGTTGTTTATAGTGATGCGTCGCATAAAGGACTTGGCTATGTGCTGATGCAAAATGGCAAAGTCATTACGTATGCATCACGACAATTGAAGGATTACAAGAAGGGATATTCGACCCACGACTTGGAATTAGCTGCAGTTGTTTTTGCTTTGAAAATTTGGAGGCAATCTCTCTACGGGGAGAAGTGTGAAATATATACGGACCACAAGAGTCTGAAATATATTTTCACGCAAAAGGACTTGAATATGCGTCAAAGAAGGTGGTTGGAGTTAATTAAGGACTACGACTGTGAGATTTTATACCATCCGAGTAAGGCGAATGTCGTTGTTGATGCCTTAAGTAGAAAGGGTCGGGAGAAGTTGATGATGTTGACTGCTCAGGAGGAGCTAATTGCAGAAATAGAGAAACTGGAATTGGAAGTGAAATATCCTATGGAGATTGATGAGAATCTATTTCAGATACAATCTGGTACAACCCTACTGGATAAAGTTAAGGAGGCTCAGCTTCAGGACGAAGAATGCAAAAAGGTGATAAAGAAGATATCTGAAGGGAACTGAACCGAGGTTCAAGATGGATAAGGAAGGAATCTTTGAGATTTGAGAGCAAAATTTGGGTACCTTGACTCTGAGAGATTAAGGAAGACATTTTGAGCGAAGCTCATAGTTCACGATATTCGATTCACCTGGTAGTACCAAGATGTACCAAGATCTTGACAACATTTACGGTGGCCGAATTTGAAGCGTGATGTTGCGGAATGTGTTGCCAAGTGTCGACACTGTCGCCGAAAGTGAAAGCGTAACATCGAGACCGAGTGGATTGCTACAACCGTTAGAGATCCCCCGAATGGAAATGGGAACATATTACAATGGACTTCGTGGTTGGCCTTGACGACTTCGGAAAGGCTACTGACATGATATGGGTTATCGTTACCGGTTGTGAAATCCGCACACTTCCTTCCAATCAAAATCAGATTCAACTTAGATCAGTTGGAAAGGTTATATGTGAAAGAGTTTGTTTCGAGGCACGGAGTGCCGGTGTCAATTGTTTCTGATAGGGATCCGCGCCTCACATCAAAATTCTGGAAACGTCTACAGGAATGCATGGGTACACAATTGCGAATAAGTCTGACTTACCACCCTCAAAGCATGATGAGCGAGAAAGAAAAACGATCGGACATTAGAATATATGCTAAGAGCACTGTGTGATGGACTTTAAAGGAAATTGGGATGATCATCTACCGTCAGTGAGAGTTGATTTACAACAACAGTTACCATGCTAGTATTGGAATGCCACCTTATGAAGCGTTATACGGCAGAAAGTGCAGAACTCCGCTATATTGGGATGAGGTTGGAGAAAGATAATTACTAGGCCCGAAATTGGTACAACAAACAACAGAAATAGTCAAAGTGATCCGAACAAGATTGACAGCAGCTCAAGATAGATAAAAGAAGTACGCAGATCCACACCGTAAAAATGTTGAGTTCGAGCCAGGTAGTTATGTGTTTTTAAAGGTCTCTCCCTGGAAGGGAAATATCAGGTTCGGAAAGAAAAGGAAATTAAGCCCAAGATTCATTGAACCCTTTGAAGTTCTGAGAAGGGTTGGAGAAGTTGCTTATGAGGTAGCCTTACCTCCAGTTCTAGAGAATGTCCACAACGTTTTCCATGTCTCAGTCCTACGACCCTACAAACCCGATTACAAGCACGTCATTGAATATGAACCCCTACATTTCGACAAAGACTTATCTTACGAAGAAATTCCTGTTCAAATTGTCTACCGAAAAGAACAAGTTCTGAGAAATAAAGTAATACCTTCTGTTAAGGTAATTTGGAGGAACCACAACGCTGAAGAAGCTACGTGGGAACTCGAAGAGAATATGATGAAGAATTATCCTCATTTATTTACTTAGATTATTATAAGCGATTCTAGGGACAGAATCTTTGTAAGGGGGGAGAATGTAACGGGACGAATTGTTTGAGCTGTGATTCTGGGGACAGAAACCTTTTAAGAGGGGAAAGATGTGACAACCAAGATTTTGTAATTTAATTTTAATATTTATTGGATTGAATAAATATTTTTTGACGTATTAATTATTAGATTAAATAATTAATTGATGAAATTGTGATAGATTAATTTAATTATACGTGTTATATTTATTAAATTAATGTGGAGAATTTTTATTATCGAAGTATGTGATTATGTGAGCTTATTGTAGTAAAAGAAATATTTAATAAGCCTATTGGTATTTTAATTAATTTAATTATTAATTAGAGATTTAAGAATTTGAAATTATTAATCATGAGAAATTTAATTATGTGACTGTGTGAATTTATGAGAAATTATTATATTTTATTTAAAGTAAATTAAATTAATTAATTGAGTTATTTTATAAAGGGTGTGACATTATTTATACTATATGATAAGGTTTTATTAAATTAAATAGTTTTTGAAACGTTTTATTACCAGCCAAACGAGGCCCTAAGGGGAGTTTTTAGCGGTTAACCATGATGGGGGGTAACTGACCACTTCTGCGTCAGTTCTTCTCCTTTATTATCAGACGTCTTCTTTTTATTATTTTTCTAAGTCTGGAAAAAACAGAGAGGAGAAAGAGAGGGAGAGAGTTTGAAAGTTCAGAGAGTGTTAAGAGATTGTGAGAGTTAAGAAGAAATTGGGAAAAGTTTCAATCCTTCTAATCTACGCTTGGGTAATCTCTTCAACCCAATTCCTATTTTACGTCTTTTAAAGCTTTTATGAATATGGCATAAAGTCTTCTGTAAAGTTTCTGTAGTTGGAAAGGGTAACAATTATGTGAATATATGTAATAATTCGAGTAGTATAGCATGTTATATATATATATATATATATATATATATATATATTGCATGATTCCATATCATCAGTTTCATGAAATTATACAGTATATGATTACAGAGTATGTTATATGGCCATATGGCCTTATACGTGGTATTTCATATGTTGATCATATATTATCCCTAAATTTTACACTTGTATGTGATTATGCATGATAAAACGAACAAAACGAAACTTGAATGGTTGGTTTTGGCCTCATAACGAATCCGTGGCGTTGAATTCTAAGATTTGTGTTCAACACTTCAAGAACATCAAGAAGGGTACAATTTGCATTACTTAATCCTGTAATTATATGTTTTAATGGGTTAAAATCACTCTATAAGTGTTGGGTAATGAATATGTATGAATTCTAGCATGTGGGTATGTTTAATTTAGTGAATTTAATGACCATATAGTGTTTATTTCACCTGATTTTGTGTTCTTGAACTGAAATCAAAAAGCTCGGACTGTCATACTGGCGCCAACTCAAAATACAATTACATGTATTATCAGCCAGAGACCTTGTACATGACGCCAAGACCCAGATCAACAAGTGGCGGCAAGCAGAGCCACTTAGTAGATTGGCCAGAAATGAGTTTTTAAAATGTTTTAGTCTAACAATGTGTTATTAACTTAGTCTATTGATCATGAAAACTTGTTAGACATATAATGAGGTGTTAAAATAAATTCTTAACACGTCCATAACACAATTACGTGTGAATTGAATGATCGAATGCATAGTTAGCTTATTGTTCGTGAAATCTAATTTTTGACAATAAGTGTAGTAATTGACTAAGTATAGTCATGAATTCGAGTTAGACAAAAGAATAAACTTATGATGTTTAGTACGTTATTATTGACTAGTATTGTGAACGTAATTGATATGTAGGAGTTAAATCAAAGAACGAGTTTAGTTAAAGTGTAATCTACGCACAAGGCAAGTTTCTAACCCTACTTGTTATCGTTATATAAGTTGATTAATTCACCTTTCTACATTGAGCAAGTTCTCATTATTATTGACAAGTCTGTCTTGTATATTAAAGTTATTAATCTTTCAAGCATGATGCTGCTATACAATACTTATTCTATTGTATACCTTTTGAGATTCTATTCAAGTTAAGTTATCAATTATTGTTAAACCTTGTTAGACTAGTGAACCCTTTATGATTCGACTAGTCCATAGTTGATGAGCGTTCTAAATTTCAGAACCCTTGATGAATTATAGGGGATTACTTATGCGTTAGCGTTAAAGATATTTGCGTGTAGATGATGGTACTAAGGGAAATTTGATCCCCTAAGTACGAGAAGAAGAGTCCATAGTCTTATGACTGTTAAAGGTTTCAAGTATAACCCTTGATAACCTAGGACATAGTTCAAGGTCTTATGATCCTCAGAAATCTTTTGATTCTTGTTATTCATTCTTGATTCAAAAGTTGAGCTTTTATATTCGAAGTTATTATTTCTCTCGCATGTTATTATTCATTGTTATATTGTTATACTTGTGGGCAATCGTGCTCACTCTTTTGTAGTAATAACATTGCAGTTAAAAACGAAAGAGTAGACGAACCTTCCACTAGTAAATGCAAGGGCAAGCTTAGCAAGTAATGAAGATTGATTATTTATGTGGTTATGTAATTATAATTAGAATTGATGTTACTTAAGACTTATTTTGTTTATGTTTCAATACAGGATGATTTAAGGTTAGAGTAACCTGGGATTTATTTATTATGTAGTTGATGTAACCCCATAAGGGGAGATTTATTATTATTTCTATCTATTGCATGGTTTGCATTTATTTATGGGTAGATAGATGAATGATGTTTGTACAGTGAACACCAAATCCTGTGGAAATGGAAGTACCGGATTTGGGGGTGTCACAGGTTGGTATCAATGCTGTAGGTTATAAACTTTAGGTGGGGGAACAACCTTAGGTAGTAGCCTTATAGAAAGAACATAGTGATGGAAAACTCTTATCGAGTTCTAGGAAATGAATTTTTGTAATTCATTGAAGATAATAAAAGACTTTATGTGCTTATGTGTTAAATTATGTCCAAAAATAATAGGACCACTGCCCCTTGTGTCTAACCCAGGCCATTCGGCCATAACAGAGTACTAGAGGCACGAAAATGGAATGGAAAGAGGATTGAAAAGATTACCTTAGTAGCTTAGAGGTTACACTTGATTGTTGTTCAATTTCTTTTTCCTTCTCTAGTCAAACTCTTCCTATCTCACTATCAGTCAGCTTTTTCTTGTTCTTTCTTACTATGCTAGAGACTTGGGAAGTCAGTTAAGGGGTGAGACATGGAGTTATATAGCTGAACCTAGCTTCTTTTACTGTTAACCGCATCACCTCTAGTTTGCCCCTAGCATACACTCCAGTACCTCTAGTAGTTAGATTGCTCTGCAGTGGCTCCTACATCGCCACCCTACCAGCCCATAACACCTGCTACCTTATCCTTTGCAGTTCTGTCTTACCTGCTGGTTGTCTGCTAGCTGAACTAATCTTACAAACTAAGAAATAACTTGGGACATGCATAACTTATTAACTACTTGACTAATGTAACTGATACAACTAACTACCTTCCTGTTCATTTCATTTGGGCTTAACAACCCCTCTAGTTTAAACTTCAGATGGGCTGTGACATAAGGCAAGGATTAGATTTAACTTGGGCTTACAACATGTAAATAGGCAATAGACCCAAAAATGACTTGCAAGCCTACATAGCAAAATTTATCAAGGCCCAATGTGGACATTTGAAAATTTTAACACACATAAAACTTTTATCTAACATTTTTCCTTATTTACCATTAAATAATGCTTTTGAATTATATTAATCACGTAAGAAATTTCAAGACAAGAATATTTCATAACTTAAGATATGTTGGCTTTCCTTTCCATTCTTGATGTTTATATAACATTATATTTAATGTATATATCAACATCACTCTATTTACCATTCATAATCTAGGATACTTACTAATCAAATAAATAAATTTTTTGTCACAATAAGAAGTAACGACACAAAGAAAAAAATTTCATACGCAAAATTTGACATTATAATAATTGAATATTACATATGATTTTCTGAGTCATTATATTATCTGTTGTTTTGAGAGCAACCCCTTTGTCTTTCTTTCTTCCTTCAGATAGAGTTTCTGCTCGTTGAGTCAGCTCCAGTTCATACGTGAGAAGGTTTCCATATAACTGTTGAACCGTCATTTCATGGAGATTCTTTGACTCTTTGATGGCAGTGGTTTTGGCATCCCACTTGTTAGGTAAAGCTCACATGAAATTTATGATTAGATCTTTATTTGGATAAATCTTTCCATAGGCTCGGAGAGAGTTGAGCAGCACATTGAATCTTTCGTAGGTGGAAGTGACATTTTCTCCTTGAACGTGTGCAAACATTTCATATTGCTGAGTCAGGAGAGATTGCTTATTTTCTATGACTTCTTTTGTTCCTTCATGCATGATGAGAAATGCTTCCCATACTTCCTTTGTTGTTTTGTTATTGACCACATTCTCACACAGGTCATCTTCTAAAGATTGGAACAAAATGTTCTTGGACTTTTTGTCGAGTTGGACAGTTTTCTTTTCGTTGTCAGTCCATTCTTCTTTAACCTTAATCTGAATTCTGTTTGGGTTGTCTGAAGTTGGTGCAAGCTTTGTAGGAACTTAGGGCCCATTCTGAACAGTTTCAAATAGATCTTCATCTATTGAATCCATGTAGGCTTGCATACGAACTTTCCAGTTTGTGAATTTGTCTTTATTGCACATAGGTGGCTTGTTGCCTCCTCCAGTCTTTGATTCGCTTATCAGATGTGCCATTGGATCTACTTAAGCTTTGTAGGCTATTTGATAGAACCTGCTCTGATACCAATTATTAGTTTCCAGAGGCACACTAGTTATCTAGAAGGGGGGTTGAATAGATATTTTAAATTCTTTTCGAAATACTTGTTGGTTTTGATAATGACTTAAACACAACGGAATTGTGATTTGTTTGTTTTTCCTTTAAGATATAACGAGTTAATAGGAGTTAAGCATTTATGACAGTTATAGCAGTTATAGCAAGAATATAAGTGACACAATGTTTTTAAGTGGTTCAGAGCACTTAAAGCTCCTAGTCCACTCTTCTACTCCTCGAGTAGGAAATCCACTAAGGATATCTTTACAATCTCTGAATCTCACAGATTCCTTCAAGACCAATAGTCTTGGAACTTCTTAGTTCACTTTTGAACTCTTCAAGTCCAACAAACTTGGTACTTCTCAGTTCACTTAGAACTCTTCAAGTTCTTCTGACTTGGAACTTCTTACTTCACTTGATAGTAGTTGAGTTCTTTTGTGGTGCTACTCAATTGTCGTTCAGCTTGTGTTCGAAAGAACTGAGTAGCTGAGCAAGCTTTCTTTTTCAGATCGTAGATTTGAGCATTGAGTGTTCTTCATCATTTTTTGTTCAATGCTTACATGGTCATCTTCTTCTGCTGATAATTTGTATATATGATGCCTTTGAAATGTATTCGTTGAAGACATCCATTGAGGCATTAAATGCATTTGACATTTCTGAACTTTGATAGAGACTTTTTGGACAACTTCTAATTTGCAGCCTGGCCCACTGACACAGCAGACGGCTGCCTCACCTAACACCTGAAAAGGTGTTTTTCTGCTAACCCACAGTACTTTCCTTAGCTTCTTCAATACGTTTCTTTGTTATATACTAAGGATGATGATTATGTCATTGAGGCTCCCGAGGACTTCAACGTTTATAATCCATTCCATACTTGTTGTGATTTATCTTTACACGAATGGACAAGGCTCGATGCTTCTCACAAAGGCAGATGATGCTCTACGATTCTGATCGTGGTGTCTAGCAACCTTGGTGCTTGATCTGATACTAGCAAACGAGAACACTACGATTTCTCTTAAGTACTGGCACACTACGATCTTCACTCGCTTGACTTGCAGACTCTACGCTTCCGAGAGCACACTACGATCTCTGAGTTGGCTCGGCAAGCGTTTGGACCACTTTACGATTCCTGGAGAGGCCCTCCAAAGCAGACACACTACGATTATTGATGCTCTACGATTCTGCATTAGCTTCTACAATCTCTTGATCAGCTCGATAGACTACGATTCCATTGAAGCCTATCTATTATATCTTAAGATATAAATCAACCTAACAGCTTTGATCTCTTCATCTATACATTCATTTACAAAATGATAAACATTAATAGCTCAGATCAACTTAACAGCTTTGATCTACCACTAAGTCCTTGTACATATGTTCCTTGAAGGACTTTACATATAATCATGAATATTTACTTTCAACATCAAATTTAAATATGTAATCTCCCAACACATTCTTCAAACTAAACCCCACCAATTTGAAGTACATAGCAAAGTTCTATTTATACCCTAGGTGTTTTTCCAACTTCACCATCCTGTCAACATTCAAGTAATCTCCATCAGCCCCCCCCCCATAACTTTCTTTCCTTCCACCCTCATAAACATATGATCCATCATGCTTAGTAACAAATTGACCTCCATGGTACAATTCAACATCAAAGTAGTTCATGCTGCATGAAACATAATGCACACTATCAGTACCATGACCATTAACTGAATAAACAAACTACATGGTCACCAATTAAAGAAATATGTAAATATTAAAGTAATAAAATATTACATAGCTTACAAATTAAACAATGAACACAACTGTAAATATATTACACAACTGTAAACATAAACATATTACAGGGTCACCAATTAAAGAAATCTGTAAACATTAAAGAAATTAACTACTCACTTTTTATACTGTAAACATTAAAGAAACACAACTCTAAACATTAAACAAATTCCCACTTTTTATACTTTGTAAACATTAAAGAAATTAACTACTCAAAATTAGTCAACACAAACGACCACTTTTTATACTTTGTAAACATTAAAGAAATTAACTACTCAAAATCAGTCAACACAAACGACAAATCTGTTTCACCCATTTCACTTTAATCACTGTTAATCAATAAAACCCACTATAAACCACAATAATATTACTTTAAACTACTGAAAACAAAACTTTTGTACCAAAACCCCACCATACTTGTATTTATTAAGAAAAACCCAGATGAAAAGGAGTGCAATATTTAAATTTTCAGACAAAAGTTACATGCTTGGTAGACGATACAAACCCTAACTTTCTTGGAATGACCCCCCACCTTCTTCGTCGCTTTGTGTCGCCTGAGACCCGCCCCTTTTTCCTCAATTTTTACTCAGACAACAGTTAAATTTTGAGCCCTAGATGAATGCTTTCTGTCGTTTCTTTTGTTTTATTTGTTTGATGCGGTTTCCTCCCGCCCATTCCACGCATGATAAACTGATTGGTCTTACTAATTACATCAGTAATTACACGTGTTTTGTTTTATTTTTTATAAAGCCACGTAAGAAAAAATGAGTGATTTTTTAACGTCTGTTACGAAAATTGGACAGAATGACTTGATTTTAAATTTTTAATAAGTACAGTGGGCCAATTGATTTTTTTAAAAGTAATGGCTAATTGCTTAAAACACAACGACCACAGTGGGATAAATGTGCTTTTTCCCATATATAAATTATATTGCAGGAATGGGGAGATAGAGGCTGGTGATACATATATTATAAATCTCTAATAGTAGTCTTTTATTAATATATATATATATATAATAAAATACAAATGATTTTAAATTTTTCGCTCATTCAATAAATCATCTGGGCCGTCCAAAGTTTGGGATAAATCCCACCATCCATCTATCTAATATATCTATCTATCTATCTATCTAATCTATCTAATAAAATACAAATAATTTTGAATTTCCCGCTCACTCAATAAATCATCTGGACCGTCCAAAGTTTGGGATAAATCCCACCATCTATCTATCTAATCTATCTAATTAAATACAAATGATTTTGAATTTTTCACTCATTCAATAAATCATCTGGGCCGTTCAAAGTTTGAGATAAATCATACCGTCCATACAGTGCCGGAGGCACGGGACACACACACATACACAAACACACACACACACACACACACATATATATATATATATACTAAATGTGTCCCGTGCCTGTATGATTTATCTTAAACTTTGAACGGCCAAGATAATTTATTGAGTGAACGGAAAATTCAAAATTATTTGTATTTTATTAGATAGATATATGATGAATTATTATTGGAAATTGGAAATGCAAGTGTATGAGATTACATGTACGTGTGGGAGGGTTCCGACAGCGTGAAGGGCGATGGAGGAGGCCGGTAAGTAATGTCCCCGGGGTGTCGGTGTTTATTACACATGGCATGATGGTATTGGCAATAGAGGGCCTTGAAGGGAAAAACTAGTTTGCTTTCAGGAAGAGACAGGTTTCATTATTAAAATAATTACTTTATACTACTAGATTATATATATGTGTTGGAGAAAGGAGTGTTTTCACGCACAAACTTGTGTCTCTTTAGTTTTAATTGACAAATTGATTAAATGTCAAAATAACCATTAATAAAAATGGTGAAATGACAAAAATATTATTAATAAAATCTTTTAAAATAGTAAGACACACAAACTTGTGTGTTTAAGAGACGCTCTATTTTTCAAATGAGTAAAATACAGTGACACTTCCTCTAGATAATTATAATAATACTCACCTCCCCTCTAGTTTCTTAAATAACAGTTAGTACCCTGCAAGTTTTTAAGGTTGATTAAATAGCTAAAGTTACATATTTACCCTTATATTTTATCAAATTTTAATTACTAAATAATATATATATATATATATATGTGTGTGTGTGTGTGTGTGTGTGTGTGTTTAATTATCCTTTTTTTTAATACAATACATTTTAATTATAGTTTTATTTGTAATTAAAACTATCTCATTTAAATTGTTGGTAACTTATAAAAAACTAGTTTAGTTTAATTAACACATATTTTTGGATAAGTGATACAAATATTAAAAAATTTAAATTAAATTATTAATGAAGCTATTCTAATTAGAGTGATTGAGTATATTGATAGTTTAGTTTTTGGTGCTTAAAACAAAAAATATTATTTGAATTTTTAGTTTCATATTATAATTTTTTTATATGTTAAATTTTATTGAGTATATATAAAAATTTAGGATGTTTATGATTTTGTTTACATTTTTTAGTATACTGGTGGCGTTGTTTTTATGCAATGTTAAATAAAAAATATAATTATATTTATTACTACCTCTATCTTGTAAAAAATAAATTCTTTTAATATATTTTTTCTTTTTTTAGTAACAACATTTGTCATTTTTCTTGTAAATAATTTGTCATTTTGAGTTAACATTTGTCATTTTCTTGTAAATAATTATGTTTAAAGTGTGACTTATGTTTAGTTTAATATATGAGAAAATAATTAATATAATTTTAATACTTTTTTTATATGAGTAATAAGATTCATTTAAATTGTAATAATAAGTTTGTTTTACGTAAATTTTAATATTTGAAAAAAAATAATTACTATTTTATGCGTTAATTTGTAATTTTTATGGGTATTAACATTATACTTTTCAATTACAAAAAATATATTTGAATATATATCACGTAAATTTTAATATTTGAGAAATTTAATTAGTAAAAATTGTATGACTTTATTTTCCGATAAAATGAATATTTATTATTTTTTGACTTTTTATGTTATTTATTGCACAATTTCATAATTTAATTAATTAGATCAAGTAAAGTAAAAATTATGATATACAAATTTATATTTAGTGGAGAAATTAAACATTATAACTTGAAGGGTGTATTAGACATTATATTAAAAATATTTTTAAATATTAGTTGGTCAACCACACAAGGGGTAGTGAATGTTACATATTGTAGACTAGAGGGGTACTGACTGTTATTTGAAAGACTAGAAGGGTGGTGAGTGTTATTATGATTATTTACAGGGAGTGTCAGTGTATTTTACTCTTTTCAAATATATGTGTGTGAAGAATGTTATTTAAGGTAACACAATTAATTTTGACTGAAGGTACTTAACAAAATGACAAAATTTTACTCTTCAGGTTAAGTTTTTTACTTTTGGGTTTTGTAAAAAAAATATTTAATTTTGAATTTTATATATATTTTGATCGATATAACAGTGATATATACGAATAAGTAGTAGAATAAATTTTGGGTCAATCTAGTGTGATGTATATTTTGAGTCAATTGCCAAAAATTTGAACTCATAAAATAGATATTGATAACCAACCATATTAATTTAATTTAAGATCCTTCCTTTGATTGTTATATATAGTTATTGATATGATAATTTTCAGTTACGATGTTATTTGATTTTTAGTTCTTACAACAATGAATATTATAAATCATCTAATATAATCGGTCAAGATCAAAAGCATTTTCCTTAAATAGCATTCCGCCTTAAATAACATTCTTTTATTAAAACTACGTCGTTTTGGAGGAACGCGGTGATATTTTTGTAAATACAATGCCACCGCGTATTTACAAAAATGTCACCGCGTCCCTCCAAAACGACGTAGTTTTAATAAAAGAATACTATTTAAGGCGGAATGCTATTTAAAGAAAATGCTCTTGATCCTTACCACTAATATATATATACGGAGAGGATCAAGAGCACTCTTCTTAAATAGCACTCCGCCTTAAATAACACTCTTTTATCAAAGCGGCGTAGTTTTGGAGGGACGCGGTGGCATTTTTTGTAAATACGCGGTGGCATTGTATTTACAAAATGCCACCGCCTCTCTCCAAAACTACGTCATTTTGATAAAAGAGTGCTATTTAAATGAAAGTGCTATTTAAGGAGAGTGCTCTTGATCCTCTCCAGATATATATAATATATATATATATATATATATATATATATATCTGGAATCCTTCAACAACGGACTAAAGCAAAAAGGACACGGGTCGATTGGGATGACAAAATGGGTTAAGAAAAAATAAAACCCGATTGTAAATCAGATTCAACACTCCCGATCTCTCTCATACCGCCTGCTCTCTCTCAAACTCTTCCCCCTCTCTCTTTCAAGGCTACCGACTGATCTGATAAGCATCGTTAGGTCAGCGAAATCGAGGAACAAAACTGTGACAACCTTAGATTGTACGCGACCCATTTGAAATCACTATCATCGATTAAGCGAATCCATCACTCTCATCGATTCTCTCACAAACCCCTTTCCCCGATTGTCATTCAAAGTTTGAAATTGCTAGGGGTTTCAAATCATGGGACATCTAATACACAGAGTATAGTTTCTTTTTCATTTTAGCTATATGTTTAAATTGAACTCGTTTCTTATCCTCTAATACACAGAGTTTAATATGAATGCTTGCAAAACTTGTTGGTTGTTCTTTGCAAAACGTGTCTTATAATTATTATGATTAGGATGTCTAGGTAGATGTTTTGTAACATAGTTATTATGTAAGAATCTTATGTAATCTTCTTCTGTTGTGTCTGAACATTTGTGTGGTATTGATTTTGAAACGTGGAGTAACAACAGTTAGATTGATTGTAACAGTGAATGTTGTAAACTTTAGGTAACTCAATTGGTGATTTTGGCTTGATATATTGATTTTGTAATAGTAAATGTGCCCTGCAAATGTAATCCTTATTGACACAATGCACTTGAATAAAAAATTTACTATAAAGTTTTTTTTATCAACAGTTTCTTCTCATTTAATCAATGGAAGATGGAAGATGGAAGTTCAGCGTAAGTTTAATTTATTTTTTTAGGCTTTATTAATTCAAATTACACGATGCTTTATATCTGATAAATTTGGTTTATTTGTTAATACTTGTACTTGTCTTTGTGATTGGTGCCTTTTGTTTTTTCAAAAACAAAAAAAAGCGATATTCATATTGCAATCTCAAATCCTTGAGAGATATGAGACATGTCCCATATAAATCGAGATACAAATCGAGACATGTCCCATTTACGTAGACAGAGAAATATACAAGAGAGAGAGAGAGAGAGCTCTTCAGGACATGTCCCATTTTGGTAGAGAAGCGAGAACATTCATTTTGATACATTCTCTGTTGCTTGAACATTCATTTTATAGGAATATTTTGATACATTCTCTGGTAGAGGCGAACATTCATTTTGATACATTACGGGACCTATATAGTGATCCGAAAAGTTAATTAACAACGATGATGGAGTAGTGTCATTGCATTTCGGTGTTCGGGATTATTTTTTTATGTGTTGGTCTACTTTTTGTTGTTATTTATTCATATTGAGTCTTGCGGTGTTTACGGCTCTAACATCTCATTAAAGTTGAAGGAAAATCAAGTGACTCCATATCATGTCCTTCAAATTGATCATAGGAATTACTTTACCTTATGTGGAGTGTGTATAAAATTTGGTACGTCGCAATATTATCATAAGTTAATTCCGACTTCTATTTAGCTATGCAATGTTGTATACTATTTATGATACTATCATTCATTTTGTTGTTGAGGTATCACACTAGATTCCTATGTGGATCCGATGGTCTTGACAGTTCAGGTCTTGGATTTTTGACTCTAAAATGCACTTGATTCATTTTTTTTTTATTATGCAATCGAGCTCAATAACATGGGTGGATGGAATTTTTCACTTATTTTATTTGCATTACCATCAGGAAGCGAGGTTTCTGTTGAGAAAGCAGTTGCTGTGGTGAAGGTTGAGGGGAGGGTTGCCCTTTTTTACGTTTCGAAACTATAACATTTCCAAGAGTTGTTGCTGATGAGAGATACCAACTTGGAACCACAATCGATTGAAGGGCTGATTGAGGAGCAAGATGATTCCCCTCAGTGGATCAAAGTCAATGAGTGAAGAATAGCAAGTGCTTGAGAATAGTTTATAATTTTTTAATTTTTTTTTATCTATTCCTTCCTGTATGATGAACATGTAAATATTTGTATTTGCATGGCTTGTGCCATGGAGAATGACCAGGTGAATGTTATATCTGAAATCTATCTCTCGATGATTGTATATTAATCAAGATTTTTTTGAATTCTCGTTGCTGTCTCCAATCAACATGTAAATATTCTCCTCGCTGGTGGCACTCCACAGGTGATAATGTATCAAGCCTCAACATAGACAACCTCTATAGGGGAATTTGGAGAAATGTAGATATGATATAAAACATTCAATTGTCAAAAGACTGAACAACACAAATGTCTTAACAAATTTGAAATTAATATCATCCAATCATACCCATTGCTTAACCAGTAAACAATAATATCTCTGAAATGGAATACTAATAAAAATAACCATGTTTGTATACAAGACTCTGTAGAAACTATCAAACAAAACATTAAACTCTGTTTGTTTGCTGTCGACCTTCTAATTGTGCTCGAATCAAAATCGCGTGAGCAGTCTTTGTTGCATAGAAAAAATAGATCCGAAAATTGGATTAGTGAGTGGTAAAGTACATCATTAAACAAAAATCTGAAAGTTGATATTAACAGGATATGCGTAACTTCTTAGACATTACGAATAACAATAAAAAAAAATAAGATATTAATACCTTTCCACAAAATAAGATATTAATACCTTTCTATGTCACACTCACTTTTTGAAATACACAAGATTGAACACACAAAGTATATAAATACGATACTGTATATGAACTTCAAGTCCTCGAATTTCAACTAAATTAAGACTAGTATTACCCACTACCATACTTGCCAACAATACCAGTCTTCTTTATCCTCTTAGTATGTGTCCCCATTCCTGCATAATCATACAGTAGAAAGCTCAGGACAAATGAAAAAACAAGGATGAGAAGGAAATTATATGGAAAAGAAAGTTGTGTCCCCATTTCTCACCAGTTGAACAAGGTATAAATCGAGAGAGCCTCCAGGACTAAACAACGGTTAAAGAATCTTTTCCTTGATAAATTTGTGGGATAGATTGGCAATGTACTTACGCTAAAGCCACGACCAACAATGATGACATGCAGCAACACTAGCATCATCAATTGCGATCGAAATAAAAACAAACAAGCAAACAATCTATGAAGCAAACAAAGCGATAGATTGACGAGTTGATCAAACTAAGCGACAACAAAAAATAGAAAGTAAACGATGAACCCATTGGAAACCGGACAAAGGTGAAGACTAAACCGAGACAAGTGAGCACCAGAAAAGAAACATCACAACCCACAACATACGAAACGAATATCCAAGCACCCCATACTGCAGACAATACCATTCAACCCGTGGATAAGATGATTCTAGTTCACATTTTCTTAGATAATCTTTTTTTTTTCTTTTAAACAAATGAAAGCTCCACACTAGATGGTATCATGGTAATATAAGAGTACACAATCAACCTACAAACCAATACAATGATATCAACGCAAGGGTATAAAATATGCTAAAAAGCTCATTGACAATCACACGATAGATTAAATAGGTAATTTTAGAACCAAATATCAAGTGGGATCTCTCAATTTAAATTTCTAAAAGGATGCAAGCATGATTCAACTTTCATCCAAAACAATGAAGATAAGTCATATAAAAATGAAGATACTGACTTGAAAAATGAAGATAAAAGTCATATTCATATTTAATCTTTGTATAAATACTTGTGCATAATTATAGATAGAAAGCAAGAAATCATTTTTGGTAGTCCTTAATTATAACATAAAAAGAACATTTTCAGTGGCAAATCAAAAATGTATTCATTACTCTTTTACCAAAACAAATGAAAGTTCCTGTTTTTTCAGACTTCCATTTTTCTCTGTTTTTCCCAGAAAAATTGAAGCATAAATGTTCTTCTTCAAAGTGTAAGCACCCAAATTACAAATTCATGTAATAATTCATAGAAAGAAATATATGTTTAAAAAGAAAAACCCCCCAGAAAGTGATAATACATTATAAAATACAAATAGGAACACTGAAGCAAACCTAAAGCTACCAAAATCAAATTCAAAATTAACAAAGCCATTAAAGGTAATCCAGAAATGGAAAAGAATATCGATGAGGTGAACATCACCAACAAATGAGATATTTATATAAAAAAAATAGAAACAAAATCAAATGAAAGAAATTCGTACATCGATTACGAAGTTTATGCGAATTAGGCAACCGATAAAGAAATTAGGCCACGAAAAAAGTAAAGAAATTTGTGTGACCCAAGTGACCACGACAAGCCTCAAATCGGAAAGAAGAGATTCTTAAAGAACAAACCCTAGATTTTCAAATGCACGAAAAAAAATTTACAAACCCAATAAAGTTATGGGTATTACCTTCCGATCCGTTTTGCCTCGCTCGGCGGAGATGAGCTCTTCCAAATGCAGTGCAAGTAATCCTGAGCTCTGTTAGGAAGAAGTTGGAGAGAGAAAGTAGAAACAAGTGATCTGAGCTCTATTTTTAGCCGCTTGTTTAGTTCGCGTGTTTTTTTCTCATTTTGACCCGTCCGTCTCAATCCCGCGTTTTTAGCCCAATTCGTCTTTAGTCCACTAGTTTAGTTAGCTTTAGAAGGATTTCCTATATATATATATATATATATATATATATATATATATATATATATTGCTCCCGTTCAAAAGTATTACGCTTAAGTAACATTACTCCCTTAAAAGAGCATTCCTATTTAATGCCCTCGTTTTTTCATTCTCTCTCCTCAGTCAGTCATAATAGAAAGACTTCGCTCTCGCCAGAAAACCCCTCGCTGCCAAAATCGATTCCCTTGAAATCCATTGCTGGAAAATCGAAGAGAGAGAAAGCAAAGCCATTGATCCCCTCCGCGATTGCTGCAAAATCGAAGCCTTATATGTTCGATCCCCTCAAGCCCTAGAATCCTATTCTTCCCTTCTCTCCGCCGCCGCCTTCGCCCTCGCCCGTCGTCTCCTCCCGCCGTCAAGCTCCAGCCCAGCCCAGCCCCAGGTCTATCTTCTATATAACAGTAGGAAATTGTTTACTTCCTCCGTTTCAGAAATTGTTTACTGATGATATGTTGGGGACAGACGATGAAATTACTGCTCTGTGTTACAAATCTCTTTTTTCTGTTACTCCTGTAAATTTAGTTTTATTATAATTTCGTATTTATTAATTTTGTCCTTTTTTTATTCAAAAATAGATAAATTCCTATTATATCTTTACAGTAATCAGGGGCGGATGGATAGCAAGCAAGGGTAGCATAGGCATGTCTATGCGCACTTTTTTTATATGTAAATTTAAGGGGAAAAATTTATAAGTTAATTTAAGGGGCAAAATTTATAAGTTAGTAAACTCAAGGGGTGGATTTATAAGGAAGTTAAATTTGATGGGTAAAAAGAAAGAATCCATTATAATCTAATTCATTATAAGAGTCACAGAGTTAGATAAGAGGGACTTCTTTGACACTTCTGCACTTCTGCTTCACTATTTAGCCAACACTGGTCCGCGAGTCAAGCTCTTCTCAGCCGCGACCTCGGCTACTCTTCTCGGCCCTCGCCCTTTGCGCATATGAGATTTAGAAGGTAACAAATTTAGGGTTTTTTTATTTGATAATTTAAAAATTGTAATTTGTTTAAATTTGTTGTTGGTTGTGAACTTGAGGAGTTGGGGTTAAATCCAATTCAATTTATTTGATGTATTTGTTGTATTGGACTTGAGAGGTAGCTAATTAGTATTTTTTTTGATAATTTTTAGGGTTTTTTTTAAAAAAATTTCCTGTTAAGAGTTGGAGTTAAATCTGTTGTGGACTCTGTTGGGGTTAAATCTGATGTATTTAACTTTTAGGACTTAAGAGTTGGGGTTAAATCTGTTGTTGGTTGTATTTTTTTTGTGGACTCGGCCCTCCCTGTTTCTTGAAAAGTTCAACCTTTGTTTAGACAAACAGGTTATGAAAATGACAACATAACAGAACAAACTTGGCAAATTGTCAAAATTATAACTCAGAAAAAAATATGTTGAAAATGATGTATTTGAAACTATTGATAATGAAGATATCTTAGAACATTTTCAAGCTATGAGGTCTAGAAGGATTATAGTTGTCACGGCGTCACAGCGAGTCATGGCGGTAGCTGACTGCTTGGACGCTATGGCGTTCGTATGGCGACAAGTCCTTTACAATATGCAATTTATATATTATTTATTTTACTTAACAAGTATATTGGAAATAAAATTTCATATACATTAAAGCTCAAAACATAACACTATGGAATAACATTAAAGACATAATTATGTAAATACTTAGCAATAACAATCAAAAAACAAAACACTTGATATTAAAAATTAGTAAAAGAAATGAAGAATTCAACAAACACAACATAAAAAATAAAGTTGCAACCAACCATCACAAATATGTAGTCTAATAAAGGTGTCGAATCCGATTACTGAAAAGTTTTTTAGGGGTTTATTTCCTTTCTCCTTAGTTTTTAATCGATAGGTCATGGGTTAATGGATCAGAACTGTAAAATAATTTGATTGGACCATAACTGCTAAGGTGTGCGTCATGACACATCTAAGGCGCCCCAAGCGCAACCAAGGTGTCCCAAGGCGAGCGCATTAGCAGCCTCCACCTCAAGATGCCCATCGTCAGATTATCATTTTCATCGTGATCGCATGCACGCATTGGCGACGCCTTAACAACTATGAGGAGGATATCATTGTAATTTGTAAACATTATTATAATTAATTCAAATTTTCTTTATTTAACTTCAACAAAAAAATTAAAATCCTCCCCGCCGAGATTTATTTCTAGATCCCTACGACGGTAATTACACATGCAAAATTTGTACCAACGGTTTTATTTAAATATCTTAGACAATGCCTTAATCATGTGATATTATTGAAATAAACATATATTTGGCAGTGATCTATACTTATCAAAAGTCTAGTAATCTTATAATAGTCCTAATCAAATATATTTACAGTGTATTCAATTTATTTTGATAATACTTGATCGAAAAAATATGTTGCATCTATTTCACGGGCTTCACATAAGGTACGTAGCCTTGTACGGTTAATTATAAAGTTTATTATTTTAAAACTTAAAATTATCAATATTAAATAAGAATTTTTTATAAATTATAAATTTTATTTATTTTGTTGTTATTAAAGCAACAAAAAAACAAAAAAGGGATGCACTAAAATTAAATACGAAAACAAGTGAAAAGTAATTTTATTTGTTTCACAAAAAAGTTTGAGTTGTAAAAAAAATTATTTTTTATGTTGACAATAATAGAAATAATATAATATTTTAAAGTTTATTATCATAATTATTGTAATATAAAGTTTATAATCATAACTAAATTATTACGTTACCATAATTTAGCTAAGAACTTATTATTTAAGGGTGAATATTGGGAAAAAATACGGGTTAAGTATAACAAAATTTATGATTGAGAGTGTGGGATTGAGTAGTAATATTTTGATATTTTAATTAGTTTTCTTTTTATCCCATATGATGATATGAAACCTAATAATGTAATTTAAAAAATTTACCTCAACCGACTACAAGATTGAGAACTTGAACCCGCCATGCTACTTTTCCCCGAGTCTCTCTGCAATTCAAATTACTTAAGTCGACGGTGACCGGTGATATTGGCGATCACATAAACTCTTTAATAGTTAGTTGGGGTTTGGTTGTTGCATTGTCTCCACCCCGGTAAAAGGTCTCCTTATCTCTTTGCGTGTGTGTACAATTTTATCTTTCTATACTTTTATTTACGTATCGACGTTCGAAAAAGCTAAAAGCGTTACGAAACGTTTTTCTCCGGACGAGGCGGGGCGTAAGTCTTAAGGCGGAGCGAGGCGTAAGTCTTGAGGCGGTGCAAGGCGTAAGCCTCGATTTGAAAACATATGTTATTGATAAATATTGAATATATATAAATTTTGTGGTGATGAATAATTTAGAGAAAAATATTCAATTATCAACACTCGACTCCGTCGAGTTATCAACATAAGAAATGTTTTTTTTGCTCTAGGGACTTAAGTGCAAGAAATATAAAGAAATAGGGGCTGAGTTGTAACTTTTGAAACTTCAGGGGCTGAAATAAAAGAAAATAAAACTATAGGGCCTGCTATGTAAAATTTTAGGGGCTATTTTGAAATTTAAGAAAACTTTTATAAAGACTATAGGGTACCTAACTGTAGTTATTCATAAGATAATATATCTATAGTAAAGAACAGAAAAAGAGAGACGGGCCTGTGAAAAAGAAAGTAAAGAAGAGTGTATAAAGAGAGGAGAGAGGAGAGAGGAGAGAAGTCGCATCTTGCGAACATGTTTTTTTTGTTTCAAATCAAGGCGTAGGCCTTGCTACGCCTCGAGGCGCAAGGCTATGAGGTGCACGCCTCAGTCGAATAAAGCCCAAGCCTCTAAATTTCTCAGTAAGGCGTAGGCGCGTATGTGTATATATGTAGGTGTATATAGGTTTTGTTAAACATCCCTTATGCTACGCTCTCTCCCCCAAGGCACCAAACACAATTTTTTTTCATTTCAATCGCAACCAAACACATTTTTTTTATTCTATAGGAATGAGTCATTCAATTCCCACATTTATTACTCCAATCCAAACTTAGCATTATTGAATTGTAACAATGGTATTAAAGGTTGTGTTTGTCACCATGGAATTGGAGCCTGTATACATTTTGAGGTCCCAATTCCAGTCCTAGCTGGCTGTTTGGTTGAATAGAACAAGTACTTACTATAATTTTTTTTCTTGTTTAAATTTCATATTCAATTCCATGTAATTAAAACATTCATGTAAACACAACAGAACCGAAGAGAGCAAAATTCATCTGCGGCAATGGGTCGTCCTGAGCCTTGTGTCATGTTTTCTCAGACGTTTGTTCATTCCCAACTGGACGAATATGTAGACGAGGTAAGCTCTTTGACTCATTCGCTGACTCCTTACTATGATCTCTCAAATTTTTACTGGTTTTTAATCTGTTACAAATATGAATTTAGTTAACATACGTTTTTATGTAAATTTAATTATGCTATGATAATTTTGGGGGGTGAGAATATTGATGTTCCATGTCTGGCTTTTTGTACTCACCAAAATATTCTACCTCCCCTCCCACCCTTCTTTCTTTGATGGTTAATAGCTGATGGTGTGAAGGAAGGAAAACACTGAAACATCGATGCTTTAAAGCAAACAATGGATATGCACATATAAAGAAGCCGAATTTAGATTTTTAACTAAAAAGGTTTTTCAGGATTTGACTTTTTGATTTGATTGGATCCCATTATTTGCTAAATTTGATAAATCTGGTATGAACATGTCATTTTCCATTTTATCTTGTATAAGGGACACATTTGGAAGGATAAACAAAATAGGTTATAATACTAGTTTATTTTTGAAGCAAGTTGGAAAGAATTGAAATTATATGAGGGCCTGTGGCATATGATTCACCATTCCTATTTCTGAAACAAGTTAGATGTTGCTAGCTACAATTTTTTTGGGGGTAAAATTGAAGTTTGGATTACATCATTAGATATTAAACCCATTACAAACTCCAACTCTAGCTTGGGTTACTCACTTTCTCTACTATGCGCTTCACATCCTAAGGTTCTTCTGATCTTCTGACCTTCTGACCTTCTGACCTTCTTAGTAATACACAAGACGAATTTAACACCTACAAATACAATATACTGCTTGCACATTAGCACAAAAAGACATTACAAAAGCACAAAGGGATAGTATATTTTTGTACTATGCTATAGTTGTCTACAATATATATTTATTTTGGGACTATATATCCAATCCTTGTAAAATATATAATGTGTGTGTATTCTAATTCGTGCATCTCATCAATGTTCTATACCTATCTTATGAGTTACAATGTGATAAGAGTTGCAATTCATCATGATGGTTGTTATACGATGATGAAAATGCTGTTGATAGCACATACGGTTATCTTCTAAGATTCAACTGGTTTATATTTTCCCCTCTTTTTCTCAGTGCTGACTACAATGATGCTTATAGTCTCCATTGTAATTGGTGTAGTTTCCAATATTTTATATTCTCTGCAATTAAGTATGTCGATACCTAAATGCTTCCTCTTTATAAATGTTGCTATTTTCTCAATTTTTCCATCTGCATCCATTGTAACTTGCATACTTTTGCAGTTATTATTTTTTGCTTCCTCCCAGGGGGTGGGGGTAAGGAAGGGATAAATGGTAACTGCAGTTAGCTGTTAATTTGCATGTAACCGGTCAAGATGACTTGAATTGAGCCATTCAGATCTAGATTAATGATTTTATGATTAACGTGGGTGAAAACAAACAACAAACTAAAGCTTGAAGCTTTCATGAGAAAATTGCTTTCTATAAACAGTTCTCGTCATGTTCATGGTGATTAACTCTTACATCATTATTGGTTATGCCCAAGACAACCTCATTCCCTTGATTAATATAGTTCTGTTGGTGTCAAGGTGTATTTCTTTTGTTAATATTACTCCTCATTAGAGTTTTGTTTTGTTTCATTTCCGACTTTCACATTTTGTTTCTGTCCAGGTGATATTTGCTGAACCCATCGTCATCACTGCATGCGAATTTCTTGAGCAGAATGCTTCATCCACCTCGCAAACAATAACACTTATTGGGTAAGGGTGGTACTAAATACTGATGAAGTGATGGTGGATTATATATTACAATATCCTCACATGGCGATGGCGTGATGATTAGTGTTTGTGTTATGCTATTCTATGGTTCTGGCGGTATCCTCTTTTTTTCAGAAATATGCATGTTGACGGAACTCATTATAAAGGAAATTGTTTGACATAATAAACATGTTGATGGTTATATAAAGTAGAGTTTCATTCGTCATTAGTGTGAACTTAGTTGAAACTTGAAAGTCCACCATTGAATGCATTTGATTGTTATTTAAAAAGAGAAGTTAACCATTTATTTTTTTGAGAAATACTTGTTATTTGTGTTCTAATTAATAGCAAGGAACATTCAGGAATAGATGTCTTAGTATTTTGAAATATTTAAAAGCTTTTTGAAGAGCACCTTTTGAATTACTTTTGTATTTTGCACGTGTACTTGGGTTCGTGCTTTATTGAATATTTGAAAATGAAAAAGGAAAAAAAGAAGGTAGAATCGATAGTCTTTTAGTTTTAGTCATGTTTAATTTATTTTACGTTTGTCCATTGTTGACAATCTATTTTTGCACTGTGGACTAGAATCATCCATAAAGAAAAAAAGAAGCAGAGTTAGTCTGTACTCTGTACTCACCTTAAGGTAATTCTAATGATTTCTTTTGGGGCTTCTTGTGAACTTGGTTCACTAAATTTTTGTAGTGTTTGAAGCCTTGAATCCATGAATTATCCTTTAAGTTTAAAATTGTGAATCTGTTCATTACATATCAAAAAATAAAATAAAAGTTTGGATTTGCTTGTTAATGACTTGTTTTTCTTTTTCTTGTAATTCTTTTGTCACCACATACAGAGCCACTTCGCCTCCTTCATTTGCTTTGGAAGCTTTTGTTCATTGTGAAGGGGAGACCAAGTTTAGGCGGCTCTGTCAGCCTTTCTTGTATTCTCATTCTTCATCAAATGTGCTTGAAGTAGAGGTATCCATACTACTTATACATTTTTGTCTAAAAATTATTGTGTTATATATATATATATATACTTATTTGTGTGTGTATATGTATGAATCATGAATTTCCTGATTTGTTTATCTTCACCTGTCCAATTTAGCAGATTCATTTTTACAAGCATTTGTTTCTTATGTCCATGCATGTTCATTCTGAGACTTCATTTCTTTTTGTGTAAACTATAGGTAAAACAACAAAGAGATATTACGGTATGCTAAATTTAGAGTAGTGGTATGTTAGAGTTCCATGTTTGGGAATGCAAGTACCAATACGCAGTTAACTGAGTCTATAAGAGTATTTGGTAATTGTGAGTTATACGATGTTGGAAGTTTAAGGCCAAGAGCTACTTGGTTAAATAAACTAAATATAGGGACTAACTAATTAGTTGATAGTTTCCAAAATTAGTTGGCACACGAGTGATAGACTCCCCACAGTGCAATTTAGCATTTTGTTTAAGGATGGTAGCTTTGTAAATAGAAGGCACATACGATTGTAACTTTATAAATAGAAGGCATGTATGATTTTATTATTATTAGATGAATATTATGAATAGAACCTTTCCTGAGGGTTTTGTTGCTTACTTCCTCGTTTGATCTTTCTTCCTCTCCATCATGGTGTCTCTCTTTGAAAAAACTGTATCTTCTCTATGATGTATATTTGAAGTTGTACACAATTTGTTGCAGGCTGTTGTAACTAATCATTTGATTGTAAGGGGCAGCTACCGGAGCCTTAGCTTGGTTATTTATGGGAACACAGCAGAAGATTTGGGGCAGTTCAACATAAAAGTTGATCTGGATGGCTCCCTGACTAATACTGTTTCTGTTGTTGAGGGAAGCCTTGAAGATCTTCCATCTGCATTACACCAAAATAATCTGACGATTGAGAAATTCATCTGTCCTCTGAATGCATTATCTCTAGAACCTGTTGCACCTGATATCTCTGTTGAGATGAAGCATTTTTTACACCTTACATTTAATATTTTGAAGCTGCCGAATCTTGGAGATGCAGTAAATACAGTTGTTTATTCTGTTGTGTCTGCAGCCTCGAGCCATGCTACGCATAGCTTGCATTACTTGATTAACAGTCAAAAACAATTCACAGAGAGTAGATTGGAGAATTATGATGCGTCTTATTGTGATCTTACTGAGACGAGAAAAGAACTTGTGTATCTTTATAATAGCCTTCAGCATGTTTCTGGAAATTTGACAGATGAATTCTCAAGAGAGACCATGTCTTTTGAATTTGAGGCAGAACCGGTTACTTCCAAACAGTTGATGGATATATTTAGCACATACTTCAATTTTAGTAATGATTGTGAAAATAACGGACATCCTCAGCTTTCATGGGGAATTTATTGATTGTCTGCTTCTTTCTGTAAATTAAAGAGTGCTTGCTTTTCCTCACTGTTTTTTGGTCTCTGTTTGCATGTATGTGACACGATTATGTTATAATTGTCTCAGAATAAAAATGCTATTCTGTGGTTGAGTGTGGCTCTTTTGTTGTGCTCTGGCAAAGAGAGCTACTTTCACTTTGTTAATGGTGGTGGCATGAAGCAGCTTGGATATATTTTCTGTCATGGCATGCAGAACTCTAGTGCTGTTACATTGATGTTACTTGGAGTTGTTTAGCAGGCTACCCGACATTCGATTGGGTGTGAAGGATTCCTAGGTTGGTGGCCTAGGGAAGATGAAAATGTCCCTTCTGGCATAAGCGAAGGTTATAATCAGTTGTTAAAGTTGTTACTGCAAAAGCAGCATCACGATGTTGCCTCTCTGTCAACTTTTATACTTCATCGCATGCGTTGTTATGAAGTTGCTGCCAGATATGAGGTAGGTGCTTCTTTTGGGTTATGTGCATGTTCAGATTATTATTATGTGCTTATTATATATTCCGAATCTCTTTTATCTTTTGATGCACTATTATGTGTATTGAAACTCATGATATTCTTTTTTGTTTCCAGTTTGCAGTATAATCTGTACTGGGAGGTCTTTCTTCTATTGGCAAAGTATCAAGTGTCACTCAGGACATGCTTTCAATTGCTAAACATCAACTCAAAAAGCTGTTGGTTAGTTGAAGGCTTTTAAATTATCTTTTGTTTTAATTTTTTATTTTATGTATGGGACAAATGTACTTGTCTCCACTCATGAGTTATCCACTTTAATCTATTATAAATCTCATGTGTTCTTTCATTCATTCAAGTTTATTGACAAGTATTGGTGCAGAAATTACTAGATTGCCATGGTCCAGTCGAAGATCCTTCTCCAGTGGCCCGTGCAAACCGATCACTATTGCTTGGTGAAGCAGACAGTCTTTTGTCATATAAAGCTACTAGTAGCTTAATTACTGCATCAAGTTGTTGCTTTTCGAACCGAGATATCGATCTGCACTTGCTATTTCTTCTGAAGGTATACTGTTTCTTTGTTTTATCTCCCTTAGAAATAGTATTCAAATGTTGAACTATTTGTATTGCTGTTATGACTTCATGGTAGACTATTTTGTTTTTATCTTATAGTATCTATGTTGTTTAATGTTTTTATCACACGCACGCACATATATATAACTTATAAATATAAACATTAGTATAATGATAATTAAATATGAGCGAATCCCCTGCACCCGAATCCCATTTTTTAATATTTGACGAATCACCATATCCTCATATGATGAATCGGTATCTCCGCACCCTATCCTAGTATCCTTGCTTCTTTGAACTTTGATCGCGGTTCCTCGTCATTAGTGGAGTATTTTATCGAAGCCTCAAAAGACATGTTCTGAAGGAGTTGGTTGGGTTGGGGACAGGGTTTTAAATTATATTTAATTTTCTTAAATTGCTCTATGCTCAGTTTCACAGATCTTTCCTCTGTAATTAGGAATGAAACTTCATAGAGGCATAGTTATAAGTAATTTTTTATAGGGGTTTTAGTTTTTTATTTTTTTAATACAAATTTTCTGCAAGTCTTTAGCCTAATTTCCATTTCATACATTTCACATGTCCATCTGCTGTGCCGTCCTTTCAGTTTTCCTTTTCAATACAAGTTCATTTTTTTTGACAAGTGTAACTTTAATAAAAGAATTAAGATTAGTTTTAGATTGTCTTAGTTAACCAGCTTTAAAGTCTCTGCACTCTGCGGCAATCCATTTTTATGGATAATTTTACTAAATTCATATGTAGTCAGGGTTCTAATTTTACTTGATGCAAGAGACATGCTCTTTTCTCCCCATACTTATTTGTTGATACTATTCTATATTTTTCAGTTAATTCTTAAATTTCCTTGTAGGAGAGAGGCTTCCTTCCTTTGTCAGCTGCATTGTTGGCATCATCTATATTGCGCTCTGTAGTGGGGCATGCTATGGACTTATATTTGGATATTATTTCATATATTGAGGCCATAATTCTCTCTCTTCTTTGTTGTCGCTCAGGTTTGTGGATACCTATTTTAATAAATACTTGACTCAACTATTTATTTCTTGTTTAAGGTCTTGGCTTTAGTTTTCAAATGCTTTTACAATTTTGAGTGTTTTCTTATTCAGGCTTACTCTTCCTTCTACTTGATCGTGAGCTTGCCACTACTGTGATTCATGCCTTAAGGGGATCTGATTTGAAGAAGGAAGACTCCGTTCCACTTCGTTATGCATCTGTCTTAATATCAAAGGGTTTCTTTTGTCGTCCACAAGAAGTTGGAATGATTGTTGAGACACATTTGAGGGTTGTAAGTTCCATTCTTTGTGAAGTTCAGTAGCTTTCTTTTTGATTTTATTTATTTCAAGATAAATGAAGATTTTATTAGAAAGAAGAGATGACACAAGAGGCAAGGAAAATCAGACATCCTCCACATGAAGAGGGAAAACTTACAAGGTCTTAGAAAAAGGGACTGCCTCCAATTATTAAAATATTCAAAATAGCAAACCCCTGTGACTGAAGCCCACACATGCGTTAAGAATGAAAGGTTATCCCAAATTAGATGGATGGGTGATGAGCGACCACGAAGAAGATATGAATATTCCTCACCGTCCAAATGCTTTAGAGAATAGTGAACAACTGCTACTTAAAAAGTTGCAATCTTTCTCCCTCAAAGCCTTGAAACATACAAAAAAGGAGATTTGCAGCTGTTACCTCAAATAAAGAACAATGTCACTATGTATAAGACAATGAAGGAACAAGTGAGAGTTAGTCTCACTTGTCATGCTATATGAATTCAATATTTTTTGTTTACTATACTTTATTTTCTGTTTTTCTGTTTTTAAATTGTTCTTTATCTTCCCCACTCAGCTGCAAGACAATCTATCTTTTAGCTAACTATCTGAAACTCCTTGCTTGTTCTACAGGTTAACGCTATAGATCGTTTGATATCATCAAGCTGCAATCTGAAGAACTTTTATGGTCGTTATGGGAGCTGTGTTGTCTTTCGAGGTTGTACTCGTTAAACCTCCTTAGTTGATGTGAAACTTTAATTTGATATTTAATTGTTTTGAACATCATTGATTCTTTCTGATATGATTTCTGCAGGTCTAATTGTGGTCGCCAGGCTTTGCTGGCTGTAGGACATTTTCCTGAGGTATTAATGAATTTTGGAAATTGATATTTCCACAACACTTTTTGATATTTCCACATAAAGTGTCGCTATAGATGTATAGTGACGGTCACCGTCGCTATAGGATCTATAGCGACGGTTTATATATATATATATATATATATATGTGAATTTATCAGTTTCCATAAATTTTCTCCTTGTGAGATTTTACCCTTGGTGTCCAAAGCTTAAATTATGTTCCCATTATTGCAACGCTATGTCATTTAAGATTGAAAAATATATAACTAGGATTTATCTAAGTATGTTTAGCATTTGATAACATCTCATCACTATTACTGACTTGTTCAATTGCCATTTTTCTTGTCCATCATATTATTTATAGCATATTCAAAATAAACTTCCTGTTAATGCAAAATATCATGCCTTTTTGTATTTTGTCATGCATTACTTCATGCTTCCAGTACTTGTGGTGTCACCTTTTCTTCTTTTGTAGGCTGTTGGAGTGTTGATGGCCTCTTTGCATTCCGTCAAGGAATTCGATACAGTTTCCTTTACTACTGGTACTACAAAACCAATTGCTAAACATCTGCAAGTTTTCCTTTTTTACTTTTCCTCATGTATTCATGTCAAGTGGCTGGAATTCTGGACTTTGCAGGAGCTTCACCACTAAATCTTGCAATATTCCACTCAGCTGTTCAGATTTTTGAAGTCATTGTTACTGATTCAACTGCATCTTCCCTGGGATCTTGGATTGAACATGCTAAGGAACTTCACAGGGCTCTACATTCCTCTTCCCCAGGATCTAGCCGAAAAGATGCTCCTACAAGGCTTCTGGAGTGGGTTGATGCTAGTGTAGTGTATCATAGAACTGGGGTTTCTGGTCTTCTACGATATGCTGCTTTGTTAGCTTCTGGAGGAGATGCACATATAGCCGCTTCAAACATTTTAGCATCTGATGCAATGGATGTTGAGAATGTTGCTGGAGATATTTCCGGCAGTTCTGATGGTAATCTAATTGATAATCTCCTTGGGAAACCTATTAATGAAACGAGATTTCTTGGTGTTACCCTCCGCGACTCCTCTGTGGCTCAGCTGACAACATCATGTAGAATTTTGGCACTGGTTTCAGATAACTCGGTATGTGGCTAATTATGTTGCAGCTTTATTATAGTTTGTGAACTCTTCCTTGCTAATCAATGTTTGATTGATGAAGGCTGTCGCTGCTGCTCTATATGATGAATGTGCTGTAACGGTTATTCATGCGATTCTCATAGATTGTACGCTCATGCTAGAGAGATCCTCGAACAACTATGGTCAGTATGAAATGTTACTTGCTTTGAAATTTTCTCTATTTTATAGATAATTGGAATCACATATATACCAACCTTAATTGACTTTACTTTTTAGAATGATTGATTCTTTTTGTTTTTAAATAATTATTAGAAGTATTTTTCACTTTATCCAAAGTGTAGTGTCCTTTTGCTGGCATGGATTGATAATCAATAGGATCTGGTAGATTGCATTATGGACTTAGGTCCCACAATTTATTTTAGTTGATGCATTGAATGGTTTATAATGATAGAATATCATGGTTGTAGAATTTGACAGTATTCTTCTAGAGACTTGTGATCAGGATTGTCTATGTGAGGAAAAATCTATCTTTGCTAGACAACTTGTAAAACAATTTTGTTTGTGCTATTTGTGTAGTATTTGTATTGTGTAGTATTTGTATTTTTGATTTGTGAACTCATTTACACTTCAGGGTAATAGGTGTCAGTGCCTTGGTTTGCGTTATTCTATATGCTAATATATGACAATGATTGATTCCATATATGGTTTTTTTCTCACATGGCATTCTTGGTTTTTTTGATCAATTTGGAGAAAACTGTGTGGAATTGCTTCAATAGAAGCACCGTTATACCAATATATGAATTTGTGCAGTGGACTTTATAGGTTAGCTTTAGTGGAGCCTTAGTAGCTACTACCCTATTGCTGCGGTACTGCCATTCTCTTTTACGGAATGTTCTCCAAGTATTATCTTTCAATTCCTTGGAAAAGGCTCCTATTTTTATTATTATTTGGAAATGGTTTGGGGATATGGGTTGTTTGGAAGATGGTATTGTAGTTTCACAGCTCATGTGAAGAAGTATTGACTCCTACAATTGTTGATGAAAATATCTTTGCTGCATAGTTGACTATAATATCTGAAAATTTGTGATTGTTGTTTTAATGCCAATTGTTTGCATATGTCATTATTGATGCATCATGTAATTCTTGTCTTACAACAATATTCTTGGGCTGCGGCATGTGTTTCCTTCTCCTCCTCTCCCCGCTGCACATGCATGCTGTGTTCCCAGAATTAATCACTTGGGGGATGTTCAAACTGTAATATCTGGTTTTCCTTTTTGATTTACTACTCTATTGCCATTCAGTTATCTGGATGGTGAATGGTGGTTATGTATGAATTCATGTTTTGCCTTTATCACCTAGAAAATCGAAAAATGATCATTTGTCCAATTGTCCTTACTTTACTTTTTACTGACGTACCTTTTTCCTAATTGTGATTAATGATTCTTTTTTTTTAATATGCAAAGTTTGTGATTTGATTTATTTTGTTCTCGAGCAGATTACCTTGTTGATGAGGGTACAGAATGCAATTCAACTTCAGATTTGCTGCTGGAGCGTAATCGTGAGCAAAGCCTAGTTGATCTTTTGATACCGTCTCTAGTATTGTTGATTAATTTGTTAAAGAAATTACAGGTTAGTTTTAATTTTTGTGATAGGGATCTATCCATGAGACGTCGTCATCGTGAATGTTGGATATTTTGTTATTTATTTATTAGTGTCTATTTATTTGTTTAGTTCGTAGACTTGTTATTTATTGGTTTATTTCAGTATTGAGTTATTTATTTAGAGGCCCAATTGTTAATAGGCTTAGGATTATTAGAGTTTCTTTTTATTATAAATATGTAAGTCATGACAGATTATTGGACATATTTTGGTATTGAAATTATTTTAATTATTGATTGCGATCAATACTTTTCCTCCTTATTGCGGTTGGAAAACCCTAAGGGTAGTGGTTCTCCTGCGATTGGATCAACCTAGTTCTTTTAATTTTTCTTATTGATTTACAAATTCTAATTAATTATTTATTCATCCGTCCTACATCATATTGATATTAGAGCTTAAGGTTTCTCCATCAATTTTTTTGGGGGAGATTTTGGGTTTCAAAAAAACAAAAAAAGTACTGTTCATCAAAATCGATGGAGTTACTGTTCATCGTGGTTTACTGTTCATCCAAAAAAATCTGTTACTGCTTTGTTTTGGAGATAGGGAGGTAACCCAAACTTTCCTAATTTAAATTAAAAGGCATTGCAAATTACTTTTTAGTACCCTAAACTTCTGCTCCATTTAATCCCTAAACTTTTAACCTTAACACTTTTCACCCAGTCATACTTTTTGATCAGTAAGGTCCATTAAAAAAGAAAAGAAAAAAGGTGAAAGTAAATATTTCATTTTGAATTTTTGGATTTTCAATATTTAATCACTTGAATTCCTTTTGTTCATTAGTTCTAAATTTTTGAAAGCGTTTTTTGGATTTATTCTTTTAAAATTACATATTATTCCATCTAGTGCATATTATTCGATTATTATTATTAGCTTTTGGGATTGCGATTGCATAAGTTTAAACTTGTAGTTTTAATTTGCTTCAATTAAATTTCTTTATTGTCTTAGCTCTGCACTTGCATTTGCATCATGTCTACACATACCCAAGCTGCTTTAAAAGAAATTCAGGACCAATTAGTGGTCATAGTTGCACAACTGGGTCAAATGAATGATAGGATCATAACATTGAGCAAAGATGGCCTGTAGTGGGACCTCAGGGGAATAATGGGAATAGGCAAGTCGAAAACCCACATGTTAGGCACCATGAGCATTCTAGGCATGATCCTTTTGATAATGACTATAAGAAAATCAAGGTTGATGCACCCGATTTTGACGGTAGATTTGATCCTAATGCATTCCTTGCTTGATTGTCTAGTATGAACTATGGAGAAGTATTTTGACTGGTATGAGATGTCTGAGGATAGGAAGGTGTGGTTCGCCAAAATGAAATTGGTGAAATTTATCAGTTTATTCTGGTCAGGGGTTGAGAGAGACTTGGAGCGTCTAGGTGAACAACCTATCAGGCATTGAGGGAGATGAAAACTCGCCTAAATCAATATTATTTACCTGTATGACATACTGATAGGTTAATGGAGCAATATGACGACTTTCGTCAGGGTAAACCAATGCACCCAACACATTTACGAAAGTTATGAATATGGTGCGACGTCCTTTCATAGACAAGTTTGTAGTGGTATATTTTGATGACATTCTCATTTATAGTAAAACCTGAGATGAGCACTTTACTTGCGAGAGATTTTAGCAATTATTCTACGTGAGAAACTATGTTTATTTGAAAAAGTGTTCTTTTGTTCAAGAGTCGGTCATTTTCTGAGTTTGTGATCTCTAAAGAGGGGGTTTTTGCCGACCACGAGAAAGTAAAAGCTATTAATGAGTGGCTTGAACCTTTTAATATTCACAAAGTTCGAAGCTTCTATGGGCTAGCTACGTTTTATAGGAGGTTCATTAGAGGATTTAGTACCATTATGACTCCAACACTGATAGTTTGAAAAATTGAGAGTTCATTTGGTCTAAATTGGCTACCAAAGTCTTTGTGGAAATCAAGAATAGGCCGACACAAGCACTTGTTCTCGTGCTATCAGACTTTGGTAAAGTATTTGAGGTAGCATGCGATGCTTCAGGCATAGGGATAGGGGTCATCCTATAGCGTTCTTTAGTGAGAAATTGAATGAAGCACGACAAAAGTACTCTACCTATCATAAGAAGTTTTATGCTATAGTCCAGACACATAGGTATTGGCAAAATTATTTGTTGCATAGGGAGTTTATTCTTTACTACGATCATCAAGCACTATAGTACCTTAACTTCCAAAAGAAGCTAAGTCATCGATACGCTAGGTGGGTAGAGTTTATTCAGGAGTATTCTTTTGTCCTTAAGCATTGCAAAGGGACAGAGAATGTGGTTGTCGATGTGTTGAGTAGGATGTCCATCCTTGTCAACTCATTAAGAGTGAAGGTTGTGGGATTTGAACGCATTATCCAGAAAGGAGTATTCTACTTGTCGAGGTTTTAGGGACATTTATGCTACCCTACCTAATCCTAGTTCCCCACCCTCTAGTGATTTTCGTACCCATGATGAGTATCTTTTTAAGGGCACCCACTTGTGTTCCTAGTTCATCGATGCGTGAGTATTTCTTGTGGGAGTTGCACACGGGAGGTTTACCTGAACACTTTGGTCGAGATAAGACCATTACCATTGTTGATAATATGTTTTTTTGGCTTAGTCTCAAACATGCTTATCAAGGCGACGCCTAGGCACCTGAGCGGTAACCATCCGGAAAGGTGAGGCTATGCTTTGGTGTAACTAGGTTAAACACTAAGATCACATCACACGAACCACACCAGTGCAAAGAACAAGAAAAAATGAGCCTCCTTGAAAAATTTCAGTGACAAAAGGAGTTGTCACGCGCCGACCAAGGGATGTGCCGGAGAATATTCCGATGGGTCACGCCGGCGTGTGAATCTTTGTTTCCTGTCGGAAATTGTACCATAATGCTCTTCTTGTTTAGACGCACCTTACGGTATGTTCAAATATTGAAGGGACTTGGCAAATAATGATAGATCTAAGATTTTCCGCTTGTCTTTTTCTTATCGCTAGTGATACGGTATTAAATGTTATATGGCATTAAGGTATTCTAAACTCTGAGACTGCTGGTTTGTTCACATGGATGTGGTCCTACTTTGCTTTAGTTACCTGCAGGTGACCCTTATTTATTAAATGTTATGTGGCATTAAAGGTATTCTAAACTCTAAAGACAGCAGGTTTGTTCACATGAGTGTGGGCCTGCTTTGCTTTAGTTACTTGCTGGTGACCCTTATTTAATTGGGTGGTATACTTCTGTGTTCTCACAACGAGGTCATTTTATCATTGGACCGAGGGCTGGTTATAGCTGTATCCCATTTCCTATATGGGTTATATATGGTAATAGTTCATCTCACAATTATTATAATAATATATAACAACTATTATATTTTAATATTATATTCATATTTATATTTATATATATATGTATGTATTTGTATATTGTTATATATTATTTATGTTACAGTTTTTTTTCAAAAATATAATATTTATATATGTGATGTATTTTAAAATTACAATACAAATAAAATAAAATTGTACATATATAAATTTTATATTGTAAACGACTTGTCGCTTTTATGGACGACTAGGCGGCACTTAAGCGAGTAGGCCATCGCCTTGCCTCGCCTTACCGCCTTGATAACTATGGTCTCAAGAGGGATGTAGCTTATGTTGTTTATGAATGCCGAACATGTTAGTCTCCTAAGGTAGGAAGTAGAACACGAGTTTGTACACTCCATTTCGGTTTTCCATGCACTTTGGGAGGATCTTAGCATGAATTTTGTCATGGGGTTACCGAGGACTCATAGGGGTCATGTTTAGTTTTTGTTATAGTGGACCGTTTCGAGCTCATCACTGAAGAACCGTGGATTTACTTTTTGGAATTAGAGATGACACATTTTATTCCTTGCAACAAAACTGATAATGCCTCATATATTGCCATGATTTTCTTTAGTGATGTAGTGAGATTGCGTGGGTTACCATTGACTATAGTTTCTGATAGAGATGCGAAATTTATGAGTTATTTTTGGAACTCTCTCAAAAAGAAACTTAACACCACACTTAAGTTTGCTACTGCGTATCATTCTCAGACCGATGGTCAGACTGAGTCTGTTAATAATAGAAGTCTAGGTGATTTGCTATGTTGTCTTGTGGGTGATTATGTGTCTACATGGGCTAAGGTTTTACCTATGGCTGAGTTTGCATATAATGGCTCAGTTAATCGTTCAACTGGAGTAAGTCCTTTTCAGGCTTACACTGATAACCCTAGGAAACCTGTTGATTAGCTCTCTTCCCATTGCATATAGGGGTTAGTGAGTTTGCAGAGTCTTTTGTGCAACACATTCATGATTTGCATGTTGAGATGAGAAAGAAAATTAAGTTGAGCAATGCAAATTATAAGTTTGCTGCATATGTTCATCGCAGATATCAATAGTTTAATGAGAATGATCGAGTGATGCTGCGGCACTGTGCTGAGACCGAGAGATTACCTCCGGGCACACGGAAGAAAGTGCATGCTAAAAGGATGGGTTCATTTCAAGTTCGAAAGGAGGTTAGTGTTAATGCATACGAGTTGGATATTCCGAGTGATATTGGTATTGGTCCTGTATTCAATGTGAAAGACTTTCCTTCTTATCATTGGTCTTCTGATCCTTCTGATGATTCTATCATATCTTCCACTTCTTCTCCTACTTCCCCTATTTTTCCTTCACTTGCTAACCTTGATGAGCATATACTTGTTCCTCCTTTACCTGTTCCACTTGCACCTCCTATTGTTCCTAAACAACGTATAACAGAGGTTATTGATGATTTGTTTGATGAGTGGGTTGTGTCGAACAGACAAGGTGGTTACCATCAGTTTTTGGTGAAGTGGCGTAACAGGCCTCCGGATGATTGTACATAGCTTAGTGTTGAGGAGTTCTGTTGACTTGATCCAGACTTTTTTTAGATACACGAAGCTTTCACTTCGTTAGAGACTTCATTTTCACTGTCAAGGAGAGTTGCTAGGGATCGATCCGTGAGACGTCGTCGTTGTGGAATTTAGTTATATATTTATCGGTGTATTTATTTATTTAGTTGGTGGACTTGTTATTTATTGGTTTATTTTAGTATTGAGTTATTTATTTTGAGGCCCAATTGTTAATGGGCGTAGGACTATTAGAGCTTATTTTATTATATGCAAGTCATGACAGATTATTGGACACACTTTGATATTGAAATTATCATAATTATTGATTGCGATCAATACTTTTCTTCCTTACTGCGGTTGGGAAACCCTAGGGGTAGTGATTTTCCTGCGGTTGGATCACCCTAGTTCTTTTAATTTTCTTTATTGATTTACCACTTTCAATTAATTATTTATTCATCAATTTCCGTCCTACATCATTTTGTTTAGATCATTTTTTTTGTATATTTAGAGAATTTGAAAACCCTAGAAATTGATTTCTCGGGTTGAAATATGTAGTAGGATTTTTGATTGGAGAGTAGGATTTTTGATTGGAGAATAATGATTTTTATGGTAGAAGTTTGAGGAAGGCGTGTGTCTTTTGATTTGTTAGGAGGCTTAAAAGTCATTCGTTATTGAGGAAGGCAAGGAGTCCTTCATCGTTGTTGTTGGAAAGAAGTGTTTTCCGTTAGCCTGCACATAATATCTTTAAAAAGTAGACGTGTGAAGTTATGTATTAGGGGTGAGGAATCAATTTTGGACATAAACATCATTGTTTTATTTTTTTTATTGGTGCAAATCGAAGATGATCTCAATTTGAGAGGGAGTGTTGGGGATAACATAATTTCATTTTATATTTGTTTTAAATCTTTTTATTTTTGGGATATGTTTTGTAACAAGTTGTAAGTCATAATATAAGAGTTTCAGCTTTTATTCAATACATCTATTTTATGTCTAACAAAATTGAATTGGCAATCCAATTTTTTTTCACAGAATGGTCTAATTTCAAAATTATAATAAATTCAAATAAAAGTTTGGTTAATGCTGAATGAGTACCAAGACAGTGGTGTATTTTTTATTTTGCCGTTGTCATGCAAAAAATGAGCTTCATCTTGTTTGTAGTCTTAGCTTTTCCTGGTAATGAAAAATTTGGGAGTCATTTTTAGAGGAGAAAAAGAATATTAATTTTATTTTTTGTTTTTGTTATACACAAATATGGTACTTGTATGTGTGCATACTTGAGATCAATCTAGTGAGCTGTTTTGAGCCCGTTTAGGGCTTTAGGTTCTATACGGGACTAGCAGACTTGATATTATTCATTTACTCTAGTTTGCCTCAATGGGCTTGCCAACAGTTTTCATAAATATATAGTATCTTTATCATAGCAGTATGAATAATTCTATTGCTCTACTTGTAGGAAGCAAAAGAGCAGCACAGGAACACAAAACTTCTGAAAGCCCTCTTACAATTGCATCGAGAAGTGAGGTAGTTCAGATGTCTCATTCTTACTATTTGAAAGCACTGATCGTAACTATCAAATATTCTTGATTGAATTCTTTCATTGCAGCCCCAAGTTAGCCGCATGTTCTGTTGACTTGTTCTATCCTTACCCTGATTTTGCACTTGGTTGCGAAGCTGTTTGCCATCTTCTTGCATCATCACTTGCCTGTTGGCCTTTATATGGTTGGAGTCCTGGCCTTTTCCACTTTCTCCTTGACAGTCTTCATGCTACTTCAATGCTTGCACTGGGTCCAAAGGAAACCTGTAGCTTTATTTTTCTCTTGGTTCGTAATCTATATTATCTCGTTGCTGCTTGTAGAGCTTTAAAAGATGATCAATTTGAGAAAATATTACCTGACAACTAATTTTTTGAAATGTAATCGTCTCCGTTTTTGTTTCATTACCAGAATGACCTATTACCCGAGGAAGGTGTCTGGGTTTGGAAGAATGGAATGCCCATGTTGAGTGCTCTTAGAACTCTGGCTGTTAGGACATTGTTAGGGCCACAGAAAGAAAGAGAGATTAATTGGTACTTGCAGGCCGGAAACCCTGAGAAGCTCCTCAGCCAGTTGACCCCACAACATGACAAAATTGCACAGATTATATTACACTATGCTACTAGTGTACGTGTAATTTGTTTAACTGTTGGTTTGATTATAGATTCACTTTGTTTTTAATCTTTATTTCTGATGATTGAATTGCTGTTCTTAGACGCTTGTGGTTATACAAGACATGCTTCGGGTTTTCATTGTTCGTATTGCATGCCTAAGTGCTAATAATGCTTCTATACTTCTCAAACCCATGATACTGTGGATTCGTGGTCGCCTTTCTGATTTGTCTGTGTTGTCTGACACAGATGCATTTAAGGTGAGAACTGTTCATTTGTTGCAATATCTTTGCGTAATTGGTTTGTCCTGTTGTTATTACATGGAATCAGTTGTTCCTTGCAGGTTTATAGATTACTTGATTTTCTCGCTGTCTTATTGGAGCATCTACGTGCAAAGGTGTTGTTTTCATTTTTATTAACTTTGTTTGTTTCCAACCTGTTCTGCCTATATATAAGTAATGGATAAATATTTAGCTTACAATTCTTTTCTTTTCACCAGCCATTATTATTGAAAGAGGGGGCTGTTCAGGTACTTTCACTAGTGCTTGAAATTTGTATTGGTGTAACTAGCTCAGATGCCAACCAATTTTTAGAAAGCAAAATCTTGGCCAACTATGGGTTGTCTCTGCTTAGTTGGTGCATTCCTGTATTCAAGTCTATCTCCCTGGTTTGTGATTCTAGGATTCCTGTGCAATATCCAGCCATGTATGATAGGTACGTTTACATTGCTTTCTCTATTCCTGATCTTGTTTTATTATTTTTTAATTTTTCTTAATTTTTGGAAAGATTTCCTCGTTATGTTTCCAAAAAAAAGTATTTGGTGGTGGTTTTTCAGGCACAATTTGAAAACCCTGTCAACTGAAGATTGTTTCTCATTGATGACATATTGCCTTAGATTTTGCATGGTATGCTCTTTTATTCCTGTATCTGAAGAAATCATAACATGTATAATTTTTTTTACCCTGTACCTGTTGGTGCTAAAGTTGCTTGCTACTTCTCACAGGAACAACAGAAATAAGAACAAGCGTTGCCTCTATTGCCTTTTGACTATTGAAAACGTGACTCTTAAGTTACCTCTACTTTTATCATTTTTGAGGATCATTTTTTTCCCTTGATTGTAAAATACTCCTCCATCGTACACCTCTTTACTGAACATTTTGACTATTAGGTTCTGATACATGATTGAGAGAATAGTGCGTTCCTGCTTTGTTTCATCTTTGTTTTGGTACATGTCTTGTGTAGATTGAGCTTTTCCCCATTGAAACAATAGGGGTTTATTTTAGATACTTCGTTGAGGCTTCATCTTTACAAGTAACACAATAGATTTAGTGGGCAATCTACCAAATTTCTTTGTTGGAAAACCTTGAAGTTTGTTTTGTCTATCAGTGGTTGCATTTTTGTGCTAATACTATGTATTTTATACTTGGAACTTTATATGAAGCATTCGGTCTCATTTTGCCTTTTCAAAGTTATAAGAAGTAACTTTGGTTTTATCCTCATTCTTTGAAGTGAAAAACTTTTCATTGGCATAATAGAGTAAATTTCTCGCTGGTAGAATAGATCAAAGTTCTCATTAGCAGAACACAGCCAAGTTCTCATTGGAGTACCTGGTTTTATCTCATATTATGAAATACCCCATTCGTTTCACAAAAAGAGTCCCATATTCAAATTTTACTAATATTAAGGATGTATTTTTGTTTCATGTTTACTTTAAAATTGATAATTTGTTAGTTTAATAGTGATTGCATAATAATGAAATAATGATGACAAATTTGAGGACATTGACTCTTTTTTTTGGGATAGAGGGAGTAATAGAAACCAATTTTATACTCCTTCCGTCCCTTAAAAGATGTCTAATGTACAACAAAGTTTTGTCCCCTAAAAATATCTAAAGTACACAATGCAAATGTAATATAAAGACTATTTTACCCTCAAAGTACTCTAGTAGGATCCACGCCTTTTAGGAAAAGAAAGAATCGTTCTGTACTTGTGTGGGGTCCATTGTGGATAAAATTGGAACTTATATTACTTCTCTGATCTCCTCTACATTTTTTAAATTTGTGTAAAAGATGTACTTAAAACATATTTTGATGGGACGGAGGGAGAACATATTTACAACCAACATTTGTGGTGTTTATTTTCTTTCAAAAAACACATGGTAACATTTTCAGCCACGATTTTAGTTTGTTGACCAAACATCCGAAATATAACATTCCATTCACTGGTCTGGGGGCGTGGGCCACACCATGGCTCCTCTCTCCTTGAAAATCCATACATCCCTTAAGAGTGTATGGATGCCCATCTCTCGAGCACATGTAATATTTTCTTAGAAATGATTTTCTAGAAAACGTTTTCTTCTAAAACGAATCCTGGAGAAGTTTTTCCCTGTGACAAATGGAGCCTTAGAGCAGAGTTAATTACATTCCCACGTACACCTTGATTTTTGCAACAAGTTTTTAAATTTCGTTTCAACGACTTTTTAATGTGTTGTATCCCCTTGGGATCAATATTTAACTTATCTAACATGTTAATATCTTCTCAGAAGCTGACAATGTAATTCCACATGAAATTAGTATACTGAAATGCACTTCACGTCTTGAACTCACTGCCGCGAAAATGGTGTTGAGCCATGACATTCAAAATGGAATGGAGAGAGTAAATGTAATAAATACATGATTATTTTCATTTTACACTAAGCTCACTAATTTGCTCAGGCATACACCTTGCTTTTCACGTTTGCCTAGGCCATGGGTGCTTTGTCACCACCTTATTGCATTTCGGTCCTTTATTAACTAGATTTCTACATATGTGTTTATTTACAATTTTAATGCACATGCCTATGAATTCGAAACAATAAGATTGATGTCTCATTTTCTAAGGGAATTGACAATGTTTAAAAGTAATCTTTCCTTGATGGTAATGGTGACTCCCCGTTTTCTTTAGTCTCTTTATCTCTAATTTAATTTAGAATTTAACTTTCCATGATTTGTGTTCCCATTTCCAGGTCCTACCTGTTGGAAGAGAATTGCTTGCTTGCCTGTTGGCTTTTAAAGCACTAGTTTTCTCCAATGAAGGTCGAAGTGCTTTGCAATCCATATATTTGCGTGCTCAATCTTCTGGTATCCAGGAGCCAGAACCTGAGAATAAGCATGGTACCGACGGAATCAATAATCTTATTAATGCATTTGAGTGGAAGAAGCAACCTCCTTTGTTGTGTTGCTGGCTTACTTTATTAAGATCTATTGATTCGGAAGATGTGCCGCAAATACATGTCATTGAGGCTGTTGGTGCGCTGTCTTCAAGTGCTTTGCATTTTTGTCTGGATGGAGAAAGGTAGGGTTCCTTGAGCATCGTTGGCTGCTGATAAAATATTATTCCTATTTTTTTTAAATAGTTCTTGGCAAATTAGACAGTTCATATGCATGTAGAGCACCTCTCTCTGGACTTAATTTTGCTTAATGTTCCAAGTTATTTTAGTATGGCATCCCTCTCAAAATGTTGCTGAACATACAGGTGTTACTTATTGTGTCTTTATTTTTCATTTCTTCATTTTGTTTCTTTTTCAGTTTGAACATGGACAGGGTTGTTGCAGTGAAGTATTTATTTGGGCTTCCCCATGATGTCAGTGGCACGGATGGTTTTTCTGGAGATAACATAAAATATGTAGAAGAGTTGACTTCCTTGCTAGGTTCAACGATAAGTGAGCATGAATATTCAGCTACTTCTGATATGAACTCAACTTTGAATCAGGTATAAAGAACTCCATTATTATCTTTTTCACCTTGCAACTTTCCTCCTTTTCTTATGTGATTTTCTAAAGGCTGAACTTGATTTTCTATGGCCTTGCAGGTTAAAGAATTAGCAGAACTGCTGCTGCTTCTGTTGCAAAAGTCTAATGACTTTGACCAGGGGGATGGTTTGATACCTATTGATTTTCTGATATCATTGACTGATGTTCCCAGTTCTTCAAAGATACACAAGATAACAGATAGCAGTGCTCAGAGGGTCAAAGATTACAGTTTATCCGGATTTGGTGATAAGTTTCTATGGGAATGTCCTGAAAATTTACGTGATGGAATGTCACTGACGGCTCTTACTGCGAAAAGAAAAATTTCTTCACTGGACGGAATACACAGGCGTCCCAGAGGAGACCATTCCCCTGCGGAGAATATGACCCAAAGTGCGTTCTCGCGAGGTTCAGTACCTGCTGCTCCTTCTGGCCCTACTCGCAGGGATACATTTCGGCAGCGGAAGCCAAACACTAGTAGGCCTCCTTCTATGCATGTGGATGATTATGTTGCCAGAGAAAGAAATGTTGATGGTACTACTAGTTCTAACGTAATTGCTGTTCCAAGATTAGGACCTACAAGTGGGAGACCTCCATCTATTCATGTTGATGAATTCATGGCCAGACAGAGAGAGCGTCAAAATCCTGTGGGGGTCGTAATTAGTGAAACAACACCACGGGTGAAAGCTGCACCTCCGGAAAGCGAATCTGATGCTAAGAAGGTGGGTAAATCTACACAGCTGAAACCGGATCTTGATGATGATCTTCAAGGAATTGATATAGTGTTCGATGGTGAGGAGTCAGATTCTGACGATAAATTGCCTTTTCCTCAACCTGATGACAATTTACAGCAGCCTGCTTCTGTTATAGTTGAGCAAAGTTCTCCTCATTCAGTTGTTGCAGAGACGGAGAGTGATGTAAATGAAAGTAGTCAGTTTTCTCACTTGGATACACCTTTAGCATCTAATGTTGATGAAAATAATAGGAGTGAGTTTTCTTCTAGGATGTCAGTTTCACGTCCAGATATCTCATTGACTCGAGAACCAAGTATTTTGTCAGATAAGAATTGTTCTGTGCAGTCTGAGGAAGCAGAGAATGTTGCAGTTACTACTTCTATTGGATTTGACTCTGCTGCAAAAACAATTAGCTCTCGGTTTTCTGCTTCGATGCATAATAAGACTGCTGGACCTTCAGTACAGCCAGTCAATTCTAGGATGCCTCACCCTAATTTCTATCTGAAAAATAATCTACAACAAGTTAGTATTGGTTCTCAAGGATTTTATGACCAGAATTTTCAGTTGAGTCAACCACCTTTACCTCCAATGCCACCTCCACCTACAATCTCACCTGTACTATCTCAAACTGCAGAACCTGTTCACAGTCAGTCATCTCCATTTGTTAATTCTATGGCAGAAGTGCATCCCCCACTTCCCCCGGGCTTCCATGTACGTTAAATATGGTCCTGTTTCTAAAGTTCTATACTGGTGCTTTACTCCAGGTAATCTGATTTGCTGTATTAATTGACCTCTACTTTTTGCAGGTCCGGATGTCAGCATCAACTAACAGTTCTACCCCCCTAGCACCCTCCAATTCCTTACCAGATACCAAGTATACACGGGCATCCATCTCTTCCCCTAGTGGATCTTCTAGGCCTCAACCTCAACCACCGCTTCCTCCTACACCACCTCCTTATTCTGTCAACCCTTCTACTTTACAACCTTTTAAAACTTCTTCCCAGTCCTCGATTTACAATCAGTTTAGTGTTGGATCAACTGAATTTTTGCAGACCTCTGTTGCACCTTCCAGCGATACTCGATTGAACAACCTTTCAGCATCTGGGGCCATACTAAGTTCATATCCTCCTTTGATGCCGCCCTTGATTTTCAGTAGGCCCACTTCAATACCCATTAGTCTATATGGAAGTAGTTCAACTTCTCATCAGGGGGATAACCCATCTGGTATCTCGCAGAATCTTCCTATTGCTTTATCTTCCATTCACTCCATACAGTCTCTTGCTCAGTTGCAACCGTTGCAGCCATTACAGCGACCCCAACTCCCTCGTCCTCCACAGCCGCCACAGCATCTTAGGCCGCCTATTCCAGCATCACCTCAGTCAGAGCAAGGTGTGCCTTTGCTGCAAAGTCCTGTACAGTTACAGTTACAACAGTTGCAGATGGTACCACCACCCCAAGTTTCCCCAGCTCATGTGTATTACCCAGCCATGCAACAAGAAAACCTTCAACATACAATGCAACAGCAGCGAGTTGAAAATACTCAACCGCAGGTTCAGCAAAGGCATGGTACACCGCAACCACCAGACGACATTGGAATGTCATTACAACACTATTTTAGTTCCCCGGAAGCTATTCAGGTATTTGTTCTATACATATTATATAAACTTTTTGCTTAGTCGCTTCTTACTAGGGTTCTATTCTTCATTAGAAATTTATTATTCTTCCTTTCTGGCAGTCTTTATTGAGCGACCGTGATAAGCTTTGCCAACTTCTAGAGCAGCATCCTAAGCTGATGCAGATGCTTCAGGTTTGAGAATATTTGCATCTCTCTCTCATTTATATATATAATATTATATGCATCAGACATAACAAAACCACTAGCACACTAACAACTCGGTGCTCGAGATGCATAGCATTAATTTTATTCTTCCTGGTCTTTTGAAGGGTTTCTTATTTTAGACTCCCATCATTGTCAATCATTTTGTTCAATTGACATATTGTGGCTGAGTGGACTATTTAGATCTACTTTATGGTCGGCATCTTTCTAACAAATTTTCTGTTTTATTAGTCTATTTTCACTTCATGTCAAGCTTTTGCAGTCATAAATCTCAAGATTTGTCCCTTGTGTTTTAACAGGAAAGACTGGGCCAGCTATAGCGGCATACTTTGGAGCCAGACAACCAACATTTGCTTAAATCCATTATGGCTTGTACCTTGACCCTATAATTAGCTTCCAGGCATCAAATTTGATGCCGGAGGAACCATTTTTGGGTTCATTCTTTCCTGTATTGATCATGTGTTGTATTCTAATTGTCTGTATATTTTAGCATGGAATTGTAATTAACATGGTACTTCTTCATTTGCTTTTGTTTGGCGCTCCTTTCTTAATTAACTCAATTTGATTCAACTGCGGGTATATGGTTTCAAGGAGCTTAAAAGAGATTAAAAAATATATATTTAAGGGGAAGAAAAGAATACCTCGCTTTCTGATCTTCACCTTCCTTTGACCATGCCAGATGGGCGTTCTTCACTTGCCCACTCGTGCTTTTTCTGATTTAATTTTTGATAAATTATAACAGTTGGTTTCTGAAAAAAAATATTTTTTTGGATCAATTTTTTTAAAAAAATTAATTGCTCATATCAATATCACTTGGTTGGTTGAGGTACTGAGGATTTTTCGCTAATTTTTATTAGTATATGGTTGATGGAGGACTTCTGGTTTAACAGTTTATAATTATTTATTGGGTTAAGTTCAGATGATCACTTGGAGTTTGGGCGTTTTTTTACTTAATTACCTGTAGTTAGTAAAGCTACATTTAAACTTCCGACTTTTTGAGTTGAAGTGAAAACGTCACTTTTTTCATCTAACTTAAACGTGCGTGTATGTCAAACGTCAAAAGCGCGTGAGAAGGGACTTTAACGGTCAAAAAAGATTGGTAAATATTCGAAATACCTTCTTCTTGATTACAGGTGGTTAAGTGGGAAAGACTCAAACCCCAGGTGGTTTCTTTCAATCATGTCAATCAATTAATGAATATTTACAAATCCGGCTTGCTTCCAAGTTGAAAGTATTCAACACAACATCATGGTCAAATAAAAAACATATTATTAAGATTTTCAACAAATCAAAAAATATTTCAACACAATACTAGTACAGGTAGAGAGGTACTCCTGCAGATCCCTTCTTCACTTGTCCAAATTAAGTTGAAGGCTGCTCATTTACATCGAACTTACTGTGTTAACGTTTACATTTACATTTTTCATCAAATTTACATCGAATATACTAGATTGCTGATATTCATGAATATGTTTGCTGATATTAGCACTACAGTAGAAGGCCAATAATGAAATTCACCCTCTGTCAAAAGATTTACTCAAACTTGATATTTATATCTTCAATTTTCACTTGGGAGGCTACAAATGATAATATCATAATCAAATATAGTAGAGAATCCAAAAAGCCTTCTACGCCAAACTAAAGACTTCAGAAGGGAGTTCTTCATACCAACACTCAACTTAGTCAAAGAGACTGAAGCCCATATCCTGCAACAAAATTTAACACAAAAAATCGGATTGAAGAATGAAGTATTTACTCACTCTTATGTCACTTATACAAAAATCAAGTGCAATAAAGAATGTTGGTGATTCGGGCATCACCTCTATACTTGTCACCCTCTTCTTTTGTTTATTTTCTTTCTTCTGAAGCATCCCCCTAACATTTATTGTTATTGGATGTCTCATAGATCTTTCTATTCCCAAAACATTTAATGTATACAAGTAATTCATTACGAATATAGACCTTTCATCACCATCTTTTATCAATAATATAGTAGAATAGCTACAAACATTTTGGTCAGAAATTAACTAGCTATGGAGATACAGAGACTTGATTCGACCATCTTTTAACAAATTTTGAGTCAGATTTTTCCAAAAAAAAAAAAAGCAAACTCGTTAATAGGGCAATTTTCTAATTATTTAAGAGAAAACAAATTAAATCTCACTTTTTCATTAAAAATGAGATAAAAATCAGTCTCTATCCAACCCTAACCCTATGTTTTTCCATACACAAGTGAGAAAATTGAAATCTCAATATCAGGGGTAAGGGTTTATAGAATACTTGGCACAATTTCACAACGTTGTAAAACCAAAAAAATATTCAATTTCAATTTTCAAGGGGGCTCAGATTCACCTTTAATTAGACAAAGATCAAACCGGCTGGCAACAACAGTTGCCATGTATGAGAGAAGAAAAAAAGGGAAAAAGAGGAGTTGGAAACTCCATATATTTCTCTCCATTTCTCACACATCAGACCATCAGATTTGTTGCCAAGCTACGATTGATTCGGACCTGGTCTGCCTTTCTTTATAAGACATTATCACAGCCTCATTCACACAGTTACAAGTTTAAAGGGGGAGAAACAACTGAAAGTTGAGCCCCGACAGGGAAGAGGAGGAGGAGGAGGATGAGGAGGAGGGAAAAGGGTTGTTGATTTAATACTGGCACGAGAGGAAGATCATCGGCTTTAATGGAGTAATGACAGAGAGGGGCAACCACACTTAGAATTAAGATTGGAACTTTTAACAACTTACCAGAGCATCAAACAAAAGCATAACAGCGAGAGCAATTAGCGAATCGAGTCCTTACCGAATCGAAGTGTGGAACAAGGAGATCGAACTGATGAGATGAAGGAGATCGAACTGATGAGATGAAGGAGATCGAAGTGAGGGCTTGAGGAGGATTGAACTGAGGGCTTCCGATTCTAGGGCTTGAGGGGTAATATATATATAGAGGGTAATTAAGTCATTAGCCAATTTAAGTAACGGAGTTAAGACGGAAAGCAGTTATTCACTTCACCTCAAAAGGTCGGGAGTTTAAATGTAGCTTTACTGACTACAGATGGTTAAGTGGGAAACCGCCCAAATCTCAGGTGATCATCTGAACTTAACCCTTATTTATTTGGTTGAATATATATTTTGGTGAGAATTTATATTTGTAATTTGGATATAACTATACGGTGTCTTTGAGGAACACACTATCGTATGAACCGTACAACCTTTTAAATGTAACTCCTCAATTGCTATCAAAAATCGAATTTATGTATAGATTCTCAATTTATTTATTCTATAAATTTAACTGATTCAATTGATTTGGCAGTTGAATTGTTTTAGTTCGGTTGAGTAGTAATTTAGCATTTTGATTGGAATTCATAAAAGTTTGATCGTTTTGTTCAGTTATCGAATGTTATTTGAAACGACTAAATGAATGATATTGCATATATATATATATATATATATATATATATATATATATATATATATATAGAGGTAGGATCAGATCGGTAGGACTCTCGGGACCGAGGACTAAAATCGAACTTTTTTTTTTGTTTTTTTAAAACAACTAAAAAAATATTTAATATTTATAGAATTGAAATTTTTTCATAATACGATTGTTTTGGGTGTGATTTGAGTGCGTATAACAAAACATGTATATATGTCTGTCATGCAGTAATTGTACTACCATTTTTAGTATAGGTATTCAAATCATGCCAAAAACATTGTATTATGGAAAAATTTCGATTCCATAAAATATTAAATATTATTTTTAGTTGTTTTAAAAAAAAAAAAAAAAATAAATTTAGGTGGGTTTTTTGAGTGGGACTGATCCATTCTGTATATATATATATATATATATATATATATATATATATATATATATATTATAGGGGTTCCATCCACAGGTTGCTGTGGAGCAACTCCTTTTTTAGCATGTGAAATTTCGGCTGGAGCAAAAAAATAAAATAAAAATTCACAGTGAAAAAAGGGGTTGCCCACAAACAATCCCAATTATGAATGGAACCCCATATATATATATATATGATTATTGGAGGAGTATATTTTTGGGTTAATTAATTAATTTAACGAGATATGAATCTTGGATTATAAGTACTACTACCTCCGTTTTTAAAATATTGTCGTTAAAAGTTTTTGCACATGGATTAAGAAAGTATCATTTATCAAATAAATATATTTAAAATTTTATTATTATCCCTTTATGGGAAGTTGAAAATTATTAATATAATGGAGAAAATTTTTTGGGACAATGAGAGAAGGTACATGTAATATAGAAAAATAAATAATTTTATTCTCTTCGAAAGTTGTAAACGACAAAATTTTGGAATAAATTTTTTTTTCTAAAACGATAATTTTTTTAGGAACGGAGAGAGTATTAATTAAGAAGGTAGAGCATGATCCCATGAAAACATAATTTGAAGAAGTTCATGATCCGAGACACCTTTTGCTTATATTTTTTCCCCAAGTACTAGTACTACTGGTAGCTAGCTAGCTAGAGACATTCCACCTCTAAGCAAACATTTGCACGTCTGCACGATATATGCAGAAAGCTAGGCTCTATTTAATTGAACTATACTCCTTCCGCTTGGCTCCGCGCTATCTCCAATAATCTCATAATTTGCTAGAAATATCAGTATGAGCTAGAGTACTGCAAAATGTTAGTGTACTCAGATTATGTATGAATAAGAAGATCATGTAATATGATATGATTGATCCGATCCGTCATTAAAATCTAGTATAAAGAAAGTAATTTAATAATGAAACCTGTCTCTTCCTGAAAGCAAACTAGTTTTTCCCTTCAAGGCCCTCTATTGCCAATACCATCATGCCATGTGTAACAAACACCGACACCCCGGGGACATTACTTACCGGACTCCTCCACCGCCCTTCACGCTGCCGGAACCCACCCACACGTGCATGTAATCTCATACACTTGCATTTCCAATTTCAAATAATAATTCATCATATATATATATATATAAAAGACTATTATTAGAGATTTATAATATATGTATCACCAGCCTCTATCTCCCCATTACTGCAATATAATTTATATACGGAAAAAAACACCTTTACCTCACTGTAGTCGTTGTGTTTTAAACAATTAACCACTACTTTAAAATAATTAATTGACCCACTGTACTTATTAAAAATTTAAAATCAAGTCATTCCGTCCAATTTTCGTAACAGACGTTAAAAAATCACTCACTTTTTCCTATGTGGCTTTATAAAAAATAAAATAAAACACGTGTAATTACTGATGTAATTAGTAAGACCAATCAGTTCATCATGCGTGGAATGGGCGGGAGGAAACCACATCAAACAAATAAAACAAAAGAAACGACAGAAAGCATTCATCTAGGGCTCAAAAGTTAACTTTTGTCTGAGTAAAAATTGAGAAAGAAGGGGTGGGTCTCAGGCGACACAAAGCGACGAAGAAGGTGGGGGGTCATTCCAAGAAAGTTAGGGTTTGTATTGTCTACCAAACATGTAAGTTTTGTCTGAAAATTTAAATATTGCACTCCTTTTCATCTGGGTTTTTCTTAATAGCGTTGCTATGGTGGGGTTTTGGTACAAAAGTTTTGTTTTCAGTAGTTTAAAGTAATATTATTATGGTTTATAGTGGGTTTTGTTGATTAACAGTGATTAAAGTGAAATGGGTGAAACAGATTTGTCGTTTGTGTTGACTGATTTTGAGTAGTTAAGTTCTTTAATGTTTACAAAGTATAAAAAGTGGTTGTTTGTGTTGACTGATTTTGAGTAGTTAATTTCTTTAATGTTTAAAAAGTATAAAAAGTGGGAATTTATTTAATGTTTAGAGTTGTGTTTCTTTAATGTTTACAGTATAAAAAGTAAGTAGTTAATTTTTTTAATGTTTACAAATTTTTTTTATTGGTGACCCTGTAATATGTTTATGTTTACAGTTATGTAATATATTTACAGTTGTGTTCATTGTTTAATTTGTAAGCTATGTAATTTGTTATTGCTTTAATATTTACAGATTTCTTTAATTGGTGACCCTGTAGTTTGTTTATTCAGTTAATGGTCATGGTACTGATAGTGTGCATTATGTTTCATGCAGCATGAACTACTTTGATGTTGAATTGTACCATGGAGGTCAATTTGTTACTAAGGATGATGGATCATATGTTTATGAGGGTGGAAGGAAAGAAAGTTATGAGGGGGCTAATGGAGATTACTTGAATGTTGACAGGATGGTGAAGTTGGTAAAACACCTAGGGTATAAAAAGAACTTTGATATGTACTTCAAATTGGTGGGGTTTAGTTTGAAGAATGTGTTGGGAGATTACATATTTAAATTTGATGTTGAAAGTAAATATTCATGATTATATGTAAAGTCCTTCAAGGAACATATGTACAAGGACTTAGTGGTAAATCAAAGCTGTTAGGTTGATCTGAGCTATTAATGTCTATTATTCTGTAAATGAATGTATAGATGAAGAGATCAAAGCTATTAGATTAATCTATATCTTAAAATGTAATAGATAAGCTTCAATGGAATCGTAGTCTATCGAGCTGATCAAGAGATTGCAAAAGCCAAGGCAGAATCGTAGAGCATCAAGAATCGTAGTGTGTCTGCTTTGGAGGGCCTTTCCAAGAATCGTAGAGTGGTCCAAACGCTTGCCGAGCCAACTCAGAGATCGTAGTGTGCTCTTGGAAGCGTAGAGTCTGTAAGTCAAGCAAGTGAAGATCGTAGTGTGCCAGTACTTAAGAGAAATCGTAGTGTTCTCGTTTTCTAGTATCAGATCAAAGGTGGCTAGACACCATGATCAGAATCGTAGAGCATCATCTGGAAGCATCGAGCCTTGTCCATTCGTGTAAAGATAAATCACAACAAATATAGAATGGATTATAAATGTTGAAGTCCTCGGGAGCCTCAATGACACAACCGTCATCCCTAGTATATAACAAAGAAACGTATTGAAGAAGCTAAGGAAAGTATTGTGGGTAAGCAGAAAAATACCTTTTCAAGTGTTAGTTGAGGCAGCAGTTTGCTGTGTCAGTGGGCCAGACAGCAAATCAGAAGTTGTGCAAAAAGTTTCCATCAAAGTTCAGAAATGTCAAATGCATTTAATGCTTCAATGGATACATTTTAAAGGCATCATATATACAAATTATCAGCAGAAGATGACCATGCAAGCACTGAACAAAAATGCTGAAGAACACTTAACACTCAACTCTACGATCTGAAAAAGAAAGATTGCTCAGCTACTCAGTTCTTTCGAACACAAGCTGAACAACAATTGAGTAGCACCACACAAGAACTCAACTACTATTAAGTGAAGTAAGAAGTTTCAAGTCAGAAGGACTTGAAGCGTTCTAAGTGAACTGAGAAGTACCAAGTTTGCTGGACTTGAAGATTTCAAAAGTGAACTAAAAAGTTCCAAGACTGTTGGTCTTAAAGGAATCTGTGAGATTCAGAGATTGTAAAGATATCTTTAGTGGATTTCCTACTCGAAGAGTAGAAGAGTGGACTAGGAGCTTTAAGTGCTCTAAACCACTTAAAAATAATGTCACTTATATTCTTGCTATAACTGTCATAACTGCTTATCTCCTACTAACTCGTTATACCTTAAAGGAAAAACAAACAATTCACAATTCCGCTATGTTTAAGTCATTATCAAAACCAACAAGTATTTCGAAAAGAATTTAAAATATCTATTCAACCCCCCTTCTAGATAACTATTGTGCCTCTGGAACTAACAATTTGTATCAGAGCAGGTTCTACCAAATAGCCTACAAAGCTTAAGTAGATCCAATGGCACATCTGATAAGCGAATCAAAGACTGGAGGAGGCAACAAGCCACCTATGTGCAACAAAGACAAATTCACCAACTAGAAAGTTCGTATGCAAGGCTACATGAATTCAATAGATGAAGATCTATTTGAAACTATTCGGAATGGGCCCTAAGTTCCACAAAGCTTGCACCAACTTCAGACAACCCAAACATAATTCAGATCAAGGTTAAAGAAGAATGGACTGACAACGAAAAGAAAACTGTCCAACTAGACAAAAAGGCCAAGAACATTTTGTTCCAATCTTTAAAAGATGACCTGTTTGAGAATGTGGTCAATAACAAAATAACAAAGGAAGTATGGGAAGTATTGCTCATCATGCATGAAGGAACATAAGAAGTCATAGAAAATAAGTAATCTTTCCTGACTCAGCAATATGAAATGTTTGCACACGTTCAAGGAGAAAATGTCACTTCCACCTACGAAAGATTCAATGTACTGCTCAACTCTCTCCGAGCCTATGGAAAGATCTATCCAAATAAAGATCTAATCATAAAGTTCATGATAGCTTCACCTAGCAAGTGAGATGCCAAAATCACTGCCATCAGATAGTCAAAGAATCTCCATGAAATGACTGTTCAACAGTTATATGGTAACCTTCTCACGTATGAACTGGAGCTGACTCAACGAGTAGAAACTTTATCTGAAGGAAGAAAGAAAGACAAAGGGGTTGCTCTCAAAGCAACATATAACATCTCCAAAGCCAACACTAAAATTGACTCTGATTATGACGAAGATGACGATGAGGACTTTGCAATGCTGATAAGAAGACTCAAAAGGTTCATGCGTTAAGACAGAATAAGCAAACCAAAGAAAGTCAACAACTACAGCAGCCAGGAGTAGATAAATGACTTATGCTATAACTGCAAGAAGCCTGGCCACTTCATTACAAACTGCAACAAACCTCTTAGAGAAAAACTGAAGAGGAAATCAAATTCAAAGAAAGAATTCAAAGGCAACAAAAGGCCTCAGAAGAAAGACAAAGGTCTAGTGGCCGGAGGATCGTGGAGTGACTCAGACAACGACTCAACTCCCGAATCTGGAGATGATGAAGAACCTCAAATGGAAAGTCTTTGTCTGATGGCCAAACATGCAAAGGATAAAAAGAGCTCTGACATTCATGAAGTAAGTATAGATGAGGTATTTGACTTTAATTCTCCTGATGTAGACATTGATGATTTAAGAACTGCACTACATGGCATAACATCTTATCTGCATCAATAATTAAATGGTTCAGAGTTATGTCCAAAGATTATTCTCTTCTTCAAAAAGAGAAAGAGAAAGTTCAGGAAGAACTGGAAACAGCTCTTCTAAGTACTAACTCTCTCTCTAAACTTGAAGATGAGAATAAGCTCTGAAAATAGACAAATGAACTTAATGCACAAAGAGAGTCAAGCCTAACCTCTAAAATTGAGGAATTAGAAAGGACAATCTCCACTACAAAAAAACAGGTCATTGGCGACGGCAATACCCCCGTCTCCAATAACCTCATTCTCGACGGCATAGCCGTCGCCAATGATGACCGTCGAGAATGACCCTTCCCGGGCCTAATTTTGGTGGGAATTTTTTGGCGGGCGTGGGAAAAGGACATAGGCGACGGCCTTTGCCGTCGGTATTGAGTGCCGTCGAGAATGGGTTTATATTTACTTACAGTAACTTATTTTTTTTCATTTCTCTTGTTCATTTTTCTCCCCCTTCTTCCTCGCGCCATCGCCGGCTTCTCTTTCTCGTCGCCCACTGCCCTTTTCTTGCCGTCGCCGTCTCTCTTCCGTCATCATCCCTCGCTCTCTGTCTCTCTCGACTGCAAGGTAATCTTCCCAATTTCAGTTTTCCCCCAAATATAACCTAGCTAATAATGTTTGCAAGTTTTCCCCCAAATTTCAGTCTTCCCAATTTCGACTGCAATTGTTTGCAAGTTAATCTTCCTCTCTTTCAATGTTTGCAAGTTTACATGAAAAATATCAATTGCAATGTTTTCTAGAGTTTTTTTGTTTTTTTGTGTATGTGATAATGTCAAACGAAAAATGAGAATGTATGAAGTGTTTGATTCTCCAAAGTGGTCGGTCCCTTGAAGTGCTATTATGAGAATGTATGGGTTTATATTTACTTATAGTAATTGCTATTATGTTAATTACCTCTGTTTTTGTTTCTTCCTTACTATGCACCTATAATACAAATATTATTAGACAAACCAACCTTGAACTGAAATTTTGCCTATACATACATCTACTTCCATAATGAGGACTGTTAAAATATATAGGAAGTTAGGAACAAAATCTTCAGGCTGCCCCTCAATAGTTATCGGACAATGTTTAGGATCAAAGTTTTTTTCTTAAAATTGTCTCAAAGTAAATGTCATTCTCTCTTATAATTAGTTGTGACAATAAATATTACTAAAAAAAATCAATATCACATTATTTAAGATCTAATTAAAAATTACACAAGCCTATAAATTGCTCTCATTGCTGCTTTCCCGACCCTTTCACCTTTTGAAGGCAATCACTTCCCACCCTTTCCATAACTGTCTCAAAGTGTGACAGTTTGGTTGAAAACCAGCTTTTCAGTGGTTGAATCCTTATCAACTGTAAAATAACCTACAGTAGTTTAACATTATAAGCAGAATTAACTATTAACTATTAACGTTATGCATAATAATCCATTCTAGTAGCTTACACCCTAGTCCCTGCTGCGAGATCTCGGCGGCGCCCACCCACTAGAGGTAGTGGTGCGAGTGGATCTGATGCCGGCCCTTCATTATCCAAAGACTTCTTCCGGCGGATCATAGAGGGGTGCATGGCGAGCGATGTTGTGCAGTCAGGCGCACCATCACACGATTAGATCTACCAGCTGGCTCAGGAGGTTGTCCACGGCTCTATAGATCCTACAGCCACCGTTGACGACCTCATGGGTGTAGTACAGGAGGAGGCTATCCGTGTATGTGCAGTTGTCTTGGCCAACATCTTCCCACCACATATTCGACAGGTAAAAACAATTAAATTCTGTATTTCTTTACTTAATTTATGTAATTTATAATTGTAATTTGTAATTGTATTCGAATGACACGCAAATACACACATAGCACCGCGTAGGTAATAGTCACGCGTTAGAACTTACAGGACTCGATTCTGACATACGAAGACCGAAAGTTATCGCTTGATTTGCAAAACTTCGCCAACAACAGGGAAAAAGCGAAAAAGAGGTCAAAACTCATGACCTACCGTCCGAATGACACGCAAACACACACATAGCACCGTGTAGGTAATAGACACACGTTAGAACTTACGGGACTCGATTCCGACATACGGAGACCGAGTTATCGCCCAGTTTGCAAAACTCGCCAACACTTAGGCAAAAAGCCGAAAAAGAGGTCAAAACCCGCACCGGCCGTCAGAATGACACGCAAACACACACATAGCACCGTGTAGGTAATAGACACGCGTTAGAACTTACGGGACTCGATTTTGATATACGGAGACCGAGTTATCGCCCAGTTTGGAAAACTCGCCAACACTTAGGCAAAAAGCCGAAAAAGAGGTCAAAACCCGTACCGACCGTCCGAATGACATGCAAACACACACATAGAACCGCGTAGGTAATAGACATGTGTTAGAACTTACGGGACTCGATTCTGACTTATGAAGACCGAGTTATCGCCCAGTTTGCAAAACTCGCCAACACTTAGGCAAAAAGCCAAAAAAGAGGTCAAAACCCGCACCGGCCGTCTGAATGACACGCAAACATACACATAGCACCGTGTAGGTAATAGACATGCGTTAGAACTTATGGGACTCGATTTTGACATACGGAGACCGAGTTATCGCCTAGTTTGCAAAACTCGCCAACACTTGTAGAACTCAAACTAAAATAATTTAAATATGCTCTATTTTGGACTTCGTTATTAATATTTTAATTTTGTAGGGTCTTGTTGATGAGACTCGTGGGGGTAGAGATGGCGGCACAGGCGATGCCCGTGGAGGAGATGGTGATGATCGTCGGGCTGATGCTGATGAGACTATGGAGGATGGGACCGATGATGGGACCTGAGGTGGGACCGATGATGGGACCGGAGGCGATGGCACAGAGATTCTTGATCTTGGGCAGTAGTTAGTTTATATTTATATTTTAACTTTCATGTATGTATTTAGCTTTTGAGTTATACAGACTTGAGTTTGGTATCTAATTATATTGATTGTTGATAGTAAAAGATATGATTGTTATTGATATGCGTACATTGTCATTATTTGTTTTTCTTTAGTTTATAACATGTAAAATGTATATGTAAATGAACAGGGGAATTTTGAAATTTTAATAAAAAAAAATTTGGAGGTTGGTCATTGGCGACAGGGTACTGTCGGCAATGACCTATAACGACGAATCCAGAACTAAATTAAATAAAGGTCATTGGCGACGGGGGTAAACTCATTGGCGACAGCTATGCCGTCGGCAATGATTGAATTATTAAAATTTAAGAATGGTTAATACCGACGGCTTGTCCGTCGCTGTGGCCGTCACTAATGATATAGTACCGACGACAAGTCGTCGGCAATGAACCCATCAGCAATGACATCTCTCCCGACGGCGAGCGATGGGAGCCAGGGGCGATGACCTGAGGGGCGACGGAAGGGGCGACGGCATGCCCCGTCGCAAATGATCTCATTACTGACGACAGGAGGGTCATTGGCGACGGCAGGGCCTGTCGGTAATGATTGATTTTTTTGTAGTGCTCTACATAGAATAAATCCTCTTCTTTCATGGACTCCCTGATCTCCAGTCAGAGAAGTGCATCTAACAGAACATGTTTAGGTTTTGGGGAATCCACCTCAGAACCATATGTGGAAAAGATAAAGGAAACTAGCTCTAGTAATGTTTCAAGTTTTAGTAGAAGCATTACATTTGTGAAATCCTCACAGAAGGAAGAACCAGTCCAACCCTCCTCTTCAGATCCAATCTATGTTCCAAGGAATAATGGATCTCATGCTGGCCTAGGTTTTAAAAAAGAGAAGAGTAACTCAGTCACGACTCTCCAACCTCGAAGGGTCGTAGATTCGAGTAAAATCAACTCCACGAACCAACTGGGAAGGAACAGTAGAGTTAAGCCTCACTTCTCACAAATCATGAAACATAAGGACACATGAAAAAAAGGAGAATCAGTATAAAGGAAGGATTGTTGAGAACCCACATAAGTCCAAATGGAGGAAGAATCCACACACACACACACACAAGCATACATCATATTAGATGCTTTGTATGTAATAAGACTGCTCATAAGGCTGCAATATGTTACCATAATCCTATGCATGTGAGACCCAGAATTAAGCAAATTTGGGTTCCCAAGGGTACTAACAAAGTAGGACCCATGTAAGTATGGGTATCAAAATGAGAGTTTTATCTTACCACAGGAACAGAGCTCCACGATCACAACCTGGTATCTGGATAGTGGATGCTCAAGGCACATGATCGGGAACAAAGCCCTTCTGTCTAACTTCATAGAGAAGGAGGGTCCTTCAGTCATCTTCGGAGATAATGACTCTGGCAAGACAAGAGGATATGACTCAGCTGGAAATGGTGCAATGTCCTTCAGTAAAGTAGCCTATGTGGAAGGATTACAACATAATCTTCTGAGCATAATCCAACTCTGTGACAAGGGTCATCAAGTCACCTTCCTCAACAATCAATGTCAAGTCAAAGATCTAAAGACATCCTCTATAAAGCTGACCGGAACAAGAGAAGGAAATGTCTACACTGTTAATCTTGGTCAACTGAGGTCGGACGAGATGATATACTTTCTGGCTAAAGCATCTAAAGAAATGAGTTGGTTATGGCATAGAAGATTGTCTCATCTTAACTTCAAAAGCATGTCTAAACTGGCCTCCAATGATCTAGTAGCAGGCTTAACCAAGTTCAGCTTCGTCAAAGAAAGGCCATGCAATGCCTGTCAACTTGGAAAGTAGACTAAAAGCTCATTCAAGAGCAAAAATGTCAACTCAATTGACAAGCCTCTGCAACTGCTTCACATAGATTTAGGCCAATTCCAACTATAAGCCTTGGAGAGAAGAGATACTCATTGGTCGTAGTAGATGACTACACCAGATTCACATGGGTGTTCTTCCTAAACTCAAAAGATGAAACAAGCTCCCAACTAATCAAAATCTTCAGACTGGTGATGAACGAGAAAGGGAAGAAAATCAAGGCTATAAGGAGTGATCATGGCAGAGAATTTAACTTCTTTGAGATGGACCAGTTCTGCACAGACAATGGCATCAGTCACAACTTCTCAGCTCCATGAACTCCTCAACAAAATGGAGTAGCCTAGAGAAAGAATAGAACGTTTATAGAGGCTGGAAGAACTTTACTAGCAAATGACCCATTTCATTCGAATACTTACGGGCAAAAGTCATCAACAACGCATGCTACACTCAGAACAGATCACTCATACACTCTATGTAACGCCCGAGAAAATCGGATCTTTATGTGAATTAAATTTTATTTGATTATTTAAATTATATGAATTTAATTGATTATTTATGTATGTACGATGTTTGAAGGTCGTTCTATGACCTAGAATGTGTGGATGTGGTTAGTATTCTGGCTATGTGCTAGGATTAATTATTTTGAATTTCCAAGATGAAAATAAATGTTTTTCGAGAAATTTCTGTAAAAACACTATTCATCCGTTTTTGCTCGGAGATGAAGTTTGAATTTCTGAGAAACGCGTAAGGAAAAAATACAAAGACGTGATGGAATATCTAATAATATTTCAGTTATAGCAAATGAAGTTTTCACCTGCGGACTTAATACCTAAAGGTTAGGAAAAGTGAGTTCCGAGAATTAAGCGTCTACGTATAATGATTAGGGTTATTATACGTGAGGAATACGAGTATGATGCTAGTTATTATACGAGTATAATATGAAGATTGTTATGACGTATAATATAAATATCGTATGAACTATATATGAAAAGAATACGAGAATTGTACGCGTAAAATACGATTAGTCTAAGTGGACTTCGAGTTCATGGACTTTGCATAATCCAATTAGACTTTGATTATGTTAAGCCCAATGCTTTATGAAGTTAAGCCCAAGATGAATTATTGTTAAGGCCCAAACCAAGAAAACAAACCGCGGATCGAACTGATGGGTCACCGGATGGGTTAAACCCATGAGGCAACCCATGGGGGGGGGACCCAAAAGGCATGTGGGCCGGCCACTTGGCCACCAAGTAAAGTAGTTACTTGGTGGCTACACAATGAATAATAAGGAGGTTGAGCTCAATGACCATTTTACCCTCCATTTGGTTTAATCTAAATACATATAGTAGTACTTGTTGAACATTTTGATTTCCACTACCAGACTTTTTTCCTTGACCCCTTTCTTTCCTTTTCACCTGCATAATAGAACCACATTTAAACTAATATACAATCACATCATAAAAACAATTACAAGGATTGGTTTTAAAATAGCTTACCCTTAGCTTAGTATGCCTTGGTTCAGTCCCAGATTGTTGTGGGGTAGCTCACCTTGGTTCTCCAGTAGGTTGTGTCATCTTACAACCTAACTTGTTATGCCCATACTCCTTACACCTAGAGACCTAACAGGTGTCCCTTTCCTAGATAACTTGGTCTTGCTACTAGGCTCTTCATTAGGATCCTTCCTCCTATTTTTTTAGGTCTGCTTGCTATTCTCTTGGTTGGTGGAGGCAATAACTTTGTCATGTTGGCAGAAGGCCATTCATTTGACCCCCCAATTGGATTTAATAAGTGATTATATGATTTTAGATAAGTTTTTACATAATAGCAAGAATCAACATAGTTCTAAATTGGTTGTTCCATGTGAAGGATTCCAATTACTCCATGGTGGCAAGGAATACCAGATAACTGCCACACCCCACATGAACAAGTCATAACCTCTATGTCTACCTTGTATTTTCCACTTGTATCAGACACTTTAAATTTGTGCCCCCATCCCAGTCATACTCACAGTATTTGGTTAACTTAATGGCCTTATTGACCTTTGTTATAATCCTAGGACCCAACTTTGCCTCTATTTTTTGCATCTCATCTCTCTTTGTTTGAATTCTACCCATGACTTGTCTTTTTATATCTTTAAACATAGTTAGTAGTGGTTTATACCTAGCCTCTAAGATCCAACTATTAAAACATTCAGACATGTTCTTAGTCACAACATCACATTTGGTTTCATAAGAAAAAAGGGCCTTTCTCCATTGCTTAAGAGGAATATTTAATAGATGAGTGTGAGCATCCTTACTCTCCTTCTGGATGTCAACCATTGCTCTTCTGAAATCATGAGGATTATTGGCCTTGGCTTCTCTCTAAAACATCTTCTTCAAGGCTACTCCTGGGAATTTCTTCCTCCAGTTAGCATAGATGTGTCTTGCACAACATCTATGTTCTGCCTCTAGCAAAAGCTCTTATATGGCAGGCACCAAACCCTTGTAATTTTATCAGTAAAAATAGATTTAGTACTAATATTATATAATAGTATAACTAGTAATATAACGAAAAATTCAATGTTAATATAATTAAGTAAATTATACCTTTTGTTGGTCAGTTATCAAGGTCCATCCTCTACCTAATTCCATGCCAACATCCTCAAGTAATATACTCAGAAACCAACTCCAAGAATCCTTGTTTTCACTTTCAACCACTGCTCAAGAAATTGGGAACATTTGGTTATTTGCATCCCTACCAATAGCAGACAACAACTCACTCCTGCAGTATGCCTTTAAGAAACAACTATCAAGTCCTATTATGTGTCTACATCCCTCCAACCAATTTTGGTTTACATCTTTGAAACAAATATACATTCTTTGGAATCTAGGTGGAGTGCCTCCATCACCTCTAATTTGGACTGTGCTACCAGGATTTGTAGCAAGAATCTCATTCAGATATTCCCATACTTTAGCATAATGCTCCTTCAAGGTGCTCTCAATTTCACTTAAAGCCACTTTCTTTACTCGTCGACACTGAGGTAATGATGATTGTAGTCCAAACCTCTATTTAATTGTAGCCTATAATTCCCTCAACCTCATTCTTGGTTTTGTTCTTATGGTACTCCCAAACTTGTCAACTAACCATCTAGACCTAACAATCCTAATCCTTGTTTTCCTCACACAATAATGCTTCTCATTGTATAATTTAATTTGAAACACCTTCTCCCTTGGCACAGAACTAGCCCACAACTCCCATGGACAGTTTTTGGCACACTTTTCTTGTATTCTTGTTTTCTCATTTACAGAATAATATATTCCCTTTCCATAACCAACTGCATAATTCACTATAGCTTCCCTACATTGTTCAGGTCCAGTGAATGTCATATCAACTTCAAATTTTATCTTGCTAATTGGAGTGTTAGGATTATATGCTGGAAGAACTCTTTTCTCTTTCCTCTGTGACTCCTCTCCTTCCCATTCACTATTACTACTAGAATCACCACTTAGAGGAATCTCATCTTCAGAATTTTCTTCATTTTCTACCCAAGGCCTCATTCCTTTTGTCCCAAACACCAATTCATCATCATCATCTGAAAATGTTGGTTCACCTTTAACCTCTTTAACCTCTGTATTCTTAGTTTTTCTAGATTTCCTAGCCTTTTTCCCCCTACTGCTGCTCTCTTGTGTACCAACATCCATATTTGGTTGATCCACTGTCAGTTTTTTAGCCTTACATGTAGTTGATTTGAAGGCATTACCTCTAGCAGTACTTGAGCACTCAGGCTGCTTTATTGGGATAGATGGAGACCCAACCTCCTCAACTTGTAAGTCCCCAATATCAACTGGTTCTTCATCAAGGTTTACTTCACAATTCACAACCAACTCTTATTCTTTTGGTTTTTTATCTCTTCTTTTCTTTTCCTTATATTTATCAACTCCTCATTCCCATCATCATCAGTAGCTTCACTAAACTCCTTATCACTTTCCTCATCAATTTCCTCATCACTAGCATCACTTGAATCATCATCTGTATGCTTTGGTGCTTCCTCATCTCTGACATCAACCACATCCTCTACTGCATATGCTTCTTCATTATCCTCATGTTCACAGTATATATCTATCTTCCCAGTTTTTAGAGCTTCTTCAATTAGAAGTCTTACACTATTGTCATCATGAAGAAGTTCTAGACCATTCTGTTAGTTCCTAGAGGCACAATAGTTATCTAGAAGGGGGGTTGAATAAATATTTTAAATTCTTTTCGAAATACTTGTTGGTTTTGATAATGACTTAAACACAACGGAATTGTAATTTGTTTGGTTTTCCTTTAAGATATAACGAGTTAATAAGAGTTAAACAATTATCACAGTTATAGCAGTTATAACAAGAATATAAGTGACATAGTGTTTTTAAGTGGTTCAGAGCACTTAAAGCTCCTAGTCTACTCTTCTACTCCTCGAGTAAGAAATCCAATAAGAATATCTTTACAATCTCTGAATCTCACAGATTCCTTCAAGACCAGCAGTCTTGGAACTTCTTAGTTCACTTTTGAACTCTTCAAGTCCATTAGACTTGGTACTTCTCAGTTCACTTAGAACTCTTCAAGTCCTTCTGACTTGGAACTTCTTACTTCACTTGATAGTAGTTGAGTTCTTGTGTGGTGCTACTCAGTTGCCGTTAAGCTTATGTTCGAAAGAATTGAGTAGTTGAGCAAACTTTCTTTTTCAGATCGTAGAGTTGAGCGTTGAGTGTTCTTCAACATTTTTGTTCAGTGCTTGCATGGTCATCTTCTTCTGCTGATAATTTATATATATGATGCCTTTGAAATGTATCTATTGAAGACATCCATTGAAGCATTAAATGCATTTGACATTTCTGAACTTTGATGGAGACTTTTTGCACAACTTCGATTTTTGCAAGCCTTGATCTGTGACACAACAGATCGTCATTTCACCTAACACCTGAAAAGGTGTTTTTTTCCTGACCCACAGTACTGCAAGCGTTTGGACCACTCTACGATTCTTGGAGAGGCCCTCCAAAGCAGACACACTACGATTCTTGATGCTCTACGATTCTGCCTTGGCTTCTGTAATCTCTTGACCAGCTCGATAGACTACGATTCCATTGAAGCCTATCCATTACATCTTAAGATATAGATCAACCTATCAGCTTTGATCTCTTCATCTATACATTCATTTATAGAATGATAAATATTAATAGCTTAGATCAGCCTAACATCTTTGATCTACCACTAAGTCCTTGTACATATGTTCCTTGAAGGACTTTACATATAATCATGAACATTTACTTTCAACATCAAATTTAAATATGTAATCTCCCAACAATCTCACCCTATTTGATCTTAACATAACCAAGGAGATTTATGTCATGATTATCAATTTCTAGATGTAGTTACTAGAAAGTAAATATGACTTAGTGTTTCAGTGAGAAACTAAAATTTCTAGAGAATAAGCATGAATTTATTGATGTTTGTAAAGACAAATATTATAATTAAGCTTAGTGACATCAATAGGAATTGAGTTCAACTTATCTCTATTTCTTTTGCCTTTTGTTCCTTGGAGGATTGACATATTCTTGGGCTCTCCTTCTCCTGCTGGCTTCGTTTCTCTATGATATATCTTCCAGCTTGTTTTGACTTAGCGGTTCCCAAATCTCGTGTCTGTTCATGAACGCAGGATCTCCAATAGGCAAGTGTAGGTGTGTAGTGGTTGCACCTTGTGAGCTGGGCTCTTGACTTCTTAGCGGTTGAGCCATGAGAATTTGCTGCAGTTCAGAGCATGGAGTCTGATGGTGAGGCTGTCTTGCAGGAGGGCTCCTTGACGATTGAGCGATGAATTTTCCTCTGCCTCTGCCCTTGCCTTTATCTCTTTCCCCTTTATTCTCCCCTTTTATGTTAGCATCAAGGGTTTGAATATCGTCAGATAGGCGAGTCATGCCTTGTATAAGTTCGTTGAGCTGATTCTTGGATTGAGCAATGTCTTCACGATATTCTTGAATCAGAGAATCAGTTCGAGCTTCCCTCTTTTGGAGAATTGCCAAGACATTTTTGGTCTGTTGCATTTGGCCCATGGAGAATCCTTGGAATTCTTTCATTGAAGTTCGTAGACTCGTGAGACTTTCTATTAAGAGTTTGTTATGGGATTCCTGATTATTCTGCAAGACAAGAACAACTTCCTTGTGTTTCATAGCAGCTTGAAAGTGGGTTTTATCCCTTTCATTGATACTCTGAATCATCTCCTTTATAATCTCCCTAAGCTTCTTTGAAAGTTCAGAACTTAGGTTGCTGGGGAGCATGTTGGCAGCATCGATCAATTGAGTCAGCCTTAGGGGAACAAGGTCTGAGTGAACTTCAAGGTATTCTTGTATGTCTTTGGTCACCTTCTTGGATGCTTCAGACAACTCCGTTTTGGTGGGAAGATCTGATATGAGCTCAAGGAGTTGCTGATTATTTGGAGGAGTGGCTCTTGTGGATTGATTTTACATAATGTAGAGAGTAAGATCAAGATTGAAATACTCATTTGTTGATGAGGAAGGGACATCTGATGGAGGGGCTGGTATGTGTGGTTGAGCTTCAAGAGGAGGGAACTCTACGAAGTGAGCATGTGACTCTATAATTGGATTTGAATTAGTAATCGTAGAGTGAGAGATGATAGGAGACTGGATCAACACAAAGTTAGGCATATTTGGTTCATCAGTTATAGAATGTTGGGATTCTGTAACTGGAAATTGATTGAGTGGATGAAGTACACTTCCAACCATCATGGTAATTTATAGAATTGGGTGAAAATGATGGTGGACAGTGGCTAACCCTGAAAGAGATGGAAATAGTTTGTACTGCATGCCCATTTTCAGAAGAGGGGCTATTGGTGATCAACTTTCGGGCAAAGTTAAGGTTTCCTGGGAATCCATGAACTAGCACTGAGATTGCTGGATAGGCTTTGAAGGTCCAGAACATGTGATCTCAAGAGTTGAGGATTTGGGCTCTATGAAATGGCATCATAGGTAGATAGGAGAACAATTGATTGTAGTTAGCTCTCATATGTCCATCACAACCCACTGCAATGATCTTAACTTCATCATCCTCTTCTTTTTCTCTGTCTTCATTTGAAGTTTCAACTACATCAATTATCTCCACTTGACTTCTTTGTTCTTCTGCTCTCTCATCCTCCATAGCTTCAATCCTTTCCATTTCTACAATTTCTGAAGCTAGAATCTCTTGAGGGACTGAGGAAGATTCATGATGATCACTTGGCAATTCCTCCTCAGATGTAGCCTTTTATGACATAGAGACTTCGTTAGGCTCCCCCTCAACTTGATCATCCATTTGAATTTCAAGCAGCTCCCCCTCAGCTATAACATTCTCTAGTGTAAGAACTTTAGGAAGCTCCCCCTCAACTTTATATTCTCCTTACTAGCTTTGGGTAGCCCTTTCTCAACAGCTATCCTTCTGTCTTCCTCTTTTAACACTCCTTCATTGACAAGGTTGTACTTCTTGACCAGTTTTCTCTTTGACTTTTTAGGCTGAGCCACAGCCTCAACACTTTCTTCAGCTTCAGTTCTAAAAGGTTGATCAGGCTGAGAAGCTATTGCAGCATCCTCTTCGGGAGTGGAGGCAAGTCTGGGCTCTACGATCGGTAGAGACTCTATGATCGAAGAGAAATAGGGCTTCTTTGACTTGTGGATGCGCTTTCCTTTCTTAAGAAGCTGAGAGATGGTAGCTCTATCTTCTTCTTCCTTAGACTGTTGTTCTTTCCTCTTCAATTTCTTCAAAGTTTCATTGTCTGAACTCTCTAGAGGTGCATCAGTAGTTGAACCTTGAGGCTTCTCTGCCATTGGAGCCTTCATTTTTCTCTTACCCTTTCTTTTTCTGATTAAAGCAATGGGTTCCTCCTTGTTGATTTCTTCTTATTCTTCTTCAGTTTCCTTTACAACTGACATGTCTCTTGGTACCCCAGACTCCTTTGCATCACCAGTTCTTCCACTAGATTCAGACATCATCCTGACATTTTCTGTTGGATTTCTTTTTCAGTTTTCAAACAGCTACTGGGTCATCCTTCTGTTGGGATTGATGGATTCTCCTTCATTATCCCCAATTTTGTCACCCAGTGCTGACTGCAATGTTAGTTCCCAATAGGCACAATATAGATCTAGAAGGAGGGGTTGAATAGATCCTTTTTAATTTCAAAAACTTTTCTATTTTATTTCGTATAGCTAATGTTTTAGCATATGACAAACACAAGAATCTTTTCAAGCACATCGGAATAAGTAAAAGATCCCCTTCATTGATATATTCATAATCATACATACATTGTTCTTAGAGTTAGTTCAGTTGTAAGCAGTTAAAACATACATAGTAGTTATAGCAGTTAATAGTACATAATGTAAATGACATAAAGTAAAAGACACAAGGGGTTTTAAGTGGTTTAGAGTCTCAAGCTCATAATCCATTCTTCTGCTTTCAACTAGCAGGATTTCCACTAAGGAAGGTAGCAAGACTCAATCACTAAGATTCCTTGAGGCCGTGACCTTAGGACTCCGATTCACTAAGAACACTTCAAGGCCAAAGAACCTTGGAACTTCTCTAGTTCCCTAGGAACTCTTCAAGCCAAAGCAGCTTGGAACTTCATTTAGTCCTCTGGGACAAGGACCCTTCAGGCCCTGGCTTCTTCTTGTTATTGTTGGTGCTGAGCTGTTAAGATGTCTTTAAGCTTGATCATCTTTTGTACTTAGCAGCTTGGTGTGGTCCTCTTTGCATTCTGCTTCGAGACTGGACCACATCATCTTTGGTGCAACTAATCTTCTTCTGTTTTGCTCATCTTCATGTAGTGTCAGTTGTGCACCATCACCATTTCCTGAACCCTTCTTAACATGTTGGAAGACATGGTTCTGCACGTGCTCTGCTTTAGCTTTGGGTTCATGGTGAATCGTAGAGTGGCTCTCGGGATCTACCTTGTGCTTTGCCACTCTTTTGAATGCTATCTTCTTGTCCTTTTCAGCTCTTAGCTTAGATGCCAATTCAAGTGACATTCTCATCTTTGTTGAGTGAAGCTTTGGTCTGTTTAAGTCCTTCTTCAAAGCTACTTCACTTCCACCTTCTTAATCTCACTGTCATTGAGACTTGTTCAATTTAAGCTCAGGTGGAACTCGTAGAGTCAACGTTAGTATTCTACCAACTCAACGATTCTGCAACATCGCAATCATTAGCCACTCTTGATCGTTGAAGCTCTGGCTTATTTATACTCCTTCCCAATCTTCCCGTTGAGAAGTAGTCGTTAAAATCTCTTTGAAATGCTTCGCAGATCTTGAGTTATTCGGTGTAGACTGCAGATGTGACATGACATCTCCTTTTCTGATTTTCTGACACTGCAGTCCATTATTTCACCTACCTTGTCAGATATGTTACTTCTATGTCTTGGGCATGTCAACGAATTTATTTCCTTCTTCTGATTTCTCTATCAGAGGTTGTCCTTTTTGCATTGATTCTCTCAATAAGCTCTTGTCCGAATATCAACCTTCAGATTGAACCATTGCCAATGCTTCAATCTTTAGCTGTTTGAACTCTACGATTCTGATGCATGTCTTGTTGGACCTGATCGTAGTGTCTTGTTGACTGGTAGAGACAACCCTACGATCTTGAAGAGTGTTGATTGCATCTTCAATATAGAACACCTCTTCCTTCTCTTGTGCAGTGCTTCAACACTTCTGTTTGCCTCGACTGCTCTCAGATACTGATGGCTTGACTTATTTGTTCTGGCCCCTTCTGAATAGCAAGACACTTCAGATTTGTGGCGTGTCCAGCTCGCTTTCTCCTTGTGATCTCCCATTTACTTATCATCAATGGACTGACCCAATGCTTAATCACTTTAGCCTTGTTCTTCAGAGGCTGACCAGTATCTCTGTGTATACTCCATCAATTCTTTCTTTATTTGGCAAACACTACGATCCTAGTTGCTTCCAAGATCGCCGTCTTCTGTTCACTTGACAACTACTGCTCTTGCTGACTTTCCTTAGTCAGTTACTGAAATCTTCTTCTGATCTCCTTGCGGAAGACTTCATCTCGAATGACTTCATAACTCAATCTGGATACTGATTGGGTTGATGATTAGATCTTCTGTTAGCTTGTATGCCATTCATTGAGTGCTCTCTGGTTTCCTTTAGGTGGGATGTATCTTTGCAGTGCCAACCAGATGCTTCATTCCTTTGGATATTCTGGGAGTGCTCATTTGTTGAGAATCGTATTTGCTCTATGATTCTGCCTTTGCATTGTGAGCACATCTGTTGAAGTCTTAGTTCTACACTCTACGATTCAGCTTCGGCTGTGTAGACACTACGACACCGAGATCAGATCTTGACACTCTACGATTTTTGTCGATGTGCTTGTTGTCTTCATCTAATCTTGCTCGACTACGATCTCTGCCTCTAATATGATCAGTAGACTCTACGACTCTGAGTGTAGTCTATGATTCTTGACTTGGCTTCGACAGATGCTCGATCGGCTCGTAGGCAGGCTGTCTCTACGATTTTGAACATGACTTCCTCAGCAGACTATGGCCCTGAGGAAGTTCTCCTCGACACACTACGATCCTTCCTCTTCTCACCTGACAGTCCATGAACTCCGAGATCTATTATCTTGCAGACTACGATTCTGTCTTGATAGCCCTCGAGTTTTCATAGACTCTCTGGCGGAACATCACGATTTACAGTGCGGTTTCGACGATCGACAAGCCTATCTATTACATCATAAGATCAACCTAACATGCTTGATCTTTCTATATTTATAGTCCTTGTACATCATTTCTTTTTAAGGACTTTAACAAAGCTGTTTTGCTTATGTAGGATCAACTTAACACATTTAATCAATTCATTCTAAGTCCTTATACATATGTTTCTATTATATATCAAAGGACTTTACAGCTTTTCTTAATGCAAGCATACTTTCATATTCATTCATATATATATATATATATATATATATATATCATAATCAAATCATATGTAAATAGGAATATCATTCACATGCTTATTCCTAACAATCTCCCCCTATTTGATTATGACAAAAACAATAAGTTCATATGCATGTTATGAATGAATCTTGTCGACGTCGGGATTTTTGGATGTCCCTTTCCGTTACTTGTTCTTTGGTGTTCTCATTTTAGGTGAGATTTGTTTGAAAAAATAAGTGAAAAAAGTCCGACATGTATAATGTCGACGATGGACTGTTAAGAGTCGCCAGTTTGGTTTTTTAAATGGTTGTACCAACACAACCGTAGAAAAGGTTTGCACATTGACCCGGTGATGTGACATCGCTAAACGGTCGATGAAACCAAGATTCATTAGGGTCCGGACTTGATTATGCTGGGAGAAGGTGTTAGGCACTTTCGACATCCGTGTTACCACAAAGTGATCGCCTCTTTTCAAGAAACTATTATCTGAATGAATGTGTGTGTGGGTCAATGTGATATTTTTGGAAGTAGTCTGAGGCCTTGTTTGCACCTATATATATTGTGGTTTGAATTTATGTAAAATTCAATTTTAGCAAGATACGGCAATGATGTTTTATAAAAGAGGTTTTTCAAACCTCGATGCTCAATAGTAATTGAGACCTTTTACACTCCCAATTTATTAAATGTTCAAACTTGGTTGATTTATTTTACTGAATGCGAGGCATCCGTATGAAAATAATGTAAAAATAATGCCGACTTTCCTCGTGGGTATGGAAACCATCCGAGAAAATTCGGACAATTACGTATAATTTATAAGTCGCCATAAATTTGAAAATGTCCATCACGGGAACCGAATCTAGATTCAATGGGATGAATCTGTGATCACATGATTCCTAGGCTTAAGCAGGTATATATATAAAAGCTGTAAATATATATATATATACAGACAGGATCACCAACCACGAAGTACCTCCACGGGGGATCAGAAAGTAAATAAAGCTCTAAAAAGCTATCAACCGCCACTTGAGGAAACTCCGGTGAGACAAAACGTAAATAAAGTCAGAATACTGGCCAACCGCCACGAAGGAAACTCCAGCGCAGATGTAATGTAAATAAAGTTGTAAAAGCGATCAACTACCACGAAGAAAAAACTCAAGCGAGGATTTAAACGTAAAGAAAGTCAGAAATATCAACCACCACTAAGTAAACTCAAAGTGGGACAATATATATATATATATATATATATATATATATATATATATATATATATATATATATATATATATATATATATATATAAAAGCAATAAACACACCTTGGATGTAAAATCCAAAGCTCATCGAATAGAGTTCGACCACAGCTATATATATATATATATATAAAAGTGAATAAACGCACTGAGATGTAAAATCTGTGCTCATCGAATGAGTTCACCCCACATATCATATAAATATATATATATATATATATATATATATATATATATATATATATATATATATATATATATAAAAGCTTAATAAACACACCGATGTAAAATCTGGCTCATCATCGTAATGAGTTAGACCACGATTCATATAAATAAGTATATATATATATATAAAAGCGAATAAACACACACGATGTAAAATCAGGCTCATCGAATGAGTTAGACCACAGTTATATATATATATATATATATATATATATATATATATATATATATATATAAGCGAGTAAACGCACTGCATCAAGTCTAGGCTTATAGAACAAAGTTTGACGATAGTTAATATATATAAATGTAAATATATATATTAAAGCAAGAAACACTCTAAATCAGAAGTTCAGGCTCAATCGAGGCATAACTCGATAATGTTAGTCAATATATATATATATATATATGGTGATCGAATTGAAACCACTGGACCAAGTCAGGGCAAAAGCTAAGCAAACACGACTCTCAACGATAGAAGGGTGTGTGCAAAGATGAAGAGAAAGACTCTAAAGTGTGTGAGAAGGCTTACAATTGTGGTGATAAAGAAGGCTTCTATATCTTTAGAGTAGAACACCTTGACTTTTGTAGGTACAAAAGGTCTATATATGAGCTCACTGTGTGTTTAGAAGGGAAAGTACAATGCACGTGGGGTGAGTGCAGAGCAAATTGGGCAGGGCTTCTTCGCCTTTTTCTCTTGCAAAATGGGCTGCCCAAGCCCTCTATTTATAGGCATTTTAGCCATGCAGGTGTACGAAGAGGTAACCGGGTTGGCAGGAGAGTTTGTCGTGTCGGGTCGTCTTTGAATCACGATGCACTGTGAGCCTTTGAATGTCCACTCGAACTTTCGAAGTGAAATCTGGGCAGCCGTTTTAGGTATACAGGACCTATTTCGGACCGCCGTTGTCAAGAGTTGTACGATGGCATGGGATTAGAGTTTGTACGAAGTCATTGAAGATGGGACGATGCCCTCCGGCCTTCAAGCTTCAACTTTCATCCGTTATCCCGCATAATAGTCACTTGGGATTGGTTAGTCTTGTGGGACATTGTTGCAGAGACGGACGTGGCATCGTGTTGATGAGATGACGACAGCCCCTCACCGGTGTTATCACCGGATTAAAACGATGAAGCAGACGTTGCTCGAGACTTCACCGAGATTGGATCGTTGTAATTGTTGAAGGTCCTCATTGTCACCTTTGAGGTGTGCTGTCTTCCGATGTTATTACCGTTCAGCAAAGGTCTAGAGATTGAAGATGGGTCGATTTGAAACAAGCATTTTTCGGGGTTATCGCCAGAATCGCATTCCTTGGGGTTATCACCAAGGTTGGTGGCTATTCCCATGGTTGGGATCGAGACTAGATACCTCGGGGTTATCTCAGAGATTAATCGGTCTTCTCCGGTGTGTTGTTCTATTGTCAGATCTCTATGCAGGCCTCGGGGTTACATCCGAGGTTGGAATCATTACTCCCAGTGTGATCCGGGGTTGATCTTTGAACTTAGGTAGTATTCTAAGCATGGATTTGGATCGTCTTTCGTGGTTCTTCTTAAAGATTAATCTGTCTCTCCTGCAATGTTAGTGTGATGAGTACAGAAAATTTTGAGTGTCTCACAGATGCCCTCTTTATCATACTCATGCATGGCAATGCATGGGTAGGATAAAGAATCTAGACACTTGAAACACAACAAGAATGTGGTAATACGGGTAGCAAAATGATGCAAAATGTATGATGCATGTGTACGGGGTTGTAGCCCAACATGTTGGGGATGATTCTTTGGATCCCTATTACTTCAATTGGGGATTTGCAATGTCGACTGATTTGATGTATAATGTAGAATTTAACTATTAGGATGTTGATGTTGGAGTTATCACCAAATTCGTGTTCTTGATAACGACTTGATCCTCAAGAGGTAAATCTTATGTGCAAGAGATCCGTGGGGATAAAGCTTGATCTGTTTGAGGATGTATAACATATTCCATCATCTATCCTCTTTGATAACATTGACCTTTCCTGGTTGGTATCGCCAGGACATGTCAAGATTCTATTGGATTTACTACCAACAACAAATGCTGTCAAGGATGCCTGACCTTCGTTGATGTGTACTTCACCAACATGTGAATCAACTAATGAGAAATCCTCAGGATATACCGTCAAGGTCGCTTGACCTTCACGGACGATGTGAATCAAACGGTCGAGAATCTGTGAGTAGATCGTCAAGGTTGCTTGACCTTCGTTGACATGTGAATCAACGGAACATTGCGTTGTGACCCCCGCCGGGGATATGCTGGGGAATACGAGCAGTTGGGTATGAAAACCTCAAATAGCTCTAGAGCTCTGATAGGTTTAAATGCTATCGGCTGAAATGACGTCAAGATTTCTTGACCTTCGTTGATATTTGTGTCAACGACTGAGCATGCATTGTTACTCCCTCCAGAGATATACGTTGTAACCCACCGTCGGGGATATATTGTTATAACCCCATCGGGATATATCACGTTGTAACCCGTCGGGGATCTACCGGGACGATGAGAGTACGTGACGTTAACTATCAATCGGCTCCCAATGCTTGATGGGTTTACTTGCCATCTATCAAATAACGTCAAGGTCGCTTGACCTTCGTTGATAGACATGTCAATGGATGAACGTGGTTGTAATTCCCTACCGGGGATTTACGTTGTAACCCCAGTCGGGGACATACGTTGTAACCCCCGTCGGGGATCTCATTTAGGGTAACGACCCGGAGTTGGCAGCATCGGACCTGTATGAGGTATTGCTGGATGTGATTTATGATAAATGAGATCATTGGCAGGGTATCCCTCATGTTCGGGTGATTACCAATGGGCGATGTACAGATTCAAAGTCTTATCCGAGAAAACCAGGATTGTATGCTATTTTGCTCAATCGCGTGGCATTTTTATTCTCGATTTGACCTTTCTTGTCCATAAGAACTCCTTTGCAACTTGAACCTGACCGAGGAGGGTGGGACCCACATAGGTGCCTTGTGAGTGCATTCGCCTGCAGCCCACCAGATGAGCTGCGACAACCGTGGATCATAAATCCTGCAGTTGGTCTTCACAAGTCACTTTCAACTTGCTTCGCGATAGAGAAAACCGCGAGCCATCTTCGGATCTGCTTTGAGAAGTTCGCTTCTACGCAAATTCTATCATCAGACAAGTGTTCTACACTATCCCGTAACGATATGCATGTATTTTTTCCGGTTCTATCCGTTGGATTGTGAGTTATCGCATCTAAATGCATCTAAACACATAGTAGTGATTATGTATTAACAAATGACTTGATAAAAAATATTCAACATAGTAAATGTTAGTATTAAACCATTCTGAACATAATGATGTGAAAAAATTTAACTTCTGAGACAGTCAGATTGGCACCTTTTTCTGCTATTTCTTGTCCTATTTGAGGCCCAATGAGCAAAAGGTAGAAAGGCAAAGTACTCTTAGCATTGAGGTTGGCCTTATGCATGATGATTTTGATTTTTGATGCATATATTATGTATATGACTTTCAAAGGTAGGTGTCTTTCATTGAATGGCCACCTAGACATGCCTATGTGCATGTGGATAGTCCTATTTTCAAAGGGACTATGGCAAAATTTTTCCAAATGTAGGCATTAGGTAGTCATGCATTTTAACTTTATTATATGTTAAAGTAAATGCATGCATGCATATAGTCATAAATGCATTTAAAAGCTCTAGGTAAGGAAATACCACACCTTTCCGAGGTGATTTGGAGACTTGTTGTCCAGATATTATGGATCCGGATCGTGACCGGTTCTATAGGACCACTTCATGCATCTTACGGAGGGCTTACGAAGTGCCTCATCCCCTTACTGTTAGGCACAAATTCGTTGGGTTGGTGGAGGCCGTGATTAAATCCCGTCCGGGTAGATGTGCAGACGTTGAGGACGAGGAGGCCGATATTCCGATGGAGGATCCCGTCAGGCCGCATATGTCCCTCGTAGGGAGCTTCCGAGCATTCAGGTGGTAAACCCAGAGTTGCTGGGTGATTTGAGCAGACATCCGTCGATGTACTTGCATGCTAACGAGGTATGGCGTTAGACTTTGATCTTCCTTCTTTCCTATTAATGAGGATTAAAGGGTTCTGATGTTAATCTGCATTTCATGCAGGTTCTTGGTTTTACACAGCCTCGAGGGAACTGGTTTAGCATTCACTCCATGTAGCAGGCGCTTCATCCTGACTACAGAGTGGTAGTGCATGAGTGGGGATTTGGGGCATTCTTCTCCATCCTTCCCCGTCGCTGTCCCTGAGGTTACCTTAGGGCATTGTCTAAGCGATGGTTTCATCAGACTCAGTCACTCCATCTATTGGATTGCGAGGTGATGATGACGCCTATGGACTGGCGATTTATCATAGCTATGGAGTTTGGAGGGGAGCCGGTGCCTTGCATGGCGAATATCACCCCTACTGCCGTCAGATCCTTATTAGGAGTTCTGGCGGAGGCGCTCAAAGGCAGGACTATCCGTTCAGGTCCTTTGAGCGTAGATGCTATGAGTGGGCTTTTGAGTGAGCCCATGCCTGATGATGTCAGGATCAGGGACCGCGTTCTACGACGATTGTTCCTGATGATCATTCGAGGCTGCTTCATAGCAGATAACTCTTCTATGGTATCCTTTGCTTTGATCAGCGCCACACATGATGTGGACCGCATAGGAGAGTATGATTGGAGCTCTTACACCTTTGCCTATTTCCTCCGGGGCATGCACATGCGCTCACAGGGTTTGACCGAGGCTTGGCTAGGATTTTACCCATTTCTGCTGGTGAGTATTTCTCTTGTCTTTTCCCATTAATAGGTTAAGAGTGTTTACTGATAGCAGATGTTTTGCCATTGTGTTGGCAGTTTTGGGCCTATGAGAGGCTCCCATGTTTGCGTCCTATGAGTGTGTTAGGTTTAGATACCTATCCACGAGGACGACGATGGCACCATTCTATTTTTTTGCGGAGGTCCCCATGGTGAGGATTCACTCAACGCCCCTATCTGTTGGAGTTCTTGACCAAGGTACCATTACATGGATTCCCTATTGGGGAGCATTTGACCATCGACTTTGAGGATGGACATCCACCGAGTCGAGTATTTGATTTCCACTAGGAGAGTTCCTCTCTTCACCGATGGAGGCCGGGAGCTCTATTTAGGAGGCGTCTTTATTAGGAGCACCACGGGGAGATCCGTGTACCGATCTTGCCTCTGTCCAGCGTCATTGGCCCATATCACAGTCACCCATCACTGATATCCCATTGTTGGGGGTTGATGGTTTTGCATTATCAGAGGGTCCATGTACTCAGGAAACGTTCCAGTGGTGGTGGTCCCCTCGCACTATTGGAGCCCAGTCCCGTGCCACACAGTTCATGGGGGATATGGTTCCAGGATCTTTGATGATGACAGATTGGGTAGCTTGTGTCCGAGCTCCGACCCATATGACCCAGATTGATAGCTTGACCCGACAGTTGGATCAAGCACATATATTTATACGGCATTTGGGCAGAGATCTGGCAGAGGCAGAGTCATTTGTTCCTTCAAGCTCAGGCGCTGGCCCCTCAGACGACCCATTCGGTTTTGCCAGCGCAGATCCTCCTCTTTATAGGCCGACATCCTCGCTGATAGAGATCCGATTGACTCAAGAGGAGTTACATCAAAGTGGGCAGGATTGAGGGCGTGAACATCGAGACCCGGTTTTTTTGATGTATATTCTCGTTATATCTTTTGATAGGCCTTTGTTAGATATTGGTGTTGTTCCCCATTCTCGCTATATCTTTTGATAGGCCTCTGTTAGTAGTAGGCGCATTGTGCCCTATTTCCTCAGATTTGTATGGTGTCAGATAGAGTCGATGTATTAGATGATGATATACTTAGGAATGTATGCACCGTTTTTTTCATTCCCTATATCATATTGCCATCCATTATCTGTTATGCATGTATCATGTTATGCATATGTATGTATGTCCAGAGATATTCGGCATTGACCCTTGGATGGTCTTATGACACGGCCCGTACAGATGTCTTCTTCGACAGTTAGCCGTATAGATCATACCCACCATCATTGGTGGCATTGGGTATCGCGATCGTGATGCGATAGCATGTCACCACCGAGATAGGGTGATAGTAGATCATTGCAGCAAAGATACCATGACTTTATTGCCTTTTCAGGTTCCTGCAGGGTTTGTAGACAGGATGCTAGAGCATTGGCTACCAGATAGGCAGGTATTCCAATTTGGCACCCATGAGTTGACTCCTACTTTGGAGGATTATGCACGTTTGATGATGCTGCCTTTAGACAGACCTTGCGTGCATTTGGCTTTGGGAGACATAAGTAGACGATTCATGACTCTCACAGGATTGCGGTATGAGTAGTGCGCGAGATGGTGACATCTAGCCATGTGATATCCGGCGTTTTACGTATGACGATTTGGCTCGGGAGGATAGCTACTCACGACATTAGGGGATTTCACTTGCACCGAGGACCATTGGCGTTTGGCTGGGGTTGATGTCTCGATGATATGCGTCTTGTCGTATGTCTATATGCCACGATATATGGATGAGATAGACATTGGTGTCATTATGGCTGTGAGAGCTCTTAGAGAGGGTCGCACCATTGTACCTATGATCATAGCAGAGACCCTGCGGTCGGCATCCTATTGTTGCACGTATCCTACAGGAGTGTTCACTGGGAGTTTGGTCATGTTGTACGTATGGTTTATGTCACACTTGAGACCGGTTGGTACCCATAGACGACATTGGTATTGCTTCTCCCATGATGTGGCTATGTCATACCCTCCTTTCGGTAGTCGGAGTGTATAGATGCTCTGTCTTGGTCCGCATTTTGGCGAGATATTAGAGATCCATTCGAGATATTGCCGTGTTTCAAAGGCTTTGCTTCAAAGATCTGACTTCATTACTCATGCTCGGGCATGGATTTCCTCCATCCGGGTTGGATTGAGGGGCATGACTACTTATCACTTGCTTGGCCGTGATGTCGCAGTCGATTCGGCCGGTTCGAGATTTCCATCCTTTTGATGGGGCGAGGTGTGACTCGACTTCTCGATATCTCTCGATGAGAGGATCGATCCCGTGTGTATGCTTGTTGGGATCGGCGTGAGATAGCTTCTTTTACATCGGTCATCCGAGGTAGTACGTAGAGTATTCGCATGGATGAGAGATGAGATTCTATCGGCTTCTGGCGATATATGCGATGTCGGATAATGAGTCAGATGATGTAGAGCCCATGGAGGACATCGATACCTACATCGAGGAGGAGCCCGTTGCTGGGTTGCCAGCATTTCTTCCGAATTCTCCTAGTACCAGTACTTTTGTGATTCAGCACTCGGCACAGTACTTAGAGCAGAGTCTTCATCTGATGACCTTTGAGAGAGATCAGGCTCGATCTATGATGTTTACTGTCCTTGATGGGAGAGACGCAGCTCTATTAGAGAGGGATGAGGCATTAGATCGCAGTGATGCCGCTGTTGTTGAACGGGATGCGGCTATATCAGCCAGAGATGCAGTGATAGTTGAGCGGGATAATGCTATATCTGCCCGGGATGTAGCCATCACAGATAGTACTGCATTGAGGTCCCTTACCACTGGCATGATCGCAGAGATGAGCACATATATTGATGATCATATGGTCACCATGCAGATGGCTATAGATCTTTTGGGTCGTGTGGATATTCTCGTACAGGAGACCACAGCTTCACCTCCGTCTTCTGAGAGGGACGCCATGTTGGGCTTGTTAGCTCATATATACCCTGACTTATAGATGAGCTTGTATTTACCTGCACGGACTAGCTTAGCCATTTTTTCATGTACAGTTTACATTGTATATATATCAAACATCATTATATATGATAGGGAAATATATTTTTGGATCACTTCCCTTTTAGATATGCCTTGCTATTTGCTTGATATTTTACTCTCTTTGCTTGGGGCTTGTGGTCTTGATGTATTCGAATTCCTCCGGGTGGATGGACATTGAGTTGTCTCTGGATAGTTCAGAATGGATCATTGATCTATATGTATCCCTACCATCTTTGGTGTCTTCGGACTGGTTTCTGGATGAAAATGTGGAGAGGAGTGTGGCTTTCTTCTGCGAGATTGACCGCAGACCACGAGATGGTCACCGATACTTCTATTTAGGAAGCCTAGTTAATTCCACCTCTTATGGATTGGTGTTGCTCTTCAAGGTATGGCCATGACTTAGATGGTCGTTGAATCTCCTATTTGGGAGGAGTTAGGGTAATTCCATCCCTTTGGTGCGAAGCCAAATGAAATGTAGTGTATTGAAGGATGATCCCAGTACCAGTTAACAAGGGTTTGTGTTTTGGTAGGGGGTGAGAACGCACCATGAATGGATGCCTACGTACTCCTATTGAAGAGGAGATCATGTCTGCGTAGTTTGAACCTAGTGTAAGAGGTTCAACGTTGTATATAAGAGAAATGGTGTAGGAATGTTTTGTTGTTGTTTTTGTTGAGGAGAAGAGGGTAGAAATGTTTTTTGTGGTTTTTTATTGCACCGGAGCCATGTGAAATGGTTGCCCTCGTACTCCTATTGAAGAGGAGATCGGTCGGCGTAGTTCGCCCTCGGTGGGAAGAAAAGCGTAATCCCGCAATATGTCGTCGGAAAGGAGGAGAAAATTTAATCCTAGGTTGAGGATAAAGCTGCAGGTATGAGAAGTTTGATCCCAGATATGGGTAGCCAAACTGCAAATGCAAGAGGTTCAATCCACGGTGGGATGACCGAAGTTGTAGGAACCTAGAGAGGAGAAAGCAGTTGGCGGCTTGAAATGTATGTTTCTCTGAGGGGCAAAGTGTAGGAAGGTTGTAGGTGATAAAGGGTTACAGAACTGGAATGACTTGTGATCTGATGGCCCGACACCAGGGTGTTTGCGAATTACTTCAAATATAGTACCGTTTTACGGCGTCTGAGTTGATGAGTTGTGGAAATTCATCGCCGTCCATTTCTTGCAATCTGAGAGCGCCTCCTGTCAATACTTCTTTGACAACAAACGGGCCTTCCCAGTTAGAAGTGAATTTTCCTTTAGCTTGATCTTGGTTGTCAAGAATTTTCTTCAAAACCAAGTCATGTTGTTTAAACTGCCGTAGCCAGACTTTTTTGTTGTAGGATTTGGCGATCCTTTGTTGATATAACTGACCATGGAAGATAGCCACGGTTCGCCTTTTCGCTCATTAGAGACAATTGGTAATATACATCTTGTACCCATTGGTCTTCATCCAGCTGAGCGTCTATCAACACTCTGAGGGATTCCATTTCAACTTTTATGGGGAACACTGCTTCCATCCCATAGGTTAAAGCGTAGGGGGTTGCCCCAGTGGCAGTACGCATTAAGGTTTTGTAGGCTAATGAGTCGTCGAGGCAATATGTTAGGGCCAATCTTTGTGGTTGGCGGACATCTTTGCATAATCTTCTTGATATTTTTGTTAGCCGCTTCAACAAAGACCGATTCATCTTGGGACAATAGATGTGAGTTGAGATGTTTGATGTGGAATTTCTTTGCATAATTCCTCCATCATACATTGTTGAGGTTCTTAGCATTGTCTGACACAATCACCTCTGGTTGTCCATATCGACAAACGACATTGTTTCTGATGAAAGAAATGATGACTTCTTTAGTAACCCTGGGGAAGGAGGCTGTTTTTACCCACTTGGTGAAGTAGTCGATCATGGTGAAGATAAACCGATGACCATTACTGGCTTTAGGCTCAATGGGCCCAATAACGTCCATTCCCCACATTGAGAAGGGCTAAGGTGAACTCATATTGTGAATTTCCCATGGAGGGGTGTGTATAGCATTCCCATGAATCTGGCACTGATAGCATCTCCTGACATGGTCATTGCAATCAGCTTTGAGAGATAGCTAATAATGTCCTGTCCTGAGGACTTTCTTGACAAGGAGGGGGCCACTCATGTGGGGGCCACAGACTCCGCCATAGATTTCATCCATAAGCCTTTGGGCTTGATCTTTGTCTAAACATCTGAGGAGACCTAGTCCTGCATCTATCTTATAGAGCGCATCTCCACTTAGGTAGAACTTCATAGCAAGTCGATGGATCCGCCTTTTCTCAGTCGGGCTCACCTCAACGGGTGTAGATCCATCTCGCAGATATTCCTTGATATGTTGATACCAAGGAAGTTGGATGGGAGGTAGCTCATCCGATACTTCTCCAACGTAATTCCAGAAAGTGGGGCCTTGTCAGTGGAAATCATGGCCTTTCGGCAAGTGTTCCTTATGCGATATGCGAATCAAGGAGGCCAAAGTTGCTAATGCATCCGCAAAGTCATTCTATTGTGAGGAATGTGTAGGAAGGAGATTTCTTGAACTCCAAAGCCATCTTAAAAAAACTAGATGGTAAGGCAACAAATGTAGTTCCTTGGTTTGATAGATTTGGTGGATTGTGCGATTACCAACTCTAAATCTCGAGGACGAGTTAATCGCTCGATGCCCATTGAGCGGGCAAGTTTTAGCCCCATGAGGCGACCTTCATACTTTCGGTAGTATTGTTGGTCTTGACAAATGTAATTTGATGGCAGCGGGATCTGCTCCCGTGCGGATACTCAGAAGCTGCTCTAGCTCGAACCTTCCATATTATGACTCCATCAAAATACATCTTCCATGATTGGTAGCGTATCGTCTTGATGGTGTTGTTGCCTTTGTCACCTCCATTACTCCTTTGATGGAATTTTGAGTCACATATACGATGTCAAATTGTAGTAAGATCAACTGCCATCTAGACAGCCGGCAATTTAACATAGGTTTGTTGAACACGTACTTGAGAGGATCCACGCGGGATATGAGATGGGTTGTGTGACCAAAGAGGTAATGCTGTAACCTCATGGAAGACCATGCTAAAGCACAACACGTCTTTTCGATCAGAGTGTACTTGTGTTCCTTCTCTTTGAACCTTTCTTGAGGTCATAGATAGCTCGATCTTGGCCTCTATCGTCCTTCTGTCCCAGCATGCAGCCCATGGTATTGTCACTTATGGACATGTACATAAATAAGGGAACATCATCCACAGGTAGCACCAAAGCGGGGAGCTTTGACTAGTTGTTTTTTTGATTGTAAGGAAGGCCTTCGACACTTGTCATTCCATTTCATGGAGGAGTTCTTCCTTAATAGCTTGAAGATTGGCTCACGAGGTTGTTGTGAGTTGGGAGATAAACACCTTAATGAAGTTGATTCTTCCCAAAATCCCGTATTTCCTTTACATCGAGGAATGGGCATTTCGGTGATGGCTTGGATCTTGGCGGGATCACTCAATCCCTTTGTGGTGATTAGAAATCCTAGCAACTTGCCTGATTTAACACCAAAGGCGTATTTAGCTGGATTCAACTTCAAGTTGTACTTACGCAACCTGTTGAACAACTTTCTGAGATGGTCTATATGGTCATCCTCCTTCCGGGATTTGACAATGATGTCATCCACGTAGATCTCGATCTCTTTGTGCATTAAGTCATGGAAAAGGGCCATCATAGCTCGTTGATAGGTGGCTCCGGCATTGATGAGGCCGAATGACAATCGTCTATAGCAAAAAGTTTCCCAAGGAGTGATGAAAGCAGTTTTTTCACGATCCTCCTCAGCAACCATGATCTGATGATACCCACTTAAAGCAATCAACAAAAGGTACATGTCGTATTACAGCGATATTGTCAATGAGAATGTGGATAAATGGCACTGGGAAAGCTATCTTTTAAGCAAGCTTTGTTCAAGTCCGGTAATCCACATAAAACTCGCACCTTCCCTCCGAGTTTAAGGCGCGGGCACAATGTTGGATATCCACTCGGGATATGTAGACACCATTATAATGCCGACTAAAAATTGTTTCACAATTTCTTCTTTCACCTTTAAACTCCATTCGAGGGTTTCAATCGCTTTGAGCTTTTGCTTGGTGGCTTAAATCCTCTTTAATGGGAAGGCGATGAAGGACAATGTCGGTGGACAAACCCACCATGTCTTCTTCATGAGACCATGCAAACACATCCACGGAATTGGGTTAATAAGCGTAACCATGTCATTCGTTGGTTTGGGGTAAGGTATGAACCAATCTGGATTAACTTAGGGCTTTCTAAGGTTAGAGATTGAAAGAAGTGGTTTGATCAAGGTTGGGTTTGGGTTTGTCTTTGACCCATTCCTGAATTTATGGAGGCAACTCAATGTCATCCTGTATGTCCACCAAGGCTGAATTCATCTCTACATCAAAGGTACAATCCTTGTGGAGAGAAGAGCAAATGTCGGCAAGTACAAACACATCTAAATTCAGAGTCCTGAAACAAAATATGCTTCACTTAGTATATATGAAATGCGTTGATCATACACACGGTGTTAGCATATCTTTGGAAAAATAAACTGCTAATACCGCATGCGGAAAAGTGGCGGTTATTATATCTGAACAGCGGAAAGAGTTTACGCCCTTTACCTATGACGACCAATGCAAGGAATGCTATTCCAATTGGAAAGGGCAAAGTCAGGTGGACCCATGATGATGGAGGATTTCATCATCATCCTCCTATCCGAATGATGACCATTACGTCTGAGCAATCATAAATGCAGGGTGTATTTGTTGGTATATTCGTCATGAGCGATGATCGCGATATGTGACATCATCCGAGATGACGTCTTGCTTGATTCTTCGTTCCTCTTCTTCCACTGCGGGATTTGGAACAAAGATTTCTTTTCCTTTCATCGATACCGATTTAGGACATAACATAGCCATTACATTGGATGACACCTTTACGGGAGGTTGTGCGGACTCAGAGTTTGAAGGCGAAGATAAATGCCACATAGTTGAAGCTGAAGGAATCTGCTGATGTTTATAAGGATTCCTGTGATTAGAATTGGCAGAATAGCCTAGCCCAGCTGTTCCAGTTTGCCTGGTTAAGCGAATTGGGTACTTGATACCCTGGCAATCTTCACCCAACCCTTGTCCCGGCTTATGACCCAACAAAATCATTTCTTGAGTAGCCGACATTACCTCGGCAGAAATCTTGGGTTCGGGCAATGGTGCCCCAATAGCATGGTATTGGGTGTTGCTTATTTCAAAGCATGGCCCGGCCCGGTTCCACATCGGCATTGGCATTGATGAATGACATGTCTCCGTGCTGATGAATCTCCGGTTCAGCGTTGAGTGTGACCAGGCTATTGTTGATAATGTATTTCAACTGTTGGTAAAGAGTGGAAGGGACTGCCCTAGCCATATGAATCCATGGTCGTCCCAAGAGCAAGTTGTATCCCGAATCTATCTTGAGCACATGGAAAGATACGCAAAATTTTTGAGGACCAATTTCGATTGGCAGCTCAATTACTCCGACCGAATTTCGACGGGCTCCATCAAAAGCTTTGATGATGGTATGGCTACTTGGATTCGGTTGAGATTGATGTTCATCTTCACCAAGGTAGCATATGGGCGGGATATTCAATGAGGAACCTCCATCTATTAAGACTCCGCTACCATATATCAGGAGGACAAGACCGTAATGTGCTGATGGGCAGAATGACCCGATCCTTTCTTAAGGTATGTCATCATCGATGAAGGATATCACATTGTTGTTGAAAATGTGATCAACCGGATGTTGAAACCTTTCCGTATCCAATCGATGTCGGTAAATAGGCTTCTTCTAAAACCTTTAATAAGACCTTCAGGTGATTCTCGGGGGTTAGGACTAAGTCCAAAATTGATATTTTTTGTGGAGCTTCTTTCAAGCTTAAAACCACCGTAGCTTCATTATGACCCATAGTGCGGAGGAATTTTTCGATCTTCTACATGGGTATTTTCCCTTTTGATTTGGTGGTAGGCTTCATCACCCGTTGGGGAAGATACAGTGGATTTTCCTTCGACACTGTAGTAGTTGTATGTAAGGTGGATCCTTAACCTTCTCCATAATTCCACAGAACTGTGCATAAGCTAACAATAGGATATTGTGCTCTGCACGGCAAGTTGATTGGCTCGGGAATGGCCACTTTCAAAGGATTGTTGCCTCCCTTAAGTTGAATTATTAGCGTTGTGAGCAATGTATTAATCCCATCAGTTTCAGTGGATATAACTGCTACCACACTTTTCCACTTAGTAGGGCCTGCATCCTCACTTGCACGTTACACAGTATCATCGTCTGCTAGGCGCAAGACACCACTGTCGATTAGATTTTGAATAAGGTGGCTTAGTGCCCAGCATTCCTCTGTGCTATGACCACGAGACTGGGAGTGATATTGACATACTCCATCAGAGTAGTATCGTCCTGAACGAGGGTTGATTGGAGGTAGAAGGGAACTGATCCTTCCTTCATTGATTAGCATATGAAGGATTTCCTCCATAGGTTGGCCCAGATAGGTGAATTCCCTTTTGTTGGCGAAATCCCGACGGGCTTTGGCATTTGCTCTCTTCGTCACTTTGTCTTCCAGTATTTCATTTTCTGAAAGTGACGAGGGAATATTCATTACAAGAGGTAGGAGACTGGCATGCTCCTGGCTGATTAACTGACGAGTCATTTGATGCTGATAAGTCACCAGTTCTGCCAATTGTTCAATTTGCTTTCCGAGAGCTTTCATCTTTCGTTCCATTGTGAACTGGAACTTGGAATAATCCCATCTGTCATCACCGTCTTTGATGGTCTGGGAGGAATCACAGCTGAAATTGGAACTCTGTCCATTGCTCCAATTAATCATGTTGACCTCTTCTTCTTTGTGTTGAGGAAGAGGGTTGTCTTGTACATGAGGCTGATCTGGTTTGGTGACCACGATCTCTCTGTTGTCTATCAGGTCCTGGATCTTGTGTTTCAAGGCCCAACAATCTTGAGTATCATGTCCAGGTGACCCGACATGATAAGCGCATTTGAAAATGACATTAAAACCCGTCCATTAGTAATGTGTTGGTGGAAGAAGATGCGTAATTTTCTTCCTGTGTTGTCGGAAGATTTAAGATGTTCTCGGGTATCCCCTAAGGGTGTAAACACCGAGGGCATTTGACTTCTCCACCTTTTGGTATTGGAGGGTTTCCACGTTTGCTAGAAAGGGAGTGTAGTTTCTCTTTGAATATGCATGTTTTGATTGCCTTTTTGACCCTGTAGTATCAGGGAAACATCTTTTTCTTTCTTTTTATGGACCCTCGGGGTTGTTCCCATAATTTCAGATTGGATGTGATCAAGAGCGACTTTGAGTGCGACTAGGTCTTGAATCTTTCGACTTCAATCCCATCTCAACCATCTCCCCATGTTTGACCATTTGAGGAAAATGGTTTGTCGATCTTGGCTAAAACTCTCTCATAGAAGGAGCTTCTTGTATGTCTATGAAAGTCATGACCATTTCTAATTACATCATGGCAGGACTAACTTGGGCGACCAAAGCGTCTCCACCTCCCGAGCATACTCTACGAAAGACTCGTTAGACTGTGTCTTGATCTTGGTAATTTGATACCGATCAGGAGCCATCTGAGTTTGAAAGCTGTATTGAGTGAGGAAGGCATGTGCTAGCTCTTCCCAACTATATATTTTGGAGTTGTCTAATCTTGTGTACCATGAACGGGCTTCTCCAGTTAGACTCTTTTGGAATAATTGCATTCTGAGCTTTTCGTCCTCTGCATAAGATCTAAGTTCTCCAATAAACACTTTTAGATGTGTATAAGGATCTCCTAACCCGTCATATTTTTCAAAGTCAGGAGTTTTAAATTTTTTCGGATAATGAACACCAGGGAAAATACATAGATCAACATATGAAACACTCCCGTGTGTTCCAATTCCTTTGATAGCACGAAGGGTCTCTTCCATTTGGAGGACTTTCTTTTTGATGTCACCAGTGTCTGGATCTCCAGTGGGATGGGTAGCATCATGAGTTTTGTTGGTCGTATCTAATTGTGATTCAGGTATGGTAATGACCTGGATTCCTTCTTGTGTGGAGGATTCGAGATATACGGTATTTTTCCGACCTGGGTAGGCCGGGTGTAATTCTTTAAGTAGAACAGCCAAATCTGTAATTTATTTGCTTAATCCGTCGAATTCTTTGCGAGAAACTGGATTAAGTTCAGTCTGGTCGGATGACGACATGATTGACTGTAGGCCTGTTGCCTTTTTGGACTTTGAACGGGTAGTAGGTCCGATTGATTCCCTGCGAAAGACTTGCATAGTTTAGTCTTTAGGAAAGGTATATAATAACATGCTATGTGATGTGTCCATTTTAGGAATTTTTATCCTGCACAACGGATGTCAGCTGTTTGTAGCATGTATGTGTACACATTTCTTCATATTTCTCATTACATGGAGATAGATATGAAATGACATTACAAGTAATTATGTTTACAAGTAATTGAAATGAGAGCATGAAGAGACTTTCCTCCATTTTGGGTTTATCAGAGGCTAACCTATCTTAAGTTACTCATGCTTTTTATATAAAGGTTCCAAATCATCGCAATCTACTACTTGACGGAAAGTTAATCAGGTCTTTCAACCTGGAGCGAATTTGGGTGGTGCCTTTCCGAGCCTCGGAGAATTAGTCTTCTCACGAGTCCAGTAATCAAACACCGATGGGATAGCCTCCTGGTGGAGGGACCAAACAACATACATTCACATACATCGCGTCTCACCATATGAAAATGATGACATGTGTGAAGCACTAATATCACAAGCAGATATGGTGCGAATCACTAATATCACAAGCAAAGCTATGGTGCGAAGCACTAGCATCACAAGCAAGTTATGGAAGCACCTAAGCACTAAGCAATAAGGAAATGCATTCGTACACATTCATCAAAATGTAAATGCAACATCCACACACAAGCGAGATAATTATTTTGAAAAGATTGTAATAAATTTGCTAAGTCCTCTTCTTGGAGTCCCCAGCAGAGTCGCCACCGCCGACGCCGGGATTTTTGGATGTCCCTTTCAGATTACTTGTTCTTTGGTGTTCTCATTTTAGGTGAGATTTGTTTGAAAAATAAGTGAAAAAGGTCCGACATGTATAATGTCGACGATGGACCTGTTAAGTGTCGCCATTGGTTTTTTTAAATGGTTGTACTAAACACAACCGAGAAAAGGTTCAGACATTGACCCGGTGATGTGACATCGCTAAACGGGGTTGTGAAACCGAGATTCATTAGGGTCCAAGGGGACTTGATTATGCGGGGGGAAGGTATTAGGCACCCCCCGACATCCGTGTTACCATGGTGACCGCCTCTTTTCAAGAAACTATTATCTGAATGTGTGTGTGTGGGTTAATGTTCTGTTATTTGGAAGTAGTGCAAGGCCTCGTTCGCACCTATATACACAGGGTTTGAATTTATGTAAAAATTTAATTTTTAGCAAGATATGGCAATGATGTTTTATAAAAGAGGTTTTTCAAACCCTGATGCTCAATAGTAATTGAGACCTTTTACACTCCCATTTTATTAAATGTTCGGCTTGGTTGATTTTATTTTACGAATGCGAGGCATCCGTATGAAAATAATGTACAAAATAATGCCGACTTCCTCGTGGGTATGGAAACCATCTGAGGAAATTAAGACACCACAGAATAATTTACAAGCTGCTTACAGCTGAAAATGTCCATCGGGAACCGAATCTAGCTTCAATGGGATGAATCTGTGATCACATGATTCCTAGGCTCACAAAATACTGTAGTTTGTATGAAAGCAGTAAGCAGGTATATATATAAAAGCTGTATATATATATATATATATATATATAGATAGGATCACCAACCATGAAGCACCTCCATGGGGGATCAGAAAGTAAATAAAGCTGTAAAAAGCTATCAACCGCTACTTGGAGGAGAAACTCCAAAGTGGACAAACGTAAATAAAGTCAGAATACGGCCAACCGCCACGAAGGAAACTCCAAAGGGACAAAATGTAAATAAAGTTGTAAAAGCGATCAACGCCATGAAGAAAACTTCAGCAGATTTAAACGAAAGAAAGTCAGAAGCGATCAACCACCACTTAAGTAAACTCTGTGTGGGATAATATATATATATATATATATATATATATATATAATAAATAAATGCACCAGGATGTAAAATCCAGCTCATCGAATAGAGTTCGATCACAGTTCATATATATAAGTATATATATATATATAAGTTTAATAAACGCACTGGATGTAAAATCTGTGCTCATCGAATGAGTTCGACTATAGTTCATATATATAAGTATATATATATAAAATCGAATAAACGCACTGTATATAAAATCTGTGCTCATCGAATGAGTTCAACCTGATTCATATATATATATATATATATATATATATATATATATATATATATATATATATATAAAAGCAGAGTAAACGCATTCAAATCAAAGTCTAGGCTCATCGAACAAAGTCAGACCACAATTCATATATATAAATATATATATATATATAAAAGTGAGTAAACGCACCAGACCGAAGTCTAGGCTCAACGAACAAAGTTCGACACACAGTTAATATATATAAATGTAAATATATATATATTAAAGCAAGAAACGCCGGGGCATCAAGTTCAGGCTCAATCGAGGCATAACTCGATAATGTTAGTCAATATATATGTAATATATATATATATATATATATATATATATATATATATATATATATATATATATATATATATATATATATAGATCGAAATAAAACCACGGATCAAGTGGGGCAAAAAGCAAGCAACACGACTCTCAACGTGTAGAAGGGTGTATGCAAAGATGAAGAGAAAGACTCTAAAGTGTGTGAGAAGGCTTACAATTGACTGATAAAGAAGGCTTCTATATCTTTAGAGTGGGTAAACACTGACTTTTGTAGGTACATAAGGGCTATATATGAGCTCACAGGTGTTTAGAAGGGGAAAGTACACTGCATGGGGTGAGTGCAGAGCAAATTGGGCAGGGCTTCCTCGCCCTTTTCTCTTGCAAAATGGGCTGCCCAAGCCCTCTATTTATAGGCATTTTAGCTGCAGGTGTACCTGCAGCTGAGCCGCAGGTGTACCAGAGGTAACCCGGGTTGGCCCGAGTTTGTCAGGTCGGGTCGTCTTGAAGTACGTGCACTCAGGCACTGTAATGTCCACTCGAACTTTCAGAAGTGCAATCCGGGCAGCCGTTTAAGGTATACAGGACCTATTTCGGACCGCCGTTGTCGAGAGTTGTACGATGGCATGAGATTAGAGTTTGTACAAAGTCATTGAAGATGGGACGATGCCCTCCGATCTTCAAGCTTCAACTTTCATCCGTTACCCCGCACAATAGTCACTCGGGATTGGTTAGTCTTGTGGGACATTGTTGCATATAGACGTGATGTGGCATCGTGTTGAGGAGATGATGATGTTGCCCTTCACCGGTGTTATCGCCGGATTGGGCTGATGAAGCAGACGTTGCTCAGACTTCGCTGAGATTGGACTGCTGTTATTGTTGAAGGTCCTCATTGTCACCTTTGAGGTGTGCCTGTCTTCCCGATGTTATTGCCGAGTTGGTGTAGTGTATCTCGTTGTGAGCGCCGAGATTGAAGCTGGTCACATTTAAAACAAGCATTTCCGGGGTTATCGCTGAAACTACATTTCTTGGGGTTATCACCAAGGTTGGTGGCTATTCCCATGGTTGGGACTGAGACTGGATACCTCGGGGTTATCTCCGAGATTAATCGGTCTTCTCCGGTGTGTGTTCCGGTGTTGTATCTGCAGGCCTCGGGGTTACATCTGAGGTTGGAACTGTTACTCCCAGAGTGTGATCCGGGGTTGATGCTGAACTTCCGGTAGTATCCGACATGGATTTGGATCGTCTTTCAGGGTTCTCTCTTAAAAGACGAATTTGTCCTCCTGCAATGTTAGTAACAGTAGTATAGAAAATTTCGAGTGTCTACAAATCTTATATATAGTGAGCAACTGTATTTCTAAAATAGATAATCATGAATGTCATTAATAATATGGAATTTAATACACTATGACATTTTACATCCTGGATCCAGAATGTACCTAACTAGTTAGAGATGTACCTCTTTGGTTTCATGTATGCTTCCAGGATGTCTGTTGATCAGCTATTCATCTGTTTGATTTCTTTGCTCCAGCTCCCCCTGGGATGTGGACTTCATATCTTCTTCTTCTGGTTCCCCCCTCAGCCTTGGCAAATACAGGCTCATCATCCTTTGGCTCCCCCTCAGATGATGACCCATCTTCTTCTTCTTCTATCTTCTTCTTTGTCTTCTTCTCTTGTTTCCTTTTGCTTTCCTTGCCCTTTCTTGAGTGCCTCTTGCTCTGCCTCTTTCTATGCATCTTTTTCTCCCCCTTTTTGTCATTAATCACTTGGGAGAGCTGCTCCATATTGGACATTAGTTGTTCCATCAGGTAGAAGGAGTTAACAACTTCAAACTTGAGTTCCTGTTGGCTTAGCTCAAGTTGCACTGAGAAAGACTGATTCATTATATCATGATTTGCCAACCCTCACCCCCAGTTGCAGCTGATCCAATAGAAGGGCAACACTCTCAAGGTTCATGGAAATAATTCTTGTGGCTGGCTCAACGCGTTTGCTGATGCATTTTCTTGCTGCAATCCAAATGTCGGTCCGATGTCTATGCATGTTCCTCCTGTCCTCCCAGCATACCCTCCTTCGGATGATGACGAGCAGTGACTCGTCTTTCAGGGAAGTTCTCAGGCTTTTATTTGCTATATATTGTCGTAATGAGGACATTACTTGATTTAAGTTTGGGGTGGGGGGGGGGGGTTTGCTTTGCTTGGTTAGTTTTATGTGACGATTTAATAATCATGTTTAGTTAGTTTCTGATAAGTTTTTATAATTATTTTTTATGGCATTTAGTAAAACATTCCTTTGCACATATAAAAAAAGAAAAAGAAAAGTCTATTTATGGCATTTATGTGCATTCGCATTAGTTCATTTTGCATGAATCCAGTTATTAGATAGTAAAAGTCTATTTTTTGGCCAATGATGAGATTGGAATTGTGTTGACAAGTGTAGTATTGATTATTTAGGATTTGATGTGACTTCCAATTATGAATTAAATCTTTTTCTGTTTAAAACTGGTATAATCAGGTTAACACTTTAAAACAACTGTGTTGACTGATTAAGTTTAAATTGACACATAATGGAATTCTTAAGGATAATACTAGTTTGAATGAATGAAAGACATGAATAAGCGAAGATGACTAGATTTAGACAAAAACCTAAGTTTGGGGGGGAAATTTTGGGGTATATATATACGCTTTGTAAAAAAAATTGTGAATAAACACCGTGGCATGCTTGTCTAGTTTTGTGGCCTTTGTTACTTGAGTAAGTAAGCCCGATGGGATTATCTTTAGACCTAGCGCCCTAAGGTCTTAATGGTTTGGGATTCATTGGTCGAAATCTCGTTAAGGTAGCATTAAAAAGCCTAAGGGAATAAGATATTGCATAGCCATGAGTATAAAAAAGAGAGAATAAAACGGGAAATAAGAGCAAAAGGCCCCTGTAGAAAGCATAAGTATCCCATCTGGACTCTTGAACTGGGTGAATGTTTAACTTTAGTTGGATCTAGCTTGTTCTTGGATTTTGTGAGTTTACACTATATGATGCCTTTAAAGAGATTTATTATGTGTTGTATTTAGCATTATATCAGTTAAATTGGTTGTAGAGCACACACACACACACTATATTAGTAAGAACAGTTTAAGATTTGATGATTGATTGGAAAGTTATTGATTGGTTTAGATATGATGTCTATCGTGTTTACTTGATTTCTCTGAGGCTGTATGATTAGACTATGTTCTGTCTTAATACTGGATTCGTAGTTATAGAGTAGTTATTTGCATTGCATATCATTTTGCTTGAGGATAAGCAATGTGTTAAGTTTGGGGGAATTTGATGAGTAGGTTTTTAACCTACAATTTATCTTTATTTAGCTTGATATATTGTTAGTTTTTGAGTATTTCATGTTGTTTTTGATGGTTTTTTGTTCTTGTTACAGAATATTATGGTAAACACATCAAAATGTTGGCATTGGAAGAAATCTCAAGAAATTCTGGACATACTACATCACAAGCCGGGCACTGTAGTTAATATAAAAAGAAATGGGCTGGCGTACTGCGAGGATCAATATTCTTTATTACACTCAAAGACGGGTCGTGCCGCTTTAACAAGGGACCAGGCGCGGGGCGCGCCAGTCGGACGGGACATGAGCTGAGTTGGTTTATTTTGCATGTACTTGAGTTGTGTTGGGATGAATAACTTCTTTATGTAATAAGGTCATATTAGGAGTGTGTCAAGGAAGTTATTTCATTATAATTGGAATTCTTTTCTTAAAAACTTGTTGGGGATAATTAGGAGTTTAATTTTTATTAGAATTCCTATGGGATGACTTTGACTTGGATTAGAATTGGATTTGGTTCAGCTGGGATGAATTAACTTATGCGAAGGAGTAGAGTGGGGAAGAGATCCAATAATTGAATTACACTTAGAGAGCCATAACTGAGAAGACAATCTTGGAGGAACGAGGGAAGAAGGTGATTTCACGAAGATTGAAGATTTGAAGGGCAAGAAGGGTGGTGTATTACTATTCTTCTTTAATTTCAATTTTTGTAATTGGGATGATGATTTCTTTTATTTATTCGGTATTTAATTCATTAATTATGAACTAAATTACTTTTTAGGCTTACAATGGATCTTTAGTGTTGAATGACAATTATCATGCCTTGATTTGGGTTTAATAAATTATTAATTCAGTTTATCTATTGTGATTTATATTAATTTATGAATTGCTTGATCACCAATTTTATGTAGATTTGTATGGATTCGAGAGATGATGTATGAGTCTAGACCTAGTCACAATATCATGTGTTCTTGAATTCTGTGATTTAATGGAATCTTGATTTATGTTAGGATAGAGATATACCTAGTATCATATGTAATCAGATAAAGAATTTGGAAGTTAAACTCTCTTTAATTTTAATTCACATAGAGATATAGTGAATTAGTTAATTAGTGTGTTTGACTTAATTCTATCTAATTTGTGGATTTAAGTTAATATGGTGTTAGTGCATTGAGAAATGGCTAATTCTACATAAGTGTTTTTGATTAATAAACTGAGATAGTGAATTAAACTGAATTAAGGAGTGATAATTGGATTGAGACTTAAAGTAAAGTTGTAAACCTAATTCTCCATTATTTGCTTGAAATTACGGTTCTTAGTTGTGTTGATTGATTGGTATTTTTAATTTTTAGTTTTTATTAGTTATAATCACTAATTTCGATTAGTTTAATAAAATAGGGTTAATATAAAACTGGTAATTGTTAGGATTAATTTCTTGTTATTCTCTATGGGAACAATTCTTTTCTTATCATTATATTACTTATTGATCACGTATACTTGCGTGTTGTGCGTAATTAGATTTTACACCAACACAAAGGCAGATTTCAAGATCTTGTTTTCTTTTCGGGTGGCTTCTTCTTCAGCTTCAATCTCCTTGTATTTTGTGTGGAGCCTCCCGAAGATTCTGTTAGCCTGCAGATGTTTGGAAGTCAGAATGGGGTATCATAAAGATAACTAAAAGTGGTGAATAACAAATTTGCTTACTCGGGCCTGATGGATCATGTCATCTCGAACAAGGTCAGATGTGGAACTATTTTTGAAGCGGTGGTTGTCGGTTTCGAGGACGAAATGGTTATAAAGGTGAAGTGGGAACTCTTCATTGTTGTTTGGCCATAAGGTGGGCGAGCGAACAACTTCGGGTATGGCGGTGGAGGAAGATGGTCGTTGGGGAGAAGGTCTTTGTTGTTCGGTTGGGTATGGGGAGTAAGTTGTTGATGGAAGTTTGGATGATGAGGTCGGTTGGTTGTTTGGAGCATGTTTTCTTTTTCTGATAAGGGGGGAACTGGGTTCGACTATTTCCTCGGCTTCGTTGCTCTCAATTGGAATGATGGGAGGTTGGTTGGCTTCGGTGGAAGGTACTCTAAGTTCTTTGGCAGTGAGTGGGGTTATTTTGGTTCGTTTCTATTTAGTTCGGAGGATTTGGGTACGTTCGGTGATGGGCATATCAAGGAGGCTTTCGTTAAGTGTAGGGACATGGATGTGTTTGAGTTTTTTGGCGGCTCTTTTCTTCAGACGTGGTTGTGATGAGTCCTCGGCAGGGGCTGGTTTGGGTTCAGGTTCAGCGTTTTGGGTTTCGGTGTTTTGGGATTCGGCAGAAGTTTGAGTTGGGTTGGCAGAAAGGAAATCTTCGAGCTCTTTTTGGTTGATGGAGGTTGGTTTGATGAGGGATACTGCATAAGATAGGAAAGGGTGTCTCAGATTAGTTACTAAAGGAAATTTGAAAAATTGCATAAGCATTGGGTTCGAGACTTACGTTTATGGTCATACAGCCATGCTTGTTTGCTCAAGAGGCCGAAACTCCATTCCTTCAGAGGAAGTTTTTCGAGTAGCTTCGTCATCTCTATCACACGTTCGTCTGAGATGTCGCCGAAGTCCAGAGATATGCGTTTGTGAGAAGTCCATTCTGGGATCATGGGGTGTCTATCAGAGGGCATTTTTTGAATTTGGTGTTGGGTTTTGGGGCTTGTTTGCTCAGCATTTTGAAACCCCGTTCGCGGGAGTTTTTGATTGTAAATAAAGAGAAGAAGAAGTCGATTGAGGGTGTAATCCCTATCTCATGGCAGAAGGTGATGAAGGCAAGGATATGGATGTAGGAATTAGGGACACGTTGGGCTAATCTGATTCCCATGAACCCTAGAAGGGTGATGATAAAGGCGTGGAGAGGGAGGCGAACCCCTTTCTCAAGAAGGGTGAGTGGCATAGCGGTCCAGCCATCGGGACGGTGGTACATTCGGTCGGTCGGTGTTGGGGTTCTCAGGTGATGGGTGTCTGGGATCTGATAGTGTTCTCGGATCACACGAATGCCAACCTCTGTGAGTTGAGAGGGGGTATTAGCATGGGGGAATTGGTCTTTTTTGTGGTATTCTAGGGGGGGTTTTTGTGAATCGGTTGTTGGAGGATTTTTACTGTAGGAGGGTGATAAGTAGGTTTTATATCTACTAATTGGTTACCAACTCACTGGAATTTTGCTCAACTTAAGTATTTTTGGTATGTTTTTATTGCTTTTTATGTTTGCTTTGCAGTGTGCATAGTTGGAACTCCTAAGGCACGACATGGAAATGAAAATGGTACGGCAAGGCATGGTGATAACATTAAAGGCATGGCATGGTGGATTGAGCTAGAATGAAGATGGCAACTGAGATCAAGCATATGAGGAGGACAGTTAGAGGGGCTTTGATGTGGCCAAATGAAGAAAAAAGAAGTGAAGAAGAAGAAGAAAGAAAGCGTAACAATGCGTAAGAAACAACAATTGTATTCAATAGCATTCAAAGACTGTGGAGGCGCTACACGCCTATAAAGCAAGACACGCACACGCCCGCACTGTAAGAATACTGAAGTAGGCGAAGGCAGTAACAAGGTGGCATCGCCCAAATAGCAAAGGGACATGGCGCGCCCATGCCAAGAAGACGACATCAACACATTCGCCATACCACGCCTAAATCACATCAGTAACATGCATGCATCAACAATGCACCGGTCATATACTTGACTTAATATGCTGACTTTCTATTTTGTAATGCTGGAGTGTGTTTGCTAATTTTAGATATATTGGATGGTTTAAAAAGATGTGATTAATCAGTTATTATTATTATTATTAGGGTTTCATATTCTAGAGAGATTCTATAGCCTTGCTCTACTATTTTGGGCTTCTCTATCTAGATTGATCGATTGTAAAGACTGGGTTTTAATTTTGTTGATGAATGTGGACCTGAACTAGCTTGAAGACACTTTATAAAGCAGGGTTTTATCAGATTTGATTCCTTATTTCCCTAATATCTCTTGCTTTCATTGTTTATTTCAATGCTTGGCTTCAATCCCATAATGGGTGTTGATTCAGCAATGAACTAACTTCCATTATGGGATTCTAATGGAGTTTAATGTGTAGTCTATATGTGTACGCCTATTTGTGATGCTCGTATGTTTAATATTGGATTTCCCAACATAGTTGCACTTATATGTTTGAATGCTTGATCATTATTCACCCTAATTACTTATATGGAATTGAAAAATGAAATATAAGTATAGATTTAATCATGTTGGCATATGTTCATGATACTTACGTGTGTTAGGTTTTGTGATTCGTGACCCGGATAGGCATATATCGGTTCACCATGTGTAGTCATTGAGAGAGCTTGTGCTTAAATCATTATTGCTTGTAATTCACATAGACATATAGTGGGTTAGGTAATTTTGATGCTTACATGAATTCTATCTTTTTGTGGATTTTGTGTGATTTGGACATAGTACATCGAAAGATGGTTATGTGTCACTTTTATGCTCTCGACTAGCTGTCCATATTAAATAATTAGGCATAACAAGAGGCGTGCATTTTGGATAAAACATTAAATGACATTAGGATCCGATTTCTCTCCATTTTAATTCCCTTAATTTAGTAACTAGTATTCTCGTGTTGATAATTAATTTAGATATAAATTTACTTGTTAATTGATCGTTTGAGCATACAGAAATGGTGATAAGGTTGTTGCATGATAGCGTATATTTATTAATCTTTCTCCGTGGGATTGATACTTTCTTACTATGTACTGCTTGTTGACCCGTGTATACTTGCATGAGTTAGAGTCTATTTTGTAAAACCGAAATGGAGGCAACAAGTTTTTGGCACCATTACCGGGGAAAGGCATTTATTTTTATCTCATTTTTATTTTTATCGTCATCAACTAAAACTAGATTTGTTTGGATTGAACAATTCTATTCTTATCTCATTTCTATTTTATTTTTGTTTACATTTTCGGTACTTGAGTACATTATATGCGCACGCGATCGTCAAATCCTGAGTTGATATCTGTACATGATAATATCAACGATAGAGTTTGGAGATCGAGGGCACGTCAAAATACATAAGTAAATACTGAAACTTCATCATCCAATATGGCAGAAGAGCCTAGAGAAGAGCACAGAGCCTTAAGGTATTATTCCATGCTCAAGATTAATGAGTTTCAGTCGAGCATAGTAAGGCCAGCTATAGTAGCCAACACTTTCGAGATTAAGTCGGGTACGATAGAAATGGTGCATAATTCAGTCCAATTTGGAGGTGCTACTACAGATGACCCGAATGAGCATTTGTTGAGCTCTATAGAGATTTGTGACACTTTTAAGTACAATAGGGTGTCAGAAGATGCAATTAGGCTTAGGCTATTTCCATTTTCCTTAAGGGATAAGGCAAGAAGCTGGCTCCATTCATTGCCAGCAGGGTTAATCACTACATGGGAGGACTTAGCGCAGAAGTTCTTAGCCAAAATTTTCCCTATGGCTAAGACATCAAAAATGAGAACTGCGATTTCTCAGTTTGAACAACAACATGGTGAATCATTGTATAAAGCTTGGGAACGCTACAAAGAAATGCTAAGGAAATATCCCCATCATGGAATGCCTGATTGGGTGGTTATAAACACTTTTTATAATGGACTGGGTTGGCAGTCTAGGCCAATAGTAAATGCTACTGCAGGAGGAGCCTTATGGGCTAAAAGTTATGAAGAAGCGTACGAGTTGATTGAGACTATGGCAGCGAACGATTTTCAGAATCCTACAGTCAGGATGCCATAACCTAAAGTTGCGGGAATGTTAGAGGTGGATGCCATTACACAATTGTCAGCTTAGATGACAACTATGGCGAATAAGATTGATTCTTTGGCGGATAGTAAAGTCAAGCCAGTGGCTTATGTATGCGAGATATATGCGGGGTCACATCAAATAGACCAGTGTGCTATCAATCCAGAATCAGTGGAATTTGTGAGCAACTACCAAAAGAACCAAAATCAGTTTCAGAATTCTTATAACCCCAACAACCATAACCATCCCAATTTTAGCTGGAACAACAATCAGAACAACCAACAACACCAACAACCACATCAATTTCAGTCTCAACATTAATACCAACCCCAACCATCTTACCAACAATATGCACCAAAACCACCTTACCCTCCTGGATTCCAACAACAACAACAACATCATCCACCACCTGCTCCACAACCAGAAAAGAAGTCAGAAATAGAGGAGATGATGCTAAAGTACATGGCAAATACAGAAGTTATGATCAAGAGCCAAGTTGTGTCTATAAAGAACTTGGGGACCCAAATGGGCACAATGGCCAATACATTGAACAATAGACCACAAGGGGCTTTGCTAAGTAATACGGAAACCAATCCAAGAAGGGAAGGAAAGGAGCAATGTTAGGCTATTTCACTAAGGTCAGGAAAATGGTTTGCAGATGTACAGGCTGGCGCGTTCGCGCCATGGAGAAACTTGTTCTCATGATGGTTTGACTAAAGAAAGTTCTGAACAGAAGGTAGTAGAGAAGGATAATGAAGAGTTACCTCAGAAACCCATAACCAAACCACCACCTGTTTACCCTCCTGTTCCATATCCACAAAGATTACAGAAACAAAGAGAAGATAAAAAATTTGCCAAGTTTTTGGAGTTATTCAAGAAACTGCAGATTAATATACCCTTCGCAGAAGCATTAGAACAGATGTCGAGCTACACAAAGTTCATGAAGGGAATTTTGTCAAGGAAGAAACGACTAGAGGACTTTGAGACAGTAGCCTTTGCATAAGAGTGTAGTTCAGTGCTTCAGTGTAAGCTACCTCCAAAGCTTAAGGACCCAGGCAGTTTCACAATACCATGCTCCATTGGAAGGTTGTCTTTCAATAGATGCCTGTGTGATTTAAGGGCGAGCATCAACTTGATGCCTCTGTCAATTTTTAATCAATTAGGATTGCCAGCTCCAAGGCCGATGAATATAACTCTACAGCTTGCTAACAGATCCATCACTTATCCACAGAGTATTGTGGAAGATGTGTTGGTCAAGGTGGATAAATTTATCTTCCTAGCTGACTTCATTATCTTGGATTATGAAGAAGATAGAAATATACCAATCATCCTTGGGAGACCTTTCTTAGCCATGGGAAGAACTTTGATAGATGTTCAGAAAGGTGAGTTGACAATAAGAGTTCATGATCAAGAAGTCACCTTCAACGTGTTTAAGGCTATTAAGTTTCCTATCGTCGAGGAAGAATACTTTCAGATTGATATGGTAGACAAGATGTTGAATGAAGAAGTTGGAAATCTGGTGGATAATGAGCCTTTGAAGAGTTCTATATTGGGGGATTCAGAGATGGAAGACAATGAGATTATTGAATTTGTACATATACTTGACACAACACCATAGTTTCGAAGATGTAAGATTCCTGTTAAGCCACTCAAAATTGTTGGAGAGACATCATCAGGACTCAAGCCATCTCTTGAGTTGCCTCCAGATCTTGAACTTAAACCTCTTCCAGACCACCTAAGGTATGCATTTTTAAATGATTTTTCAAAGTTGCATGTTATTATCTCTGCTGCACTAACATCTTTCTAGGAAGATAAGCTGCTACGAGTTCTAAGAGAGTTCAAATCAGTGATAGGATGGACCATAGCAGACATAAAAGGGATCAGCCCATCATTCTGTATACACAAGATCCTGCTGGAAGATGATAGTAAACCTTCAGTGGAACAACAACGCAGATTGAACCCGATTATGAAGGAAGTGGTTAAGAAGAAGGTTTTGTAGTGGTTAGACGCATGGATAATATATCTGATATCAGACAGCTCTTGGGTGAACCCGGTACAGTGTGTGTGCCAAAAAAAGGGGGAATGACCGTGGTATCCAATGAGAACAATGAGCTAATACCGACCAGGACAGTGACGGGGTGGAGAGTCTGCATGGACTATCGCAGACTGAATAAGGCTATAAGGAAATACCATTTCCCCCTCCCGTTCATTGATCAGATGTTGGACAGGCTAGCAGGTCATGAATATTATTGCCTTTTGGATGGGTACTCAGGTTATAATCAGATTGTGAAGCTCCAGAAGACCAGGAAAAGACTACCTTTACTTGTCCGTACAGAATATTTGCGTTCAGAAGGATGTCTTTTGGGTTATGCAATGCCCCGAACACATTTCAGAGGTGTATGATGGCTATTTTTTTTTGGATATGGTTGAACACAATGTTGAAGTCTTCATGGATGACTTCTCAGTTTTTGGAGATTCATTTAACCTGTGTTTGGAAAATTTGGTAATGGTGTTGAAGAGATGTGTTGAGACGAATTTGGTTTTGAATTGGGAGAAATGCCATTTTATGGTACAAGAAGGTATAATACTGGAACATAAGGTTTCAAAGAAAGGATTAGAGGTGGATCGAGCTAAATTGGAAACCATTGAGAATTTACCTCCACCGATTTCTGTTAAAGGTGTTCGTAGTTTTTTAGGGCATGTAGGCTTCTACCGTAGATTTATAAAGGACTTCTCGAAGATCACAAAGCCACTTTGTAGTTTGTTAGAGAAGGATGTCCAGTTTAAATTTGATGAAGAATGCCTGACTGCATTTGAACATTTGAAGAGGAAGTTAACTACAACACCTATGATTACAGCACCAAATTGAGACCTTCCTTTTGAATTGATGTGTGACGCAAGTGACTTTACTATGGGAGCTATTTTGGGCCAGCATAGGGATAATTTATTCCATGTGATCTATTATGACAACAAGACCCTTACGGATGCCCAGTTAAACTACACCACCACAAAAAAAGAGCTTTTGGCAGTGGTGTATGCTTTTGATAAGTTTCGAGTGTATTTAATTGGGACTAGAGTTATTATGTACACAGATCATGCAGAAATCCGGCATTTGGTGGTAAAGAAAGATGCCAAACCTTGTCTGATAAGGTGGATACTTCTTTTGCAAGAATTTATCTTAGAAATCAAGGACAGAAAGGGAACTAAGAATCAAGTGGCGGGCCACTTATCTCGATTGGAAAATCCGGGAAGGGATGCAAATGAAAAAGTTTTGATCAATGAGTCATTCCTAGATGAGCAATTATTTATGGTGCAAGGTGAAGTGCCATGGTTCGCAGATTATGCTAACTTCCTAGTAAGCAAGATAATCCCTTCTGACTTGACTGGGTATCAAAATAAGAAGTTTCTACATGATATGAAATGGTATATTTCAGATGAACCGTATTTATTCAAGCAGTGTTCCGATCATATGATTAGAAGGTGCATTCCATATAGCGAGACAGAGGGTATTTTGTAGGATTTCCATGCATTAATGTATGGAGGTCATTATGGAGGTGAAAGGACAGCGGCTAGAGTTTTACAAGTTGGTTTCTATTGGCCAACTATTTTTAAAGATGCTTATAGCTTTGTTTAGAAATGTGACAGATGTTAGAGAGTAGGGAACATATCTAAGAGGAATGAAATGCCCTTGAATATAATCCTCGAGGTGAAGATCTTCGATGTTTGGGGGATAGACTTCATGGGGCCTTTCGTTTCATCATGTGGGAACTTGTACATCTTATTGGCAGTCGACCACGTATCCAAGTGGGTGGAAGTGGCAGCTTTACCAATGAATGATGCTAGGGTGGTTCTAAGGTTTCTACAAAGAAGCATTTTCACAAGGTTTAGGACTCCCAGGGAAATCATTAGTGATGAAGAAAGCCATTTTGTAATCGTCAGTTCACAGCGTTGCTAGCCAAATATGGGGTGAATCACCAAACTGCTACAGCTTACCACCCCCAGACTAATGGCCAAGTAGAGGTATCGAATCGTGAGGTGAAGAAAATCCTAGAAAAGATCGTGAACCCAATGAGGAATGACTGGTCGCTGAAGCTAGATGATGCAGTATAGGCTTACAGGACTGCCTATAAAACTCCGTTGGGTATGTCACCATTTTAGCTGGTGTATGGAAAGGCTTGTCACCTTCCCATGGAGCTCGAACACAAAGCATATTGAGCAATAAAGAAGCTAAATTTTGACTTAAAGGCTGCAGGAGAGAAACAACTACTCCAACTCAATGAGTTGGACTAATTTAGATTGCAAGCCTACAAGAATTCTAAATTGTACAAGGAAAATGTGAAAAGATGGCATGACCGCAAGATTATGGAAAGGGTGTTTGAGCTAGGGTAAAGAGTGTTGTTATTTAATTCCAGAATCAAACACTTCCCAGGGAAGCTCAAGTTAAGGTGGTCAGGGCTGTTCACTGTGAAGAATGTATATCCACATGGTGCAATTAAAATTTTCGACAAGTTCCCAGACAAGCGTTTCAAGGTCAATGGACAGCGGCTTAATCATTACTATGGTGGTGAGGTTGACAAGCAAAAGGTCGCCTCAATTCTTTCTACTACTTGATCAGAGCAGAGATTGTCAAGCTAACAAACTATAAACTAGCGCTCAATGGGAGGCACCCCATTATTTCTCTTCTCTCTTTGTGTTTAATTCTTTGTGCATCATATCTATTTCTTCCTTAAGTTTAATTCTATTTGTTCATGTCTATTTGTCTCCCCCCATGTTTAATTCTTGTGATAATGAACTTTATGGCACAAATTTTGTTAGAGCTGAATGCACATATCATTTTTGATAGGAATAGCATATACAACAATTTTGAATATACAATCATTCATACATGTTATACAGTATAAATCTTTGATTTGGGAATTGGTATATCTCATATTTGTAAATGCTTGATATGCAGGTTAGTTGAAGAGTGTCAAGGGCTTCTTATTACTTCTTTAAGTGCAAATCAGTTCATTTATGGGTGCAGGGAAGGGCGGCTGTGCGGTTGGGTAATACAACTTTGGCGCTCCCGCGCTGAGCTTCCATACATTCTGACCCTCAGCGCACCCACGCCCATTTATAGCTTAACATCAGAGCGCCCACGCCATATCGGTGGCCGCCGCCATCAACATCTTAGACTCTCTGGCATGGCGGCGCTGAGTCTGAGATCCGTAAACTTTTAAATGTTTTAAAAGTGTGCCCATCCCACTTACATCAGTTACAACTTCTTATATCAGACGTGCGCCTACCCACTTCTCTTTCAAAAAAATGGAAACCTCTTCCTCTTCTCCCACTCCAAACTGTTTCCATTCAAATACTCCAACCCCACTACGACTCCTACGTATTCGGTTTTCCTTCCCACACTCAACTTCTTCTATATATCACCCATTCAAATAATTAGGGTCTATCAGAGTAGTGGAAAACAATGAGTTTGGGGTTGTCTTCAGAGTATACAGAGAGTGATTTCTTCAGTCAAGTTCTCCTCTTCTCAAATCATTTAGGGTTTTTCTTCATAAATTTCTATGGGTTCAAAGCGTGCACGTTCCCATACACCTGAGTCATCCTCTTCAAGCAGTCTAAGTGAAGATATCTTGGACCTTACCAAGTTCATTAGCCTAGATGCTAAAATGGAGTATCACAAGATTGTGGCCAAAACTTTTGTGAAGGAACAATGATTCAATCCCGGGAAGCATGATGGTTAGTTATGGGAAATGATTCGGGAGAGAGGTTGGGTAAGAGTTGTATCAAGCCCCATTCCTGCACCAATGGCTTTAGTGCATGAATTCTACGCCAACACTAAGGAAACTATGAGTGGGATGTCATTTGTTAGGGGTGTTCAAGTGGATTATCACCCATAGGCGATTAGAGGAGTTTCCAACTTACCTGACCCACCGACTAGTCGTGCCAACTAGGTGGAGGCTGCAAGGTTTGAGACAAACTTAGATAGGGTGATAGCTGATTTGTGCGTGCATGGTACGCAGTGGAATTACAAATCGGGCACGAACCAACCTACAAATTTTCCAAGTTCAACCCTTAACCACTACGCCAAGGCATGGAATCTATTTATTTGTGCCAAGTTGCTGGCTTCATCACACTAGCATGGCATCCCATCCGAGCGAGCTATCATACTGTGGGGGATCATCACGGGCAAATACATAGACGTGGGCCACCTCCTCCACCAAAACATGCTCCGTTATATGAGGGGGAGCACCACATGCAGCATCCCACATGCCTTAGTTGTCACCCATTTGTGTTACAAAGTAGGAGTTCATTGGGCAGATGAGCAGTTGCAGTTACCTAGCCAAGAGATTACCCATGCTAATATTGCAAAGTTTGAGGACTGGGCATGAGGCACACCACACCCGAGGGGAAAGGGCTTTATTCTTCCAGCAACATCCTCGGTGCCGTCTCCGTAGTCAACGCAGCCAACTGAAGCAGCAACTTCATCCCATGCCATTGCAGCAAATGATGATCGCAGACTTAGGAGATTGGAGAGAGAAGTAGACACCATGTATGATAACCTTTCGGCGTTCGTAAATGGGTTATCGCGGTCATTAGCTGAAGTCTTTGCGCAGCAAGGAACAATACTAGAGTGGCTTCAGTTTGGTACAGCCGTGCCTTTTCCACCACCAGACTCGCCACCCGAGGAGGGTGGCCATGCCGGTACTTAGGGGAGTTCTCTTTGACCTTTATCTTCATTCATTGGGGACAATGAATATGCTAAGTTTGGGGGTATTGGGTGATTAGTAGTGTAGTGTAGAGCATGTAGTATAATTGCATAGCATTTATCTATGTTTAGTATAGTCTTTGCATGTTAAGGTGTTTAGTTTTATTTTGCAGAAAATTATTTTTTTTGTTTGTTGCTTATTATTTGTTTAGCTTATTTGTTTAAGTGCATAATGATGAGTGGGATTTATACCTGCGAATCGGATATTTTATGACTTAAATAGTTGCCTGTTCTAGTAGAGTTTATATGTTTTTTACATGATTACAGTGTTGTTGTGCTTAATTGACATATTGCAAGGCTTATTAGGTGTTTTCTAGCATTCAGGGGTGAAACTGTAATTTCCTATACATTGGCGCCGCAGTGCCAATGACCGGTGCAAGACTCGCGCCGCGACGCCACCTCCTTGTCCCTGCTTACGTCATCACCGCGTCGCAACGCCAAACTCCCTACACATGGACTTGCTGCGATCATGGGCTCCGGTTCCTTAGAAGACACGCATTAGCGTGCTGCAGTGCCACCCTTTAAGTGTATTGGTCACACGGCTACATGTGACCTCCGGTGCTCCAAAGCAGACCCAAATGCCTTTTGACCTAGCTTCAAGGCAGAAAACATATATATCAGAGAACCAGCCTCTTCTCTCTAACTCTCACACCATATATCATATAGCTTAGCTTAGTTTAGAGTTTTCTTTGTAATTTCTCTCTCTTTCCCTTAGTTGATTTCTGTAAATATATATTAAGTAGATTTAGGGATAAGTTGGTATTTCTTTGGAGCAAGAGCAACGAGCGACACGGATTGGAAAGCTTGATTTGAGCGGAGTATATGGAGATTTAAGGGCCTTGACAGAGTTTCCTCTTATCCATTTATCTTCTCTTGTCTTGTAATCTATAAATGTTATCTTATTTGCTACTTGTACTGGTTTATTAAATATGAACTGATTATTGGCTCTAAGGTTATAATGGATCCCTTTGTTATTTGAATTGACTGTCTTTATCTCTTTGGTTGGCACCATATGATTTGGGTTAATATATTTATGCTTTATGATTCTTTCTAAGACATTAGTGATGATTTTGGTAATCTGCATGATATCGACAGAAGAATTATAGATTTACACCTAAATATATTGGCATGTGATTGTGGGTTTCGACTGCATAAGTTGTGCGTAGAATAGATATATCTCTGTGCGCCACGTGTGACCTAATTGAGAACCTATGCTTAAATCCTTGTTATGATTGATTCGCATAGACATATGTAGGATTGCATCTAGCTTGGATGTTCCTTTCTGTTCTGTTCCCTTTAGGGTGGATCTGGAGAGGATATGTTTGTGCATACCTCGACAGAGGTGCATTAGCACCTGTGCGTTCTCGGTCGACAAATCGTCGTGACCATTAAGACCAAAGAGAGATAGGGTAGCTAGTTTGATGAAACATAACACGCCAGGTGTTCGACAGGATGCCTGTGTGGGGGTGAAGTTGTGACCTTAGCTTGTATTTCCTTAGATTTCCATTCATTATACACTTACTTACTTTGTTAATTAGTTAAATAGATTAATCACACTTCCATTTACTATTGTTCGAATAAGACTTTAGTATTATATAGTCGGTATTTGGTAAATATTAGGTATAGTTCCTCGTGGGTACGACACACTCCTTATCACTGTATTACTTGTTAGACCGCATATACTTGCGCGTGTTTATCGGTTGCAAAATCGACCAACAAGTTTTTGGCGCCATTGCCGGGGAACTGTTATTCTAATATTGTCCAATATTGATTTCAATCAATAGAGTCTTACTTTGAACGTGTATATATTTATTTCTTTGATTTGTTTGATCTTCCTTTCGTTTTGTTTTTAAGTTTGCAGATTATGGACGATCAATGTTATCAATGGCCTTATGAGGGAGCAACACAAACAAGCTTGGAAGAAGGGCTCGAGAGATTACTACTTCAAATTGCCAATACCTTGAGTTTTTCAGACAATCTTGAGTGTCAGTTCACTCAGAATGCCTACTGTTAGAATCAAGCTGACTTTGAACCAATCTCCTATCATCCAAACTGCCAGGGTTATCCAAACTCATGGGACTACAGTCAAGAGCACTATTATGATCCGAATCATGCCTTTCAATTTGACTATCAGTCTCCGCCAAATTATGAGTTGACGTCTCAACTAAATAAGAGCTTCTATGAGACCTCAACGCTAGAAGAAGAGAACAGGCTTAAAGAACTTCTCACAAGATTTATTGAGAAAAATGAGGTTCGGATGGCAAGCCAAGAAGCCGCATTGCATAGCCTTGAGAATCAATTGGGGCAACTCGTCAATGCCATTACAAATCCACCACAAGGCAAATTCTCGGTCTTAATTATCATCGACGATGAATCAGAAGAGCATTGCACGGTGGATACGCAAGGAAAATGCAATGAGTCTCACACAGTTGTTGAGGGAGATGTCATTGTACAGACTGGCCAACCGGTGGAGTCTGAAGTTGGAGACAATAGGATCAAGAGTGGGTACACTGTCAAGACTGATCAACAACCTGAACCCACGCTCCCGACTTTAGAAATCTGTGAGGGCCCAATAGCACACAAAGAACGCTTTCAAATTAATGAACAAGGGGAATTAGTGGATAATTCCAGTGGTGAAAGATTCTTTGTGCCGAAGGATGAAGAAAGCATGAATGATCAATCATCCATGTCTGCCAAGAATCCAAAGGAATTGACGAATAGGCAGCATGAAAAAGTCATCTTCGCTTATGAGCTGGATTGAACGGCGTCGGTATAGTCAAGCCGATGACTTTAAAACAAGCGCTTGGTGGGGAGGCACACCCATTTTGGTAGAATTTTTATCAGTTTTCCTTTACCCATATCTAGTTTACTCTGTAGGTAGTTAGTATATAGCTAGTTTTAATGCTTGATTACTTTTGTAGAGTAGTTTTTATACTTTCTTGGCATGTGCAAAAAATAGATGATCGAGAAAAAAAAAAAGTCTTTTCGGTGTGTATTTCACTAAATGCACTAGCTCGCGCCTTGTACAAATAGTCCTCGCGCCTACTAACGTCATTCTTCGCGCCCCGGCGCCATGCCTGTTTGTCCACTCTCTCTCCTCCGCACCGCAGCGCCGAATAACATAGTCACCTTGGCCATGACGCTAAAACAGAGCTCGGCCCTATAAACTCAAATGGCAATACCACCTCTAAAGGCTATCTCGTGCATTGCACAATGACAAATGAGTTTTTGTTGATTAAGTGAAATTTTAAGCCAACAGTTAAGCCCAATCGCCCATATCTCTCGACACCTCTCGGTAGCAACAACCCAACAGTCCCCTTTCTCCACACAAACCCCCACCCTCTACAAAGCATAATTGGTTTGCGAACTAATTCACAGAATCCGACCAACAAGTTTTGGTCAGGCTTGAGTTCAAAAGGAGATCAACAACATCAAGGATTTGCCCCCTTCAAGGTATTTCTTTTGGATTTCAGTTTGGCACTAAGATTTGAAGCGAATTTTGGGTTGGTGCCTTGGGCAATTCTTTTTCTCTGGTGATTTGTGTGATTTCCACTGACGAAAATCAGGTTAGAGCACTTTCAAACAAAGGTTGTCCAAGTTAGGTTTTCAGAACGCACGCAAGGTGTTTGTTAAATTGCCCCAGAGAGAAGTTGAACTGTTTTGGCTTAAATTTCACTGGTATTGCATTGGGGATCTGTTGTGTTTGCTTGAGGGAAGTTTCTACTGAATTTTGGCACTGTTTAGGGACTGTTTTTGCATCGAACCAACTGAAATTCTGACATTGCACAAAAGAGACAAAGACTGAGTATGGGAGGATCATCGTCCGCGACACCACCAGTGGCATGGGACAGGGCGAAATTTGTGAGCGAGGAGGCCTGGAAAAGGTATAAAAGTTCGTTTGCCGCGTGAAACTTGATTCTCGAGCGGGGTTTGAGGCCAAGCAAAAATGATGGCGAGTTGGTGACCATGATCTCGGGACGCCAGTGGATCCACTTCACGAGGTCGCCTGAATTAGCTGTTGTATCTGTGGTTCGGGAGTTCTATGCCAATGCCAGTGTCGAAGGTCCGACGGTTGTCCAAGTCAGGGGGAAAGCAGTGGATTTTGGAAGCCTAGCGATTAACGAACTGTTTGCTACGCCCAACTATGAGGGCAAGGACTATATGGAGCCGGGGCTTCGCAGCTATGATTTAGAGGATATTATCAAGAGGCTCTGCAAGCCAGGGACTTCATGGAAACAGAACGACTACACGGGGGAAAAGACCGGTTTCCCGTCTTCAGCGCTCAGTTGCTATGGAAAGGTGTGATTTAGCTTCATCTGTGCTAATATGATTCCGACCCGTCACCTGAGCGACGTGACGAAGGATAGAGTGATCTTGTTATTTACTATTGTCACGGGCGTGAAAGTGGACATCGGGGTTCTCATACACGACTCCATCATAAAAGCGATCAAGAGAACAGTGGTTTCGGGACTCCCCCACCCATCCATGATCACCTGGCTATGCAAGAGGGCAGGTATCCAGTGGGGGCCTAAAGAAATAACTCTGTCGCCCATGTCAGTCATTGACCATCAGACGATCTCACGCTTCGTTGTGTGGGACGGGGCAGAGTCGAATAGCAGAGGCAAAGGCTACGGGCCTCTTCTGTAGCCTTCCTACAAAGCAGAGCGGACATGCACAGACTTCAGACGCCGACCCAGCTGGACAGGGGCTATTGACTGACATTATGTCGTCCCTCACTCTTTGCACTGAAGCAGGATGCCGAGGGCGTAGAGGCAATGGAGGCACATAGTCTCTTGATGGCTCGAGGAGGCGGAGATCGTGAATGATGCAGATCGAAATGGTAAACACTATGCGAAGGCATCTCTACAGTGTACTGATGGGCAAGAATGAGGAGTTCACGGCATTCCAATTCCCGGAGCCTCCTATTTTCCCACCATACCCTCCACCATCACCACCCGCCGAGGCTGACGAGGACGAGACTGCTGCTGAGTAGCGCACTTCAAGGAAGCCCTCTTGTATCGATTGCTTTATGTTTAGCAATGAGGGCATTGCTCATCTCAAGTTTGGGGGTGCGTTTAGCTATTATCTGTTTTACTTCTCTGCTGCCATGATAGGATTGCATACTTTAGACTTTATTATGTTTTATTTCAATATTGTGGTGCAGTCATTTTGAACTGCGGGATTATGTTTGGATTTCTATTATTATGCCATGAACTGTTTTTGTAAGACCCCGAATTTTATAAAATAAAAGTATTCAATTTTTCTTATAATAACTATTCAGTAAATGGTTAAATTGATAAAAGGTTAAAGTTAAGGGTGATATATGAATTTTTTTCAAAATACACAAGTGGTTATAAAATATTCATTGTTGTGGGGAATATTCGTTTGGTCGTGGAATATTCTTTCTATCTGGGAATATTAAATGCGATGGCTAAACCATTTGTGGGCCCTATAACGGATAAGCGTTCGGATGAAGAAAACGACAAATTTGAGTTTTTACAAATAACGGCGTGGTTATTCACAATTAACCTTTGTTGGAATACCGGTGGTTAAAATACGATAATACGCGTTATTGCATAACAAAGACTGCTGTGATTGCGATGTATTTTTGAATTATTGATTCTTACATAAGAAGGCACTACTCAATAATTGTTACGATAATTCTTTATTCAATATTTTATTTTATTGATTCAATAATTCTTTTGCATTGATATTTTATATTAATGTTGTTTCAATAATTATCAACTTGCCTAATATTTCCCATTATCGGATCAATAATTCATATTATTTGAATAATATTATTAGATAACATTATTGGTAATGTCTAGAAAGTTACATCAAGGAGAGGTTTGGTCACCTAATTGCGTGCGAAGGAGAAATTCTTATTGGAAAGTCTCCTCTTCACAGGAACTACTTTGGTTGTCATAATTGTGATTACGTAATATTATTTGTGAATAATTAATTATTGATTTATATGATAAGGAAATATTTATTTTATGTAGATATAAATGATGGATATATTTATTTTTATGTGGATAAAAATGAAGGAAATAATTCTGAGGTGTTTTATCAGTATTTTGTCAGTGTGGAGGTATTAAAAATCATCCGTTTGTGGATTTCAGATATTTTATGTTTGGAATTTGGAAAAACTCAAAGCTACAAAGTTTTAGAGAATTCAATTTCAGGCAGAATGGACATAAAAATCGTATTTTTCTGATAAACGACCTATTTTCTATGAATTACTGAAGTTTCAGAAAATAAAATGATTTTTATTAAATTATGAGTGGGACCCACTTTTGTTTAACACATGTGGGCTGCCAAATTTTGTTCAAAGATGGCTGGTGGCTGAGCTTGGTCAAGAAGCATGCGTAGAAATAGGAAATGAAATATTATTAATTTATAATTTAGTCTCCTTTGGCGTTAAAGCATTTTCCTATAAATAAAGCTTATGTTAGAATTGAAAATCACACCAGAAACAAGTTTTCTTTCTCTCTATATTATCAAGCATATTTTTGAGAGTATTTAGATACTTTGAGAGTTGCTATTTAGTAGAAGTTTCCTTTGGTTTTTCATCTGATATTCCAGTCAGAAGTATTGCTCTTTTGAGGTAAGGGATTTTAAGGGTTATTATGTTTTTCAGTTCGTACTTCTTCCGACCTTCCGAAAATTCTGGAAATATTTGAAATGATATTTTGATGAGTTTTATTGATTGTGTCCAAAAATGGTGATTTTTGGATGTATAGATTAAGAGTTATGAATTTTATGAGAAAATACTATTTTAAAAGAAAACCCTTATAACTCCTTGTGATTAACTCCAAAATTGATAAAATTTTTATTGGGAGTACATCTATATAATATCAGTGTACTCTGTGAATTTCGGATTTTTTGGATAAAAGTACAGTTTATGATAAATGTTTAAATATTCGGTTGTTTTGGCCATATGAAAAATAGTAAATGATTTTTAAAAATTCTGAGAAAAATATATGTTCAATATGGGACTATATTCTACTAAATCTCAGAAAAGAAAATTTGTTTGTATTGATTTGGTATTTTTCATGAAAATAGACTAGTTATGAGTAAATGAATTAAATATGTTATGTGAAGTAAGAAAATTGAAAAATAGATTTTATAGCTTGAGAATCCTATATGAGGTATATGCAAATTTTTGATGAGGATTTTGGTTATTGGTGATGAAATCTTATGAGTTTGGCATTTTAGGATAATTAAATGCATTATTTAGTAAAGTGTAAACAATTAAAATAAATTGTTTATAAGTTTAAGAAATGTTATTTCAATATCATTATACCGAAATATTTATATGAATTTTATTGTGGAATTTTTACCTTTTTGTGTCGGGTTTACTATTCATGAGTTACTATTCACGAGTTACTATTCATGAGTTACTATTCACGAGTTACTATTCATGAATTACTCTTCACAAAGTTACTATTCATGGGTTACTATTCATGAGTTACTATTCATGACAAAATTGGTTTCTTTTTCTAACCAAATTATAGTTGAGTTATGAATATTACTCTTGAGATTAAATCTATATGTTGATTATATTATTTTTATTATCATATATAACATTTTTATAACCCTAATGATGATATTAATTTTTCTTTGACTTGAGTGTAAAGATGGGTAGATTATTGGTATGATCATGACTATGGGTTCCCTTTGGCCAGTAGTGCAAAGTTGAATTGTTTGATTTGGTATGATCGTGACCATTGAATTTATAATTGAATATCTTTAGCTTAAGTGCAAAAGGTGAAATGATCAACATGGTTATAATTATTGTTTATATAAATTTTGAAATGATTATATATTTCTTTGAGATAATAATATATTTGGCCCTGTAGTGCAAATATGAATCTGTTGATGAATATATTTTTCCCAGAAGTGCAAATATGAAGCTGTTGAGGAATATCTTTGGCTGTAGTAAAAAGATGAATTGTTGATGAATATCTTTGGCCAGTAGTGCAAAGATGATGACATGTTGTTGAATATCTTTGGCCGATGGTGCAAAGATGAACATGTGTTGAGATGAACATGATCAATCTGGTGATCTGAAATGAATATCTTTGGTAGTAGTGCAAAGATGAAGTTATTAGTATGATTATGAAGCAGAAATGTGATTTGGTGTAACCATGATCTTTGATGTTTCGAGGTAAAGATAGGTGATGAAAATTATCTTCATTCCGGATGAGAAGAGAGGATTTAGAACTACAATTATGATTATGAGTTATTCATATGATTGTGGACCGTAATTGTTGATTGATGTTCTGAGGATAAAATATTGTTGGTGGATTTTTAACATGGAGAAGATAATAGACTTTATAGTCTATTTGACTCTTCTAATGGATTGCTTCGTTCAACGCAACTATGGTTGAAATTTTTATCATCTACCATATGTTCTAAGTCTCTGATTTATTATTGATGAAGGCTATTGATAATTTAATTATCTTTAGTCATGATCTTTTTTACTGAGCTACTTGTGCTCACCCTTTTGCTTCACAATTCCTTTCAGGTAATAAGAGTGTAGCTGGGTCGAGCGGGGGTAACAGGAAAATAGAACGATGGTCATCATTTAGTAGTTATATTTGGTGAATCAAATAGGGTGAGGCGAATCCAATGTTGGAAGGGTGTTTTGCCACTATCATACAAGATGTCTAAAGACATACAACCTCGTGTCATCATAAGACAGGGTTGTGCACATCCACTTTATGAGTATATGTACGAGCACTACCTATATGATCTTGGAGTTTATTTGAAGTATAATTCTCAATTAGAGACAATAGAGATATTTATATGTCAAGAGAAGACTCACCATTGGAAAGAATATGATAGTAATCTTCTCATTTTTTTTGGGGTCTATTGGGTCAACCAAGGATAATTCTGTGGCCATATGATATCTATCATAACCTAGACGCATGGCCTCCCATGTACGAAGGTTTTCTTGAGCACTTCCCAAAGATTTTAATTTCTAAAATAGTTTTTGACTATACCTTTATGTAAGATGTCATGGTGACGTGCTACCCAAGTTGGTGTCAAGAGTCACAGTTGATATATATATTTGTATCAAAACTCACAACACATGAGTTGTTGTATTTTGCACGACAATTGTTGTAATAAAGTTGTAGTTATTTTCTGTACCATGTATTTGGCGACTCAGAATGGGTTGGATGGAATGGACCTATTTTGGGGTTATCACAGTTGGTATCAGAGCTTAGGGATATGGTCTCTGGCGGAGATCAGGGAATATAACTAGGAGGGGAGAGATGAGTAAATCCTTCGCTAGTGTGTCCTACCTAAGCTTAATTGTTGGTTGGTCATAATATATGGATATTATGTGATACGTTAATTTGCTTAATTAACCCTTGTTTTATGGCAGTATTTGAGAATGGCAGCTGAGAATGCTAACAATGGAGTGAATGAGACTGTGGGGATACCTCTAATCACTAATGTGACTCCCCCAAAATTAGGTATACATCACCCATCTTGGGTCGTCAGATACATGGTACAAAATTCAAATACAACTTACTAATACAACTGTCGTAGGTACAATACGACAAAACATAAGCTCGTGAGTTTGAATACAATTATTGTCTACTAGAGATTATACAAACTCAAAAGGAGTCCTCATTACAATTATTAACACACTATTTCACAGAATAGTGAGAACTACTAATGCTATCCTCTGGACCGTCACTCCGTTCCCCGACTAGTTCCTGCTATGTTCTCATTTCCTGAAGAGAACAGTGAAAGAAAGGGTGAGCTCAACTAGCCTAGTAAGAAATATTATGACTAAGATAATGCAGAATAAATTATTGTTAGCCTTCAACGAGTTGTTAAAGCGATAAAATATAACAACATCAAGTTTAACTGCAGCGGAATAAGCAATCCATTAAAAGAGTCAAGTAGAAAATAAAATCTACTATCTTTTATGATTTAAAAGGTTTTTTCATGAATTTTATATTTGGGACTCGACAATAAATAATCCACATCATCGAATCACCCATGCACTACGACCAAGGATATTCTTTAGTATCACGACCACAAATTATCCATGCACTTTCTGACCGAGGACATTCGTGTATTCATTAATGGTCATGATCATGCCAACAATCGTCCATCAATGCACTACGAGCCAATGATAACTTTTACCACATCATTTATAACATTACGGTCATGATTACGCAGAATAATCCTCGGTCATAATCATACCAAGTCCATCTATGCACTACTGCTACAGCCATGAGATGACTTTCAACATAATATAAACATGAGGATGATGACAATGATATAAGAATTCAATAAAATAAGTTCAAGAATTAATTTATCCAGAACTAATAATATCAAATTGTCAAAATTTCCAACAAAATAATAATAACGGAACGGAGTCGAGGCAAAATTTGCAATGCAAAGCGGGATGTTCCAATGAGAATAATAAAGAAGGCGGAACCGGTCGGTGTAAAACACATGACAGGTGTTCCAACAGAATAATAATAAAAGGCGGAACCGGTCGGTGTAAAACACTGCAGATGAGGATATTCCAGCAGAATAATAATAAAGGCGGAACCAGTCCGTGTAAAACACACAGACGAGGATGTTCCAAAAGAATAATAGAAGAATGTCACCAAGTATAGGTAAATCGCGTATACAAAAGTTATTCCAATGAGAATAATAAGCAATGAAATAATAACAGTTCTCTTCATGAATAAGAAAGAATAACACCCCTTACATTAGTAGATTGAATCTGCAAAGTAGTGTAGTAAATGAATACTCTTCTTCTTTCTCTCTTATTCTCTCTATACTTTTCTCTCTCTATAGCTTGAATGAATTAAGTGAAAAATAATGAAGCACTAGGCCTCTATTTATAGAAGATTTCTATCTTAGCACTTGAAATGTTAAAAGGCAAGTGGCTTGACGACTGATGATGTGAAAAGAAAAGTAGTTTGACGCCTGTAATGTGAAACGACAATTGGTTCGACGCCTGTAATATGAAACAACAAGTGGTTTGACGTCTGATAAAGGTAATTACTATTGACGAAGGTAATTACTACTGACGAAGGTAATTACTATTGACGAAGAGACTCTTAGATGATGACATATGGGCCCCCATAAAATAACCAAACTTACCACAAACATCTCATAATAGACTCTTTATATACATCAAGGATTGAATAAATATTACCACAAATCATTTTATTTTTAATCAACACATATTTAATCTTTTAATAATTATTAATCATTTATAACTTGTCGTCTCAATTATTGATTTAATAATATAACATATTATCTGAGATGATCTTTGTGACAATAATTGAATCAATAATATAAGAGATATGATGCAAAATTCATGTAGCAATAATAATCGAGTATAAATTTGAGTGACTTCTCACGTAAGCATCAATAATCAATACCGTGTCTGCTACTATGCAACCACGCGTAGACATTGCACTTTTACTCTAGGGTAGTTCAGCGGTTTTAACAGTAATAACTCCATAGTTATTTTCATATAAAGTATTTTTGTCGTTTTCTCAATCAGACAATAATTTCGTTATGAGGGTCCACCAATGATTGTCGTCTGAATGTCAACGAATATTCCCGACAAAAAGAATATTTTATAACAACTTGCTTACTTTGCAAAATTTATAAATATTACCCACAACTATAACATTATATCAAATTTACTCCATAATATTCAAAAATAATATTTATAGAAAATTAATCTTTATTTATAAAAGTTGGGGTCTTACAACCTCCTCTTCTTATGAAATTTCGCCCTCGAAATTAGAAGTACGATACTGGTATGTCGAAGAGGTAAGGATACCTTGATTTCATTTTGATTCTAACTCCCAAGTCATTTCCTCAACATCGTGGTTTCTCCACAAAACTTTGACTTGAGGAATAACCTTGGAGCGTAGAATATGTTCCTTCTTATCCAAGATTTGAATAAGAACCTCTTCATACGTCAAATCTTCCGCTATTTCGTCCGGTTCTAACTCAATAATGTGGTTCGGGTCTTTCACATATTTACGTAACATGGATATGTGAAAAACGTTATGAATACGAGACATACTTGGCGGTAAAACGAGTCTATAGGCCACAGTTCCTACTCGATCGAGGATTAAAATGGGCCGATGAATCGAGGATTGAGTTTTCCTCTCTTTCCAAATCTAAGTAACTCCTTTCCATGGAGCAACACACAACAACACATGATCTCTATATCGAATTCCACGTCCTTTCGATGAAGATCAAGATAACTCTTTGTCGATCTTGTGAAGTTTTTATCGTTGTCGGATCGTTTGAATCTTTTTCGTAGTCATACGTACCAACTCCGGTCCCAACAACGTTGCTTCACCCACCTTATCAAAGATATTTGGAGAATGACACTTTCTTCCATACAACGCTTGAATGGAGCCATGCCAATACTTGCTTGATAAGCTGTTGTTGTAGGAAAACTCCACCAATGGTAAGAACTTGTCCCAACTTCCCTTGAAATCAAGGACACAGAGTCTTAATAGATCTTCAAGAGTTTGAATAGTCCTCTCCATTTGTCCGTCAAATCGAGGATGATATCTTGGGAGCTAAATCGTAAGTCTGTGCCCATAGCTTTTTGCAAACTAACCCAAAATCGTGAAGTGAATCTTGGGTCTCGATCACAAACTATGGATCTAGAAGCATACCATGCAGTCTTACAATCTCGTTTATGTACATACAAGCAAGACGTTCAAGTGTATAAGTTTCTCGTATCGGTAAGAAATGAGCGAGACTTGGTCAATCTATCAACAATGACCCAAATCGCATCTATGCCTTGAAAACCTTAGGAAGGCCAGAATTGAAATCCATAGTAATGTGCTCCCACTTCCATTCTGGAATTTCAAGTGGTTGTAATGGACCTTTTGGTACTTGATGCTCCACTTTAACTCGTTGACAAGTTAGACACCTTGAGATAAACAACGCTATCTCTCTCTTCATATTGCTCCACCAAAATGTATGACGAATATAATGAAACATTTTAGTACTCCCAAGATGGATTGAAAACGGTGTGTTGTGTGCCTCCATCATGATTTTATACTTTAAATCAGGGTCGTTAGGAACACAAAGTCTGGAGTTGACTCGAAGTATTCCTTCTTCATCGATTCTTGCTTCCGGCATAGCACATTCTTGCACTTTCTTCTTCATACGCATCAGCTCCAGGTCTGTAACTTGAGCAGCTTTAACTTTATCGATTAAAGTCGGTTCTACTCGTATATTCGCTATCATCACATGCGTCCCTGGAGTCTTTAACTCTATCTCCATCCTTTTCAAGTCACACAAAATGGGCTTTTGCGTTGACAATATCGCACTCGTACTTGCATATGATCTTCTACTCAATGCGTCAGCTACCACGTTCGCTTTTCCAGGATGGTATTGGATGGTATGATCATAATCTTTCAACAGTTCAAGCCAGCGTCGTTGTCGCATGTTGAGTTCCTTTTGAGTGAAGAAATATTTGAGGCTTTTATGATCCGTAAAGATCTCCACTTTCTCCCCATACAAGTAATGCCTCCAAATTTTAAGTGCAAAGACAACAGCTACCAACTCTAGATCATGAGTAGGATAATTCCTCTCATATTCTTTGAGTTGTCTTGAGGCATAGGCTATGACTTTTCCATGTTGCATGAGAACACATCCCAACCCTTTGCCCGAAGCATCACTGTAGATGACAAATCCCTCCGAGCTAGATGGTATTGTCAGAACAGGTGCGAAATGAGTCTCCTCTTGAGTTCTTGAAAACTCTTCTCACCATTCTTCGCTCCAACCGAACTTTGTATCTTTCCGAGTCAGCTGAGTCAATGGAGTAGCGATTTGAGAAAATCCTTCCACGAATCTCCGATAATAACCAAATTAATCCGAGAAAGCTACGATTTGCTTGATCATTGATTTAGGTTGCTCCCGACTTTGAATTGCTTCAATCTTTCTTTGGGGTGATAGATATTCCATGACTTGATACTACTCGTTCCCAAGGAATGCTACTTCCTCAAGCCAGAATTCGCATTTCTTCAACTTGGCATAAAGCTTGTATTCACGAAGCTTTTGGAGTGTCAGCCTCAAGTGTTGCTCATGATCTTCACGACTTTTGGAATAAATAAGAATGTCATCAATAAAGACGACCACAAAGTGATCCAAATATTCCTTGAATACTCGGTTCATCATATCCATGAAAGGCAAAGAGGAGCATTAGTCGATCCAAAGGACATGACTAGGAATTCATAATGCCCGTACCGAGTTCTGAAAGCCGTCTTTAGAATGTCATCGGTTTTAATCTTCAATTGGTGATATCTAGAGCGAAGATCAATCTTTGAAAAGAATTTGGCTCCTTACAACTGGTCAAACAGGTCATCAATACGTGGCAATGGATACCTATTTTTGATGGTGACATGATTCAACTCCCGATAATTAATACAAAGTCGCATACTCCCATCTTTCTTCTTCATGAATAGAACAGGAGCACCCCAAGGAGAAGTACTAGGACGAATAAAGCCAATGTCTAACAATTCCCGCAGTTGGGTCTTTAACTCTTGAAGTTCAATAGGAGCCATTCGATATGGGGCTTTGGAAATGGGTTTTGTACCGGGTTCAAGGTCGATACAAAATTCAATTTCATGCTCGGGGGTGGGCAGGAAGTTCTTTGGGAATCGTCGGAAATTTATTAACAATAGAAATATCGTTCAAAAGCGGCGTATTTTTGTTTAAATCTGTGACATGAGCTAAGAAAGCTTGACATCCGTTTTTTAATAAACGAATAGCTTTATGGCTTGAGATTACCATGATTGATTTTAATGGTTTGGTCGCTTGAATTCGCATAATAGGTTGATTAGGAATATGAAAGCTAACAACCTTACGGAAACAATCAATTTTGCATGATGAGTAGTTAACCAATCAATCCCTAGAATCACGTCAAATGCAAGTATTTTCAATGAAATAAGATCTACGAGGTAATGTGAGGGCACTTGGATTTGAACCAAACAAGACTTATAAACAAAGTGGATGTAATGAAGGTTTCTCCCAAGCGGAGTTTTCACGAGATAAGTCAAAGTCTAATTTCTCGAGTCAAATTTAATCGATGGCGCAAGTAGGAGAAATAAAAGAATGGGTAGAACCGGTATCAAATAAAGTATAGATTTCATTAGAGTTTATGATAAGCTTACCCGTGATGACCTCATTCGGGTTCCTTGCTTTCTGGGAGGTCACAACAAGACCGGTTTTGACTTTTCGGGAATGACCTTTGGTGCCTCCATCCTAGCTGAATTTGTCTTGATTGAACGACAAAAATCGGGCTAAGTGACCTTCTCTTCCACAATTATAATATGCTTTGGACGACATCATGTGATTTGGTGATGTGCCCCTCCTCCGCATTTGAAACATATATGATAGGTGGTCGATTCTCCTTCCTTAATGACATGTGTTGGTCTTTGACGTCTTTCATCATTGTTGAATCTCCTCTTCTTGAAATGTCCATTCTTATTGTTTTTGCCTGATTACCACCCAAGTGGTTACCATTTCGCCTATTGATTCCCTCACGCTTGTTGTCACCACTTTGATGATCGCTTCTCATTGGTATTATCATTTTTCTTGCATTTGCTCTCTCTTTTAGTTACGTTGACTCGTTATCGCTACTCCACTAAGCGAGAGCTCTATTTACAACATCCGAATATAAACACGGTTTATGAGAAATAAGATGTTGGCGTATCTCCGACTTCAAACCTCTTAAAAACATCCGTGTCATTCTCTCTTCATTATCCACCAAGTGGGACGCAAACTGGGATAACTCCGCAAATTTAGCCTCATATTGCGACACGATCATATTATTTTGTTCCAACTTGATAAACTCCACCTTCTTCATGTGATGAATACTTTTAGGAAAGTATTTGTCGTTGAACAGCTCTTGGAACTTCTCCCAAGACATCTTGATCTGGCGAGGTTGAGTACATTTTACCGATTCCCACCGATGAATGCCTCTCGCGCTTAATATAAAGGCGTGCAAAGGAACCTTTTGCTCCTCGGAGCATCCCAAGACATCAAATATCTTGGTGATCTGCTTTATCCATGCTTCCGCCATAAGTGGTTTTGGCTCTCCCTTAAACTCGGTGGTCCCGACTCCTTGAAGCATTTAGCGGTGGCGCTGAGAGAGTTTCTAGTGTTTCCACTGCATTTTGGACAGGAGCCGCTCTCTCCTGCTGTTGCATGAATTGTATAAATCCCCTGAACATTTGATCATTCATCATTTGGTCAGTGTTGTTGTTTGCATGAGGATTGTTGCCTTCCTAATGCACATTATCCTGATTATTGATATGTGGTGAATCAACGGTCGCCTGTGCTCCATTGCTATTCTCAACATTCTCGGATGTCATTTTCAGATACTACCACAAAACAAAGGTTAATTGACATGTAGCATATTATCCCTAAATTCTGACCGACCAATTAAATACCACATAAACTTAGGTAGGTCATACTAGCGAAGGAATTCCCCATCTCTCCCCTCCTAATACTATTCTCACATCTTAGTTAGGGATCATATCCCTAAGCTTTGATACCAACTGTGACGCCCCCAAAATTAGGTATACATCACCCATCTTGGGTCGTCAGATACATGGTACAAAATTCAAATACAACTTACTTAATACAACTGTAAGTATACAATACGACAAAACATAACTTTATGAGTTTGAATACAATTATTGTCTACTAGAGATTATACAAACTCAAAAGGAGTCCTCATTACAATTATTAACACACTATTTCACGAATAGTGAGGGGACTACTAAAGCTATCCTCCGGACCAGTCACTCAGGTTCCCGGCTAGTCCTGCTACGTTCTCATTTCTGAAGAGAACGGTGAAAGAAAAGGTGAGCTCAACTAGCCCAAGAAGAAATATTATGACTAAGATAATGCGAGAATAAATTATCGTTAGCCTTCAGTGATGTTAAAGCGATAAAATATAACAACATCAAGTTTGACTGCAGCGGAACAAATAATCCATTAAAAGAGTCAAGTAGAGAATAAAATCTACTATCTTTTATGATTTAAAAGGTTTTTTCATGACTTTTATCGCTGGGACTCAGCTTAATAAATAATCCACATCATCGAATCACCCATGCACTACGGCCAAGGATATTCTTTAGTATCACGACCACAAATTATACATGCACTACAACCAAGGACATTCGTGTATTCATTAATGGTCATGATCATGCCAACAACTGTCCATCAATGCACTACGGGCCAATGATAACTTTTACCACATCATTTTTAACATTACGGTTATGATTACACCGAATAATCCCTGGTCATAATCATACCAAGTCCATCTATGCACTACAGGCCACATATGACTTTCAACATAATATAAACATGAGGATGATGACAATGATATAAGAATTTAATAAAACAAGTTCAAGAATTAATTTATCCAGGAACTAATAATGTCCAAATTGTCAACATGATCTTTGCTTTGTAGAGAGTAAAATTCAAGAATGATCGGAAGAATATTTCCATAAAAAGATCTTTGGATGAAGCGCAAATATCAAGGATATTCTACTAATTTCATGGAGTATAGAAGTCAAAAATTTAACCAACTGAGTATAATAAAGAATGAAATAACAAAAGAAATAACCATGCATGCGGTACTTGCATAGGCGAGTTATTCAATGTAATAATAATAACGGAACCGGTCGTCGGACAAAATTTTTGCAAGCAAGGATGTTCCAACAGAATAATAAAAAGTCGGAACCGGTCGGTGTAAAACACACGTGAGGCGTGAGGATGTTCTAACAGAATAATAATAAAGAGCGGAACCGGTAAAATTGTAAAACACATGCATGAGGATATTCCAATGAATAATAATAAAAAGCGGAACCGGTCCGGTGTAAAACACACGTGATGAGGATGTTCAACGAGAATAATAGAAGAATATCACCAAGTATAGGGTAAACCGCGTATACAGGTTATTCCAACAGAATAATAAGCAATGAAATAACAACAGTTCTCTTCATGAATAAGAAAGAATAACACCCCTTACATTAGTAGATTGAATCTGCGCAGTAGTGTAGTGTAGAAATGTCTTCTTCTTCTTTCTCTCTTATTCTCTCTATACTTTCTCTCTCTATAGCTTGAATGAATTCGTGAAAAATAATGAAGCACTAGACCTCTATTTATAGAAGATTTCTAGCTTAGCACTTGAAATGTGAAAAGGCAAGTGGCTTGACGACTGGTGATGTGAAAAGAAAAGTGGTTTGACGCTTGTAATGTGAAACACCAAGTGGTTTTAGCGCTGTGTAATGAAAGCGACAACCTTGTTTCGGACTTTGTAATATGAAAGTAAGTGGTAAGTGGTTCGACTGGTAAAGGTAATTACAATTGGCGAAGGTAATTACTATTGACGAAGGTAATTACTATTGATGAAGAGACTCTTAGATGATGACATATGGGCCCCCATAAAATAACCAAACTTACCACAAGCGTCTCATAATAGACTCTTTATATACATCAAGGATTGAATAAATATTACCACAAATCATTTTATTTTTAATCAACACATATTTAATCTTTCAACAATTATTAATCATTTATAACTTGTCGTCTCAATTATTGATTTAATAATATAACATATTATATAGATGATCTTTTGTGACAATAATTGAATCAATAATATAAGAGATATGATCACGATAATTCTTATGTAGCAAAAATTGAGTATATTTGAGTGACTTCTCACGTAAGCATCAATAATCAATACCTAGTGTGCTACTATGCAACCACGCCAGCGTATTCGTACTTTTACTACCGGGTAGTTCAACGCGGTTTTAACGGTAACACCTCATAGTTATTTTCATAAAGTATTTTTGTCGTTTTCTCAATCCGACAATAATTTTGTTGTGGGGTCCACCAATGATTGTGCCGTCGTACGAATATTCTCCGACAAAAAGAATATTTTATAACAACTTACTTTGCAAAATTTATAAATATTACCCACAACTATAACATTATATCAAATTTACTCCATAATATTCAAAAATAATATTTATAGAAAATTCCTCTTTATTTATAAAAGTTGGGGTCTTACAACTAACCATGATAATGTGATGATAGACGAAGAAGGAATTAGAGATATTCTTATGGTGAGTGAAGAATTGATAGTTGCACCTGAGATAGTCGTAGAGGTAACAGCTGAGAGTGAGGAAGAAGAGGAAGAAGAGGAAGAAGAGGTACCTGAGGAGAATTTATTAGAGGTATTATATGATCAAAATGTAGAATTGCAAAATTCAAGCAACAATTCAAGCTTGTTTTACCCGATATGTGATGCTTAAACAGAAGCATTCTTTGGCAGAGTATAAGATGATAAAGATGGAATCTGAGCTGAAAGAAGAAAAAACTGAACGAGTAAGAATGAGTGATGCATGGGTAAAAGCCACACGACGCGTCGATATTGTGGAAAGAGATGTCCGATCTAAGAAGGCTAAAATAGATGATATGTATTTCTCTTTTTGGACAGCAATTGGGAGAACCCAACATCAAGTTTTGAATTACCACCATATATAGCGGTCAACTGAATTCGATATGGATGAAGATTGATGATTCAGATCATGAATCGAGAGTCTGACGAGGCAAGCGATTGAGGGTGGAATATGCCCTATAGAAAAGTATATTTCAACGGTAGTGATGACACCAAATGCAGCCCCAGACAAGTCAAAGCCGAGTAGTTCGAGGGATAGCAGTTGTCATGACTTCCCAACAAATGAGGAACCTAAATGAAGTTATCACGGGAGATGAGCAACGGAGAAATCATGATGACCCAGGAGATAAAATTTGAAATGAAAGCAAGGTATTCTCAACTTTTTGAAATACCAGGTACGTAAATTTCGGGGACGAAATTTCATAAGGAGGGGAGATTGTAAGACCCCGAATTTTATGAAATAAAAGTATTCAATTTTTCTTATAATAACTATTCTGTAAATGGTTAAATTGATAAAAGGTTAAAGTTAAGGGTGATATATGAATTTTTTTCAAAATACACAAGTGGTTATAAAATATTCATTTTTGTCGAGGAATATTCGTTTGGTCGTGGAATATTCTTTACGCCGGGGAATATTAAATGCGACAGTATGCAGACCATTTGTGGGCCCATAACGGATAAGCTTCGGATGAAGAAATTGACAAATTTGAGTTTTTATAAATAATTGGCGTAGTTATTACAATTAACCTTTGTTGGAATACCCGATTGGTTAAAATACGATGTCTGGCGTTATTCGCGCGAAAGAAGACACAGTATTACGCAGATATTTTTGAATTATTGATTCTTACGTAAGAAGGCTTTACTCAATAATTATTACGGTAATTCTTTGTTCAATATTTTATTTTATTGATTCAATAATTGCTGCGTTGATATTTTATATTATTGTTGTTTGATAATTATCTTTGCGATATTTCCCATTATCGGATCAATAATTCATATTATTTGAATAATATTATTAGATAACATTATTGGCAATGTCTAGAAAGTTACATCAAGGAGAGGTTTGGTCACCTAATTGGCGCCCGAGAAGGAGAAATTCTTATTGGAAAGCCCCTCTTTCTGAGGAGCAGTCATTGGTTGTCATAATTGTGATTACGTAATATTATTTGTGAATAATTAATTATTGATTTATATGATAAGGAAATATTTATTTTATGTAGATATAAATGATGGATATATTTATTTTTATGTGGATAAAAATGAAGGAATTAATTCTGAGGTGTTTTATTAGTATTTTGTCGGTGTGGAGGTATTAAAAATCATCCGTTTGTGGATTTCGAATATTTTATGTTTGGAATTTGGAAAAACTCAAAGCTAAAAAGTTGTAGAGAATTCGATTTCAGGCAGAATGGACATAAAAATCGTATTTTTTTGATAAACGAGCTATTTTCTATGAATTACTGAGGTTTTAGAAAAGAAAATAATTTTTATTAAATTATGGGTGGGACCCACTTTTGTTTAACACATGTGGGTTGCCAAATTTTGTTCAAAGATGGCTGGTGGCTGAGCTTGGTTAAGAAGCATGCATAGAAATAGGAAATGAAATATTATTAATTTATAATTTAGTCTCCTTTGGCGTTCTAGCATTTTCCTATAAATAGGCGCTTATGTTAGAATTGAAAATCACACCAGAAACAAGTTTTCTTTCTCTCTATATTATCAAGCATATTTTTGAGAGTATTTAGATACTTTGAGAGTTGCTATTTAGTAGAAGTTTCCTTTGGTTTTCATCCGATATTCGATCGGAAGTATTCTCTTTTTGAGGTAAAGGGATTTTAAGGGTTATTATGTTTTTAGGTTCGTACTTCTTGAGCCTTAGAAAATTCTGGAAATATTTGAAATGATATTTTGATGAGTTTTATTGATTGTGTCCAAAAATGGTGATTTTTGGATGTATAGATTAAGAGTTATGAATTTTATGAGAAAATACTATTTTAAAAGAAAACCCTTATAACTCCTTGTGATTAACTCCAAAATTGATAAAATTTTTATTGGGAGTACATCTATATAATATCGATTGTACTACTGTGAATTTTGGATTTTTGGATAAAAAGTACGATTTATGATAAATGTTTAAATATTAGGTTGTTTTGGCCATATGAAAAATAGTAAATGATTTTTAAAAATTCTGAGAAAAATATATGTTCAATATGGGACTATATTCTACTAAATCTCAGAAAAGAAAATTTGTTTGTATTGATTTGGTATTTTTCATGAAAATAGACTAGTTATGAGTAAATGAATTAAATATGTTATGTGAAGTAAGAAAATTGAAAAATAGATTTTATAGCTTGAGAATCCTATATGAGGTATATGCAAATTTTTGATGAGGATTTTGGTTATTGGTGATGAAATCTTATGAGTTTGGCATTTTAGGATAATTAAATGCATTATTTAGTAAAGTGTAAACAATTAAAATAAATTGTTTATAAGTTTAAGAAATGTTATTTCAATATCATTATACCGAAATATTTATATGAATTTTATTGTGGAATTTTTACCTTTTTGTGTCGGGTTTACTTATTCATGAGTTACTATTCACGAGTTACTATTCATGAGTTATTATTCACGAGTTCTTATTCATGAATTACTCTTCACAAAATTCTTATTCATGAGTTCTTATTCATGAGAGTTACTATTCATGACAAAATTGGTTTCTTTTTCTAACCAAATTATAGTTGAGTTATGAATATTACTCTTGAGATTAAATCTATATGTTGATTATATTATTTTATTATCATATATAACATTTTATAACCCTAATGATGATATTAATTTTTCTTTGACTTGAGTGTAAAGATGGGTAGATTATTGGTATGATCATGACTATGGGTTCCCTTTGGCCAGTAGTGCAAAGTTGAATTGTTGACTGGTATGATCGTGACCATTGAATTTATAATTGAATATCTTTAGCTTAAGTGCAAAGGTGAAATGATCAACATGGTTGTAATTATTGTTTATATAAATTTTGAAATGGTTATATATTTCTTTGAGATAATAATATATTTGGCCTGTGAGTGAAATATGAGCTGTTGATGAATATATTTGCCTGTAGTGCAAATATGGCTATTGAGGAATATTTTTGGCTGTAGTGCAAAGATGAATTGTTGATGAATACCTTTGGCCGTAGTGCAAAGATGACATGTTGTTGAATATCTTTGGCCGAGAGTGCAAAGATGAGCGGTGTTGAGATGAACATGATCAACTGGTGATACAAATGAATATATTTTGCCGTAGTGCAAAGATGAAGTTATTAGTATGATTATGAACATGAAATGTGATTTGGTGTAACCATGATCTTTGATGTTTCAGGTAAAGATAGGTGATGAAAATTATCTTCGTCCTGGATGAGAAGATGAATTTAGAACTACAATTATGATTATGAGTTATTCATATGATTGTGGATCGAGAATTGTTGATTGATGTTCTGAGGATAAAACATTGTTGGTGGATTTTTAACATGGAGAAGATAATAGACTTTATAGTCTATTTGACTCTTCTAATGGATTGCTCGTTCCGCTGCAACTATGGTTGAAATTTTTATCATCTACCATATGTTCTAAATCTCTGATTTATTATTGATGAAGGCTATTGATAATTTAATTATCTTTAGTCATGATATTCTTTACTGAGCTAGTTGTGCTTACCTTTTTGCTTCACAATTCCTTTTAGGTAATAAGAGCGTAGCTGGGTCGAGCGGGGGTAACAGGGAAATAGAACGGTGGTCATCATTTAGTAGTTATATTTGGTGAATCAAATAGGGTGAGGCGAACCCAACGTTGGAAAGGTGTTTTGCCACTATCATACAAGATGTCTAAAGACATACAACCTCGTGTCATCATAAGACATGGTTGTGCACATCCACTTACTGAGTATATCTACGAGCACTACCTATATGATCTTGGAGTTTATTTGAAGTATAATTCTCAATTAGAGACAGTAGAGATATTTATATGTCAAGAGAGAAGACTCACCATTGGAAAGAATATGATAGTAATCTTCTCGTTTTTCTTTGGGGTCTATTGGGTCAACCAAGGATAATTCTGTGGCCATATGATATCTATCATAACCTAGATGCATGGCCTCCCATGTACGAAGGTTTCCTTGAGCACTTCTCAAAGATTTTAATTTCTAAAATAGTTTTTGACTATACCTTTATGTAAGATGTCATGGTGACGTGCTACCCAAGTTGGTGTCAAGAGTCACAGTTGATATATATATATATATATTTGTATCAAAACTCACAACACATAAGTTGTTGTATTTTGCACGACAATTGTTGTAATAAAGTTGTAGTTGTTTTCTGTACTATGTATTTGGCGACTTAGAATGGGTTGGATGGAATGGACCTATTTTGGGGTTGTCACAGTTTTTGATTTTTATTATTTAATGTTTTGATTATTATCAGCATGATTGTGGTTTTTACCCATCTTTTTGGGGCTTTTACAGATTATATGCTTGTGCCATATGAATGGCCTTTTTACCCTATTTTGAGCTGCTATTTAGCAAGGGTTATAGCTATCATTGATTGTGGCTGATGACAAGCGTCAAGTATTTATGCCTATCTCTTAGAGTCGTATCAAGTATGTATGAGCTAGGGGTTGTTCAATTGATAAGTTTAGACTATTATTGATCCGTCTTCCTTAGCGAGCACCGATCAACTGTGTTAACTCGTTATTTTTCGAATTGAGTTCGCTTGTTTATTGCTTTGAGAGTTTGTTCACTTTTATAAACTTTCATTTTTTTACAAGGTAATAAAAGACTTAGAAACATTTGTTTAGAACTTAATGGGTGCGAATAATTTGAATCGGTGAAAGTAATTTGAATCATTAAGTGTGTTTGTTTTGAAAAAATAAATTCGAATGGTGAATGGAATTCCGGATGCGTTGGTACGAATGGTTAAGTCCAAATTTTTTATGCGAATGGGTGAATGGTTGTTGAATGAAGTAAAAAAAATTAAAAATAATAACAAAAATAATAAAAAAAAATTAACTATTATATTATATAATATTAAATAAATTTACAACAACTTTGAATTTTTTCAGAGGGGTAAAATATTAAAAATATGTCATTCAGATCTTTAAGATATGTCAGTTATCTAACAGTTTTTTTTCATTCAGATTCAGCTCATTCAGATTCAGATTCAGATTCATTCAATTTTTATCAAACACCCCCTTAGATGTTTATACAGTTTTGGATCTTGGTGGCTGGCATGTTGACATATATATATAAAAAAAAGAAAAAAAAATGAATGAAACAAAAATAAAAATAGAAAAGAAGAGTTTATATCGAAAGTTTTGCAGTGGTTCCAGATGGAGCGTAAAACGCATTCGGCCATAAACGCAGGACCGATATCGAGATGGAGCATAAAATGCAATCGCTAAATAATCTTCGTTTTTGTTGTAAAATCTCAATGGCTTATGTTGATTACGTGGCCTTTACTGCTCGAGTTATTAGATTCATAGGGGTGTTCTACACCTAGTGCCCTAAAGTCGTCTGGCTTGGGAGTCACTGATCAAAAGCTCATTCATGGATAGTTCTGAATAGCCTAAGGTAATTAAGTACTGTTCGAGTCAGATTTTCTCGTCATGCTAGAGTCTTTTGATCTTTTCCTGTATTTGCGTTTTATGCTTAATGCTTGTTAAATGCTTAAGTTGAGAAGTTTGCTTATTGATATTAGCAATTGGCTGTGTGAGCTTATTTGAGTTATGATTAGTTATGACGGTTGTTCTCCACACACACACATAGAATGGATCGAATACAGTCTTATGCTTGAAATTGAATGAACCCTTATTCATTTCGGTGTTTGCCCTATTCTCTGGGAGTGGCTATGATAGAGCTTTGAAGCCATGTTACTACTTTACAGTTTTAGTTTTCTTTCGCGTGTGTTTTATGAGTAGTGTTGTCTTTGATAGTTTACTCGAGGACAAGCAAAGACTTAAGTTTGGGGGTATTTGATTAGTGTGATTTATACCCGCGAATCGGATATTTTATGACTTAAATAGTTGCATGTTCTAGTAGAGTTTATATGTTTTTTACATGATTATAGTGTTGTTGTGCTTAATTGACATATTGCAGGGCTTATTAGGTGTTTTCTAGTATTCAGGGGAAAAACTGTAATTTCCTATACACTGGCGCCGCAACGCCAATGACCAGTGCAAGACTCGCGTCGCGGCGCCACCTCCATGTCCCTGCTTACGTCATCACCGCGCCGCAGCGCCAAACTCCGTACATGGACTCGCACTGCAGCGTGAGCTCCAGTTCCTTGTTGCAGACACGTGGTGCTTAAATACCACCCTTAAATGTATTGGTCGAGTCGGCCGCAGTAGCACACCTCCGTGTCCAAAGGGACTCCAAATGTCTTTTGACCTAGCTTCAAGGCAGAAAACATATATATCAGAGAACCAGCCTCTGCTCTCTAACTCTCACACCATATATCATATAGCTTAGCTTAGTTTAGAGTTTTCTTTGTAATTTTTCTCTCTTTCTCTTAGTTAATTTTTGTAAATATAGATTAAGTAGATTTAGGGATAAGTTGGTATTTCTTTGGAGCAAGAGCAACGAGCGACACAGATTGGAAAGCTTGATTTGAGCGGAGTATATGGAGATTTAAGGGCCTTGACAGAGTTTCCTCTTATCCATTTATCTTCTCTAGTCTTGTAATCTACAAATGTTTTCTTATTTGCTACTTGTTGTTGGTTTATTAAATATGAACTGATTATTAGCTCTAAGGTTATAATGGATCCCTTTATTATTTGAATTGACTGTCTTTATCTCTTTGGTTGGCACCATATGATTTGGGTTAATATATTTGTGCTTTATGATTCTTGCTAAGACATTAGTGATGATTTTGGTAATCTGCATGATATCGACAGAAGAATTGTAGATTTACACCTAAATATATTGGCATGTGATTGTGGGTTCATTTGCATAAGTTGTGCGTAGAATAGACATATCTCTCTCGTATGCCACGTCATGACATAATTGAGAACCTATGCTTAAATCCTTGTTATGATCGATTCGCATAGACATATGTAGGATTGCATCTAGCTTGGACGTTCCTTTCTGTTCTGTTCCCTTTAGGGTGGATCTGGAGAGGATATGTTTGTGCATACCTCGACAGAGGTGCATTAGCACCTGTGCGTTCTCGGTCGACAAATCGTCGTGACCATTAAGACCAAAGAGAGATAGGGTAGCTAGTTTGATGAAACATAACACGCCAGGTGTTCGACAGAATGCCTGTGTGGGGGTGAAGTTATGACCTTAGCTTGTATTTCCTTAGATTTCCATTCGTTATCCACTTATTTGCTTTATTACTTAGTTAAATAGATTAATCACACTTCTATTTACTGTTGTTCAAATAAGACTTTAGCGATACATAGTCGGTATTTGGTAAATATTAGTCATAGTTCCTCGTGGGTACGACACACTCCTTATCACTGTATTACTTGTTAGACCGCATATACTTGTGCATGTTTATCGGTTGGGAAATCGACCAACACATAACATTATATATTCCCAAGTATCTAGTTAGTTAAATTCTAATTGAGCCAATAATGAAGTAAGAAATTTGATGGATTCTTGAATTAGGTTAATACCTTGAGGTGTTCATGTTTGTTTGTTGGTTAAAGAAAAACTTGTTTGTCTGCTGAGAAGAAAACGTTATTTTTAAAGATAGAATTGTGTAGGAAGTGAACATAGACTATGAAAACACTGGTACTCAAACTTTGTGAACACATGGGTATGCTTGCTATATATAAAAATAAAAAAAGAAAAAGAAAAGAAAAAAGAGAAAAATATGAAAAATTACCGTGGCTAGTCTTGTTTCGAGGCCTTTATTACTTGAGTAAGTACGCCCGGGGGGATTGTCTTTACACCTTGCGCCCTAAGGTCTTTATGGTCTGGGAGTCATTGGTTGAAAGCTCGCTAAGGGGTAGCACTGTTAACCTAATGGAATGAGGCATTGCACAGTAATGGAAAAAAGAAAAGAAATCAATAAACACCGCGAGAAACTGCGAAAATTGCCCTCGTGAGTAAACATAAAGCATAATAAACCCATTATTGAACCTTAGTTTGTATTGATGTGTTGGAGTAGTTGTTATTTTGTTTGTATGCATAGTTCTTGATTTGAACTTTAATTTTATTTCTTAAGCAGTATAGCATGTGTAATATTTGCCTTTGTCAAGCTTATTTGTGAACACATCACACACACACAACATCTTTATAACAGGTTTAGATTATTTGATTGTATGTCATTATGCATGTGGCTTAGTTTGATACTTTGCTCTTGAATCCAGACATTTCTCTGAGGCACATTTGATTGGAATTCTAGTATGGCTGGAAATCTTGGGAATCACTTGCATGATAATGTAGTTTGCATAGCATGTAGTTTGCATTATTTAATTCGTATTTTTGTATGTATTGCTTGAGGGCAAGCAATAGTTCAAGTTTGGGGGTATTTGATAAGTAGGTTGTATACCTACTTATTGGTTACCAACTCACTGGAATTTTGCTCAACTCAAGTATTTTTGGTATATTTTTATTGCTTTTTGTGTTTGTTTTGCAGTGTGCATAGTTGGAACTCCTAAGGCACAACATAGAAATGAAAATGGTATGGCAAGGCATGGTGATAGCATTGAAGGCATGGCATGGTGGATTGAGCTAGAATGAAGATGTCAACTGAGAACAAGCATTTAAGAAGGACAACTAGAGGGGCTTTGATGTGGCCAAATGAAGAAGGAAGAAGGAAGAAGTGAAGAAGAAGAAAAGCAAGCGGCGATGAGTTCAAGAGCATTGAAGACTTAGCGCGGTGCATACGCCTATATAAAGACACAAAGACGCTGTAAGAAGAATACGACGAGGCGAAGCAAGCGCTGCCGCACCCAAATAGCAAAGGGACATAGCACGCCCGGGCCAAGCACACAACAACAACACATTCAGCGCGCCCGCGCCCGAATCACACTATAACACCCCGTGGCCGCGCCAGTCATACTTGAATTAATATGCTGACTTTCTATTTTGTAATGTTGGAGCGTGTTTGCTAATTTTAGATATATTGGATGGTTTGAAAAGACATGATTAATTAGTTATTATTATTATGATTAGGGCTTCATATTCTAGAGAGATTCTATAACCCTTCTCTACTGTTTTGGGCTTCTCTCACTAGATTGATCGATTGTAAAGACTGGGTTTTAATTTTGTTGATGAATGTGGACCTGAACTCGCTTGAAGACACTTTATGAAATAGGGTTTTATCAGATTTGATTCCTCATTTCCCTAATATCTCTTGCTTTCATTGTTTATTTCAATGCTTGGCTTCAATCCCATAATGGGTGTTGATTCAGCAATGAACTAACTTCCATTATGGGATTCTAATGGAGTTTAATGTGTAGTCTATATGTGTACGCCTATTTATGATGCTTGTATGTTTAATATTGGATTGCCTAACATGGCTGCACTTATATGTTTGAATGTTTGATCATTATTCACCCTAATTACTTATATATATGGAATTAAAAAAGGAAATATAAGTACAGATTTAATCATGTTGGCATATGTTCATGATACTTATTTGTGTTAAGTTTTGTGATTCGTGACCCGGATAGGCATATACCGGTTCACCATATGTAGTCATTATTGATTGTAATTCACATAGACATATAGTGGGTTAGGTAATTTTGATGCTTACATGAATTCTATCTTTTTGTGGATTTTGTGTGATTTGGACATAGTACATCGAAAGACGGTTATGTATCACTTTTGTGCTCTTGACTAGCTATCCATATTAAATAATTAGGCATAACAAGAGGCGTGCATTTTTGGATAAAACATTAAATGACATTAGGATCCAATTTCTCTCCATTTTGATTCCCTTAATTTAGTAACTAGTATTCTCGTGTTTATAATTAATTTAGATATAAATTTACTTGTTAATTGATCATTTGAGCATACAAAAATAGTGATAAAGTTGTTGCATGATAGCGTATATTTATTCAACTTTCTTCGTGGGATCGATACTTTCTTACTCTGTACTACTTGTTGACTCGTGTATAGTTGCATGAGTTAGAGTCTATTTTGTTAAACCGAAACGGAGGCAACAGAGGGAGCAATTTTGGGAGTTAGTTCTGGCATGGAGTTGGTGGTAGGGGAATTAGTCGCACTGTTGGGAGATGGAGGGATGACTGAGATGGGGGTTACAGAGATGGGTATGGCGTTTTATGGGTTTTAGTAAGCCATTGTTGTTGTATGAAGGATTGGAAGCTGAGAGATAGGAGAGAGCGAGATATTTTTGAAAATCAAATGAGCAGGTGAAACCGTATGAATTGGAGAAAATGGGTTTTTATAGTGTTGTCTTTTCAGTTATTTTTGGATCTCGAGGGCGGCGCATTTAATGGAGATGATGATGATAGATTTAAAGGGTTGGTGTCTGGTATTGGGCTTTTTTGTTGATTGGACCTTGTTTGGTCTTATTTGAGCTCCTCTGCTGATGGGGCCATTTTTCATATACTCTTCCATCAAATATTCTATTTGATGGAAGACTGGGGGCAATGTTGGGCCATGATTATTTGGGCCTTTGGGATGTAATGAGCCGTTAATTATGTGGAGTTATAAGGACTTGGTCCAAAGGCTGTTGTAATGGATGGGGGATTTATGGTTTGAGGTTCCTAATTATATTTTGACTCTGACTTTCGAAGGAGGTGATGGACTGTGAATCCACTTCCTTAATTATTGGAAATCTGATACAATCCTTTCATGGATTGGTCATTGGTTGGGAACCACAATCTGATTCGAAGAAGGATTGCATACAAGGTGGTGAGATTATTATAAGTACAATGCACTTGGGTATGGGTATAAATACAAGGCACTTACATACATGATTATTACAGATATCGGACCCATGGATCATGAACATCCACTTGGGTATAGGTATTGGATAACCCAATAAGGATTGGAAGACTCCCATATCTGTAAGACCCCGAATTTTATAAAATAAAAGTATTCATTTTTTCTTAAAATTATTATGCAGTAAATGGCTAAATTGATAAAAAGTTAAAATTAAGGGTGATATATGTAAAGTTTACAAAATAAGCAAGTGGTTATAAAATATTCATTGTTGTCGGGGAATATTCAGTTGGTCGTGGAATATTCTTGCTGTCAGGGAATATTCTTACGACGGCGAGACCTTTTGTGGGCCCCATAACGGAAAACGGTTGGATGAAGAAAACGACAAGTATGAGTTTTTTTTATAAATAATGGCGTAGTTATTACGAATTAACTTTGTTGGAATACCCGATGGTTAAAACACGATGTCTGGCGGTGTTGCTTGCAATAGCATACAGTATTGCACCAATTATTGATTCTTACGTGAAGTCATTACTCAATAGTTATTACGATAATTCTTTGTTCAATATTTTATTGATTCAATAATTCTTTGTGTTGATATTTTATATTGTTTATTCAATAATTGTCAATAGGTATACATCACCCATTTTGAGTACGCCAAATACACAAATACATGTGCACGAAACAAATACAACCGATAATACAATTGTCGTGCAAAATCGACAACACATATCTTGTGAGTTTGAATACAAATATTGTCTAATAGACAGTATACAAACTCAAAAGGAGTCCTCATTACAATTATTGATACACTATTTTACAAAATAGTGAGGACTACTAAAACAACTATCCTGAACCATCACTCCATACCCCGGCTAGTTCCTGCTATGTTCTCACCTCCTGAGAAGAAAAATGGAACAAAAAGGAAAAGGGTGAGCTCAACTAGCCCAGTAAAGAATATTATGACTAAGATAATATACAACAATTTATCATTAGTCTTCAACAGGGAAAAATCTGATAAAATATAATAGACAACAAGTTTTAGATCAACAACTGCAGCGGAACAACAATCCATTAGAAGAGTCAAGTAGAGAAAGAATTCTACTATCTTCTAAGATTTAAAAGTCCATCATCAATATTTTATCCTGTAACATCAATCAATATACATCTTGAATCAAATATTCATCTTTGCACTTCTGGGCCAAAGATATTCATTTTTGTATCACCGATTGGTTATTCATATTCATCTCGACCAAAGATATTCATCATTCATTTGCACTACGGGCCAAAAGATATTCATTAGGTAATCATTCATCTTTGCACTCTGGGCAAAGATATTAAGATAATAATATCATCATTTAGGATTGAGGATGATGAAAAATATCTAAAAAAAAGCGAATCCGGTGAGATAAAAGATCAAAGATTAGGGATTAGTACTTTAGTTTATCAAGTTCAAAAATACCTTATAATAATCAATTGTGGAGCAAAATTCAAAAATAAAGATCAAAACATGGATCTGATCAAAGATAGTAACCATAATAGACATCTTGGACAAAAAAAAGAAAATTTTTTTTTTTCATTGAATAATAGTGCGTATTAAGTGAATAGTGAATATATCGTATCGTGAATAGTATCGTATATCGTGAATAGTAACCCCCGACACAAAAAGGTAGAAATTCCACAATAAAATCCATACCAATATTTTGGTATAATGATATTGAAAGAATAACATCATTATGAAGAAAATAACATCCCTTACCAAAATATAGTACTTACGATTGGAATATCGGTATAAAATTTGAAGGAAACTTGCAGCGATGAATAACAACTCACAAAAGTATCTAAATACTCACAAAATACGCTCGATAATATAGAGAGAAAGAGAAAACTTGTTTTACGGTGTGATTTTCAATTCTAACTAAGCACCTATTTATAGGAAAATGCTTAGAGCGCCATAGCAGACTAAACTTTTACTACGATGGCTTTACTCTACTATTCAAGCCCACCACTTTTTGAAAATAAATTCGACACATTTCATTTCTCACCAACCAACCAAAAGTGGGGCCCACCATATTTTAATAAAAATATTTATTTTGAAACTTCAATAATTCATAATAAATAGCCCTTTTATCGAGAAAAATTTGAATCTCATGTCTATTCCATAGGAAATTAAATTCTCTACAACTTTGTAAGTTTAAGTTTTCCAAATTTCAAGCGAAAAATGGCCAAGAAATCCACATCGGACGATTTTCAAAACCTCCATTAGACAAAATCTTGATAAAACACCTCGGCATTAATTCCTTCATTTATAACCACAATATATATATATCATCATTTATATCCACATAAAATAAATATTTCCTTATCATATAAATCAATAATTAATTATTCACAAATAATATTACGAGAATCACAATTATAATGACGAGGTCGTTCGAGGAAAAGGGGGCTTTCAGATAAGGATTTCTCCTTATTGGTAGCATGATTAGGTGACCAAACCCTTTTCTGAGCAGAACTTCCTTAGACATTGCCAATAATGCTATCTAATAATATTATTCAAATAATATGAATTATTGATCGATAATGGAATCTTGTGCGGTGACAATTATTGAAACAATAATAATATAAAATATCAGCGTAGCAATTATTGAATCAATAAAATAAAATATTGAGCGATAATTCTTTGTAACAATTATTGAGTAGTGCCTTCTTACGTAAGAATCAATAATTCAAAAAATTTATGCAATCTAGTGTCTTCTCTTTGTGCAACCACCGCGTATTATTCTTGTATTTTAACCACGGGTATTCAACGGTGTTTGGTAACAATTCGTGATTATTTATAAAACTCAAACTTGTCGTTTTTCTTCATCAAAAGCCGTTTTTAGTTATGGGGCCCACAAATGGTTTTTTGCGCCGTAAATACGAATATTCCCAACAGAAAGAATATTCCACGACAAAGCGAATATTCCCAGACAAAAATGAATATTTTATAACCACTTGCTTATTTTGCAAAATTTGCACATTTCACCCATAACAAAGTATTATATCAAATTAACACCTTATTATTCACAATAATAAATAGAGAAATTTGATTTTATTTATAAAAAGTTGGGGTCTTACAACCTCCCCTCCTTATGAAATTTCGTCCTCGAAATTGGCGTACGTACACAGTGTTTGAAAAGGTGAGGATACCTCGCTTTCATTTACGATTTCAACTCCCGGTCATTTCTTGATAGCATGGTTTCTCCACAAAACCTTAACTTGTGGTATAACCTTGAGTGCGTAGGACATGCTCTTTCTATCAAGATCTTTAGCAGGTACCTCCTCGTCGTTAAATCTTTGGCTATCTCGTCTGGTTCTAACTTCGATAATGTGGTTGGGTCTTTCACATATTTCTGAAGCATAGATATGTGAAAAACATTATGAACACGAGACATGCTTGGAGGTAATCTTGAGTCTATAGGCCACATTTCCTATTCGGTCGAGAATCTCAAATGGACCAACAAATCTTGGATTGAGCTTTCCTCTCTTCCCAAATCTTGTAACTCCCTTCCATGGAGCAATACGTAACAATACATGATCCCCGATATTAAATTCCACGTCCTTTCGATGAAGATCGCATAACTCTTTTATCGATCATGTGCCGTTTGTATACGTTGTCGAATCGTTTGGATCTTTTCTGTAGTCATTCGTACCAATTCTGGTCCCAACAATGTTGCTTCTCCCACCTCATCCCGGCACATCTTTGGAAGCGACACTTTTTCGTCCATACAATGCTTCAAATGGAGCCACACCTATACTTGCACGATAAGCTTTGTTGTTGTAGGAGAATTCCACCGATGGTAGGTACTTATCAACTCCTTTGAAATCTAGGACACGAGTCTTAATAGATCTTCAAGAGTTTGAATAGTCCTCTCGATTGTCCGTCCGTTTTGAGGATGGTATCTTGAAGCTGAATAAATAAATCCGTGCCCATAGCTTTACGTAAGCTAACCCAAAATCGTGAAGTGAATCTTGGGTCACGATCCGAAACTATGGATCTTGGCATGCCATGCAATCTCACAATCTCATTTACGTACATACTAGCAAGGCGTTCGAGGAATAAGTCTCCGTATAGGCAAGAAATGGGCGGAACTTGGTTAATCTATCAACAATAACCCAAATCGCATCTATGCCTTGAGAAACCTTGGGAAGACCCGTAACGAAATCCATAGTAATGTGTTCCCACTTCCATTTCAGAATCTCAAGTGGTTGCAATGGACCCTTTGGCACTTGATGCTCGCCTTTACGTTGACAAGTTAAACACCTCGAGATAAACTCGCGATCTCTCTCTTCATATTATTGCTCCACCAAAATGTATGTCGAAGATCATGATACATTTTGGTACTCCCAGGATGGATTGCAAACGGTGTGTTGTGTGCCTCCATCATGATTCTATGCTTCAAGTCAGAATCGTTAGGAACACAAAGTCTGGAGTTGACTCGAAGTATTCCTTCTTCATCGATTCTTGCTTCTGGAATAGCACCTTCTTGCACTTTCTTCTTCATACGCATCAGCTCCATGTCCGTAGCTTGAGCAACTTTAATTTTATCGATTAAAGTCGGTTCTACTTGTATGCTTGATATCATCACGTGGGTACTTGGAGCCTTTACCTCTATCTCCATCCTTTGCAAGTCATACAAAATGGACCTTTGTGTTAACAACATTGCTTTCGTGCCGCATATGATCTTACTCGATCGTCGGCTACTACGTTTGCTTTTCCAGGATGATATTGGATGGTATGATCGTAATCTTTCAACAACTCGAGCCAACGTCGTTGCCGCATATTGAGTTCCTTTTGGGTGAAGAAATATTTGAGGCTTTTATGATCTGTATAGATCTCCACTTTCTCCCCCATCGGGTAGTGTCTCGGATCTTCAATGAAAAAAATTGCTTTGCATGACTCAAATCATGAGTAGGATAATTCCTCTCATATTCTTTGAGTTGTCATGAGGCATAGGCTATGACTTTCCCATGTTGCATGAGAACACATCCTAACCCTTTGCCTGAAGCATCGTTGTAGATAACAAATCCATCCGAACCAGATGGTATTGTCCGAGCAGTGCGAAATGAGTCTCCTCTTGAGTTCTTGAAAACTCTTCTCACGATCCTCGCTCAACCAGAATTTTGTATCTTTTCTGAGTCAATTTGAGTTAGCGGAGTAGCGATCGAGAGAAAATCCTTCCACGAATCTCGATAGTAACCATTAAGCCCGAGAAAGCTCGTACTTGATCAGACTTTGGTTGCTCCCAACTTTGTATTGCTTCAATCTTCGTGAGGATTGACGGATACTCCATGTTTTGACACCACGTGCCCGAGGAATGCTACTTCCTCAAGCGAACTCGCATTTCTTGACTTGGCATATAGCTTGTTATCGCGAAGCCTTTGCGAGTACCGACTTCAAATGGTGCTCATGATCTTCACGGCTTTTGGAATAGATGAGGATGTCATCAATAAAACAACAATGAATTGATCAAATATTCTTTGAACACACGGTTCATCATATCCATAAAAGCGGCGGGAGCATTAGTCGATCAAAAGACATGACTAAGAATTCATAATGCCGTCTGCCAGGAGTTACGAAGGCGGTCTTTGGAATATCCTCGGTTTTAATCTTGGTGATGATATCGAGCGAAGATCGATCTTTGAAAAGAATTGTGCTCCTTGCAATTTGGTCGAAACAAGTCATCAATGCGAGGTAGCGGATACCTATTCTTGATGGTGACATGGTTCGATTCTCGGTAGTCAATACAAAAGTCGCATACTCTCCGTCTTTCTTCTTTCTGAATAACACGGGGCACCCCGAGGAGATGTACTAGGGGCCGAATGAAAGCCGATGTCCAACAACTCTGTAGTTGGACCTTTAACTCTGAAGTTCAATAGGAGCCATTCGATATGGGGTTTTAGAAATGGGCTTTGTGCGGGTTCAAGGTCGATAAAGAATTCAACTTCACGTTACGGGGTAGGCAGGAAGTTCTTGAAATCGTCGGAAATTCACTAACAATAGAAATATTATTCAAATCGGCGTGTTTTGTTCAAGTCAAGTGACATGGGCTAAGAAAGCTTGACATCCATTTTTCAATAAGCGAATAGCTTTATGGCTTGATATAGCGGTGATTGACTTTAGTGGTTTGGTTGTTTGAATTAGCATAATGAGGTTGGTTAGGAATATGAAAACTAACAACCTTACGAAAACAATCAATTTTAGCATGATGAGTGGTTAACCAATCAATCCTAAAATCACATCAAATGCAAGTATTTTCAGCGAAATAAGATCGGCGAGGTAATGTTATGGTTCCAACTTGAATCAAGCAAGATTTATAAGCGAGTAGATGTAATGAAAGTTTCTCTAGCAGAGTCTCAGCAGATAAGTCGAGGTCTAATTTCTCAGGAGTCAAGTTCAAGCGTTGAGCACAAGCGGGAGAGATAAAAGAATGGGTAGAAGCCGGTATCTAATAAGGTATAAACTTGTGAGAGTTTATGATTAGCTTACCGTGATCACCTCGTTTGGGTTTCTCGCGTTTTTGGCGATCACGACAAGCGCCTCCCTTGAACCCCAGAGCTTTGTTTTGTCGTAAGTACGCGCCTTTGGTGTCACCGTCCAATTTGGACTTGACTTTCGCTTCTAGGACAAAATCGGGCTATATGACCATCTTTTCCTGGTTGAAACACACCTTGGAAGAAATTTGTGAGCAGTTTGGACTTATGTGTCCCCTCTCTCGCATCTGTAGCATCTAAGCTGGCGGTCGTTCTCCTCCCCTAGAATTTGTTGTTGTCTTTGGTCTTTCTTCTTGATGTCTTCCGTCATTGTTGAATCTCCTCTTTCTGAAATTTCCACTTGACTCACCTCTCTATTATCATGGCCACGATTACCACCAGAGAGTGGTTCTGCTTTTATACTGTATATTTTTTCTCCCCATTTGGTTATCATCGCTCAGATATTTAGCATCATCCCATGGTATGACCACGATTGTGGTCCCTCGGTTGAGCATACTCATTATCTCGCTCTAATAATTGAGCCTATTGACAACATCTGAATATAAAGAAAATTTATGAGAGATAAGATATTAGAATCTCGGGTTTTAGACCTCTCGAGAAACATCCGCGTCATTCGTTCCTCATTCTCTACCAAATGAGGTGCAAACTGGATAACTCTGTGAACTTACGCCTCGTCTTTGGGACACCGTCATGTTGTTTTGTTCCGGTCGATAAACTCTACCTCCTTCATATGACGAATAATTTCAGGAAAGTACTTGTCATTAAACAGTTTCTGAAATGTTTCCCAAGACATGTTGAGCGCGGCTTGCTGAGTACGCTTCACAGACTCCCACCAGTAGTCTGCCTCACCACGGAACATAAAGGTGGCGAATGGAACCTTCTGTTCCTCCGTGCATCCCAAGACATCGAATATCTTGGTAATTTGCTTGACCCACGTTTCCGCCTTAATCGGATCGGCTTTCCGCAAATTCTGGTGGTCCCAACTCCTTGAACTGCTTGGGCTGTGACAAATCGCGCGTTCTTATCATTTCCACCCGTATTTTGTGCACGAGTCTCCCTCAAATGCGATTTTGCATGAGCGCAAAAAGCTTCTAAACATCCATCATTCATCATTTGTTCGGTAGTGTTGTTTACGGGGAGAATATTGCCTTCTGTTGCACGTTCCCACAGGTGGTGATTAAAGGTGTCTCTTGTCTCATTCACTCCATTGTTAATATTTCCATTGCCATTCTCAAATCTTGCCATAAAACAAGGGTTAATTAACAAATTAACATATCACATATTATCCCTATACTCTGTGACCGACCAAATAAATACAAATAAACTTAGTCGGGTCATACTAGCGAAAGAATTCCCGTCTCTCCCCTCTAGTTCTTGTCTCACATCTCGGCCGGGGATCATATCCCTAAGCTTTGATACCAAGCTGTGTATGCCCCCAAAATAGGTATACATCACCCATTACGAGTCGCCAAATACATGAGTACGAAACAAATACAACCGATAATACAATTGTCGTGCAAAATACGACAACACATATCTTGTGAGTTTGAATACAAATATTGTCTAATAGAGAGTATACAAACTCAAAAAGGAGTCCTCATTACAATTATTGATACACTATTTTACAAAATAGTGAGGACTACTAAAACAACTATCACTGAACCATCACTCCATACCCAAAATTTAGTTCTCTTTATATTTCTCACCTCACGAGAAGAAAAATGGAACAAAAAGGAAAAGGTGAGCTCAACTAGCCCGATAAAGAATATTATGACTAAGATAATATACAACAATTTATCATTAGTCTTCAACGAGGAAAAAATCGATAAAATATAATAGACAACAAGTTTTAGATCAACAAGCTGCGGTGAAACAACAATCCATTAGAAGAGTCGAGTAGAGAAAGAATTCTACTATCTTCTAAGATTTAAAGTCCATCATCAATATTTTATCCTGTAACATCAATCAATATACATCTTGAATCAAATATTCATCTTTGCCTTTCTGGGCCAAAGATATTCATTTTATATCACCGGTTGGTCGTATTCATCTCAACTTTTGTTCATCTTTGCACTATGGGCCAAAGATATTCATTAGGTAATCATTCATCTTTACTCTGGGCCAAAGATATTCATCGATTAATCATTCATCTTTGCACACTACGGGCCAAAAAGATATTGATAATATCATCATTTAGGGTGAGGATGATGAAAAATATCTTAAAGAAAATGAATCTAGTGAGATAAAAGATCAAAGATTAGGGATTTAGTACTTTAGTTTATCAAGTTCAAAAATACTCTTATAATAATAATCAATTGTGTGAGCAAAATTCAAAAATAAAGATCAAAACATGGATCTGATCAAAGATAGTAACCATAATAGACATCTTGGACAAAAAAGAAAGAAAATTTCATTTTTTATTGAATAGTGTATGTGATCGTGAATAGTAGTGTATCGTGAATAGTATAGTATCGTGAATAGTAACCCCAGACACAAAAGGTAGAAATTCCACAATAAAATCCATACCAATATTTTGGTATAATGATATTGAAAGAATAACATCATTATGAAGAAAATAACATCCCTTACCTCAAAATAGCGATACTTACGATCGAAATATCGGATATAAAATTTGAAGGAAACTTGCACTGATGAATAGCAACTCACAAAGTATCTAAATACTCACAAAATACGCTCGATAATATAGAGAGAGAAAGAGAGAAAACTTGTTTCTGGTGTGATTTTCAATTCTAACTAAGCACCCTATTTATAGGAAAATGCTTAGAACGCCATAGCAGACTAACCTGCTACCTGATGGCTTTACCTGCTACTATTCAAGCCCACCACTTTTGAAAATAAATTCCAGCACATTTCATTTTTCACCAACCAAAAGTGGGGCCCACCATATTTTTAATAAAAATATTTATTTCCGAAACTTCAATAATTCATAATAAATAGCCCTTTTATCAGAAAAATTTGAATCTCATGTCTATTCCATAGGAAATTAAATTCTCTACAACTTTTTAAGTTTAAGTTTTTCCAAATTCAAGCGAAAAAATGCCAGAAATCCACATACGGACGATTTTCAAAACCTCCATTCCGACAAAATACTGATAAAACACCTCAGCATTAATTCCTTCATTTATAACCACAATAAATATATCCATCATTTATATCCACATAAAATAAATATTTCCTTATCATATAAATCAATAATTAATTATTCACAAATAATATTATAGAATCACAATTATATAATGACGAAGTGTCGTTCCAGGAAGAGGGGCTTTAGATAAAGATTTCTCCTTATGGGGCGCGCAATTAGGTGACCAAACCCCTTTCTGAAGCAGAACTTCCTTAGACATTGCCAATAATGCTATCTAATAATATTATTCAAATAATATGAATTATTGATGCGATAATGGAAATCTTTGTGCGATGACAATTATTGAAACAACAATAATATAAAATATCAGCGTAGCAATTATTGAATCAATAAAATAAAATATTGAGCAGTAATTTCTTGTAACAATTATTGAGTAGTGCCTTCTTACGTAAGAATCAATAATTCAAAAATATGCTATACTGGTGTCTGTCTCTTCTTTTGTGCAAACCGCGCCGCGTACTTGTATTTAACCACCGGGTATTCAGCGTGTTACTTGGTAACAATTCGCCGTTATTTATAAAAACTCAAACTTGTCATTTTCTTCATCAGTAGTTTTTTTCCGTTATGGGGCCCACAAATGCATTTGCTTGCCGTAAATACGAATATTCCCGACGAAAAGAATATTCCACGACCAAACGAATATTCGAACAAACAAAAATGAATATTTTATAACCACTTGCTTATTTTGCAAATTTTTGCACATTTCACCCATAACCAAAGCATTATATCAAATTAACACCTTATTATTCACAATAATAAATAGAGAAATTTGATTTTATTTATAAAAAGTTGGGGTCTTTTGATCTTATAAGGATAAAATATTGATAATGGACTTTTAAATCTTAGAAGATAGTAGAATTCTTTCTCTACTTGACTCTTCTAATGGATTGATGTTTCTGTTGCAGTTGTTGATCTAAAACTTGTTGTCTATTATATTTTATCAGATTTTCCCTGTTGAAGACTAATGATAATTTGTTGTACATTATCTTAGTCATAATATTCTTTACTGGGCTAGTTGAGCTCAACATTTTCCTTTTGTTCTATTTTTCTTCTCAAGATGCGAGAATGTAGCGGGTACTAATCGGGGTATAGAATGATGGTTCTAGAAAGTTATTTTAGTAGTCCTCACTATTTTGTAAAATAATGTATCAATAATTATAATGAGGACTTATTTGAGTTTAAATACTGTCTAGAAGACAATATTTGTATTTAAACTCACAGTATATGTGTTGTCGTATTTTGCACGATAATTGTAATAATGAAGTTGTAGTTATTTTATGTACTATGTATTTGGCGACTCAGAATAGGTTGAGTGGATTGGACCTATTTTGGGGGCGTCACAGTTGGTATCAGAGCTTAGGGATATGGTCTCTGGCGGAGATCAGGGAATAGAAATAGGAGGGGAGAGACGAGTATTATCCTTTGCTAGTGTGTGTCCTATATAAGCTGAATTTTCTTACTTAAGTTGATAAATTGTGATATGTTAATTAACCTTTGTTTTGAAACTGTATTCTAGAATGATATCTGAAATACAAGAGATGAGCAATGGAGAAATCATGAGGACAGGGAAGATGGAATCTGAAAAAAAGCAAGGTATTCTCAACTCTTAGAAATACCAGGTACGTAAATTTCGGGGATGAAATTTCATAAGGAGGGAAGATTGTAAGATCCCGAATTTTATGAAATAAAAGTATTCAATTTTTTTTATAATTATTATTTAGTAAATGGCTAAATTGATAAAAAGTTAAAATTAAAGGTGATATATGTAAAGTTTATAAAATAAGCAAGTGGTTATAAAATATTCATTGTTGTCGGGGAATATTTGGTTGGTCGTGGAATATTCTTGCTGTCGGGGAATATTCGTATGACGGCGCAGCCTTTTGTGGGCCCCATAACGGAAAGCGATTGAATGAAGAAAACGACAAGTATGAGTTTTTTTTATAAATAACAGCGTAGGTATTACCGTTAACACTGTTGGAATTCCCGGAGGTTAAAACACAGTAATGTGCGGTGTTGCACAATAGCACATGGTATTGCACCAATTATTGATTCTTACGTAAGAAGTCACTACTCAATAATGGTTACAATGATTACTGTTCAATATTTTATTGATTCAATAATTGTTGCGTTGATATTTTATATTATTGATTCAATAATTATCATTGCACAGTATTTCAAATTATCATATTAATAATTTATATTATTTGAATAATATTATTAGATATCATTATTGGCAATGTCTAAGGAAGTTCTGTCTAGGAGAGGTTATTTAATTGCGCTCCAATAAGGAAAAATCTTTACCAAAAGGCCCCCTCTTTCCTGGGAACGACCTGATTGTCATTATTGTGATTCTTTAATATTATTTGTGAATAATTAATTATTGATTTATATGATAAGGAAAATATTTATTTTATGTATATATAAATGGAGGAATTTTTATAAAAGTGACAATTGTTGAAAATTGATATTTTATCTTTTCTGATAAAATAATTCATTCAAATATATTATTACATTATAAATGTATAATGCGATAATATAATAATATAATAATGGTGATATTTTTACAATGAATGTGTGAGATATAATGCGATATTTTTATTTTCTGTTCACTTTAATTATTTTTATAAATTTTTCCATCAATGAAAAATATTTTCAAAAATTGTTTGTAACTATTTAAAATGATTTAAAAATTGTCTAGAAAATTTTTTTGTGCCAAATTTTTTCCTATGATTTCAGATGCATGTTTACAAGTTCTCCACTTATTGGTGTTGAGAATTGGATTGTATTAGTATCTTAAATTATTTTACTATTAATTATTATTTATTTGAAAAATAATTGCATTAAATAGTAAAATATTTTTGAAAAATCCAGAAAAATCACAGTATTAAATTTTCATGTATACAAACTGTTAGAAAAATATTTGGTCAGTTTTGAGTAACATTGGATATTATTTCACATTTATTGTTGTATATTTATGTGTAACTATTATGTTTATTGGGCATATTTGTTGCGTTCGTCCCCTTAGGACTTGACCAAATACATCCGGCTTTCTAGTGGGAGATGTGGTGGGTCCATTCATGCACATACCCCTTATTTGTTATTGCATGGTGCTTTGGATGGACTAAAAAGGGTTGATATTTAGTTGTTTTTGGAGACGGACTCTCACTTTGCGATAGAGACCTGCGATAAAATAATTATGAGAAGATAAGTGTAGTATTCCCATTTTTATTATTAGATTAATCTAGTGGGTATCTTTGATGTAAAATTTTGGTATTGATATATTTATATCTTAGCCTTTTAAGGGAATGTAATTTTGCACTTGTTCTTTGATTAATTGATTTTATCTCTTAAAGAACAATTAAATTATCAATAGGGGTTTTTGTTTCATAAACTCGTCCTTATTTTTGTTATAATGGGCTATTTGGATTTTGTCATATAAAATAAAATTAATCACAATTATTTATTTTATGACATGGAATGATGATTATGAGCTTAGCGATTTTTTGATTTCTATCCATAGATTAAATAATTGTGATTACTTAGGATTTAATGACAAAAGTATTATGTGTGTTAATTTTCATATTTCGTGCAACCTTATTGTAGTGAAATGGTCTCTAAAAATGTGATTGCTGACCTTAACAAAGGTGAAAAATTGGATGATAAAAATTATTACCTTTGGTCCAAAAAAATTCAATATCTGCTTAATGAGTTAGATGTGCTTGAAACTTTAGCTACCACTATACAACCGCTTGAAGAGGGCACCACTGTTCAACACCGTCGAGACAAACAAACCTACGATGAATGGGTCAAGAAGGATCGTTGTGCGCGCTTTACCATGTTAAGCAAAGATGCACAACACCTTATCGGGCGAATTTGAAGTTGAGTCAAAAAGCGCAATGGAAATGTGGGATATGCTTAAAAAGTCCTTTGGTGGGACTACTGCTACTAGGTTGTGCGAGCTTAATTATATGTTTGACCTTTACAAGAAGGAACCCAAACACACTATAGTAGAGCACCTTCAAGTAATGTTGGCAATGATTCGCGAGCTTAATGCAACTGGCATAACCCTTACTGAAGAGCAACAGATTCAAGTTGTTCTCAGGTCTTTACCTAATGCTTGGGAGCCTTTCACGATGATTATGATACGTAATAACAGTATCAAAACTCTTGTTGATCTCAAAAGGCATCTTGAGCTTGAATATGAGCGTCGTGGTGCTAAAGATGGCAACTTTGTTTTCATGGCTCAAGCTGGTTCGCGCAATGCAAAAGGCAAACTAATGGCAACAATCAAGTTAAGACTAATGCACCAAAATAGAAGGGTAATGCTAAGCGCCGCAATGGCAAAAGAGGAGGAAAGAAGAAGATGACTTGATATAACTGTCAGAAGGTTGGACATTTTTCTCGTGAGTGCACTGAGCAGAAAAAGGTACAATCTAAATTTCTTTATTGCGATGAATACTTTGTGTGTTCACATGTTTTTCTTGCTCAAAATGATTCTTCGTGGATTATTGACACAGGAACAACCAAACATGTAACTCGCGATAGGGAGGGATTCACTGAGTACCGACGGGTTTCTAAATGGACTCAAAGTTTGTTCATGGGGAACAGTTCAGAGGAGCAAGTGCTCAGTTTTGGCACTTATCAACTGACTTTGTGAAATGGTCACACACTAATCCTTGAGGATACACTTTATGTACTAGGAATTTGATGGAACTTAATATCAGTTGTAGCTTTAGTTAGAATAGGGTATTCTTTTTCCTTCGGCAGTAGTAGCGTATCTATTTATTTTCAAAATGATTTTGTAGGACATGGTGTTTTATCGGATGGTTTTTATGTTTTGAATAAAGGTGAATCCCATTTTTCTTATATTGCTTCTCATGATTATATTGTTAATGAATCATTGAAATGGCATGCTAGATTAGGTCATATTGGCTAAGAAAGGATGACTAGGCTAGCTCAAGAAGGCCTTTTAGGCTCACTCGCTAAAGTTAACCTTCCAGTATGTGAACCTTGTTTAGCAGGAAAGGCAAAAAGAAAACCTTTTGGGAAGGCAGTGAGGGCCATTAATCCTTTAGAGCTAATTCATTCTGACATTTGTGGTTCAATGAATGTTAGAGCACGACATGGTGGTAACTATTTCATCACTTTTATAGATGATTATTCGCTATAAGGATATGTCTATTTAATTTCTCATAAGTCATAAGCATTAGATTACTTTAGACGTTTCGTTGCTGAAGCTGAGAATAAAATAGATAGATCCATAAAGGTTCTTAGAACCGATCGTGGATGCGAATATTTATCTGAGCAATTTAAAGGACTCAGTGAGGAAAAAGGTATCATCAGATAGCTAACTATTCTTGGCACTCCGCAATAAAATGGTGTTGCAGAAAGAAGGAATCGTACGCTATTAAAGATGGTTAGGTCAATGAAGGCACAAGCTGGTCTTCCAATTAATTTTTGGGGAGATGCACTAATGACTGCTGCCTACATCCTTAATCGCGTGCCTAGTAAGTCAGTTACTTCTATACCATATGAGTCTTAAGAAGGCAGAAAACCAACCCTTGATCATTTAAGACAATGGGGGTCGACAGGATATGTGCGCATTTCTTCCCAATAACTTGGGAAGTTAGACTCTAGAGGAAGGAAGGGTATCTTTATAAGGTATCCTGAACACTCGAAGGGTTATGTGATGATATGTGAACAAAATGATGGAGTAATGACTGAGATTGAATCACGAGATATGGAATTCATAGAGAATGAGTTTCCAAGCAGGGGTGACATGAGAAAGGATTTTGAGCTATATGAAATGGTTGAATCAGTGGGAGACGTTTCACCATCCCTTAGCGAAGGAAGGGAATTTAATTCTCATCATTTTGTCTCTAAGGATGGTGGGAATCATCTACCGCCTAACGGGGCACCACCTGATTCACAAAATCTTGAGCCACGTCGTAGCAAACATGCAAAAGTACCTCGAATTTTTTTTTGAAATTGAAGAGGAATCCCTTCTTGTGCTTTAAGGAGAGACCCTTATTTGCGCTTTAAAAGATGATAATGAGTCTGTTACATATAAGGGATCTCTCAATTCACCTTCTCGTAATGAATGGATAGATGCTATGGAAGATGAAATTGGTTCTATGGGAAAGAACCAGGTTTGGGAGTTGATTGATCTACCGTCTGGTCGTAAGTCCATTGGAAACAAATGGGTTTTCAAAATTAAACGAAAGGCGGATGGATCAATCAACAAGTATAAGGCTCATCTTCTGGTGAAAGGGTTCACCCAGAAGGAAGGTGTGGACTATAATGAGACATTTTCACCAGTTGTGAGAATTGGCTCCATTCGCCTTATTCTAGCTATTATCGCACGTTCAGATTTAGAGCCTTATTAGATGGACGTTAAAACTGCATTTTTATATGGAGAACTAGATGAGGAGATTTATATGAATCAACCAATTGGCTTTGAGGTTATGGGATAAGAGTGCAAAGTGTGCAAGCTCAAACGTTCCATTTATGGCTTAAAGCAATCATCTAGACAATGGTATTTTTGATTTCATCGAGTCATCATTGCAATCATCTAGACAATAGAATTTTTGATTTCATCGAGCCATCATTGCTGATGGGTTTACAATGATTGAGGAAGATCATTGTGTGTATGTTAAATGGGTTGACAAAAGCTTTATGATCTTGTGTTTGTATGTTGATGACATCTTGATTGCTGGAAATGATATGGGATTGATTGTCGCCACTAAAAAGTGGTTATCATCTAATTTTGAGATGAAAGACATGGGTGAGGCAGAATTTGTACTCGAAATTAAGATCTATAGGGATTGCTCTACAAGATTTTTCGGTTTAAGTCAAGAGACTTATATAAAATCTATTTTAGAGCATTTTCGTATGCATAATTCTAAACCAGTTGACACTCCCATTGAGAAGGGTCATAAACTAAGCCAGGATCTTTGCCCTAAGACTGATCAAGAAAAAGAGCAGATGGCTCGTGTTCCTTATGCTAGTGCAGTTGGTAAGTTGAGGTATGCAATGATGTGTACACGTCCCGATATAAGTTTTGCAGTGGGGATGGTTAGTCGATTTTAAAGCAATCCTGGATTTGCTCATTGGGTGGCAATTAAGAGGATACTTCGATACTTGAGAGGCACCATGGACTATATGTTGTGTTATCAGGGTGGTGAGCTACGCTTACAGGGGTACATCGACGCAGATTGGGCTAATGACTTGGATGAGCGCAAGTCTACCACTAGGTATAACTTTTTGCTTTGTGGTGGAGCCATTAGTTGGTTGAGCAAGAAACAACCATGTGTTGCTTTATTCACTATGGAGTCAGAATACATTGTATGTTGCTTTGCAGTACAAGAAGCAGTATGGTTACGGAGATTCTTCAAGCGCCTGCATGTTGGATCATATTCGAGTGACCCTGTCACTATTCATTGTGACAATACGGCTGCTTTGTCTTATGTTAAGGATCCCAAATACCATGGAAAGGCCAAGCATATTGAGACTAAATTTCACTACATTAGGGATATTGTGGCACGAAAGAAGGTGGTCCTCAGACATATCTCTACGAGCGACATGGTTGTTGATCCCTTGACTAAGCCCATTCCTAGGGATGTTTTTCGAGCTCATGTTATGATCTTGGGACTTCGTAGGCCTTGATATGTTTTATGTTTGATAATGGACATCTTTTGGATATTTTTTACTATACTTTTATGCAATAAAAGTTATTACATAATGCTGATTTCTATTCAGTTCTATGTTTAACTTGTTGTATATATATAAGCACACATAAAATGTCACAAGGCAAAAAGGTTGATCTACTCACACGGATAACATGCCTCGACGCTTGTAATAACGAGCGAGATGAGACTATTTTATGGTGGTTTAAATGGTTGGGCACCATTTTTGAGACAATATGATTTAGTCGCCTTAGCTGGGTCCAAGAAGAGGTATCAATACATACCAAACACTTGTAAGAGGTGTAGCCTTGTTTTGGGTTGCCGACCATTAGATTCATACTAGATACTATTTGAAGTACTTAGGAATGTTTTCTAAGGTTAAACGCTAGAGAGCGATTAACTACTGTCTGTACGGTGTTGTTTTGCCTAGAGCTACATTTTTTTGCACTCCACCGTAACATGAGAATTGTACCTCGTGTGTAAAAAAAGCGACATACAGAAGAGTGATGTGGTGGATCGCTATCCAATCATTGTGTGAGCCCTGTACATTAATTATTGTCCTTAGTAACTTGAACCTATGTTATGAAACAAAGACTTTGTGTTGCTACTCTAGTTTTTATTCCTAAGTTCACATAATAAGGTTCCATGGGTACTTGTTTGGGAAAAAAGCAAAGTTAATGAAGATTGACATGAGAGTTTAGGGAAGACACTTGTTTGGCATCACATTCAACCGTTGGTTATGCTATATGCGTGTAACTATTTTAAACTTTATGTATTATACTATATGTATATGTTTTTTAAAGGTTAGCATACCAAGGCAAATGGGTTTGAGTGAATTTTTGAAATTTAATTAATAAGGGATTAGAAATACTCAACAGAATATGATCGACTAGTCTAGGACATGACGAGTTATTTTTTTGAGATGCTTCATATTAGTTATGATGGAGACTTAATATGCGAGCTCTCGCCCTTGATATCATTTATTTCTCATCAGTCTCACGCCAAGGCACCTGTACGAGGAAATCTAGAGATTATTGATTTGAGATGAGTATGTACCTTTATAACCCAAGTGTCTGAGTGGGAGATGTTAGTAATTGATCCGGGTCGGACCTATGGATCATGAACATCCACTTGGGTATGGGTATTAGATAACCCAATAAGGATTGGAAGAGTCCCATATCACTTGGAAGTATTTTAAATAATACGTGATATGGGTAGGACTCTATATGAGATAGCTCTCCTGATTTAGTCAGTTGTAGACTTATCCCTTACGTATTGGGTTTTACGTTAAATACTGAAGCTTACTATGTGTAGGGCTAAGAAAAAATAACGTATTATTTTTCCTATACAGTTTCAAACTAAATACTCTCTCTAGTATTTCCAAGCTTCCATCAATAGGCTTAGGTGTACTTGGTGTGAACACTTAAATAGTTCGTTCGCATTGATTGCTTGTACAACTATATATTGACGAGAAGTATGAAGGATCGTAATAGCTGTGTTCATGGTGTCACTTGTAGAATTGGCATTTGGTTCAACCGCTTTCGCTTCGTGGATACTTACCGATTCATATGTAAGTATTATTTATGTTTTAGTTTCCACCTAAAATTCTAACAGTTTCTAAGGTACATGCAATTTATTATTTTCTAGCACTATGCATAAAGCCTCCATTGTTAACCTTATATCAGTTTGTACTTATTCTCACACCGGAGCTATCCCCCGGCGGCCCAAGCCGTCAAGCTTTTGGTGATTACCCATTTCTGTGCAGGATTGGACGCGCTTTGGTGATTGGAGCGCGTGAAAGGATCTTGGCATTAACACTCACCAGTATCACCGCTAGTAGCTTCGGGTTCATCTCTGCCACCCACCACCACCAGTTTCACTTTCTCTCCCTCCTCACCTAGACACACCCTTTTGCTCATCTCTATGACTTTCTCTCTCTAGAAAGACTCTCTCTCTCTCTAGAAATCTCTGTTAATTCTCTCCCTAAAAAAAACTTTTGGTCTGCCTTATTTCTGACTTGGTAACAGTAATTAGGAATATAAAAAGAATTTTGTAATATTGAAGAACTTATTTTTGTTCAAAAAATAGTCAATTTCGTTCAAATGGTCCTTTGAATAATTTAGATTTAATTTTCTATCTTAACGATTTAGAGGCATTAAGAGGGAAAACTTTTTTTACCAAATAAATTCATGTCTCCTTAACGAATAAGAGGTTGACTATTAAGATGTATTAAAATTCAATCAAACGCCACTTAAGACCGTAATACTTCTTATTAATATAACATTGTTAATTTCAATGGCGGATGGTGATCAACAATTTGTAGTGCATGATTAATTTGAACTTTGCTGAATCGTAATTTTAAACCTATGACTTCTAACAATAAAGAAAAAAGCCTTTATCCCTTGATGATTATCATGGATTAGTCGAAAGTTGGAACAATAGATGTTGGAATATTTTATTCCTTATGTGGCCTCTACTATTTATGTCATTATTGGGCTTACATATTGTATTAATTTAATCACTTTATTTATGGGTTTGATAATTAATTATGTGGCCTATAAATAATATTCCTAATAGTATTTGGCATAATGAACCCTAGGGTTTCATAATCTTGATGGACGATTTTGACCCTTAGCTATTCTATAAATAAAATAGTTAGGGTTTAGTCTCAATTGTCATCTCAAGAATTTTATATACACACCTATACATCCATCCTAAGATTGAGAGAGGTAATTGAAGACTTTCACCCTTAAGCGCAGCGGAAGCGTGATAAGATGGCTTCTCTCAATTCATGTAAGTACTTAATATATGATTATTGATTTTATTTTATTCTATGCAATAGTACGTTCCTGTATAATTTATTCAACATCTGGTATCAGAGCCATGGTTTCGCTATTGTATAAAATAAAATAATTGTGTTGTTATGGTAGTGGATTATACCAAATAATCCATGGTCATTGTAAGACCATAACTTTTATGAATAAAAATTATTTTTTCTTGAAATATATTTTTGAATATTGTGGTGTGGATTTGATATAATGTTATAGTTGTGGGTAATAATTACAAATTTTGCAAAGTAAGCAAGTTGTTATAAAATATTCGATTGGTCTGGGAATATTCGTTTTAACAGGAAATATTCGTACGACGACACAATTATTGGTGGACCGCACAATGGAAGTATTGTCGTAGTTAGAAAACTACGTAAATATTTTTAAAATATATCGTGAAGTTTTATTGTTAAACTATTGAACTACCCTAGTAGTAAAGTACGATGAATACGCGTGGTTGCATAGTAGAGCTGCGTATTATTAATTATTAATGCTTACGCGATAAGTCACTCGAGCTTATACTCAATTATTCACACGATAATTCTTTGCATAATATCTCTCATATTATTAATTCAATTATTGTCACAAGATTATCATCGCATAATATTTATTATTATTAAATAAATAATTGAGACAACAAAGTTATTCATATTATTATTTGCAATATTGACGATGTCTAGAAAGTTCTGTCGAGGAGAAGTTTGGTCACCTAATTGCGCGCCAATAGAGAGAAATCCTTATTGGAAAACCCCCTCTTTCCTGGAATGATCTGGTTGTTAAATATTGTGAGTTATATTATTAATGATGAATAAGTTCGTGTTGATTAAAGATGAAATTGATATTTTCATTGTGTTGGGATTATTAGTGTTAATCGAAATCGATATCTATTTCGATAATAATTGATTTCTGGAGGTTATATTGACCAATCGGGTAATTAATCGGATAAGTGAGCAATTAATTGCTATTGATTCACATGCATGTACTATTAGGGGAGGTGGTGCAATATTGATAATACTTGCATGACTAAATTAAAAATGGAGGTATAGGTGAATGTACTATACTGTAATTATTTTTTTCACATGTCTAGAACTATTGATTCACATGATTGTACTATTGATTCACATGATGTACTATTAAGGGAGTTGGTGCAAGTTTGATAATACTTACAGGACTAAATTAAAAATGAAGGAAAAGATGAAGGTATTATACTGTAATATTTCGAGCTCCAAAATGTGCAATTATCGAAACTATATTTTTCTATAAATAGAAGCTCATTCTTCTTTCATTCACACCAATTCACTAAGACTCACAAGAGCAATTATAGAGAGAGAAGCTATAGAGAGAAAGAAGAAGAGAAGTCTGCTACTTCACTATTCCAGTATCCAGTCTTCTTGTGAGGTAAGGGGTATTATTTATTTCATATTCAGAAGAGATATTATTTTTCGTATTCGTATGGATATTATCTTCGTTCAATAGTCGTATGAAATAATATTTTCTTCCATACTCTGTAGTATGTAAGTAATATTATTTCATTTCGTATTGCTACTTCTACACTCATTTTGTTGAAGTATTGCTTATATACTTCGTGAAATTAGTAGAATATCCTTGATATTTGCGTTTCATCTAGTATCTTTTAATGGAAATATTATTCTGATCTTTCTTGATAATTATTGATCTTTTCATGCCGGAATACTATTCACGAGTTACTATTTATGAGTTATTATTAATGAGTTACTATTTACCCAGTTATTATTTACTCGAATATTATTCACTCGGGTATTCGGGAAACTTTTTATGCCAGAGTACTATTCACGAGTTACTATTCACCCGGTTACTATTCACTCGAATATTATTCATTCGGGTATTTGAGGCACTTTTCATGTCGGGGCACTATTCACGAGGTACTATTCTCGAAGTACTATTTACAGGGTACTATTCACCCAGAAGATAGATTTCTTTTTTGTCCAAATTATTTTTTATACATGAATATTATTCTTGAATTTTACTCCACAAAGCAGTATCATGTTGACAATTTGGATATTTTTAAACTCTGGATAAATTTAAAGTCTTTAATATTTATCCTTGATTTCGTTTGATTAATGCTTATATCATTGTCATCATCGTTATGCTTATATTGTAATGAAAGTTATATGTGGCTTACGTGCATAGATGGACTGTTAGTTATTGGTTTTACAGTTATATGTCTTTGGTCCGTAGTGGAAGAACTGTTGATTGATATCTTTGGTCTTAGTGTAAAGATGAACTGTTAATTGGTAGTTTTGGCCCGTAGTACAAAGATGGACAGGTGTATGACATGATCATGACCACTTGTGATAATAACGAATATCCTTGGCCGTAGTGTATGGATAATTTGTAAGACCCCAACTTTTATGAATAAAGAAGAATTTTCTATAAATATCATTTTTAAATATTATGGAGTGAATTTGATATAATATTATAGTTGTGGGTAATATTTATAAATTTTGCAAAGTACGCAAGTTGTTAGATAATATTCGATTGGTTGGGGAATATTCGTTTTAATACGAAATATTCGTACGATGGCACAATCATTGGTGGACCCCACAACGGAATTATTGTCGAATTGAGAAAACGACAAATATATCTTTTTATAAAATAACGGCGAAAGTTTTACTGTTAACATTGTTGGAATACGGTGGTTAAAATACAAGAATGTCTGGCGTTGTTGCATAAGTAGACACGATATTGCATAATATTTTTGAATTATTGATTCTTACGTGAATAGGCACTACTCAATAATTATTACGATAATTCTTATTCAATATTTTATTTTATTGATTCAATAATTCCTGCGTTGATATTTTATATTATTGTTGTTTCAATAATTTTCTCTGCACAATATTTTCCATTATCAAATCAATAATTTATGTTATTTGAATAATATTATTAGATAGCATTATTGGCAATGTCTAGAAAGTTCTGTCAATGAGAGATTTGGTCACCTAATTACGCGCCAATAAGGAGAAATCCTTATCGGAAAGCCCCCTCTTTCCTGGGAACGGCCTGGTTGTCATTATTGTGATTCTATAATATTATTTGTGAATAATTAATTATTAATTTATATGATAAGGAAATATTTATTTTATGTGGACATAAATGATAGATAGGAAAATATTTATTTTATGTGGTTATAAATGAAGGAATTAATGTTGAGGTGTTTTATCAGTATTTTGTCGGATTTGAGGTATTAAAAATCAAATCGGTGTTCTTAAAGCTCTATTGCATGAGTTATAATTTTGATCCGACCATTGGATTGTTGTGATTTTTGGATATGTTATACATATATAAGTTGAGTATATGTCCACAAATTTTGAACCGTTAAAAATTAACGTATGATTTGTTATGAATTTTATGAGGTATTGAAAATCATCCGTTTGTGGATTTCGGATATTTTCTGTTTGGAATTTGAAAAAACTTTCTTTTGCAAAGTTGTAGAGAATTCGATTTCATGTGGAATGGATATAAAATTCATATTTTTCTGATAAAAGGACTATTTATTATGAATTGTTAAAGTTTTGGAAATTAAAATATTTTTATTAAAATTATTGGTGGGACCCACTTTTGTTTTTGTCAAAACATGTGTTGAGATTTTTCAAGAATGGCATGCCTTGATAGTCATGGTTTTGGCATGCGTAAGGAAAAAATAAAATAAAATATTATTTTATTATTTTAGTCTCCTATGGCGTTCTAGCATTTTTCTATAAATAGGCGCTTAAGTTAGAATTAAAAATCACACCAGAATCAGAGAATTCTTCTTCTATAATCTTGAGCATATTTCTTTTGAGTTTTAAAAAGCTTTGAGCGTAGAAAATAGTGAAAATTTTCTTCAAGAATATCCCCGTTATACCAGTTGGAATATGCTTCTTTTCAAGGTAAGGGATGTTATTTTTGTTCAATATTCGCTTGAAATAATATTTTCTTCCATACTCTGTAGCATGTAAGTAATATTATTTCGTTTCAGATTTCGAATTTTACACTCGTTTGTTAAAGTTTTGGCTTCTATACTCCATGAAATTAGTATAATATCCTTGATATTTGCGCTTCATCTAGTATCTTTTCATGGAAATATTATTCTGAGCATTCTTGATAAGTTTAAACTTTTTCATGTCGGAGTACTATGTTGGGAGAATGCATATTATGATTTGATGTTTTAAATGTATATGCTCATGAGTATTTGTAAAGTCCTTCAAAGAATATATGTACAAGGACTTAGTGATAGATCAAATCTGTTAGGTTGATCTTGAGATGTAATAAATAGGCTTCGAAGAATTCGTAGTGTATAAATCTGATCAACATTGCAGAAGTCAAGGCAGAAACGTAGAGCTTCAAAGATCGTAGTGTGCCTTCCTTGAAGGGCCTCTTCGGAAATCGTAGAGTGGTCCCAACATTTGCCGAGCCAACTCAGAGATCGTAGTGTGCTCTCGGAAACGTAGAGTTTACAACTCAAGCCAGCGAAGATCATAGTGTGCAAAGATTTAAGAGAAATCGTAGTGCTCTTGGTCGATAGCATCGCGACTGGAGCACCAACATGACAAGTCACCACGATCTGAATCGTAGAGTATCACGATCTGAATCGTAGAGTATCATCTGTCTTGTGTCAGAAACGTCAAAGCCTCATGAGTTGTGTGGAGACAGACTTCAACATATGAGGAATGGATTCTAAACGTTGCAGTACTCACCAGTCTCAAAGTCATAAGAAATATCCTTAGTATGCAACAAAGAAGCGTATTGAAGAAGCTAAGGAAAGTACCATTGGTAAGGGGGAAACACCTTTTCAGGTGTTAGGTGAGAAACCAGTCTGCTGTGTCAGTGGGCCAGAATGCAATTCAGAAGATTTGAAGAAACGTCTCCATCAAAGATCAGAAAGGTCAAACGCATTTAATGCTTCAACGGATGGATCCAACGGATAGTTTTGAAGATCACATATATGCAAATCAAGCAGATAAGAGAGACAAGCAAGCATTGAACAAAAAACGTGAAGAACTCTAAAAGCTTAACTCTACGATCTGAGAAATAGAAAAGGCTTGCTCAGCTACTCAGTTCTTTCGAATAAGTGCTTAAACAGCAACTGAGTAGCAACCATCAAGAACTCAACATCTACCAATCAACTGAAGAAAAGTACCAAGTCTGCTGGACTTGAAGAGTTCTAAGTGAACTGTAAGAGAGCTAAGTCTGCTGGACTTGAAGAGTTCAAGAGTGAACTAAGAAGTTTCTAAAGTGCTGGTCTAGAAGGAATCTATGTGATTCAGAAGTTGTAAAAGACATATTTAGTGGATTTCCTACTCGAGGAGTAGAAGAGTCGACTAGGAGCTTTAAGTGCTCTGAACCACTTAAAATGACTGTGTCTTTTACTTTCATACGATAACTGCTATATCTGCCATAACTGCTATAACTGCCTCACTTTCATAACTCCACTACTTCATAAAGGAGGTTAAAACAAACATTAATTCCGCTAAGTTTTAATCATCATCAACGAACAAGTTTAAAACGAAAAGATTTTTTAAATATCTATTCAACCCCCCCCCCCTTCTAGATAACTATTGTGCCAACTAGGAACTAACAATTGGTATCAGAGCTGGTTTTATTTTACAGCTTACAAGCTTTAGTAGATCTAATGGCACACGTACCTAGCGAATCAAGGACTGGAGGAGGCAGCAAGCCACCAATGTACAACAAGGATAAATTTGCAAACTGGAAAGTCAGGATGCAAGCATACATGGACTCAATAGATGAAGATCCATTTGATACTGTTCAGAATGGGCCATATGTTCCAACAAAGCTTGCACCAACCACTGACGATCCAAACAAAATATAAATTAAAGTCAAAGAAGAGTGGATAGACAACGAGAAGAGAGCTGTCCAACTTGACAAAAAGGCCAAGAACATCCTGTTCCAATCATTAGAAGACGATCTGCTCAAAAATGTTGTCAACGACAAAACAACTAAGGAGGTTTGGGAAGCACTGCAGTATGAAATGTTTGCTCATGTTCAAGGAGAAAATGTAACTGCCACCTATGAGAGATTCAACGTTCTGCTCAACTCTCTACGAGCTTATGGGAAGATCTATCCAAACAAAGATCTGATCATAAAGTTCATGAGGGCCCTACCGAGCAGGTGGGATGCCAAAACCACTGCTATAAGAGAGTCAAAGAATCTTCACGAGATGACAATTCAACAACTATATGGTAATCTCCTGACATATGAACTGGAGCTAACTCAACGAGCTGAAACCTTATCAGAAGGAAGAAGGAAGGATAAGGGAGTTGCTCTCAAGGCATATGAAGGTGCATCTATGGTCAACACTGAGATTGATTCTGATTATGATGAAGACGATGATGAAGACCTTGCTATGCTGGTAAAAATACTAAGAAGGTTCATGTGTCAAGGCAAAACCAGCAAGCCAAAGAAGGTCAAGAATTACAAATGACCGCTCAGAGCAAATGAATGATCTCTCGCTATAAGCCGCAAGAAGCTTTCGCCACTTCATTGCTAACCGCAACAAACCTCTCAGAGAAGAACTAAAGAAGAAATCACATGCAAAGAAGGAATACAAAAGGCAACAAAAGGCCTCGAGAGAGAGAGAAAGGCACAGTAGTCGGAGGATCGTGGAGTGATTAGAGACAATGACTCCTATCTTGATTTAGGAGATGATGAAGAACCACAAATGGCTAATCATGCCTAATGGCCAAACATGCAAAGGACAAACAAAATTTCAACATACATGATGTAAGTCTCGATGAGGTATTTGACTTCAACTCTCGATGTAGACATAAATGATTTAAGAAGCGCCATCGCATGGCATAACCACCGATCTACATCAATACATGAAGTGGTTCAGAGTTTTGTCTAAGGATCATTCACTTCTTCAAGAGGAGAAAAAGAAAGTTCAAGAAGAGCTTGAAACATCCCTTCTAAGTACTAACCTTCTCTCTAAGCTTGAGGCTGAGAATGAAATCTTAAAACAGACAAATAAACTCAATACACAAAAGAGAGTCTAATCTAACCTCTAAAATTGAGGAACTAGAAAAGACTATCTCTACATGGAACAAATCATCATCATCCATGGACTCCCTGCTCTCTAGTCAGAGAAGTACATTCGACAGAACAGACCTAGGCTTTGGGGAATCCATCTCAGAGTCATGTGTGGAAAAGACAAAGGAAACTAGCACTAGTAATGCCTCAAGTTTTAGTAGAAGCATTATCTTTGTGAAATCCTCACAGAAGGAAGAATCAGTTCAACCTTGTTCAACTATTTCCATTTATACTCAAAGGAGCAAAGGATCTTATGCTGACCTGGGATTTATAAAAGAAAATAGTAACCCAACCTCTACTCATCAACCTCAAAGAATCGTAGAGTCAAGCAAGACCAACTCTACGAATCAACTGGGAAAGTACAGTAGAGGTAAGGCACACTCATCACTATTTATGAAACCCAAGGACATGTGGAAGAAGGAGAATCAGTTTAACAGAAGGATAACTAAAGAACCACACAAGTCCAAATGGAGGATGAATTATCATACACACACAGACATGCATCATACTAGATGTTTTATATGCAATAAATTTGGTCACAAGGCTGCCAAGTGTTATTATAATTCCATGCATGTGAGGCCCAAGATCAAACAGATTTGGGTCCCCAAGGGCACTAACAAAAAAATAGGACCCATGCAAATATGGGTACCAAAATGAAGGTTAAACTTTATGACAGGAAAAGAGCTCCACGATCACAACCTGGTATCTGAACAGTGGATGCTCAAGACACATGACACGGAACAAAGCCCTTCTGTCTAACTACGTAGAAAAGGAGGGTCCCTCAGTCATCTTTGGAGACAACGGCTCGGGCAAGACAAGAGGATACGACTCTGCTGGCAATGGTACAGTATCTTTCAGCAAAGTAGCATATGTGGAAGGTCTCCAACATAACTTTCTAAGAATCAGTCAACTCTACGACAAGGGTCACCAAGTAACATTCCTCAACAACCAGTGTCAAGTCAGAGATCTGAAGACTTCTACTGTAAAGCTAACCGAGACAAGAGAAGGAAATGTCTACACAGTGAATCTTGGTCAACTAAGCACAAACGAGACAATATGTTTTATGGCAAAAGCATCAGAAGAAATGAGTTGGCTATGGCATAGACGGTTGTCTCACTTAAACTTCAAAAGCATGTCCAAACTGACATCAAAAGATCTCGTAGCTGGCCTACCTAAGTTCAACTTTGTAAAAGAAAGGCCATGCAATGCCTGTCAGCTTAGAAAGCAAACTAGAAGCTCATTCAAGAGCAAAACTACCAACTCTATCGACAAGCCCCTGCAGTTGCTCCACATGGTTTTATTTGCTTGGAGGAAAAAAATACTCTCTAGTTATAGTCGACGACTACACCAGATTCACATGGGTATTCTTCCTCACTTCAAAAGATGAAACGAGCTCCCAATTAATCAAGATGTTCAGACTGGTGATGCATGAGAAAGGAAAGAAAATCAAGGTCAAAAGGAGTGATCATGGAAGAGAATTCGACTTCTCAAAAATGGACCAGTTCTGCACAGACAATGACATCAGTCATAACTTCTCAGCTCCACGAACTCCTCAACAAAATAGAGTAGATTTGAAAGAAGAAGCGAGAACCTTGATAGAGGTGGAAGAACTCTACTAGCAACAACTCATCGCTTGAATATACTTGCGTGTCATCAACACTACATGCTACACGCAAAACAGATCACTAATACACTCTACGATCAAGAAGAAGCCCTACGAACTGTGGAAAGGAAGAAAGCCAAGTGTCAGCTACTTTCATGCTTTCGGCTGTGCATGCTACATTCTCAACAATGGAAAGCAGTACCTGACAAAATTTCAACCCAAGTCAGATGAAGGAATCTTTCTTGGATATGCCACAGACAGTAAGGCCTACAGAGTGTTCAACAAGAAGACACTGAGTGTTGAAGTCTCGATTCACATCATCTTTGATGAAACAGACTTAGAAAACACAATGCTTCAAGACACTACGACCGATAGTGCGGATACTACGAATGAAGTCGTCGAGCTCAACACTACGATCGTAGTGCCAGATAGTGAAATCGTTGAGCAAGAAAATGAGATCGTAGAGAGGTCTATGCAAGACAACGAACCTCCACACCAAGAAGAAAAAATAGATCTTGAAGACTTAAGATAAGAAGGCATCATGATAGATGTCCCAACCGGAAACAGATGGGCCAGAGATCACACTTAAGATCTAATCATTGGAGATCCGAGTGCTAGAGTCAAAATAAGAGCTGCCACCCAAAATGAATGCTTTTATCTAAGCTTCCTGTCACAAATAGAACCAAATAAGATAGAGGATGCTATGGAAGACTCCAGTTGGATAGAAGCCATGCAGGAAGAACTCAACCAATTTGAACGAAGCAAAGTATGGAGATTGGTACCAAGACCAAAGAGTCATCCTGTCATTGGAACCAAGTGGGTCTTCAGAAACAAAATGGATGAAGATGGAGTTATAACCAGGAACAAGGCAAGATTAGTGGCAAACGGCTACTCTCAAGAAGAAGGCATTAACTACGATGAAACATTTGCACCTGTTGCCAGACTAGAAGCCATCAGAGTCTTCATTGCCTTTGTTGTTCACATGAAGTTCAAAGTCTTTCAGATGGATGTCAAAAGTGCATTCCTAAATGGAGAACTCCAAGAAGAAGTCTATGTAGAGCAACCTCTAAGTTTCATCAATCCATCTCTTTCCAATTATGTTTATAGATTAGACAAAGCCTTATATGGTCTTAAACAAGCACCTAGAGCATGGTATGAAACACTAACTAACTTCTTGATTGAAAATAGGTTCACTAGAGGTAGAGTAGATACCACGTTATTTCTTAGAAAGCATAAAGACAAAGTCTTATTAGTTCAAATATATGTTGATGATATTATTTTTGGTTCTACTGACGAAAAGTTCTGCAAGAGATTCTCCAAGCTAATGCATGATGGGTGAGCTGAATTTCTTTCTTGGACTGCAAGTAAAGCAGACTAATGAAGGAATCTTCGTAAACCAAGCCAAGTACATCAAAGACCTACTCAAGAAGTATGGCATGGAATCAGCCTCTCCCATGAAAAACCCAATTGCTCCTGCAATCAAACTTGACAAAGATGAAAAAGGTAAAAGTATTGATATAACTCAATACAGAGGTATGATAGGCTCTCTTTTATATCTAACTGCTAGTAGAACAGACATAATCTTTCATTTATCTGCTGTAAAGAGGATTTTCAGGTATCTCAAGGGTACACCTTACTTGAGGCTTTGGTACCCCAAGGAATCCTCATTTGAACTAACAGGATACACAGATGATGATTTTGCAGGCTGCAAAATAGATAGAAAGAGTACCAGTGACACCTGTCAATTGCTAGGAAACATACTTGTGTCCTGGTTTAGCAAAAAGCAAAACTCAGTGTCTACTAGCTGCGGAAGGTTGAATACATTCTTTCTTTGGCATTCTTTGTGCTCGAGATCTATGGATGAAAAATTAGCTAGCTGATTATGGGTTTGATTTCAAATCCATTCCCATTCACTGTGATAACACAAGTGCTATAGCAATAACTCATAATCCTGTTATGCATTCTAGGACTAAGCATATAGAAATAAGGTATCACTTCATTAGGGATCATGTGCAAAATGGAACTATATCTTTACAATACATCCCTACTGAAAATCAACTTGCTGATGTTTTTACAAAACCTCTAGATGAATCCAGATTTAACAAGTTAATAAGTGCGCTAGGCATGCTAAATCTTCAACCATGAACTGTATGCTCTAGTTTGTGCTAACCATAACAGATACAAAGGCTATACTCAAAATCGTAGACATGATCAAGGGAAGTCCACGATCGTAGAGCTGAAGAGACAAAACTACCTCAACGATCGTAGCAAAGACTCAACCATCGTAGTGAAGACTCAACAACGACAAAAGCCCCATCAACAAAGCAAAAATGCATCCTGTGATGATAAGCTTCATAACAAAGCAATCTCTCTGATAAGCGCCTCAGGAACAAACCTAACCCTTGACTCACTCCAAGACACTACTAAAAAACAGTAAATAGACAACGCGGAAAAAACGTTGTGGTTTCAGTCAGAAAAACGTCGTGGTTAAGGGTGTTATCTATTTGACACCCTTACACAATGTTTTTAAAACGTTGTAGATTTGTTTTTCAAAAATTAGCAGATGCTTAAAAATGTTGTAGAAGGTATGATTTCACAACGTTTTTTGGATAAAAATGTTGTTGTTTAGTATATCAGACAACGTTTTTTAAACGTTGTAGATAAAAAAGAAAAAAGAAAAAAAAAGATGTGGTTCACCTATAGTACCAATGCACCTGTAATATGCTAATGCCATGATATATAGCCAAAATGTATCAACCATTCAAAATACATCCCAATAATACTAATCGTTTACAGTTTCAAATTACTACATCCACAAAATATATACCAAAATATCCATATATACATCTCAAATTCACTTTTTAATCCATAAAATAAACCACAATAAACCAAACTATTCATAAAATTAAGCTACTACCTAAGCATGTGCAAAAAAGCCTAGGCAAACCAGCATCAACAATGACTTGGCCTGTAACTTCAAAATGACAAACTGGCCTGAAGATGCAAAAGGCAAACCAGCAGTCAGCACTTTGGCATAATTAGAACTTAGAACTGATGTAGGCATCTCGTGTTCAACACCAACTACAGCAACTTCAATACATTGGGTATGAGAAACTATAGCAGATTCAACTTCTGCAGTGCCGATACGATGCCCACTGTGTATGTTCCAGAATGAATAAAGAATTAAAGAAGAAAAATCTAGGAAAATCTTCAAAATTTACATCATGCCGGTCAATCGCCTTGAGAATTTGCTAGTTTTTTTAGCTTATGTGAGGATATCATGGAGGATATATAAATTGGTCCATCTAATATAATTACTTGAGTAGAATATAAATTCTTAAAAATGCATTGTTGTCAACTGCAAAAAATCATATATCTGCATGTAGGAACATAACTTCTGTGTTGGACTTCTTTAGTGAGTTGTGTGAAATTTAGACCTGTTATGGATAAGTAGAAGGTACCTGACATTGATAACATCATCAACTCTCCCAGTGAGCCAGTGGTACCAAAAACTCCAAAAACATCTTAATATGTAATTCTCACCAATTATAACTTACTACATCAATAATGTTATTCTAATATAGACATGGTGGGGTTATTGTAATGGGGTTGAATAGATATTTGAAAATCTTTTCGCTTTTAACTTGTTCTTAGATAATGATTAAAACTTTTGCACATACGGAATTAGTATTTGTTTTAATCTTCTTTACCAAGCAATGGAGTTATCACGGAGTTAGTAAGAATCCTACTACTAGTAAAGCTATATGCAAGTTATAGAATAGATATAGAAAAGCTTATAGTAGTTATAGCAAATGAATGTAAATGACACATGCTTGTTTTAAGTGGTTCAGAGCACTCAAAGCTCCTAGTCCACTCTTCTACTCAACGAGTAGGATATCCACTAAGGATGTCTTTTACAATCTTCCTAATCACACAGATTCCTTCTAGACCAAATAGCCTCAGAACTTTCTAGTTCACTTGAACTCTTCAAGTCCAAAGCAGACTTGGCTTTTTTTACGCTCACTATTTAACTCTTCAAGTCCAAAGCAGATTTGGTATACTTCTTCGCTTGATCGATAGTTGTTGAGTTCTTGATGGTTGCTACTCGCTTGTCGTAAGCACCGGTTCGTTAAGAATCGAGTAGTCGAAAGCAAGCTTTGCAATATCTCGATCGTAGAGTTGAGCTTGAGAGAGATGTTCACGTTGTTTGATTAATGCTTGCTTTTTTTTCTCTCTCATCCGTCTCTGATCTCAGATATATGTGATGTTGAAAACTATCCGTTGGATCCATCCGCTGTGGCATTAAATGCATCTCGAACTTTTCAGCATCGTGATGGAGACATTTCGCACACATCTCCTCAATTCTCGCATTCTCGCCCAATCGACACCGCAGTCGCTTTCTCACCTACCACCGAAAAAGTGTTTTTGTCCTCTTACCCATAGTACTATCCTTAGCTTCTTCAATACGCTTCTTTGTTGCATACTAAGGATATTTCATACAACTGGGATCGATGAGTACCGCAAAGATCTCGGGATCCATTCTCACTTGTTGAAAACACGATCATTCTACCGACGCTTTCGACGACGATGAGAGATGATGATGCTCTACGATTTGGATCGTGGTGTTCTACGATTTAGATCGTAGTGTCTTTTACATCTTTGCACACTACGATGCTATTAGTTGAGAGCACTACGATTTCCCTTTAAAACCTTCAGACACTACGATCTTCTCTTGCTCGTGTTGTTGACTTACGCTCCGAGAGCACACTACGATCGCTGACTTGTAAACTTCATGTTTCCTTCAAAGACACTACGATCGTGGAGTTAGCTCAAGCAATCGCTGGGACCACTCTACTTAAGTCCGAAGAGTCTCCTTCAAGGCAGCACACACCACGCATCTTCAGTGCTCTACGCTTTTTCGCCTTCGATTTTCGCAATGTTGATCAAACCGATGCACTATGATTTCTTCAAGACTAATCTATTACATCTTAAGATCAACCTAACAGCTTTTGATCTTTCTATCTATACATTCTTTAATGTAATGATACACGTTGAAAGCTTAGATCAACCCTAACAATTTTGATCTATCACTAAGTCCTTGTACATATATTCATTTAAGGACCTTACAAATAATCATGAACATATGCATTAAAACATCAAATCATAATATGCATTCTCCCAACAATCTCCCCTATTTGATGTTGACATAACCAAGGAGATTTGTTGTCATGATTATTAGTGACTAGATGCATTTGCGTGAAATTTAAACATGACTTAGTATTTCAAAGGAGCAAATTTAAATTTCTAGAGAATAAGCATGAATTTATTGATGATCGTAAGATATTACAATATAGCATTACATCAATAAAACATTAAACTCTCAACTTATCTCTCTGCTTTCTTGGTCTCTTCGTGGAGGAGGATTGGCATACTCTTCAAATTTCTTCTTTTCCTTTGAGCTTCCTCATTCCTTGCTAACTCTTCCAAATTTCGCTTAGACTTAGAATCGGATTCTCTTCATGTCTCGCATGAATGCAGGATCTCCAATTGGCATTCTTATGCTGCATCAGAGACACGCTCTTGTGAGCTAGGAGTTGGCTCCTTATGACTCAGAGGAATAGTTGAGGAATAGTTGTTATAATTTCCTCCGACCGCATCGCTGAGTCTCGATGATGTCTTGCAGAGGGCTTCGTGATGTCCCGAGCATGAAATTGACTTCTCCCTTTCTTGAGTTTCATGACCTCTTCCTCCGCTTTGACCTCCTTGATCTCCTTTCCTTTATTATTCTCCCTTTATGTCAAAGATCAAGGGTTGAATATCGGCAGATGTACCGATTAACTCCTTGAACAAGCTCATTCAATTGGCTTTGGGTTTGAGCAATGTCCTCTATTCTCCTTGATCTATTTTTCACTCTAGCTTCTTTATTTTGGAGGATCTGTCGTAATCATATCATTATGTCGCTCCCCGATTGGCATAATTTCGGAAGTCATAGATGTAAGCTTTCAAGTTGAGAATATTGTCCAAAGATAATTTGATGTCGACGATCTTGGTTTTTCTCGCATTTCAAGCACAACCTCTCTCTTTGTTTGGCAAAGAACTCGAAATGGATCTCATCTCCGTTCGATATACTCTTCGTAATCTCTTTGATAATTTCCCTTAGCCTCAGAGTGAGCTCAAGATTCATTGTACTAGGGAATTTGTTTAGCCTTTTATCATTTGATTCAAAGCGGATGTTGAGGAGATCGAGGGATTCCAGACTTGTTTCGATAGACTTGATCATCCGCTTCAGAGGTTTTTTTTAAGTCATCCTTGGTAGGCGTGCTTGGGAGAGCATTATTTGATTGGGGATTGTCCATTTGAGGGTTCTTCAGGAGATTGATCTTGCAAATTGTACAACGCAAGATCAAGACCTAAAAAGTCATGTGATGAGGAGGATGGTATATCACCGGAGGGGTTTGGGTTTGATATCCGGGATAGGTGACTCTTATTTCAACATCGACTCTACGATGTGGCTTGAGTCCGGAATCGTAGAGTTGGTGATTTGAGGGAGTAGGGTAAGGTTGACTTTTTTTTCGTTCTTCGCCATGTAATTTTGGGATTCAAGAATCGAAACCGATTTATCGGATTGGGAATCACTTCCACCATTTAGGAAATTCATAGAAATAGCTAAATGAAGATGATGGCAGGTGATTAACTCTAAACCGGTAGGGATAGTCAATACCTCGTGTTTGTCTTTTGATGAGGAATGGTTGGTAAGCGCTTTTTTTGCGAAGATGACTTTCCTCGAAATCCATGAGCCGTAATCGAGATTGTCGGATATTCCTCAAGCTCCGTAACATGTGATCCCATGATTTCGTGGATTTGAGCTTGATGGTATGCCATCATGGGTAGGTAAGAAAACATTTGGTTGTACAGATAGCTTCAGATCCATCTTTCCCTACACACCAAGAATTTCAAGCTCATCATCATCATCATTTTCTTCCTCTTCTTTGGTTTCTTTCAAGAATCCATTATCTCAATGGCTCTCGGAAGGTTTGGCATTGGTTCATCTCCATCTTGAGCAAGGACCTCTTCTTCACCATATTGGGATATTATGAGGCTCCCTCCCCTCACTATGAACATCTTCTTCGAGGTTTAGAAACTCCCCTCACCGGTAAATCTTCTTCTAAGTTCAGAGAGTCCTTCCAAATTGAACCTTTTCTTGAGCAAAAGAGTTTTCTCCCCTCACCGATGTATACTCGATCATGAGAATTTTGTGAATCTCCCCTCACCGGAGCATCTTCTTCTAAGTTTACTTGGGATAGTTCTACTTTTGTAGCCCACACTCTCGCTTCCTTCTTCAAGATTTTTTCATTCTCAAGAATATACTTTCGACCGCCTTTCTTTCTCCTTGCTTTGTCGGTTTTAGTCACCACCACTCGACTCTCTCTTGAGTCTTTGTTTTGCCACGTTGATCGCCCACTCTTCTTGAAGCAGCTTCTTCCATTTTTCGCCACACTTGGCCTGGTCTCAGAGAAGAAAGCAGAGACTCTACGATCGAAGACACTGTTGGTCTTTTGGACTTATGACCAGTCTTGTTCTTCTTTAAGATCTGTGAAATAGTGGCTTGATCCTCTTCAGCTTCCTCTTGTTGTTGCATGTTCCTTAGCCTCCTTAGAGTCTCTATGTCAGAGGACTCTACAGGAATGTTAGTTGTAGATCCTTGAGGCTCTTCGACTTGTCTTGCCCTTAGCTTTCTCTTGCCCTTGCTTTTTCTGGCAAGAGCAGAGGGTTCTCCCTTGTCTGTTTCTTCTTCTTCTTCAACTTCTTTGACAATGTATATTCCTCCCCCGGAAAGCCTCGCTTCCTTTTGTTCCCCGCTTCTCCCATCGACTCGCCATCATTCTTACATAATCAAGCAGGTTCCTTTCCCGCTTCTTAAACAACTCGCCGTGTCATTCTTCGATTTGGGTTGATAGCTTCTCCTTCATCATCCCCAATTTTGTCACCCAATGCAGATGCAGAACGATGCTAATGAATCTCCCATACAAAGATCTTTGAGTACTTTTTGATTTCTTCGAATGAATGACGATCCACTTGCCGATCCACTCGAGTAATACACCCCCATAATTGAGTTGAGTACCATGAACCAAAGCAGTATATGAGCTTGAGTCGAGTCTCATTTACCGAAGTCATGACCGAGCTCTTGCGCAGCAGATGCATTTCCCAATAATGTCACCCAAAAATTGCACCTTTGAGGGAACTCCTTCTTTTGTAGCCTTTCACAGAGGGATTCTTCTTGTGGTGCATTTTCTTCAAACCCTCTGGAAGCTTATGTCGTTTAGAAATGGGTGCCCCACGCTCTGAAACCTAGGGCCGATTGAAGTTTTCTTCCCTTAGCATCATTTCAACTCCTTACTCGTGTAGTGATGGTGTTGTGTTCAGACACTCCATTCTTGTAAAACTCCTTCACTAGCTTGGGATAGATGAGGGTGTTTGCTGTCGCTTCTTCGAGACCCGCTTTCTTTAAGAAGGCTAAGGTCTTGTGAAATTTTGGTGGAGCATCCTTGAACTCATCAAACAGTAGTCTCAGAGTCTCGAGATTACATTTGAAGCAAATGCCCATGATTCTCAGAGTTGAGAAGTGGAATACGACTGAGCTTTCTCTTGAGTTAGGGTTTTGCTTTGAGAGAGAGAGAGAGAGATAATCTTTTGAACTTCAGATTTCAAAAAACATGGTTCCAATTTGTACTTGTAGCTTCCCTCTCTTTTTTTTGACTTAGTGGGACAGGTGTCGCCTTATGCTTGGCTCTACTATTTTGACTGTGCATGAATGTACTGATTTTCCCTTTGAGTCTTCAAAGGTTGAGATGTCCTTAGGATGACTACGATCGTAGAGATAGTCTTCTGGTCGTTGAGTCTGGCCCCGCGATCGTCGAGTCCGTCGGCAAGCCATGATTGAGATCACCATTCGTAGAGTCTGTCCTACGATCGTCGAGTCTGTCCGGATCCTTGTGATGAGTTTTTGACTAAGCATTCTTTTTAAGGTAACTCAGGAAGGGCCAACCTCTTGGTGATTCAAGGGTTAGGTTTGTCCCTGAGGCACCTCTTAGAGAGATTGCATTGTTATGAGGCTTGTCATCACAGGATTCACTTTGCTTGTTGGAAGGGCTTTAGGTCATCGTCGAGTCTGCACTATGATAGTTGAGTCTTTGCTACGATCGTTGAGGTAGTTGTCTGTTCGGCTCTACGATCGTGAACTTCCCTTGATCATGTCTACGATTTTGAGTACAGCCTTTATATCTGTCATGGTTAGCACAATCTAGAGCATACATTTCATGGTTGAAGATTTAGCATGCCTAGTTCACTTATTAACTTGTTAAACTGGATTCATCTAGTGGGTTTTGTAAAAACATCAAAGTTGATTTTTAAGAGGGATATATTGTAAAGATATAGTTCCATTTTGCACATGATCCCTAATGAAGTGATACCTTATTTCTATATGCTTGGTCCTAGAATGCATGATGTGATTATGAGTTATTGCTATGGCACTTGTGTTATCACAAAGTGTATGGGAATAGATTTGAAATCGAACCCATAGTCACTAGTCGATTTCTCATCCATAGGATCTCGAGCACAAAGCAGCCTACCAAACCGCAATATATTCAAATTTTCCGCAGCTTGAAGTAGACATCGAAGTTTTGCTTTTTTTGCTAAACCAGACACAAGTCTATTTCAAGAAGTCGACAAAGTGCCATCGGTATTTTTTTCTGCTCTATTTTGCATCCCGCAAAATCAAAGATCCGTGTATCCTATCGCTCAAATGAGGATTCCTTGGGATACCATAGCCCCAAGTAGGTGTACCTTGAGATATTCAAGATCCTCTTTTAAGCAGCATAAATGTGACTCTTTAGGGTTAGCCTAAAATCTAGCACATATGCATGTTGCAAACATTATATCCGGTCTCATCGCGCTTAGGTATAAAAGAGAACCTATCATACCTCTCGTATTGAGTTATATCAATACATTTACCTTTCTCATCCTTGTCAAGCTTGGTTGCAGAGAGCAATTGGTGTTTTCATGGAGAGGCCGATTCCATGCCATACTTTTTAGTAAGTCTTTGATGTATTTGGCTTGGTTAATGAATATTCCTTCATCACATTTCACTTGCGTAACTCAAGGAAGAAATTCAAACTCACCCATCATGCTCATTTCAAACTTGCTCTCAGATTAGCTTAGAGAATCTCTTACATAACTTTTCGTCAAGAGAACCAAAAATGATATCATCAACATATATTTGAACTAGTAAGACTTTGTCTTTATGCTTTCTAAGAAATAGTGTGGTATCTACTCTACCTCTAGTGAACCCATTTTCTATTAAGAAGTTAGTCGTTGTTTCATACCATGCTCTAGGTGCTTGTTTAAGACCATATAAAGCTTTGTCTAATCTATAGACATAATTGGAAAGAGATGGATTGATGAAACCTGAGGTTGTTCTACGAGACTTCTTCTTGAAGCTCTCCATTTAGAAATGCACTCTTGACATCCATCCGAAGACTTTGAACTTCATGTGGGCAAGAAAGGCAAGAAAGATTCGATGGTTTCTAGTCCCGCAACAGTGCAAATGTCTCATCATAGTCAATGCCTTCTTCTTGAGAATAGCCCTTTGCCACTAATCTTGCCTTTGTTTCTCGTGATGACCCCATCTTCATCCATTTTGTTCCTCAAGACCCACTTGGTTCCTATGACAGATGACTCTTTGGTCTTGGTACCAATCTCCACACTTTGCTTCGCTCAAATTGGTTGAGTTCTTCCGCATGGCTTCTATCCAATCGGAGTCTTCCATAGCATCCTCTATCTTCTTTGGCTCTATCTGTGATGTGAAGCTTAGATAGAAGCATTCATTTCGAGTAGCAGCTCTTGTTTTAACTCTTGCACTTGGATCTCCAATGATTAGATCCCGAGTATGATCCCTTGCCCATCTGTTCTCGCTGGGACATCCGCCCCGATCCCTTCCTCGCCTTAGGTCTTCAAGGTCTATCTCTTCTTCTTGGAGTGGAGGCTCATTGCTTGGATGGACCTCTACGATTTCATTATCATGCTCTACGATTTCATCGTCTCGGGTACTACGATCGTAGTGTTGAGCTCGACGATTGCATTCAGTAGTGTCCGTGATTTATCTGGTCAGAGTGTCTAGAGGCACCGCTTTGTTCGTGGCGGGCCATCAAAGATGATGTGTATTGAGACTTCGACATTCAAAAGGTTTTTTGTTGAACACCTCGTAAGCTTTGTTGTCTGTGGTATATCCAAGAAAGATCCCTTCGTCTCGACTTCAATGGAATTTTGTCGACATCGCTTTCCATTGTTGAGAATATAGCATGCATGCAAACCAAAGACATGGAAATAGTCGACACTTGGTTTCCTTCCTTTCCACAGCTCGTAGGGTGTCCTCTCGATCGTAGAGTGAATTAATGATCTGCTCTGTGTGTAGTAGATGTTGTTGATGCTTCCGCCTGTATATTCAAAGACATTTTAGCCGCTAGTAGGGTCCTTCCAAATTTCTATCGTAGTTCTCGTTTTTCTTTCAAGAACTCCATTTTGTTGAGGAGTTCGTGGAGTCGAGAAGTTATGATCGATGCCATTGTCCGAAAGCAGTAACTTGTCTATTTCGAGAAATCGAATTTCTTCCATGATCACTCCTTATTGCCTTGATTTTCTCTCCTTTCTCATTCATCACCGCCCAACATTTTGATTAATTCGAGCTCGTTTCATCCTTTGAAGTTAGGAAGAATACCCATGTGAATCGTGAAGTCGTCGACTATGACTCAGAGAGTATCTTTTGCCTCCAAGACTAGTCGTTGGGATTGGTCCAAAAGATCCATGTGGAGCAAACCGTGCAAGGGTTTGTCAATGGAGTTGGCGCCTTGCTTTCGAATGAGCTTCGTTTGCTTTCCAAGTCGGGCAGCGCTGCATGGCCTTTCCTTCACAAAGTTGAACTTGGGTAGGCTACCATTGAGATCTTTTGATGCCGCTTGACATGTTTTTGAAGTTTAAGTGAGACAACCTTCTATGCCATAGCCAAATTTCATTTCCTCAAATGCTTTTGCCGTAAAAACATATTGTCTCATCAGAGCTTAGTTGACCAAGATCTACTGTGTAGACATTTCCTTTTCTTGTTCCGGTCAGCTTTATGGCAGATGTCTTCAAATCTCTGACTAGACATTGGTTGTTGAGAAATGTTACTTGGTGACCCTTATCGCAGAGTTGGCTGATACTTAGAAGGTTGTGTTGGAGTCCTTCCACATAAGCTACTTTGTTGAAAGATACTGCACCATTGCCAGCAGAGCCATATCCTCTTGTCTTGCCCGAGCCGTTATCTCCAAAGATGACTGAGGGACCCTCCTTTTCTACATAGTTGGATAGTAGAGCTTTGTTCCCTGTCATATGCCTCGAGCAACCACTGTCCAGATACCATGTTGAGGTCGTGGAGCTCTTTTCCTGTCAAAACATTTGAACCTTCATTTTGGTACCCATATTTGCATGGGTCCTTCTTTGTTAGTGCCTTTGGGGACCCAAATTTGTCTAATCTTGGGTCTCACATGCATGGAATTATAATAACACTTTGTAGCCCTATGACCATTTTTATTGCATATGAAGCATCTATTATAATGCATGCCTGTGTGTGTGTGTGGTGATTCATCTTCCACTTGGACTTGTGTGGTTCCTTAGTTAACCTTCTGTTAAACTGATTCTCTTTCTTCCACGTGTCCTTAGGTTTCATAAATAGTGATGAGTGTGTTTTACCTCTACTGTATCTTCCCAGCTTGATTTCAGAGAGTTGATTTTGTTTGACTCACGATTCTTCGAGGTTGGTAAGTAGAGGTTGATTACTCTTTTTCCTGATGAAACCTGCATCAACATGGAGATCCTTTACTTCTCCGAGTATAACTAGAGACAAGAGAACAAGGTTGAACGGTTCTTCCAATCGTGAGGATTTCACAAAAGCAATGCCTCTACCAAAACTTGAGACATTACTAGTGCTAGTTTCCATTGTCTTTTCCACACTTAGCTCGAGATGGATTCCCAAAGCCTAAGCCTGTTTCGTCGAATGTGCTTCTCCGACTAGAGAGAGCAGCCCATGGATGATGAGGATCTATTCCATGCAGAGATAGTCTTCTCTAGATCCTCAATTTTAGAGGTTAGCTTAGACTCTCTTTGTGCATGATGTGTGTTTGTCTGTTTTAAAGTTTCATTCTCAGCTTCAAGCTTGGAGAGAAGATTAGTACTTAGAAGAGCTGTTTCAAGCTCTTCTTGAACTTTCTTCTTCTCCTCTTGAAGAAGTGAATGATCTTTAGACAAGACTCTGAACCACTTCATGTATTGATGTAGGTCAGTGGTTATGCCATGCAAAGCAGTTCTCAAGTCACTTATATCTACATCAGGAGAATTAAAGTCAAATACCTCATCGATACTTACATCATGTATGTTTAGGCTTTGTTTGTCCTTTGCATGTTTGGCCATTAAGCACAGATTGGCCATATGTGGTTCTTCCTCATCTCCTGAGTCTCAGATTTGAGTCATTATCTCAATCACTCCACGATCCTCCCGCAACTGTGCCTTTGTCTCTCTTTCTCGAGGCCTCTTGGTTCCTTTTTGTATTCTTTCTTTGCCTCGAGATTTCTTCTTTAGCTCTTCTTTGATAGGTTTGTTTGCTTGGCAATGAAATGACTGTGTTTCTTGCAGCTTGTAGCATAAATCATTCATTTGTTCCTGGTCGATGAAGTTGTCGACTTTCTTTGGCTCACGGCTCGCCTTTGTCGCATGAACCTTCTTAGTCTCTTTACCAAAGATAGCAAAGTCATCGTCATCGTCTTCATCATCATCGAGTCAATCTCTTGATGACTTTCGATGCACTTTCATTTGCCTTGAGAGAGCAACACCCTTATCCTTTCTTCTTCCTTTCGATAAGGTTTCAAGGTGGGTCACCTCCGCTCAGACGTCAGAGATTTCCATACGCTTGTTGAACCGTCATCTCATTAAGATTCTTTGATTCTCTTATTGTCTGTGGTCTTTGCATCCCACCGCGCTTAGGGCTCTCATGAACTTTATGGTTAGATCCTTGTTAGGATAGATCTTCCCATACGCCGTAGAGAGTCGAAGCGTAACGTTAAATCTTTCATAAGTTGTAGCCACGCTTTTTCTCCCCGCATATGAGCGTAACATTTCATATCGCCGTGTCGAGAGACCGCTTGTTCTCTCTCGACTTCTTCTGGGCCCTTCGCATAATCGCAAGCTTCCCAAACTTCCTTAGTTATTTTGTTGCTTACAACATTTTCAAACAGATCGTCCTCTAAGGATTGGAACAGATGTTCTTTTCGCTTTTTTATCAAGTTCGATGCTCTCTCTCTCGTGGTTCCGCCCATTCTTCTTTCACTTTTATTTGTACTGCTTGATCACAATGGTTGGTGCAAGCTTTGTTGGTGATATAGGGCCCATTAAGAACAGCCTCAAATAGATCTTCATCTATTGAGTCCATGTAAGCTTGCATCCCGACTTTTCCAGCTTAGCAAATTTATCTTTGTTGCACATTGGTGGCTTCGTCGCCTCCCCATTGGCCCCGGATTCGCTTGGTACGAAAAGTGCCATTTGGATCTACTAAAGCGTGTAAGTCGTAAAATAGAACCCGCTTCGATACCAATTGTTAGTTCCTAGTAGGCACAAGTTATCTGAAGGGGGGGTTGAATAGATATTTGAAAATCTTTTTCTTTTTAACTTGTTCTTAGATAATGATTAAAACTTTATGAATTAGTATTTGTTTTAATCTTCTTTACCAAGCAATGGAGTTATGAGTTTAGTAAGGCGCTTATATATATATATAGCAATATATAGCAGCTTATAGCATGAATGTAAACGACATAAGTTGTTTTTAAGTGGTTCAGAGCACTCAAAGCTCCTAGTCCACTCTTCTACTCAACGCAGTAGGATATCCACTAAGGATGTCTTTTACAATCTTCCTCAATCACATGATTCCTTCTAGACCAAATAATTTAGGAACTTCTAGTTCACTCTTGAACTCTTCAAGTCCAAAGCAGACTTGGCTTTCTTTTACGATTCACTATTTAACTCTTCAAGTCCAAAGCAGACTTGGTATACTTCTTTCATTGATTGATAGTTGTTGAGTTCTTGATGGTTGCTACTCGTTGTTGTGTAAGCACCGGTTCGTTAAGAACCGAGTAATGAAAGCAAGCTTTTTGCAATATCTCGATCGTAGAGTTGAGCTTGAGAGAGATGTTCACGTTGTTTGATTAATGCTTGCTTTTTTTCTCTCTCATCCGTCTCGATCTCAGATATATGTGATGTTGAAAACTATCCGCTGGATCCATCCGCCAGGCATTAAATGCATCCGAACTTTTTCAGATCGTGATGGAGACATTTCGCACATCTTCCGAATTATGCATTTCGCCCATCGACACCGCAGTCGCTTTCTCACCTACCACCGAAAAGGTGTTTTGTCCTCTTACCCATAGTACTATCCTTAGCTTCTTCAATACGCTTCTTTGTTGCATACTAAGGATATTTCATACAACTGGGATCGATGAGTACCGCAAAGATCTCGGGATCCATTCCTCACTTGTTGAAAACACAGATCATTGAGGCTCGACGTTTTTCTCGACATGAGAGATGATGATGCTCTACGATTTGGATCGTGGTGTTCTACGATTTAGATCGTAGTGTCTTTTACATCTTTGCACACCACGATGCTATTAGTTGAGAGCACTACGATTTCCCTTTAAAACCTTCAGACACTACGATCTTCTCTTGCTCGTGTTGTTGACTTCACGCTCCCGAGAGCACACTATTATCGCTGACTTGTAAACTTCATGTTTCCTTCAAAGACACTACGATCGTGGAGTTAGCTCAACAATCATTGGGACCACCACTCTACTAAGTCCCAAGAGTCTCCTTCAAGGCGCAAAGCACACCACTATTACATCTTCGTGCTCTCACGCTTTCATCTATACATTCTTCGATTTCGCAATGTTGATCAAACCGATGCACTATGATTTCTTCAAGACTAATCTATTACATCTTAAGATCAAACCTAAAAGCTTTTGATCTTTTCTATCTATACATTCTTTAATGTAATGATACACGCTGAAAGCTGGAGATCAACCTAACAATTTTGATCTATCACTAAGTCCTTGTACATATATTCATTTAAGGACCTTACAAATAATCATGAACATATGCATTTAAAACATCAAATCATAATATGCATTCTCCCAACATATAATATACTATCTAAACACGAACCAAAGAAAGAACATCTTGAGAGGATGACCAAAAGCGGGATAAGATTCCACCATATAACCAACCACAAGACAACTGGAAGATATTCAAAGAAAAGGTTTAATCAAACAATCAATGCATACTCACAAACAAAAAAAGAAGCCCCAACACTAAGAGCCGCGAGATTAATGAAGCATTAAGATTAAACTTTCCTACCTAAAACATTAAGATTAACGAAGCAATGCGAATCCCCAACACTCATCAATTACTCAAAATTAACAAAGCAAACTAACAGGAAAAAAAATTACCAGAGCAACACCCGCCACGATCAGTAAAAGAGCCATGAGAACGTGAAATATTCGATTACGCCATTCTTGAGACTCATTTACGAGGTCCCACCAATTGCTTGCGTCTTTTCAGCAAAGACGCCATCATCGCCGATGGGCTCACCAGGTCCGAGCCATCATCATGATGAAAGCTTACCAAATTGGCGCAAAATGGGAAGCCCTAACACTGCCATTGCCAATATGGAGTTATGAAGAGGTCAAAATCATACTGGTGAGGCTCGGTGTCATTGTTGGACTCGGCTCGAGTATTAAAACGACGGGTGAAGCTACTAGAAAGAGAGTTCTATGGTGGAGGGTCGGATGAGCAAGTGGAGGAGGAGGTGATGGCAGATGGAGAGGGGAAAATTATAGAGAGAATGAGGAGCCTCTCTCTTTAAACCCTCGAGGATGCACTCTCGTTCACTTTTTTTTTTAATTTTTAAGTTTTACTTCGGCGTGTTTTTTGCTCCGTGTTTTTACAATAAATAACATTTTTTTTAAAAAACGTTATCTAGTTAAAACCAAAAAATTGCCCTTTTAAATAGATAACGTTTTTGCATATATATCTACAACGTTTTTTTTAAAAACGTTGTGAAAAAATACCACAACGTTTTTATAAAAAATGTTGTGGTTTAAGTGTTGTCTATTTACTGTTTTGTAGTAGTGAGAGGTTGGCCCTTCCTGAGCTATCTTAAAAGAATGCTATGTCAAAAACTCATCACAAGGATCCGGTCAGACTCGACGATTGTAGCTCAAACACAACGATTGCTGGACAGACTCGACGATCGTAGCTCAGAGACAACGATTGCTGGACAGACTCGACGATCGTAGCTCAGACACGACGAATGCTGGACAGACTCGACGATCGTAGCTCAGACTCGACAAATGCAAAGCAGACTCAACGATCACAAAACTACCTCAACGATCGTAGTCCTCCCTAAGGACACATCAGCTCTGCAAGAGCCAAGGGCAAATCAGTACAATCCTTATTAGTCAAACTCGTAGAACCAAGCAAAAGTCGACACCTGTCCCACTAAGCAAAAAGGAGAGAGGGAAGTTATAAGTACAAATTGAAATCGTCATTTTGAAATCAGAAGTTCAAAAGATTATCTCTCTCATCCTCTCTCAAAGTAGAAACCCTAAATCAGAAGAAAGCTTAGTCAAATCACACTTCTAGCAAAAAAATTAATGGTGGCTACCAGTGTTATCTCCGGCTACAGACTCTGTTTTGGCGAGTTCAAAAGAGCTGAACCCAAATTTCACAAAACTTTGGCTCTAATAAAGAAGGCGCAAAGAAACCATGGGCACAGACACATTGATCTATCCCAAGCTAGTGAAAGAATTCTACAAGAATAGTGTGTTTGAATACAACACCATTACTACGAGAGTAAAAGAAGTGGAAATCAGACTGAAGGCCGAAGACATCAACCTCGCCCTAGGTCTTAAAAATGAAGGGTATCCAGTCATAGATAGCGTAGACTTCCAAGAGGGACTTAAGAGAATGCATCATAAGAAACTCCCCTCTATGAAAGGATACAAGAAGAAGGAGTTTCCACAGAGGTATGAATTTCTAGCTAATATTGTTCGGAAATGTATATGCTGCAAGAGCTCAGGTCATGACTATGTGAATGAAGTACAACTCAAGTTCATAACTGCCATGTGTTATGGAATACAACTCAACTATGGAGCCCTATTGCTCGAATGGATTGGGAAGTGGATCGTCAACTCAAAGAAGTCAAAAAGCCCTCAAAAGATGCTCTACGGGCGATTCATAAGTATCATTCTACAGTCTGCTCTGGGTGACAAAATTGGGAACAAAGAAGGAGAAGCTATCAACCCAAACAGACGAATGACCTAGCAATTATTTGAAAATTAGAAGAGGAACCCAGTTGAGTATGTTCGCATGATGACCGAGTCCAGTGGAAGAACTGGTGATCTGAAGGATTCAGGCCTTTCAGGAAACATGTCTGTTGTCAAGGAAATCAAAGAAGAAGAAGAAACAAACAAAGAAGAGCCCTCTATACTTGTCAGAAAAAGCAAGGGTAAGAGGAAGCTTAAGGCAAGGATGGAAGAAGAACCCCAGGGATCCACAAATGATAAACCAATAGAGTCCTCTGACATTGAGACTCTAAGGATTCTGAGAAAGAAGCAATAGCAGGCTGAGGCTGAAGAAGATAGAGCCACCATATCTCAGCTGCTGAAGAAGAGGAAAATCAGCCACAAACCCAAAAAGCCATCCATCTCCTCAATCGTAGAGTCTCTACTGAACATAGAGACTAGACCAGAAACATCAGGCAAGGAAGTAGCTGCATCAAGCATGTTAGCTGTTCAAGAAAGTCCTGAGGCTGTGGCTCAACCTAGAAAATCAAGAAGGAAGCTGGTCAAGAAATACATCCTTGAGAATGAAAAAGTGCTCAAGAAGGAAGACAAGAGCATGGTTGCCAAAGAGAAACTGACCAAAGCAAGTCAAGAGGACAATGCTCCAGCTTAGGGGGAGCTTTTGAGCTTACAAGAAGATGATCAAGTTGAGGGGGAACCTCATGATATCTCCATGGCAGAAGAAGAGGTCCTGTTAGAAATGAAGAAGAATCAGTGCAAGAACATCAAGAGGCCATTGAAATAATGGAATCCTCCAACGAGAACAGAGAAGGGGAAGAAGATGATGATGAGCTTGAGATCACTGATGTGGGCAAAGATGGGTATAGAAGCTATCTCTACAATCAGATGTTCTCTTAACTACCCATGATGCCATATCATCAAGCCCAAATCTTAAACTCTTGGAACCACATGTTTTGGAGTTTCAAAGAGTATCCGGCCTTCTGAGTACTAGCCAATGGTTTCCCAAGAAGATTCAACTTTGCCAAGAAATTAATTACCAACAACTCTTCCTCAAAGGATAAACCTGAGGTACAGTCTATCCCAACCCTCTTTAGAGTTAATCACTTGCCATCATCCTCATTTAGCCAATTTTATGAATTCCCACGATGGTTGGAAGTGATACTTCATCCACTACATCAATTTCCAGTTGCAGAATCCCAAAATTCTGTAACTAAGGAACCAAATGTAGTCAACTTCATAATTCCCCCAAAAACTATCGTCTCTACGATCACGGACTCTAGCCTCATTACAGAGTCTCCACCTCAAATTGTAGAGTCACCAAACTCAAACATCCAAACCAAGGCCCCTCCATCAGATATTCCATCATCATCCTCCAATGAATATTTTAGCCTTGATCTTGCTCTCTACTCCCTTCAAGATCAATCCCAGAAATCATCCCCTCCATTCAACAATCCTCAACCCAGTGATCCACTCACAAATCTACCCACGAAAGATGACTTGAATGAAGTGTCCAAAAATATGGTCAAGAACATCGATGAGAGCCTGGAAACTCATACATAAGTCACTCATCTCAGGCTAACTCAAATGATCACTGCTGCAAATAATCTCCCAGGAACTCTGAACGCTAAGCTTACAAAGAAGCTGAGAGAAATTATCAAGGAAATGATTCAAAGCATGAAGGACAGAGATGAAATTCACTTCTGGATAGCAACCAAACAAACAGAGGCTGTTCTTGAATTACAGAAAACTCAAGAAGCCCAAAATAACCTTATGATGGAGAACATCATCAACCTGAAAGCTTCAGTCAAGGAATTTCAGAAAGCCTATGTAAACCAGGAACAACAAACTGACACTGTTCTCACTGCCCTCTGAAACAACGAAACTAGATCTGAAGCCCTGATCAAGGAAAGTCGATAGGACATTGCTCAAACACAAAGCCAACTCAACGAGCTTGTCCAATGAGTAAATTGACTTTCTGCAAATATTCGAACCCTTGATGCTGACATAAAGGGGGAGAATAAAGGGAAAGGAGTTCAAGGAAGCCAGGGAGGCCAGGGCAGAGGCAGAGGAGGTCAAAGAAGCCAAGAAAGGGGTAGAGGACAATTTCACACTCAAGTTTCACCAAGCCCTCATGCAAGACAATTCCACCATCAGACTCCATGATCAAGCAATCAGACTCAACGATATGATCAACAGGAAGTCTTGATGTCTCAACCATTAAGGAGTCAAGGGCCAACTACTAGCTCACAAATTATGACCACTACAGGCCTAAGAATGCCAATTGGAGATCCAACATTCATGAATAGGCATGATCACAACCCGATAGTAAGCCCAAGTGAGCTGGAAGAAATAGCCAGAAGGGATGAAGCTAGCAGGAAATGAAGGGCTGAGGAGTATGTCAATCCTCCACGTAAAAGACCAAAGAAATAGAGAAAAGTAAAAGTTTAAATTCTTATTGATGTAAAGCTAAACTGTAATACTCTTCAATCATTAATAAATTTATGTTTATTCTCTAGAAATTTCAAATTTGCTCCTTTGAAATACTAAGTCATGTTTAAATTTCTCGAATGCATCTAGACACTAATAATCATGACAACTAATCTCCTTGGTTATGTCAACATCAAATAGGGGGAGATTGTTGGGAGAATGCATATTATGATTTGATGTTTTAAATGTATATGCTCATGATTATTTGTAAAGTCCTTCAAGGAATATATGTACAAGGACTTAGTGATAGATCAAATATGTTAGGTTGATCTAAGCTCTTAACGTGTATCATTCTGAAAATGAATGTATAGATAGAAAGATCAAAGCTGTTAGGTTGATCTTGAGATGTAATAAATAGGCTTCGAAGAATTCGTAGTGTATAAATCTGATCAACATTGCAGAAGTCAAGGCAGAAATGTAGAGCTTCAAAGATCGTAGTGTGCCTGCCTTGAAGGGCCTCTTTGGAAATCGTAGAGTGGTCCCAACATTTGTCGAGCCAACTCAAAGATCGTAGTGTGCTCTCGGAAACGTAGAGTTTACAACTCAAGCAAGCGAAGATCGTAGTGTGCAAAGATTTAAGAGAAATCGTAGTGCTCTCGGCTGATAGCATCAGACCAGGCACCAAGGCGACAAGTCACCACGATTTGAATCGTAGAGTGCCACGATCTGAATCGTAGAGTATCACGATCTGAATTGTAGAGTATCATCTGTCTTGTGTCAGAAACGTCAAAGCCTCATGATTTGTGTGGAGACAGACTTCAACATAAATGGATTCTAAACGTTGCAGTACTCACCAGTCCCAAAGTCATAAGAAATATCCTTAGTATGCAACAAAGAAGCGTATTGAAGAAGCTAAGGAAAGTACCATTGGTAAGAGGGGAAACACCTTTTCAGGTGTTAGGTGAGAAACCAGTCTGCTGTGTCAGTGGGCCAGAATGCAATTCAGAAGATTTGAAGAAACGTCTCCATCAAAGATCAGAAAGGTCAAACGCATTTAATGCTTCAACGGATGGATCCAACGGATAGTTTTGAAGATCACATATATGCAAATCAAGCAGATGAGAGAGACAAGCAAGCATTGAACAAAAAACGTGAAGAACTCTAAAAGCTTAACTCTACGATCTGAGAAATAGAAAAGGCTTGCTCAGCTACTCAGTTCTTTCGAACAAGTGCTTAAACAGCAACTGAGTAGCAACCATCAAAAACTCAACATCTACCAATCAACTGAAGAAAAGTACCAAGTCTGCTGGACTTGAAGAGTTCTAAGTGAACTGTAGGAGAGCCAAGTCTGCTAGACTTGAAGATTTCAAGAGTGAACTAAGAAGTTTCTAAACTGCTGGTCTAGAAGGAATCTATGTGATTCAGAAGTTATAAAAGACATATTTAGTGGATTTCCTACTCGAGGAGTAGACGAGTGGACTAGGAGCTTTAAGTGCTCTGAACCACTTAAAACGACTGTGTCTTTTACTTTCATACGATAACTGCTATATCTGCCATAACTGCCTCATTTTCATAACTCCACTACTTCGTAAAGGAGGTTAAAACAAACATTAATTCCGCTAAGTTTTAATCATCATCAACGAACAAGTTTAAAACGAAAAGATTTTTTAAATATCTATTCAACCCCCCCCCCCCCCGCCCCTTCTAGATAACTATTGTGCCAACTAGGAACTAACATACTATTCATGGGGTTCCTATTCACTTGAGTACTATTCACCCGGGGTACTATTCATGATAAAAATTGATTCGTTTTCGGTCCAAATTATTTTTGGTACAATATTATTCTTGAATTTTACTCCACAAAGCAGTATCATGTTGACAATTTGGACGCTATTGATTTCTAAATAAATAAAATTATAAATCTTTAAAAATTTATCCTTGAACTTGTTTTATTGAATTCTTATATCATTGTCATCATCCTCATGTTTATAATATATTGAAAGTCATCTGTGGCCTGTAGTGCATAGAAGAACTTGGTATGATTATGACCAAGGATTATTCGGTATAATCATGACCGTAATGTTACAAATGATGCGGTAAAAGTCGTCATTGGCCCGTAGTGCATTGATGGATAGTTGTTGGCATGATCATGACCATTGATGAATACACGAATATCTTTGGCCCATAGTGCATGGATAATTTGTGGTCGTGATACTAATGAATATCCTTGGTACGTAGTCTTGAGGATGATGTGGATTATTTATTAAAAGTGAGTCTCGTGATAAAAGTGATGAAAAACCTTTTAAATCATAGAAGATAGTAGATTTTATTCTCTACTCGACTCTTCTAATGGATTGCTTGTTCCGTGCCGGTTAAACTTGATATTTGTTATATTTTATCAGTTTAACACTGTTGAAGGCTAACGATAAATTATTCTGCATTATCTTAGTCATAATATTTTTTACTGGGCTAGTTAAGCTCACCCTTTTTGCTTTCATTGTCCTCTTCAGGAAATGAGAACGTAGCTGGGATTAGTCGAGGAACGGAGTGACGGTCCAGATGATAGCATAAGTAGTCCTCACTATTCTATGAAATAGTGTGATAATAATTGTATTGAGGACTCCATTTGAGTTGAATACTGTCTAGAAGATAATATTCGTATTAAAACTCTCAGTTTATGTTTTGTCGTATTATACACGATAGTTGCATTATTAAGTTATATTTGAATTTTGTACCATGTATTTGGCGACTCAAGATGGGTGATGTATACCTATTTTGGGGGCATCACAGTTGGTATCAAAGCTTAGGGATATGATCCCTGGCTAAGATGTGAGAATAGAACTAGGAGGGGAGAGACGGGTAATTCCTTTGCTAGTATGACCTACCTAAGTTTATTTGGTATTTAATTGGTCGGTCAGAGTATAGGGATAATATGTTGCATGTCAATTAACCCTTGTTTTGTGGCAGTATTTGAAAATGACATCTGAGAATGTTGAGAATAGCAATGGAGCACAGGAGATCGTTGAGTCTCCACAGATCAACAATCAGGATAATGTGCATCAGGAAGGCGACAATCCTCATGCAAACAACAACACTGACCAAATGATGAACGATGGAATGTTCAGAGGCTTTATACAATTCATGCAACATCAGACGAGAGCGGATCCTGTCCAAAATATAGGTGGAAACACTGGAAATTCTCGGACGGTCACCGCTAAACAGTTCAAGGAGCTGGGACCACCGGAGTTTATTGGAGAGCCAAAACCACTTAAGGCAGAAGCGTGGATAAAGTAGATCACCAAGATATTTGATGTCTTGGGATGCTCCGAGGAGAAAAAGGTTCCATTTGCCACCTTTATGTTGCGAGGAGAGGCATATTACTGGCGGGAATCGGTAAAGTGTACTCAACCTACCGCACTGAAGATGTCTTGGGAGAAGTTCCAAGAACTATTCAACGACAAGTACTTTCCCGAAAGTATTCGTCACATGAAAGAGGTAGAGTTCATCAAGTTGGAGCAGAACAATATGATCGTGTCGCAGTATGAAGCTAAGTTTGCCGAGTTGTCCCGGTTTGCGTCTCACTTGGTTGATAACGAGGAGAGAATGATGTGGATGTTTCTAAGAGGTTTGAAACCCGAGATACGTCAATATCTAATTTCTCATAAACTGTGTTTGTATTCAGATGTTGTAAATAGGGCTCAGTTATTGGAGCGCGATAACGAGTCAACCCAACCAAGAGAAAGCAAGCGGCAAAATGATAATACTAGTGGTAGAAGTCATCGAAGCGGTGACAACAAACGTGGAGGGAATCAACATGCCAGAAATGGTAACCACTTCGGTGGTAATCATGGGCAAGACAATAAAAGTGGACATTTCAAGAATAGAAGATTCAACAATGATGGAAAGACGTCAGCACCAACACCCATTGTTAAGGAAAGAGAACGACCACCTATCATATACTTCAAATGCGGAGGGAGGACACATCATATAAACTGTATGTGATCCAAAACATGTTACAATTGTGGAAGAGAAGGTCACCTAGCTAGATTTTGTCGTACTGGGAAGCCAAGTCCAGTTGGAACGGTAACACAAAATGCCGTCCCAGACAAGTCAAAACCAATAGTTCAAGGGAGAACGTTTGTTGTGACCTCCCAGAAAGCAAGGAACCCGAACGAGGTCATCATGGGTAAGCTTATCATAAACTCTAGCGAAGTCTATACCTTAATTGATACCGGTTCTATCCATTCTTTTATCTCTCCTACTTGCGCTCAACGTTTAAATTTGACTCCGGAGAAATTAGACTTTGACTTATATGTGGAAACTCCGTTGGGAGAAACCTTCATTACATCCACTATTTATAAGTCTTGTTTGGTTCAAATCGGTACCCTCACATTACATGTCGATCTTATTTCGTTGAAAATACTTGCATTTGACGTGTTCTAGGGATTAATTGGTTAAATACTCATTATGCAAAAATTGATTATTTTCGTAAGGTTGTTAGCTTTTATATTTCTAACCAACCTATTATGCGAATTCAAGCAACCAAACCATTAAAATCAATCACTGTCATCTCAAGCCATAAAGCTATTCGTTTATTGAAAAACGGATGTCAAGCTTTCTTAGCTCATGTAACGGATTTAAACAAAAATACGTCAGTTTTGAATGATATTTCTATTGTTAATAAATTTCGACGTATTCCACGAAGAACTTCCGGGCCTACCTCGAGGCGTGAAATTGAATTTTGTATCGACCTTGAACCCTGTACAAAACACCTTTCCAAAGCCCCATATTGAATGGCTCCTATTGAACTTCAAAAGTTAAAGACCCAATTGCAGGAATTGTTAGACATTGGTTTTATTCGTCCTAGTACGTCTCCTTGGGGTGCTCCTGTTCTATTCGTGAAGAAGAAAGGTGGGAGTATGCGACTTTGTATTGATTATCGGGAGTTGAATCATGTCACCATCAAGAATAGGTACCCATTGCCACGTATTGATGACCTGTTTGACCAGTTGCAAGGCGCCAAATTCTTTTCAAAGCTCGATCTTCGTTCCGGATATCATCAGTTAAAGATTAGAACCGCTGACATTCCAAAGACGACTTTCAGAACTCGGTACGGACATTATGAATTCCTAGTCATGTCTTTTGGATTGACTAATGCTCATGATGCCTTCATGGATATGATGAACCGAGTATTCAAGGAATATTTGGATCACTTTGGAGTCGTCTTTATTGAGGACGTCCTCATATATTCCAAAAGCCGTGATGATCATGAGCAACACTTGAGGCTGATACTCCAAAAGCTTCGTGAAAACAAGCTTTATGCCAGGTTAAAAAAAATGCAAGTTCTGGCTTGAGGAAGTAGCATTCCTTGGGCACGTAGTATCAATTCATGGAATATCTGTTGACCCGGCAAAGATTGAAGCTATTCAAAGCTGGGAGTAACCTAAATCAGTGACCAAAGTACGTAGCTTTCTCGGCTTAGTTGGTTATTATTGGAGATTCGTATAAGGGTTTTCTCGAATCGCTACTCCATTAACTCAGTTGACTCGGAAAGATACAAAATTCGGTTGGAGCGTGGAATGTGAGAAAAGTTTTCAAGAACTCAAGAGGAGACTCATTTCAGCACCTGTTCTGACAATACCATCTAGGTCGGAGGGATTTGTCATCTACAGTGATGCTTTGGGCAAAGGGTTAAGATGTGTTCTCATGCAACATGGGAAAGTCATAGCCTATGCCTCTCGGCAAGTCAAAGAATATGAGAGGAATTATCCAACTCATGATCTAGAGTTGGCAGTTGTTGTCTTCGCACTTAAAATTTGGAGGCATTACTTGTGTGGGGGAGAAAATGGAGATCTTTACGGATCATAAAAGCCTCAAATATTTCTTCACCCAAAAGGAACTCAACATGCGGCAACGCCGTTGGCTTGAACTATTAAAAGATTATGATCATATCATTCAATACCATCCTGGTAAAACGAACGTCATAGCTGACGCATTGAGTATAAGATCATATGCGGGTACAAGTGCGATATTGTCAACGCAAAGGCCCATTTTATATGACTTGCAAAGGATGGAGATAGAATTAAAGACTCTAGGGACCCGCGTGATGATGGAGAATATACGAGTAGAACCGACTTTAATCGATAAAGTTAAAGCTACTCAAGCCACAAACATGGAGCTGATGCGTATGACGAAGAAAGTGCAAGAAGGTGCTATGCCGGAAGCAAGAATCGATGAAGAAGGAATACTTCGAGTCAACTCCAAACTTTGTGTTCCTAACGACCTTGATTTAAAGTATAAAATTATGATGGAGGCGCACAACATGTGACGCCCCCAAAATAGGTATACATCACCTATTCTGAGTCGCCAAATACATGGTACAAAAATTTAAATACAACTTAATTATACAACAGTCGTGTAAAATACGACTAAACATATGATGTGAGTTTTAATACAAATATTGTCATCTAGACAATATACAAACTCAATGGTGTCCTCGTTACATTTATTATCACATTATTTCACAGAATAGTGAGGACTACTAATGCACCATCTAGGACCATCACTCTGTTTCCCCCGACTAGTCTATGCTACGTTCTCATTTCCTGAAGAGAACAATGAAAGCAAAAGGGTGAGCTCAACTAGCCCAGTAAGAAATATTATGACTAAGATGATGCAGAATAAATTATCATTAGCCTTCAACAGTGTTAAATTGATACAATATAACAAACATCAAGTTTAACTGCAGCGGAACAAGCAATCCATTAGAAGAGTCAAGTAGAGAATAAAGTCTACTATCTTCTATGATTTAAAAGGTTTTTCATCACTTTTATCGCTGAGACTCAGCTTAATAAATAATCCACATCATCAAATCATCCCGGCACTACATGACAAGGACATTCTTTAGTATCACGCCCATGAATTATCCATGCACTACGGGTCAAAGATAATCATGTTTTCATCAACGGTCCTGATCATGCCATAAAAAAATTCATCTTTGCACCCTTGGCCGAAGAGAATCCATAGCCATAATCATACCAAAAACTGTCCATCAATGCACTACAGGCCAATGAGGACTTTTACCACATCATTTGTAACATTAAGGTCATGATTATACTGAATAATCCCTGGTCATAATCATACCAAGTCCATCTATGCACTACAGGCCACATATGACTTTCAACATAATATAAACATGAGGATGATGACAATGACATAATAATTCAATAAAACAAGTTCAAGAATTAATTTATCCAGGAACCAATAACGTCCAAATTGTCAACATGATCTTTGCTTTGTGGAGTAAAAATTCAAGAATGCTCGGAAGAATATTTCCATGAAAAGATATGGATGAAGCGCAAATATCAAGGATATTCCACTAATTTTATGGAGTATATAAGTCAAAACTTTAACCAACCGAGTATAATAAAGAATGGAATAACAAAAGAAATCACCGGGCATGCGATAGATCCCTTACAGACAGTTATTCCAATAGAATAATAAATAACGGAACCGGTCATGCGTAAGTTACGCAGATGAGGATATTCAAAGAATAATAAATAATGGAACCGTGTCGAGCGTAATACGCACCCAAGGATATTCCAATGTAATAATAAAGAATGAAATAACAGAAGAATTTCACCATGTATGCGGTACTTCGCATAAACAAGTTATTCCAACATAATAATAAAGAACGGAATAACAGAAGAATTTCACCAAGTATAGGGTATCCCGCGTATACAGGTTATTCCAACAGAATAATAAAGAATGGAATTACAGAAGAATTTCACCAAGTATAGGTATCCCGCGTATACAGGTTATTCCAACAGAATAATAAAGAATGGAATAACAGAAGTCCTCTTCACGAATAAGAAATAAATAATACCCCTTACGAGTACAACAAATAATATCCCTTACGAGTATTGAAAGAAAAATAGTTCTCTTCATGAATATGAAAGAAAAATATCCCTTATGAGTATTGAAAGAAAAATAGTTCTCTTAATGAATATGAAAGAATAATACCCCTTACGAGTACAACAAATAATATCCCTTACCGTAAAAGAATAGTATTCCGACTGGTAGGGCGAGGATATTCTTGAAGAAAACTTACACTACGCTTCAAAGCTTCTTAAACTCTAAAGAAATACGCCAAGATTATAGAAGAAGAACTCTCTATAGTTTTTCTCTCTAGAGTTTCAATTGAATTCGTAAGAAATAATGAAGGAATGAGCTTCTATTTATAGAAGAATGGACTGCATAGTAACTAATTCATGAACGGTCCAGATTGATTTACTTTTAATCGGACGGTCCATATTTAAAGCAAAATCTTTTAAATAAAATATAATATATTCTATTTATAATCTAATAAAACGAATAACTTTATAAAAGTATTCATTTTATATATATTGTAAAATGATTTTATTAAATTAAATAATAATAAAATCATATTCCATGTGTTATCAAGATGGTTGTCATCAGATAACCTATTGATGTTAGAATGTCGTAGTATTTGAGCTACGTGGATGAATTAAAGTGTTTGAATTTCCAAGACGATTTAAAATAAAAGTTTTTCGAGAAATTTTGAAAAACACTATTCATCGATATTTGCTCTGGATATAATTTTGAGTTTTAGAAATACGAATGATGAAATAACAAGGTAAGATGGATTATGTAATAAAAATCTAGTTATGGAAAAGTAATAATTCGCCAGGACTTAATTTATAAACTTTAAGTAAGCGTAATTAGTAATGAATAAGTAATAATTGTATGATACTTAGGTATTGTACAAAGTAATGAAAACGCTAGTATAATACTAAGTATTATACGAAGTTTGTATGAAGAATGAAATATTGTATATTTTTTATATGAATTAGAATACAAAAAAATAATACATAAACTATATGTATGTGTATTAAGTAATGCTAATGGACTTGTAAAGATTGATTGAATTAATACAAGTCCAAGTGAATTAAAGGAGAGGCCCAATCATTAATGAATGAACAAACTAGGTTTATTAATGCAAAGCCCAAAGGATGATTTAATGAAAGCCCAAGATGGAATCCATGAGTCAGTATGACCCATGGGCAAAACCATATTGATATGGTTATGTGGTGACCAAGTATGTGGTGACCAAGTAATGTGGTGACCAAGTTAGAGTGGTGACCAAGACTTTGAAGTAATGACCAAGTGTAGGATAAAAGTTGTGCTAGCCAAGTAATGAATAGTAAGGAGGTGGCTTGAGGAGGTGGGTGATTTAATGACTAAACTACCCTAGCTTTGCAAGTTCTATAAATAGAGAAGGCTTACAAGCCATTTGTTAGTTGTTCAAATAATCTAACATCTCAAAAGTGCTTAAGTGTTAGAGAGAATAAGCTACACATAAGTCATTCCATAAGTAAGAAGAAGAAGCAAGCTACTTTACCAAGACTACAAAAAGTAAGACTTCTTCTCTAAATTATCTTCTATCTCTACCATGATAAGTTGATAAGAAAAGTTAGAATTAAGAAACATGGATGATAAGAAGCAAGAAGAATGAATAAGTCATGAACTTAAGCCACATAAGTCAAGTAATAAGTCATTTGAACTTATAAAAGTTATAAACTTATTATAAGTTAACCTTGAATGTTAAGTATGAAAATATGAACTTGTAAATGAGTTTATTAAGAGAAGTGAATTAAGAACTTATATGATTATATGTATCATATATACCTAAGTAAAGTTATATGTGAAGAACATGTAAAGTATGATGATTAAGAAACTCTAATTGTGTTAAGTCATGAATAATCAAATCTTAAGTAGTTTATAATTTGACAAGTTATAAGCTCATGAAGAATAAGTCAAAATCCAACAATGAATATAAGTTGTTGTATTAAGTATGTTAAGATGTTCACATGATGAATGAAGTTCATTTGTAATGTTGAACAAATCATAAGAATGAAGAATCGCCGGAATTTGCACGATCGACGATAAACGCTTAATTCGTGAAAATTTCTGAATGGAAGTCAAATTTTGTGTTTGATCACGAAACCATTGTTTTCCAATAGAGACAAGTCATATTTGGCATTTAAGAGTCATGGACTCAAAAATGACCGGATTCGATTTTAGAACGAAGAACGAGCAATGAACGCTCATTTAACGCTTATCGCTTTTCGTTAAAAATGAACCAATAGGTGAATTTTTAGCAAACGAAGTCAAATAGATAAAATTTTGCATGATCATGTAGATTACGTAATTTGTGAACCGTAGGCTTTTGAACGAGCCAATCTTGACTTATAACGTAAGAAGTTATGCGTCCTGAAGTTCACAAAAAATTCAAAATCAAATTTTTTTTGGTGCACAGAGAGTCAGCCATGGCGCCAACCCTAGCAAAATGACTCACACAGCCAGCAAACAGGAACAAAGTTGTTCGAGTTTCATCGCAAGAGTTCGCCGCAGCAATAACTATAGTATAATATATATGGCACACGCAGCAATACCACATACACAAAGCATCAAAAAATCGAGAGAGAAAGCAGCAGCAGCCTGCCTATTAAGTAAGGACTCGCAGCAGCAACGCCAAGTCCGGACAGAGATATAATAAGCTCATCAGCCGCACAACGCGAGATATAGTATAAAGTCAAGCGCAAAGCAGCCAGCCTCGTAACAAGGATAGTAATGAAGGTTTCTAAGTACAAAGAAAAGAAAACTAATTGATTTAAAAGTAAACATAACTTAAGGAATGTAATGTAACATTGTTAAACTTTGTTAAACCTTAAGGATGTGTATAAAGGTTGAGATAACCTAGTCGAATATAAATGCAAGGATAATGATAAACCGAATGAATAGTAAATCAATCTAATACACAATTAGATTGAAATGAAGGGTATGATATAGTCATATACATACTTGATTATATGTGACCTAATGTAAGGCATTATGTGATCATGTATTGTAGAGACTTGAACGACTTGAACATAAAGTTAATATACCGGCAGCAGACGCTAAAGGCAAGTATTCTAACTCTTGTCTCAGCTCAATCAACAAGTTTTTGAGGTTCATGTATTCTTTCGCATGAATTGAGGTATGTTGAAGTTTAAGCCAATTCCTTTGGCTAGACTTGATGTATTGATAATCTATTCATGTATTATCAAATGTTGCTATCTTTTTGTCAACTACTTGATATGGTTTTCAAAAGAAGACCGAAATGTTAAACAAATGTTTTATTCAGAAAACGACAGCACGTGAGGTTGCTAAATGCTTAAAAACGCATACGCTTAATGGATGTAGTGTCGATCAACATAGAGTACAATAGGTCGATCACCTAGAAGTGCTCGTAAGTGATATCAAGCTTACTTTTGACTTGTTTCCCAAGTTGTCCTTTTCCAATAAAGAATGAATACCGAGGTCTTTCGATCGAGTGAATGTTTTACTAAATATTGTTATTATTGTAAAACATTTTGAAAGAAAAGATGAAGTGCTATTTTGAATTATCAATAGTACTTCATAACTATTGTTCGCTTATTGAAGATATAATGATTTGTATGTGTCAAGCATGTTGTTATTAAATTGTTATACTTGTCGAAGCTAGTTATGCTCACTCTTGCTTGAACCATATGAATGCAAGCTAAGATCGAACGTCCCAAGGATCAAAAAAGGATAAAGGAAAAGCTAAGGCAGCATTACTAAGTCGCTTTTGTAATAGTATAGGTCTATTGTTGTAATGTAATCGATATTATGACAAAGAACCTTTGTAATGGGTATAGAACCCGGGAAATGTAAATATTACTTTAAATATATAGAAGTTATGTTCGTTTTTTCGAGACTTTTCAATTGAATGAATGTATGAATGTTGTACAAGATAGCACCATCCGTCCAAGCCGAAGATACCCTGATTTGGGGGCGCCACAAGTTGGTATCAAAGCCTAGGTTATAAAACTTAAGGGGGAAAGTAGAACCTTAAGTCATAACCTTAAGAAAGAATAAAGAAGTAAAAGATGGAAAGTAACCTTATAAAAATGCATTATATTATGTTATGTATTTTTATTATTTTATCGACGTGTACTAATCAAACTATATTGTTTTATTGTAGATGTCGAGAGAAATGATATGTATAGAGATATACATGTAGTGAGCGAGGATTCGCTTAATCTGCAGAGATACTACCAAACTCAGAAAGAAGAGAGAGAGAACCAGAGAGTTGGTGACAATCGAGTCCTGGAGACTCTGACGATTTAGACTACATGTCTATATTTGATGGCATGCTAGAAGAGGAGGTGGACGTGATGTCCTTTTGACCTGTGTTCCACCCACAGAGGACCGTGTTCCACCTACAGAGGAAATGTCTACGGGGAATCAATGAAGGCATTGTTTATGCTTCAGATTGGATAGGAATGTCCATTACTGCCAAGAGGTTAAGGAGTTGAAAGAGGAACTCCAAGCTGTCCGTGAGGATAAGGCTAGCATGGAGGGAATGTGGGAAGAGGAGCATGATGATAGAGTTTTAGCTAAGGACAAGGTCCCGAGAGTCGAAATGTGAAGTCTTTGAGCTCAAGCAGAGCTAAAGACTAAAAAGAGGAAGTTGGAGAGGATGTCCTATATACATAGGAGTTCTCACGAGATTTCAAAGCAGCAGTAGTAGTCGGATATCGATAGAAGGTAAGGCATCTTACACACTATCAAGAGAGATGTTATTGCTGGCCCCGCCAACAAGGATTTCGAGAATGCCCTACGACAGATGTAGTCTAGCAATAGCTAGAGTAGAATAGATATGTAAATATTATGTATCTAGTAGTGACGAAACCCTCTTTTGTATAACAAAGGGTAGTCTTTTGTAAATCCCAATTTTTGGAAAGTAATCATGGATGGTAATGTAATCGCCTAAGGTCGAGTAATGTAAACAATGTAGTGTTAAACTACAAGTTATGAATCAATATAAGTCTTTTTATGGAATATGTTGAGTAATGAGTATGAGTTGTTGTTTTATTACAAATAATAACAAACCAACAAGAATAAAGTAATAATGATGTGTTGTTTTCTTAACAAAGAAAATGCCGCCAAGAAGGAGACAACGTAAATCGTATGTGCTAATGTTAACCAACCTGAGGGTGGTCCAGCTTAATCCAATGCAGAGTTCGTTAATCTTTTAACTACATGATTTAATAGAACGGGGGCTAATGTACCCGTGATTCCCGGAGTAAAGACGAGCTACTACTTTTAAGGATTTCAAAAGTGTAGGTCCGCCGAGTTCAAAGGAACTACGGACCCTATAGAAGCCCGTATATGGGTAAAAGAAATTGAGAAAGCATTTGTAAAAGCAAATGTTGAGGAGGGTCAAAAGGTTGCTTTTGCAACCTATTTGATGAAAGGAGAGGCCAACCGTGGGAGGCAAACCAAAGTTAGGGCCGATATAGAAACCTAACGGGAGAGGTTCAAGGAGATTTTCTTCGAGAACTATTTTCCCACGAAAGTATGCAAGGGAGGATGGAGATGAGGTTTTTGAATTGAGACAAGGGATATGACAGCCTCAAAGATGTCGCCAAGTTTAATGAATCGGCACGATTCGCTTCCACATCAAGTGGACATCAAGTGAGAAAGGCTAGAAGATTCGAAAGCAGGCTTGAAAACCCGGCTCTATAGTCGAATCTCTGTGTTCCAAAGTACTTCCTTTGGAACCATACTAGAAAAGGCAATAATTGCCAAGGTGGGAATGAGGCTCTCACCAAGACTCACAAAGATAAGAAAAACAAGGGCAAGGTTGATGGAGGAACCAAGACCGAGGGAGCCAAAAGGAAGTGGCAACTATCGAAGAGGAAGGGCTTTAACTCGGGAATACCGAGTAAAACAAGGGGACTCTAAGAGGAGGATGGAGGCTCAGAAACTCAAGTGGAAGACTCACTTAGAGTCTCTGCCTCAAAGGAAAAGGCAGATGTTATAATTGTGGACAGAAGGGCACATTTCGCCTAATCGCCCCAATCCCAAGAAAAATCACGATGCTTTGTATGTGGATCAACCGACCACATAGCAAAGAACCGCCCAAGAAGGGATATAGGAAATAAGGAACTAATAGCGGAAGTTAGCTATTAGTGGTCCAAATTTCAATGGGGAAATCAATGGCCCGCACTTTTAATATGACGGCCCAAGATGCGGTGGCATCAGGGATGTAATGCAGTATTATTATTCGATCAACAATATAAATGCATACGCATATTTGATTCAAAAGCTACTTGTTCGCTTATAGCATGTGATTTTGCTAGACGACTAGAATTATTTCCCAAAAATTGCCTATACCTTTGAACATTAAGGTAGCAAACGAAGAGATAATTCATGTCAAGATATTCATAGGAGTTGTGTGTAGATGTACGTGGTCGTAAGTTATCGGTAGTAGATTTAATACCGATAAAGTTAGGAGAATTTGACGTAATTTCTAATGGATGGTTAATTAACCATGGAGCAATTATAGATTGCCAAAAGAAATGTGTGAGAATCAGACGCTGAAGCAACCTCCCGTAGTATTTTACTAGAGTAAATTGCCGGACGTCCGTGTTGCCTTTCACGATGACACAAACTAGAAAAAACTTTTAAGGAAGGGTGTGTAGGTTACCTATGCCATGTTGTTGATACCCAGAAAGTGGGAGCAACCATGGAACAAATACCTATAGTAAACGAATTCATGGATGTATTTCAAGTGAGTTACCGGGTTTATCACGGACAGGAGATCGAATTTGTGATAGACATCGTGCTGTGAGCGGCACACCAGCCTCAAGGGCACCGCATCGTATGGCGCCTGTGGAAATGAAAGAACTAATGGTTCAGCTTACATGTGAACTATTGGACAAAAAGTACATTCAACCAAGTTTCACCGTGGGGAGCACCGTGTGTTGTTTGTCAAGAAGAAAGATGGATCGTTAAGGCTTTGTATCGACTATCTGGAGTCGAACAAGTTAACGATAAAGAATAAATACCCATTGCCTGTGATCGATGATCTCTTCGATCAATTGAAAGGCAAAAGTATTTTTCTAAAATAGATTTATGGATGGGGTATCATCGCTGAAGGTTAGGAAGGAAGATGTACCAAAGATCGCATTCGTGACTCAAGTTATGGTCATTACGAAGCTCGTGATGTCATTTGGGTTGATTTAATGCACCGCCGATTTATTATGGATATGATGAACAGAGTGTTCAAATTATATTTGGACAAGTTCGTCGTGGTGTTTATCGATGATATTCTAGTCTATTCTAAGACGCCGTAAGATCATGTCGAACACTTAAGATTAGTGTCGAGACACTCAAGAAGGAGAAGTTATATGCTAAATTCACCAAATGTGAATTTTGGGCCGAAAAGGTGCAGCTTTTTAGGTCATGTCATCGACCAAGAGGGATTTCAAAGGATCCAGCCAAGGTGGAAGCAAAGAATGAATTGGGAACAACCAAAACGCGCCGATCGAGGTGCGGAGTTTCCTAGGGTTAGCAGGTACTATCAAGATTTATCCAAGATTTTTCAAGATAGCTACCTCGTTGACTAATTTAACAAGGAAGACGGTGAAATACGTATGGACGGATAAATGTGAAGACAATTTTCAAGAATCAAGAAAAGATTAAGTGAAGCTCCTGCTTTTGTCATTGCCAGATGACACGGAAATTTTGTAGTAGTAGATATAGTGATGCTTCAGATAGAGGACTTGGTTGTGTGCTTATGCAAAGATGGCAAAGTCATCACAGATGCATCTCAAGCAAGCTTGAAGGATTATGAGAAAGTTTATCCTACTCATGATCCGAACTCGTCACGCAGAGTGTTTGCCCTAAAGATATGGAGACATTATCTTTATGGGGAAAAATGTGAGATATACTTTGACCATAAAAGTCTAAAGTATATCTTCACCGTAAGGAGTTGAATATGAGACAAGAGAAGATGGCTAGAGTTGATAAAGGATTATGATTGTGAAACTCAGATCACCCTCGAAAGGCTAATGTAGTTGCCGACGCTTTTAAGTAGAGGGGTCTGGAAAAGTTGTCTATGTTAACTACCAAAATGAGTTAATAATAGTAGATGGCTAGAATGGAAATAGAAGTGAAGATGCCGAAATGATTCGGGGCAAGCATTTTTTGCATGACAGAGATGCAATCTACCATCGAGAAAGAGTCAAGGAGGTACAACTCAAGACTTTGGACGAGTGTAACCAAATGAAGAAGTTGTTATCCGAGAAGGAAGATGTTAAGTATAGTCTTGATAATGAGGGATTATTAAGATTTGAGGGAAGAATTTGGGTTCAATGAGACGGAATTAAAGGAGAAAGTGTTACAAGAAGTTTCATAGTTCGAGGTACTCGATACATCCCGGTAGCACTAAGATGTATCAAGACCTTCGACAGAAGTTTTTGGTGGCCAAACATGAAAGAGAGAAATAGCAGAGTATGTGAGTAGGTGCTTAACTTGTCAAAAGTTAAGGCTTAACATCAACGACCAAAGGTTTATTATACCATTGGAGATTCCGTAAATGGGAAGTGGGAGCATATCACGATGGACTTCGTGGTGGGACTTCCGACGACGCAAAAAGGGTATGATTCGATTTGGGTAATAAGTGGACCCATTGATTAAGTCGGCTCACTTTTTGCCAATTAGGGTCAAGTATAACTTAGACCAGCTTAGCTAAACTTTATGTTAAGGAAATCATTTCGCACATGGAGTACCAAAGATCGATTTGTGTCGATCGTGATCCACGATTCACATCGAACTTTTGGAGGAGTTTGCAAGAACAATTGGGAACACAAACCGAGGTTAAGCACAGCTTATCATCCACAAACCGATGGGCAAGAGCGAGAGAACAATTCAGACGCTAGAAGACATGTTAAGGTCATATGTCATGGATTTCAAGGGTAGTTGGGATGATCACCTACCACTAGTAGAGTTTGCATATAACAAACAGCTTATCATGCAAGCATAGGTATGCCGCCGCATTTAAGCTCAGATGGGAGAAAAAGTGTAACACCTTTATGTCTTGGGATGAGGTGGGAGAACGCCTGGATGCTAGGACCGTAATTGGTGCAAAGCAGACAAATGGATGTGGTAAAGTTAATTGGATGCATCTCTCACACAGCCGTGATGATGTAAGAAGTATGCGGACTCACATAGACTAAGTCGAGAGTTTGAGGTGGGCTCAGATGTGTTTCTAAAGGTATCTCCCCGAAAGGAAAGATACGCTTTGGAAAGAAAGGAAAGTTAAGTCCAAGGTTTATAGGACCTTTGAGGAGGTGTTAAACGGGTGGGAGAGGTAGCTTATATGATAGCATTACCTCCGCATCTCTAGAACTAATACATAACGTGTTTCACGATTCAGATTACGTCCATATAAGTTTGACTATAAGCATGTAATCGAAAGTATGAGCCGATCTATATCGAGAAAGACTTAACATATGAAGAGTCGCCGGCGCGCATCATTGATAGAAAGGAACAAGTTCTCGAGGAACAAGGTAATACCATCAAGAAAGGTATTATGGAAGAACCACGATACGTCAAGAAGCAACGGGAACTAGAAGAAAAGATGAAGAAAAATTTTCCTCATCTATTTGATTAAAGTAAGACGAGATTCGGGGATGTAATCTTTATAAGGGGGAAGAATGTAATAACCGAGAAATTGGATCTTATTGTAAAATGATTTTATTAAATTAAATAATAATAAAATCATATTCCATGTGTTATCAAGATGGTTGTCATCAGATAACCTATTGATGTTAGAATGTCGTAGTATTTGAGCTACGTGGATGAATTAAAGTGTTTGAATTTCCAAGACGAAAAATAAAAGTTTTTCGAGAAATTTTCAAAAAACACTATTCATCAAGATTTGCTCTGGATATAATTTTGAGTTTTAGAAATACGAATGATGAAATAACAAGGTAAGATGGATTATGTAATAAAAATCTAGTTATGGAAAAAGTAATAATTCGCCAGGACTTAATTTATAAACTTTAAGTAAGGCGTAATTAGTAATGAATAAGTAATAATTGTATGATACTTAGGTATTGTACAAAGTAATGAAAAACAAGTATAATACTAAGTATTATACGAAGTTTGTATGAAGAATGAAATATTGTATATATTTTCTATATGAATTAGAATACAAAAAAATAATACATAAACTATATGTATGTGTATTAAGTAATTCTAATGGACTTGTAAAGATTGATTGAATTAATACAAGTCCAAGTGAATTAAAGGGAGAGGCCCAATCATTAATGAATGAACAAACTAGGTTTATTAATGCAAAGCCCAAAGGATGATTTAATGAAAGCCCAAGATGGAATCCATGAGTCAGATGACCCATGGGCAAACCATATTGATATGGTTATTGTGGTGACCAAGTATGTGGTGACCAAGTAATGTGGTGACCAAGTTAGAGTGGTGACCAAGACTTTGAAGTAATGACCAAGTGTAGGATAAAAGTTGTGCTAGCCAAGTAATGAATAAGTAAGGAGGTGGCTTGAGGAGGTGGGTGATTTAATGACTAAACTACCCTAGCTTTGCAAGTTCTATAAATAGAGAAGGCTTACAAGCCATTTGTTAGTTGTTCAAATAATCTAACATCTCAAAAGTGCTTATGTTAGAGAGAATAAGCTACACATAAGTCATTCCATAAGTAAGAAGAAGAAGCAAGCTACTTTACCAAGACTACAAAAAGTAAGACTTCTTCTCTAAATTATCTTCTATCTCTACCATGATAAGTTGATAAGAAAAGTTGGAATTAAGGAACATGGATGTTAAGAAGCAAGAAGAATGTATAAGTCATGAACTTAAGCCACATAAGTTGGTAATAAGTCATTTGAACTTATAAAAGTTATAAACTTATTATAAGTTAACCTTGAATGTTAAGTATGAAAATATGAACTTGTAATGAGTTTATTAAGAGAAGTGAATTAAGAACTTATATGATTATATGTATCATATATACCTAAGTAAAGTTATATGTGAAGAACATGTAAAGTATGATGATTAAGAAACTCTAATTGTCATAAGTCATGAATAATCAAATCTTAAGTAGTTTATAATTTGACAAGTTATAAGCTCATTAAGAATAAGTCAAAATCCAACAATGAATATAAGTTGTTGTATTAAGTATGTTAAGATGTTCACATGATGAATGAAGTTCATTTGTAATGTTGAACAAATCATAAGAATGAAGAATCACTTTTAATTTGCACGATCGACGATATAAACGTTAATTCGTGAAAATTCTCTGAATGGAAGTCAAATTTTGTGTTTGATCACTAAACCATTGTTTTCCAATAGAGACAAGTCATATTTGGCATTTAAGAGTCATGGACTCAAAATGACCGATTTCGACTTTAGAACTAAGAAACGAAGCATTGAACGCTCATTTAACGCTTATCGCTTTTCATTAAAAATGAACCAATAGGTGAATTTTTAGCAAACAAAGTCAAATAGATAAAATTTTGCATGATCATGTAGATTACATAATTTGTGAACCGTAGGCTTTTGAACGAGCCAATTTGGACTTTATAACGTAAGAAGTTATGCGTCCGGAAGTTCACAAAAATTCAAAATCGAATTTTTTGGTGCACAGAGTCAGTCAGCGCATGCGCCAACCCTAGAAAAATGACTCATGCCGCAGCAACGAAATGTTGTTCGAGTTTCATCGCAAGAGTTCGCCGCAAATAACTAACTATAGTATAATATATGGCGCGCCAGCAGCCACGCATACATGCATCAAAATCCTTCGAGAGAGGAAAGCCGCAAACGCACGCCCATTAAGTAAGGACTCGCACAGCCAAGTCCCGGACAAGATATAATAAGCTCAAGCCACAAACACGAGATATAAGTATAAAAATGTCAAGCAGCAGTCGCCTAGCCTCGTAACAAGGATAGTAATGAAGGTTTCTAAGTACAAAGAAAAGAAAACTAATTGATTTAAAAGTAAACATAACTTAAGGAATGTAATGTAACATTGTTAAACTTTGTTAAACCTTAAGGATGTTGTATAAAGGTTGAGATAACCTAGTCAAATATAAATGCAAGGATAATGATAAACCGAATGAATAGTAATCTAATCTAATACACAATTAGATTGAAATGAAGGGTATGATATAGTCATATACATACTTGATTATATGTGACCTAATGTAAGGCATTATGTGATCATGTATTGTAGAGACTTGAACGACTTGAACATAAAGTTAATATACCGTGAAAGCAGACGCTAAAGGCAAGTATTCTAACTCTTGTCTCAGCTCAATCAACAAGTTTTTGAGGTTCATGTATTCTTTCGCATGAATTGAGGTATGTTGAAGTTTAAGCCAATTCCTTTGGCTAGACTTGATGTATTGATAATCTATTCATGTATTATCAAATGTTGCTATCTTTTGTCAACTACTTGATATGGTTTTCAAAAGAAGACCGAAATGTTAAACAAATGTTTTGTTTCAGAAAAACGATGTGCACGTGAGGTTGCCAAATGCTTAAACGCGCATACGCTTAATGGATGTAGTGTCGATCAACATAGAGTACAATAGTCGATCACCAGAAGTGCTCGTAAGTATATATCGCTTACTTGACTTGCTTTCCGGTTGTCCTTTTCCAATAAAGAATGAATACTCGAGGTCTTTGATCGAGTGAATGTTTTACTAAATATTGTTATTATTGTAAAACATTTTGAAAGAAAAGATGAAGTGCTATTTTGAATTATCAATAGTACTTCATAACTATTGTTCGCTTATTGAAGATATATGATTTGTATGTGTCAAGCATGTTGTTATTAAAATTGTTATACTTGTCGAAGCTAGTTATGCTCACTCTTGCTTGAACCATATGAATGCAATTTAAGATCGAACGTCCCAAGGATCTAAAAAGGATAAAGGAAAAGCTAAGGCGATTACTAAGTCGTTTTGTAATAGTATAGGTCTATTGTTGTAATGTAATCGATATTATGACAAAGAACCTTTGTAATGGGTATAGAACCCGGGAAATGTAAATATTACTTTAAATATATAGAAGTTATGTTCGTTTTCGAGACTTTTCAATTGAATGAATGTATGAATGTTGTACAAGATAGCACCATCTCGTCAGTCGAAGATACCAAAAAAACGCTCTCTCTTAAAACCACCGATTTTAGCTTATCCGGGACATCCTTTGGCATCGAGATCCCAAATTGGACTTGACTTCACCATATGACAAAATCGATCTAGGTGACCTTCTTTCGCAATTAAAACACATTTTGGATTCTTTGCATACATGATTTGGACGGATGTGTCCCTCTTGTCGCATTTGAAATATATGGTGGTGGTCGTTCTTCTTCCTTTGAAAAGCGTGTCAAAATGAACGCGTCTTCATGTCATTGTTGAACCTCTTCTTGAAATGTCCATTCTTATTGTTTTGACCATGATTACCAGAAGTGGTTACCATTTCGGTATGTTGATTCCTCCATGCTTATTATCACCGCTTTGATGGTTGTTATCACCAGTATTATCATTTTGTTTAATTGCTCTCTCTTTTGGTTGCGTTGACTCATTATCGCGCTCCACTAACTGAGCCCTATTTACAATATCTGAATACAAACACAGTTTATGAGAAATAAGATATTGACGTATCTCCATCTTCAAACCTCTTAAAAACATCTGCGTCATTCTCTCTTCATTATCAACCAAGTGGGGCTTAAATCGGGACAACTTTCGCAAACTTGGCTTGCATCGCGACACGGTCATGTTTTTTTGCTCTAACTTGATAAATTCCACCTCCTTCATTTGACGAATGCTTTTGGGAAAGCACTTGTCATTGAATATCTCTTGGAACTTCTCCCAAGACATTTTGAGTGCGCCAGGCTGGGTACGTTTTACAGATTCCCACCAGTGATCTGCCTCTTCACGCAACATAAAGGTGGCAAAGGGAATCTTTTGCTCCTCAGAGCATCCCAAGACATCAAATATCTTGGTGATCTGATTTAACCACGTCTCTGCCTTAAGTGGTTCTGGCTTTCCCAAAAACTCCGGTGGTCCCAACTCCTTGAATTGCTTTGCGGTAACCAACCGTGGGTTGCCATTGTTTCCTCTGCATTATGAAGGGTGAGCCTTTCACTGATGTTGCATGAATTCTAAAAGCTCCTAAACGTACCGTCGTTCGTCAATTGATCAGTGTTGTTGTTTACAGGAGGATTATCGCCATCTTGTTGCACATTGTCCTAATTATTGATCTGTGGAAAATCAACAGTCTCTTGTGCTCCATTGCTATTCTAAACATTCTCAGATGTCATTTTCAGATACTGCCACAAAACAAAGGTTAATTGACATGTAACATATTATCCCTATATTCTGACCGACTAATTAAATACCAAATAAACTTAGGTAGGTCATACTTAGCGAAGGAATTCCCGTCTCTCCCTCCTAGTTCTATTCTCACATCCTAGCTAGGATCATATCCCTAAGCTTTGATACTAATCTGTGGCGCCCCCAAAATAGGTATACATCACCTATTTTGAGTCGCCAAATACATGGTACAAAAATTCAAATACAACTTAATTATACAATTAAATGTAAAATACGACTAAACATATCTTGTGAGTTTTAATACAAATATTGTCATCTAGACAATATACAAACTCATTGGTGTCCTCATTACATTTATTATCACACTATTTCACAGAATAGTGAGGACTACTAATGCACCATCTAGGACCATCACTCTGTTTCCCCCGACTAGTCTCTGCTACGTTCTCATTTCCTGAGGAGAACAATGAAAGCAAAAGGGTGAGCTCAACTAGCCCAGTAAGAAATATTATGACTAAGATAATGCATAATAAATTATCGTTAGCCTTCAACAGTGTTAAATTGATACAATATAACAAACATCAAGTTTAACTGCAGAGAAATAAACAATCCATTAGAAGAGTCAAGTAGAGAATAAAATCTACTATCTTCTATGATTTAAAAGGTTTTTCATCACTTTTATCGTTGAGCTTAATAAATAATCCACATCATCCCTGCACTACGGCCAAGGAGGACTTTTACCACATCATTTGTAACATTACGGTCATGATTATACCGAATAATCCCTGGTCATAATCATACCAAGTCCATCTATGCACTACAGGCCACATATAACTTTCAACATAATATAAACATGAGGATGATGACAATGACATAATAATTCAATAAAACAAGTTTAAGAATTAATTTATCCAGGAACCAATAACGTCCAAATTGTCAACATGATATATCTTTGTGGAGTAAAAATTCAAGAATGCTCAGAAGAATATTTCTATGAAAAGATACTGGATGAAGCACAAATATCAAGGATATTCCACTAATTTCATGGAGTATAGAAGTCAAAACTTTAACCAACTGAGTATAATAAAGAATGGAATAACAAAAGAAATCACCAGGCATACGATAGACCGCATGCACATGAGTTATTCCAATGTAATAATAAATAACGGACCGTGTCATGCGTAAAAGCACGCATGAGGATATTCCAAATGAATAATAAATAATGGAACGGGCCAAAGCGTAATGTCGCACCGGCATATGATATTCCAATGTAATAATAAAGAATGGAATAATGAGAAGAATTTCACCATGTATGCGATTACTTCGCATAAATAGGTTATTCCAACATAATAATAAAGAATGGAATAATGTAAGAATTTCACCAAGTATAGGGTATCCCGCGTATCTGAGTTTATCTCTCTAGAGTTTGGTGAATTAGTAAGAAATAATGAAGGAATGAGCTTATTTATGAAGAATGGACTGCATAGTAACTAATTCATGAACGGTCGTATTGATTTACTTTTTAATCGGACGGTCCATATTTAAAGCAAAATCTTTTAAATAAAATATAATATATTCTATTTATAATCTAATAAAACGAATAACTTTATAAAAGTATTACATTTTTTATATAAAAAGATTTTACTACGCAAAACACTATCGCAGCACTATGCAACACTATGTATAATAAAATATAATATATTCTATTTATAGTCTAATAAAATAAATAACTTTATAAAAGTATTCTTTTTATATAAAAAGATTTTACTACGCAAAACACTATGCATAATAGAATATAATATATTATATTTATAGTCTAATAAAACGAATAACTTTATAAAAGTATTCTGCTTTTTATATAAAAGATTTTCTATTTTATTACATTAATAATACTAATAAAACAAAATTGAGTGACTTATCACGTAAACATCAATAATCAATACCGTGGTGCTACTACTATGCAACCATAGCCATTCATCATTACTTTACTACCGAAAAGTTCAATAGTATTATCAGTAAAACTTTTTAGTTATTTTCAGTAAAAATATTTTGTCATTTTCTCAATCCGACAATAATTCCGTTGTGGGGTCCACCAATGATTGTACCGTCGTACGGATATTCCTCGACTAAAAGAATATTCCCCGACCAATCGAATATTATACAACAACTTGCATACTTTTCAAAATTTATAAATACTACCCACAACTATAACATTATCTCAAATCCACACCATAATATTAAAAAAAATATTTCGAGAAAATTAAATCTTTATTCATAAAATCTGGGGTCTCACACAACACACCGTTTGAAATCCATCCTTGGAGTACCAAAATGTATCATGATCTTCGACATACATTTTGGTGGAGCAAAATGTAGAGAGAGATAGCGGAGTTTATCTCAAGGTGTTTAACTTGTCAACGAGTCAAGGCGGAGCATCAAGTACCAAAAGGTCCATTGCAACCACTTGAAATTCCAGAATGGATGTGGGAGCACATTACCATGGATTTCGTTACTGGTCTTCCCAAGGTTTCTCAAGGAATAGATGTAATTTGGGTCATTGTTGATAAATTGACCAAGTCTGCTCACTTCTTACCTATACGAGAAACTTATACACTTGAACGTCTTGCTCTTATGTACATAAATGAGATTATAAGACGCATGGTATGTGTAAAGATCCATAGTTTTCGATCGAGACCCAAGATTCACTTCACGATTTTGGGTTAGTTTACGTAAAGCTATGGGCACGCGGATTTATGATTTATCTCAAGCATATCATCCTCACACGGAGACAAGCGAAATGAGAGGACTATTCAAACTCTTGAAGATCTATTAAGACTCTGTGTCCTTGACTTCAAGGGAAGTTGGGACTAGTTCTTACCATTGGTGGAGTTTTCCACAACAACGGTTATCAAGCAAGTATTGGCATGGCTCCATTCGAGGCGTTGTATGGAAGAAAGTGTTGTTCTCTCAAATCTTTGGGATGAGGTGGGTGAAGCAACATTGTTGGGACCGGAGTTGGTACGTATAACTACGGAAAAGATTCAAACGATTCGACAACGTATAAAAACCTCACAAAATTGACAAAAGAGTTATGCTGATCTTCATCGAAAGGACGTAGAATTCGATATTAGAGATCATGTGTTGTTACGTGTTTCTCCATGGAAAGGAGTTACGAGATTTGGAAAGAGAGGAAAGCTCAATCCTCGATTCATTGGCCAATTTTTAATCTTCGAACAAGTAGGAACTGTGGCCTATAGACTCGCCTTACTGCCAAGTATGTCTCGTGTTCATAATGTTTTTTCACATATCTATGTTACGTAAATATGCGAAAGACCCGAACCACATTATTGAGTTAGAACCGGACGAAATAGCGGAAGATTTAACGTATGAAGAGGTTCCTGTTAAAATCTTGGATAAGAAGGAGCATATTTTACGCTCCAAGGTTATACCTCAAGTCAAAGTTTTGTGGAGAAACCACGATGTTGAGGAAATGACCCTGGAGCTTGAATTCGAAATGAAATCAAGGTATCCTTACCTCTTCGACATACCAGGTACGTACCCTAATTTTGAGGGCAAAATTTCATAAGAATGGGAAGTTGTAAGACCCCAACTTTTATGAATAAAGATGAATTTTCTATAAATATCATTATTGAATATTATGGAGTGAATTTGATATAATGTTATAGTTATGGGTAATATTTATAAATTTCGTAAAGTACGCAAGTTGTTATATAATATTCGATTGGTCGGGGAATATTCGTTTTAACAGGGAATATTCGTACGACGACACACTCATTGGTGGAACCCACAACGGAATTATTGTCGGATTGAGAAAATAATAAAAATATCTTTTTATAAAATAACGGCGAAAGTTTTACCGTTAACACTGTTGGAATACCTATTGGTTAAAATACGATGTACGCATTGTTGCACAAAGAATATCTGATTATTACACGAGATTTTGAATTATTGATTCTTACGTAAAAAGGCACTACTCAATAATTGCTATAGTAATTACTGTTCAATATTTTATTTTATTGATTCAATAATTACTGCATTGATATTTTATATTATTGTTGTTTCAATAATTTTCTCTGCACAATATTTCCCATTATCAAATCAATAATTCATATTATTTGAATAATATTATTAGATAACATTATTGGCAATGTCTAGAAAGTTCTGTCAAGGAGAGGTTTGGTCACCTAATTACGCATCAGTAAGGAGAAATCCTTATCGGAAAGCCCCCTCTTTCCTGGGAACGGCCTGGTTGTCATTATTGTAATTCTATAATATTATTTGTGAATAATTAATTATTTATTTATATGATAAGGAAATATTTATTTTATGTGCACATAAATGATAGATAGGAAAATATTTATTTTATGTGGTTATAAATGAAGGAATTAATGTTGAGGTGTTTTATCAGTATTTTGTCGGATTGGAGGTATTAAAAATCAAATCGTAAAGCTCTATTGCATGAGTTATAATTTTGATCCGACCATTGGATCGTTGTGATTTTTGGATATGTTTTACATATATAAGTTTAGTATATGTCCACAAATTTTGAACCGTTAAAAATTAACGTATGATTTGTTATGAATTTTATGAGGTATTGAAAATCATCCGTTTGTGGATTTCAGATATTTTTTGTTTGAAATTTGGAAAAACTTTCTTCTGCAAAGTTGTAGAGAATTCAATTTCGTGTGGAATGGATATAAAATTCGTATTTTTCTGATAAAAATGCTATTTATTATGAATTGTTGAAGTTTCGGAAATTAAAATGTTTTTATAAAAATTATGGGTGGGACCCACTTTTGTTTTTGTCAAAACATGTGCTGAGATTTTTCAAGAATGGCATGCCCTGATAGTCATGGTCTTGGCATGCGTAAGGAAAAAATAAAATAAAATATTATTTTATTATTTTAGTCTCCTATGGCGCGTTCTACAGCATTTTCCCATAAATAAAGCGCTTAAGTTAGAATTGAAAATCACACCAGAATCAGAGAATTCTTCTTCTATAATCTTGAGCGTATTTCTTCGAGTTTTCAAAAGCTTTGAGCGTAGAAAATAGTGAAAGTTTTCTTCAAGAATATCCCTGCTATACCTGTTGGAATACTCTTCTTATCAAGGTAAGGGATGTTATTTTTGTTCAATATTCGCTTGAAATAATATTTTCTTCCATACTCTGTAGTATACAAGTAATATTATTTCATTTCAGATTTCGAATTCTATACTCGTTTGTTAAAATTTTGGCTTCTATACTCCATGAAATTAGTAGAATATCCTTGAAATTTGTGTTTCATCCAGTATCTTTTTATGGAAATATTATTCTGCGCATTCTTGATAAGTTTTAACTTTTTCATGCCGGAGTACTATTCACGGGGTTACTATTCCTGAAGTACTATTCACGGAATACTATTCACTCGAGTACTATTCACCCGGGGTACTATTCATGATAAAAATTGATTCGTTTTCGGTCCAAATTATTTTTGGTACAATATTATTCTTGAATTTTACTCCACAAAGCAGTATCATGTTGACAATTTGGACGTTATTGATTTCTGGATAAATTAAATTATAAATCTTTAAAAATTTATCCTTGAACTTATTTTATTGAATTCTTATATCATTGTCATCATCCTCATGTTTATAATATGTTGAAAGTCATCTGTGGCCTGTAGTGAATATATGGACTTGGTATTATTATGACCAGGGATTATTCAAAATAATCATGACCGTAATGTTACAAATGATGTGGTAAAAGTCCTCATTGGCCCGTAGTTCATTGATGGACAGTTGTTGGCATCATGGTACAAAAAAATAACTACAACTTTATTACAACAATTGTCGTGCAAAATACAACAACACATATCTTTGTGAGTTTGGATACAAATATATACCAACTGTGACTCACATCCCAACTTTGGATAACATGTCACAATGGCACCTTATATATAAAGGTATAGTCAAAAAGCTGTTTTAGAAATTAGAATCTTTGGGAAGTGCTCAAGAAACCTTCGTACATGGGAGGCCATGCGTACAGGTTTGATAGATATCATATAATGAGAATTATCCTTGGTTGACCTAATAGACCCCAAAGAAAAATGAGAAGATTACTATCATATTCTTTCCCGATGGTGAGTCTTCTCTTGACATATCATTATCTCCACTTGTCTACAATTGAGAATTATACTTCAAACAAACACCAAGATTATATAGGTAGTGCTCGTAGATATACTCGATGAAGTGGATGTGCACAACCACTGTCTTATGATGACACGAGGTTGTATGTCTTTAGACATCTTGTATGATAGTGGCAAAACACCCTTCCAACGTTGGGTTCGCCTCACCCTATTTGATTCACCAAATATAACTACTAAATGATGACCATGGATTATTCTATTCCCTCTGTTACCCCAGCTCGACCACTACACTCTTATTATTACACGAAAGGAATTGTGAAGCAAAAGGGTGAGCACAACTAGCTTCGATAAAGAATATCATGACTAAAGATAATTAAATTATCAATAGCCTTCATCGATAATAAATCGGAGATTTAGAACATATGGTAGATGATAAAAAATTTCAACCATAGTTGCGGTGGACGAAGCGATCCATTAGAAGAGTCGAATAGACCATAAAATCTATTATCTTCTCCATGTTAAAAGTCCACTAACAATTTTTTATCCCTGTAACATCAATCAACAATTCCTGTCCACAATCATGTATATAACTCATAATCATAATTGTAGTTCTAAATTCCTTTTCTCATCCGGGACGAAGATAATTTTCATCATGTCTTTACAAACATCAAAGATCATGGTTATACCAAATCACAGTTCATGTTTATAATCATACTAATAAATTCATCTTTTGCACTCTGGGCCAAAGATATTCATTATCATTTCATCTTTGCACTTTTCTGGCCAAAGATATTCAACAACGATTCATCTTTGCACTTCTGGGCCAAAGATATTCATCAACAATTCATCTTTGCACTACGGGCCAAAGATATTCCTCAACAATTCATCTTTGCCTTATGAGGCCAAATATATTCATCAACGATTCATATTTTCACTCTGAGGCCAAATATATTAATATCTCAAAAGAAATATATAATCATTTTGAATTTATATAAACAATAATTATAACCATATTGATCAATTCACCTTTGCTTAAGCTAAAGATATTCAATTATAAATTCAATGGTCATGATCATACCGGTCAACAATTCAACTTTGCACTCTTGGCCAAAGAGAACCCATAGTCATGATCATACCAATAATCTACCCATCTTTACACTCAAGTGAGAGAAATTTCATCATCGAGGATTATAAAAATGTTATATATGATAATAAAAACAATATGATCAAAAATTGGATTTAATTTCAAGAATAAGATTCATAAATCAGCGATAATTTGGTGAGAAAAAAGAAACCAATTTTTGTCGTGAATAGTACAGTGAATAGTAACTCAGTGAATAGTAACTTCGTGAATAGTAACTTCGTGAATAGTAACTCATGAATAGTCGTGAATAGTAACTTTCGTGAATAGTACTCCACGTATCGTAAATAATATCATATCGTAAATAATGTCATATCATAAATAGTGCCATATATCGTGAATAGTGCCATATCGTGAATAAGTAAGTATCGTGAATAGTAACCCCAGACTCAAAAAAGGTAGAAATTCCTGATAAAATCCATACCAATATTTCGATTATAATGATATTGAAAGAATAACATCATTATGAAGAATAATATAACATCCCTTAATATCCCTTACTATCCCTTACCTCAAAAATGCGGTACTTACATTTGGATATCGGATATATATTTGAAGAAACTTGCAGCGATGAATAGCAACTCACCAAGTATCTAAATACTCACAAAATACACTCGATAATCTAGAGAAAAAGAGAAAACTTATGAATTACGGTGTGATTTTCAATTCTAACAGCCCTCTATTTATAGGAAAATGTTAGCCTGGCAAGAAAGAAGACTTGACACTACTACGATGGCTTTTACACGCTACTATTCCACCACCAAAAATCAGCCATCTTCCCCAACAACCAAAAGTGGGGCCCACCCATTTCTAGAATTTTCCACCAAAATCATTTATAAACCTAATTTCCGAATCGGTCACCTCTTAAAATTCATAACAAATCATTCGTTCATTTTTAACGGTTCAAAATTTGTGAACATATACTCAACTTATATATGTATAACATATCCAAAAATCCAAGCGATCCAAGCGGTCGGATTAAAAATTATAACTCACACTGATAAAATTTGTAAGAAACTTTGATTTGATCTTTTAATACCTCAATCAGACAAAATCTTGATAAAATACCTCAACATTAATTCCTTCATTTATAACCACATAAATAAATCCATCATTTATATCCACATCAAATAAATATTTTATTATCATATAAATCAATAATTAATTATTCACAAATAATATTACGAGAATCTGATAATGACAACGAGCGGTTCGAGGAAAGAGGGGCTTTCAGATAAGGATTTCTCCTTCTTGGTATGATTAGGTGACCAAACCTCTCCTTGTGAGAACTTTCTAGACATTGCCAATAATCTTTATCTAATAATATTATTCAAATAATATGAATTATTGATCGATAAATGGAATCTTTGTCGGTGACAATTATTGAAACAACACAATAATATAAAATATCAATATGACAATTATTGATTCAATAAAATAAAATATTGAGCGATAATTCTTTGTAACAATTATTGAGTAGTGCCTTCTTACGTAAGAATCGATAATTGAAAAAAAAATCATGCAATCTGGTGTCTTTCTTTATGCGATCTGCGCGTATTCTTGTATTTTAACCACGGGTATTCAACAGTGTTACTTGGTAACAACTACGTAGTTATTTATAAAAACTCAAATTTGTCGTTTTCTTCATCAAGCGGTTATTACATTATGGGGCCCCAAACAAATGCATTTGCTTGGTAAATACGAATATTCCCAGACGGAAAGAATATTCCACGACTAAGCGAATATTCCCAAACAACAATGAATATTTTATAACCACTTGCGTATTTTGAAAAAAATTTTCATATATCACCCTTAACTTTAACTTTTATCAATTTAACCATTTCTTGAATAGTAATTATAAGAAAAATTGAATACTTTTATTTCATAAAATTCGGGGTCTTACAATCTCCCTCCTTATGAAATTTCGTCCCCAGAAATTTACGTACACAGTATTTCAAAGAGTTGAGAATACCTTGCTTTCATTTGATTCCATCTTCCTGTCATCATGATTTCTCCATTCTTTCATCTCTCCGTATTTGGATATCATTCTAGAATCTGACTTTCAAAACAAGGGTTAATTGAACAAATTAACATATCACATAATATCCCGATATTATGGTGACCAACAAATAAGCTTAGGTAGGACACCTTTAGCGAAGGATTTACTCATCTCTCCCTCTAGTTCTATTCCCGATCTCACTTGGAGATCATATCCTAAGCTACGATACCAAATGTGACAACCCCAAAATAGGTCCATTCCATCCAACCTATTACGAGTAGCAAATACATGGTGCAGAAAAAATAACTACAACTTTATTACAACAATTGTCGTACAAAATACAACAACACATATGTTGTGAGTTTTGATACAAAAATATATACCATATTGTGACTCACATCCCTGACCTTGGATAACACGTCACAATGGCACCTTACATAAAGGTATAGTCAAAAAGCTGTTTTAGAAATTAGAATCTTTGGGAAGTGCTTTCGAAACCTTACCGTACATGGGAGGCCGTGCGTACAGGTTATGATAGATATCATATGGCCACGAAATTATCCTTGGTTGACCTAATAGACCCCAAAAGAAAAGCGAGAAGATTACTATCATATTCTTTTTCGATGGTGAGTCTTCTCTTGACATATCATTATCTCCTCTTGTCTCTCTAATTGAAATTATACTTCAAACAAACACCAAGATTATATAGGTAGTGCTTTCGTAGATATACTCGATAAGTGGATGTGCACAACACCATGTCTTATGATGACACGAGGTTGTATGTCTTTAGACATCTTGTATGATAGTGGCAAAACACCCTTCCAACGTTGGGTTCGCCTCCCTATTTGATTCACCAAATATAACTACTAAATGATGACCACTAGATTCTATTCCCTGTTACCCCCGCTCGACCCGGCTACACTCTTATTACACGAAAGGAATTGTGAAGCAAAAGGGTGAAGCACAACTAGCTTCGATAAAGAATATCATGACTAAAGATAATTAAATTATCAATAGCCTTCATCGATAATAAATCGGAGATTTAGAACATATGGTAGATGATAAAAACTTTTCAACCATAGTTGCGGTGAACGAAGCGATCCATTAGAAGAGTCGAATAGACCATAAAATCTATTATCTTCTCCATGTTAAAAGTCCACCAACAATGTTTTATCCTGTAACATCAATCAACAATTCATGTCCACAATCACATGTATAACTCATAATCGTAATTGTAGTTCTAAATTCCTTTTCTCATCCAGGACAAAGATAATTTTCATCACCTGTCCTTAAACATCAAAGATCATGGTTTTACCAAATCACAGTTCATGTTTATAATCATACTAATAAATTCATCTTTGTACTACGGGCCAAAGATATTCATTAACATTTCATCTTTACACTACGGGCCAAAGATATTTCAACAATTCATCTTTGCACTACTACTGGGCCAAAGATATTCATCAACAATTCATCTTTGCACTACATGCCAAAGATATTCCTCAACAGATTCATATTTGCCTACTGGGCCAAATATATTCATCAGCAGATTCATATTTGCACTACGGGCCAAATATATTAATATCTCAAAGAAATATATAATCATTTCAGAATTTATATAAACAATAATTATAACCATGTTGATCGATTCACCTTTGCACTTAAGCTAAAGATATTCGATTATAAATTCAATGGTCATGATCATACGGTCAACAATTCAACTTTGCCTTTCTTGGCCAAAAGAGAACCCATAGTCATGATCATACCAATAATCTACCCATCTTTACACTCAAGTGAAGAAATTTCATCACCAGGGATTATAAAAATGTTATATATGATAATAAAAACAATATGATCAAACACATGGATTTAATTTTAAAGAGTAATAAGATTCATAAATCAGCGATAATTTGGTGGAAAAAGAAACCAATTTTTCCGTGAATAGTAATAGTGAATAGTAACTTTCGTGAATAGTAACTCATGAATAGTAACTCGTGAATAATAGTAACTTCGTGAATAGTACTCGTGAATAGTATCATACATAAATCTTAGTATCGTAAATAATGTCATATCGTAAATAGTGTCATATACATGAATAGTCCAGTATCGTGAATAGTCTAATAGTATCGTGAATAGTAACCCCGACTCAAAAAGGTAGAAATTCCACAATAAAATTCATACCAATATTTCGATTATAATGATATTGAAAGAATAACATCATTATGAAGAATATAACATCCTTAATATCCCTTACTATCCTCCACCTCAAACTTACCTCAAAAAGCGACACATTGGATATCGGATGTATATTTGAAGGAAACTTGCAGCGATGAATAGCAACTCACCAAGTATCTAAATACTCACAAAATACACTCGATAATCTAGAAAAAAGAGAAAACTTATGAATTACGGTGTGATTTTCAATTCTAACTTAGCCCTCTATTTATAGGAAAATGTTAGCCGCAGAAAGCAGACTTGACTTTGCTACGATGGCTTTACACGCTACTATTCCACCCACCAAAATCAGCCATCTTTCCCAACAACCAAAAGTGGGGCCCACCCATTTCTAGAATTTTCCACCAAAATCATTTATAAACCTAATTTCGAATCGGTCACCTCTTAAAATTCATAACAAATCATTCGTTCATTTTTAACGGTTCAAAATTTGTGAACATATACTCAACTTATATATGTATAACATATCCAAAAATCACAACGATCCAACGGTCCGATTAAAAATTAAAACTCACATTATAAAAGCTGTAAGAACATTGATTTGATCTTTTAATACCTCCAATCAGGCAAAATCTTGATAAAATACCTCAACATTAATTCCTTCATTTATAACCACATAAATAAATCCATCATTTATATCCACATCAAATAAATATTTCATTATCATATAAATCAATAATTAATTATTCACAAATAATATTACAGAATCACAATAATGACATGACGAGGCGGTTTCGAGGAAAGAGGGGGCTTTCAGATAAGGATTTCTCCTTCTTAGCGCATGATTAGGTGACCAAACCTCTCCTTGACGAACTTTCTAGACATTGCCAATAATCTTTATCTAATAATATTATTCAAATAATATGAATTATTGATCGATAATGGAAAATCTTTATGCGATGACAATTATTGAAACAACAATAATATAAAATATCAACGCGACAATTATTGATTCAATAAAATAAAATATTGAGCGATAATTCTTTGTAACAATTATTGAGTAGTGCCTTCTTACGTAAGAATCAATAATTCAAAAAATCGCATGCAAATTCAGTGTCTTCTTTGTGCGATACAGCGTATTCTTGTATTTTAACCCACGGGTATTCCAACAGTGTTAGCAGTAACAATTCTGTAGTTATTTATAAAAACTCAAATTTGTCATTTTCTTCATCAAGTAGTTATTCTATTATGGGTTATTACATTATGGGGCCCTCAAATGGGCGACAACAATGAATATTTTATAACCACGAGTAAATACGAATATTCCGAATTATAAGAAAAGAATATTCCACGACTAAACGAATATTCAAAGACAATAATGAATATTTTATAACCACTTGCGTATTTTGAATACAACTTCAAAAAAAATTCATATATCACCCTTAACTTTTAACTTTTATCAATTTAACCATTTCATATTGAATAGTAATTATAACCCCAAAATAGGTCCATTTGAATAGAAAAATTGAATACTTTTTTATTTCATAAATTCACCAAATATAACTACTAAATGATGACCATTGATTCTATTCATTACTATTACCCCGCTCGACCCATTACACTCTTATTACGAAAGGAATTGTGAAGCAAAAAGGGTGAGCACAACTAACTTCGATAAAGAATATCATGACTAAAGATAATTAAATTATCAATAGCCTTCATCAATAATAAATCGTAGATTTAGAACATATGGTAGATGATAAAAAATTTAACCATAGTTGCGGTGAACGAAGCAATCCATTAGAAGAGTCGAATAGACCATAAAATCTATTATCTTCTCCATGTTAAAAGTCCACCAACAATGTTTTATCCCTGTAACATCAATCAACAATTCATGTCCACAATCACATGTATAACTTATAATCGTAATTGTAGTTCTAAATTCCTTTTCTCATCCAGGACAAAGATAATTTTCATCACCTGAAACATCAAAGATCATGGTTTTACCAAATCACAGTTCATGTTTATAATCATACTAATAAATTCATCTTTACACTACGGGCCAAAGATATTCATTATCATTTCATCTTTGCACTACAGACCAAAGATATTCAACAATAGTTCATCTTTGCATTACAGGCCAAAGATATTCATCAACAATTCATCTTTGCACTACAGGCCAAAGATATTCCTCAACAGTTCATATTTGCACTACAAGCCAAATATATTCATCAACAGTTCATATTTGCACTACAGGCCAAATATATTAATATCTCAAAGAAATATATAATCATTTCACAATTTATATAAACAATAATTATAACCATGTTGATCATTTCACCTTTGCACTTAAGCTAAAGATATTCAATTATAAATTCAGTGGTCATGATCATACTACCAACAATTTAACTTTGCTACTTTCTTGGCCAAAGAGAACCCATAGTCATGATCATACCAATAATCTACCCATCTTTACACTCAAGTCAAAGAGAAATTTCATCACCAGGATTATAAAAATGTTATATATGATAATAAAAACAATATGATCAAAACACGGATTTAATTTCAAGAATAAGATTCATAAATCACCGATAATTTGGGCAGAAAAAGAAACCAATTTTTCCGTAAATAGTAATTGTGAATAGTAACTCATGAATAGTAACTCGTGAATAGTAACTCATGAATAGTAACTCGTGAATAGTAACTCATGAATAGTAACTCGTGAATAGTACTTCGTGATTCGTACATAGTCTTAGTATCGTAAATAATGTCATATCGTAAATAGTGTTATATACATGAATAGTCTTAGTATCGTGAATAATAACCCCAGACTCAAAAGGTAGAAATTCCACAATAAAATTCATACCAATATTTTCAAATTATAATGATATTAAAAAAATAACATCATTATGAAGAATATAACATCCCTTAATATCCCTTACTATCCCTTACTATCCCTTAACTCACACAATAAAATTGTAAGAACACTGATTTGATCTTTTAATACCTCCAATCCGACAAAATACTGATAAAATACCTCAACATTAATTCCTTCATTTATAACCACATAAATAAATCCATCATTTATATCCACATCAAATAAATATTTCATTATCATATAAATCAATAATTAATTATTCATAAATAATATTACTGAGAATCACAATAATGACAACAGATTGGGCCTCGGAAAGAGGGGCTTTTCGATAAGGATTTCTCTCATCTTGTGCCGCAATTAGGTGACCAAACCTCCTTGTGAGAACTTTCTAGACATTGCCAATAATGCTATCTAATAATATTATTCAAATAATATGAATTATTGATCCGATAATGGGAAATCTTTGTCTTGATGACAATTATTGAAACAACAATAATATAAAATATCAACGCTTGACAATTATTGATTCAATAAAATAAAATATTGAGCAGTAATTCTTTGTAACAATTATCGAGTAGTGCCTTCTTACGTAAGAATCAATCATTCGGAAATACATGCAATCTACAGTAATGCTCTTTGTGCAACCACGCGCCAGACATCGTATTTCAACCACCGAGTATTCAACGATTGTTAACAGTAACAACTACTGTAGTTATTTATAAAAACTCAAACTTGTCATTTTCTTCATCGGCGGTTATTACATTATGGGGCCCATTTGTTCACTTGCAAGTCAGCACGAATATTCCCAAGCGGAAGAATATTCCACGACCAAACGAATATTCCCCGACAACAATGAATATTTTATAACCACTTGCGTATTTTGAAAAAATTCATATATCACCCTTAACTTTAACTTTTATCAATTTAACCATTTACTGAATAGTAATTATAAGAAAAATTGAATACTTTTATTTCATAAAATTCGGGGTCTTACAATGTGGATTATTTATTATGCTGAGTCTAAGCAATAAAAGTGATGAAAAACCTTTTAAATCATAGAAGATTGTAGATTTTATTCTCTACTTGACTTTTCTAATGGATTGCTAGTTCCGCTGCAGTTAAACTTGATGTTTGTTATCAGTTTAACACTGTTGAAGGCTAACGATAAATTATTATGCATTATCTTAGTCATAATATTTCTTACTGGGCTAGTTGAGCTCACCCTTTTTGCTTTCATTGTCCTCTTCAGAAAATGAGAGCGTAAATTTGGGACTAGTCGGGGAACAGTGGCGGTCCGGATGATAGCATTAGTAGTCCTCACTATTCTATGAAATAGTGTGATAATAATTGTATTGAGGACTCCATTTGAGTTGAATACTGTCTAGAAGACAATATTCGTATTAAAACTCTCAGTTTATGTTTTGTCGTATTATACACGACAGTTGCATTATTAAGTTTTATTTGAATTTTATACCATGTATTTGGCTACTCAAGATGGGTGATGTATACCTATTTTGGGGGCGTCACATAATTCGATGATGTGATTGGCATGATCATGACCATTAGTTAACAGTTGAATGTCTTTGGCCGTAGTGTACTGACATGCAATTGTTGGTATGATCATGACCATTGGTTTTATTGTTGAGTATCTTTGGCCCGTAGTGTAAAGATAGACAACTGATTGGTATGATCATTGGTATTACACTTGAATGTCTTTAGCTTTTGGGGGTAAGGATATTGAGTGAACGTTCTATTAAGCCTTTGTGGCAAGGAGAAACTGTTGATTCATGTTATTATAAACATAAATTGTTAATTTAACTAAAATCTTTAGTGGTTCAGGTGAAGACAGGTGATGAAAGTTCTCTTTATTTTGGGTATAATAAAGAACTGTTAATGGGTATTACAACGATAAAATTGATGATAAACTTTTTAAATCATAGAAGATAGTAGATATCAAGCTCTACTTGACTCTTCTAATGGATTATTTGTTCCGCGCGTAGTTAAACATGTTGTCTATTATATTCTATCAATTGTTATACTGTTGAAGGCTAAGGATAATTTATTCTGCATTATCTTAGTCATAATATTTCTTACTGGGCTAGTTGAGCTCACCCTTTTCTTTCATTGTTCTCTTCAGGAAATGCAAGTATAGCTGGGACGAGTCGGGGAATGGAGTGATGGTCCAGGATAAGTGGCTTTAGTAGTCCTCACTATTCTGTGAAATAGTGTGATAATAATTGTAATGAGGACTTCATTGAGTGTGGATATTGTCTAGAAGACAATATTCGTTTAAAAACTCAGTTATGTTTTGTCGTATTTTTATACGATAGTTGTATTAAAGAAGTTTGTATTTGATTTCTATACCATATATTTGGCGACTCAAGATGGGTGATGTATACCTATTTTGGGGGCGTCACAGTCATAATCATTCCAATCAACAGTCCATCTATGCACAACTGGCCAAAGATGACTTTTACCACATCATTGGTAACATTACGGTCATGATTATACCGAATAATCCCTGGTCATAATCATACCAAGTCCATCTATGCACTACAGGTCAAAGATGACTTTTACCACATCATTTGTAACATTACGGTCATGATTATACCGAATAATCCCTGGTCATAATCATACCGAGTCCATCTATGCACTACAGGCCAAAGATGACTTTCATCACAATATAGGCATGAGGATGATGACAATGATATGTATAATGAATAAACATAAATAATCAGAATAATAAGATAACATAGATTTTAGTGATTTACAACTTGATTATCCATAGTCCAAATTGCTAACATAATATTAGATAAAGCAAAAACTATTAAGGATATTCTAATCATTTCAGAACCTTTCATCATTTAATGATAAGCTGAAGAAACGAATAATAACATCTTACCATAATATAGAGTATGAAAGAAAATGATATCACTTTACCATAAAAATGGTACCCCTTACTACAATAATGATATCCCTTACCTTAGCATGTGACGTGATTCTACTTTCTGTGAAATTGATCAACTTAAACAATGTTTGCATTCCTTATCTACACTTAGAGTAATATTTTACTCAATATAAATACTCACAATATTATAGTACTCACAATATTGTAGTAAAAGAATTCTATATTTTTAATGTAGTGATGGTGTGTGTTTAGTTACTCAACCGAACAACCTATTTATACTAAAAATTTAGTAAACAACTAGCACGCCTGCTGTGACAAAATAACCAAATGAGGTATATAATAATGGTAGTGGAATTTATGGTCCCACCGAAAAAATTAAACCAACTTGTACACGTTTTAACAAAATTTATTCAATAATATAGTTGTGGTCCATACTACTTTAGAAAAAGTAGAGTGTCGGCAAGTCCTGACAAACTTACTTTTGTAAAAAAATAATAATTAAACAAACATATGTATATCATACTTATCTTTAATCAACACCAAATCATATTTATCTCGAATAACATATACACCGACTAACAATTCATTATTCATTCGAGTTGTCTTTATTTATCGCATAAAATCATTATTCATATTCCAAAACTTTAGAAGTGAATAATAAAACTTGAGAAATCTAAAACCTCATATATAACAATCCACTATTATGATATTATCACCATTTTTACTTTACCAAAAAATATTATTTTTATTTTTATCATAACTCATTCGTTACTTGTGCGTTTATATCCTGACACCTCATTAGCTTACTAACACTTCTAAAATATTAAATAATATGATTCTGAACTTTCCAAACAATTTTCACAATTTTCAGATTATCCAACAATTTTCTATAATTATTTCTTTTTATAAAAACTATCATTTAATAGCTTCAAAATAGAAATACTCACTCCACATACTTTTATATCTTTAAAACATCATCAATATTAATCTTATATTATTATAATATTTTTCAGCAAAGTTCATAATTTTCTACCATTCATAGAATTTTCTATGAATTTCCTCTATTTTTAAACTAACTATAAATAGCTTAAAAATACAATCAATATTTCTGTTATTCAATAATTTATCAAACCTGCCCAAAAATTATAAAATAAAATTATAAGATTTTTCACCAAGTTTCATAATTTTTCATCATTCATAGAATTTTCTATGAATTTCTTCTATTTTCAAACTAACTATAAATAGTTTAAAAATATAATAATTACTTCTGATTTTCAATAATTCATCAAAAATTTATAGAAAGTCTAAGATGATATTATAAGCATTTTTGTAAAAATATTTCAGCCCAAATAATTTTTCTAATAATTTAATTATAAACTTCAATATTCAGAAATTTCAATAATTCATAATAATTAGCATTTTTATCAGAAAAATACAGATCTTATGTCCTTTCCATGTAAAATTTAATTCTCTACAACTTTGTAGAAAAAAGTTTTTCCAAATTATGACTCTAACATAAAGAGATATTCTTACCGAAAAATTCTGTTTGAAGATTTCCGAACCAGCCACCTCACAAAATTCATAACGAATCATACATTAATCATTAACGGTTCAAACTTTGTGGACATATACTCAGCTTATAAATGTATAGCATATCCAAAAATTACAACGATCCAACGGACAGATTAAAAATTATAACTCACGCAATAAAGCTTAAGAACACTGATTTTTCGGACTATGAGTTCTTCGGACCAATTTCACTTAAATAGTCACCACAAAAAATTCACAAAGAATTTTTGGGTGATTCAAACTTATGCGTTTGGCTTACTTCCAGGGCTTTCTGTTGATATATGGCTCATCTCCTAACTCAATATACACAAAGAGTTATGGATTTTACAAAATCAAGTAGTAAACTAATTTTCTGAAATTTCCAGATTTTGTTCTTCTTTTAATTTCAAGATTTCTCTCATTTGATTCATGTTTTTGCAAGTTTAAATCATCCAATACATACATAAGTATGTACTCCTTATATAAAATCTATAAAAACTTAAATCTAAGAATAAATCAAAGATTTTTAAATATACCTTTTTAATTTCCTCAAGCTTTTCCATTACACCAACTAGCTTCTTAGATGTTTTAATGGATGAAGATGAATATAGTGATCATGGAATGATTAAGGATGAAGAAGATATGAAATTGTGGGTTTAACTCTTCTTCCACTTCTACCTTCTCGTACCTCTCTATTTTCTCTTTCTATTCTTCCCTTTCTCCTTCTTTTCCCTTTCTTTTCTTCCATTCTCTCTTTTCTTTTCCCCCAAATTGTTGCTACGGGAGGATGGAATGGAAAAGGAGGTTGATAATTGCCTTAGTAGGCTAATAAGGTAGCCAACATATTTACCCCACACATGCCTAACATTTGAAAATCACCAACCATAAAAGACTTTTTTGGTGAATGAATTATGAAAGGTTTGGAGCATACAGAAAATCAGCATTCCTCCCATAATTATGTCACTAATCATTTCCCACTTACTCTCTTTCTTCTCAATTATCAACATTTCATTAATTCACGTTCCTCTTTTATTTGCACATTTATCCGATTAATTGTTCATTTGACCATTTATCAATTTATCATTTTACAATTTTAAAAATAATAATCATAAATTAAATTAGACTTTTATTTTATAAAAGTCGGGGTTTTACATCTTATGTACGCTCAAGTTTGTACACGTCTAGATATAGCGCATGTAACTGGCATGCTTGGAGGTTATCAGTCAAATCTAGGTTTAGATCACTGGAAAACAGCCAAAAAGGTTTTACGCTACTTACAGGGTACTAAGGATTTTATTCTTACATTCAGAAAAACAGATAACCTTGAAGTTGTTGGTTATTCTGATTCTGATTTTGCTAAGTGTAAAGACAAAAAGAAATCTACATCAGGGTACATTTTTATGCTTTTGGGAGGCCTTATTTCATTGATAAGTCATAATACTACAAGAAAATAGCTTAGTTCCGACGGATTTAACTTCGACAGACCACATTCAGTCGACCTTAGGCTATTTCCGATTGAATAATCTGTCGGCAATAATTTCATCGACAATAAAGTAAGCTCGACAGATATCTATCGAAACTAGTTCTTCCAAGGGCGCCAAAAAGTTCCCGCCAGCGCATAGTCTAAGGTCGACGGAGGTAACTTATTGTCGACGGAACATCCGTCGTAAAATAATACAGTTTCGAGGAATTAAAATCGACTGAATTTCGTCGAAAATAAATCTAACTTAAACCTACATTTCATTACTTCTTCTTCGGTCGCTTCAGTCTAAACATAACCCCCCCCCCCCTCCCTCTCTCTCTCTCTCTCTCTCTCTCAGACTATGATGAGTGAGTTTTATACTCATGAATTGAGTGCATTTGATCTTAATCTTTTGGAAGTTTTTAAGTGTTTGTGTCTATTCTTGCATATTTTATGTTGTTTTGTAGGAATTGGGACAAAAGTTATGTGGATCGACGTTTGGGGTGGCTAGATGCACGTTTTCGGCTTATCATTTACATAGCAGCCACTTCAAAGCCAATTTCAGCATTGTTCCACACCTTATTTCGAAAAACGCAAAGAATAAAAGTTGTATATCTACGTCTCCTCTTTTCGGAACATCTTGAATCATTAAAATCGGAGTTCGAGCAAAGACGTTATGACCATTTTCCCAAAGGACGTCGGAGTAGAAAATTTCTGGAAAAGGGCCCAGCGCCGGGGAGCCCAAACAAGGCATATGCCGGTATACTGGGAGGATTTGGGAGAAAGCGGTGTGTGGCGCCATGCCATGTACCCAAAGTCTTTGGGGAAGAGTTTAGTCAAGCTTGGACGCATTTTGGGGTGAATTTTGACACTTTTTTGACTCCAAATAGTATTGGGTTTGTTCCTAAGCTAAAAATTGGACTTGTAACCTATAAATACATGATGTAAGGCATAAAATAAAGGCAGCTTAGACTAGGGAGATAGCATTCCATTAGATTAGATTAGAGTAAATTAGATCAAAACCCTAGTTCTTGTTAGATTTGGAGATCGAAGCAACTTGGAGACCATTGAAGATTCAAAGTAAGAGCAAGGAGGGAGCTTCAAATCTACAGTCAATAGATTCTATCTTCTTATCTTCTTCTATCTTTATCTTTTAATGATTATTCAATTGTGGATTCTTAGTTTTAATTCAATGAACTAATTCTTTGTTTGAGATTACAATGGATCTTATTGTGTAGTTTATTTTAATATGCTTCGCTATCAATTATTATGTTCTATTGTGAGGATTGTCTATTGTGATTTGGACTTAATTGCTTAATTGCCTATCTAACAATTACCGTGATAATCTATATGAACTCGAGAAATGAAGTATTGATTTAGATCTTATCATGATAGCATGTGTTTGTGATTTCTGCATAGATGGAATTAATGATTCGTGTTTAGGATAAAGATATGCCTTTACGCCATATGTAATCTTATAGAGAACTTGTGCTTTAAATCCTTTTTAATTGTGATTCACATAGAGATATAGTGGATTAGTTAATTAGGGTGTCTTGTTTAATTCTATCATCTGTGGATTTAAGTGAGTATGGATATTATGCATCGAGCGATGGTTTTATCTGCTTTAGTGTTCTTGATTAACAATTCATGATAGAGAATAATTGATGAGAAGTGTGTTAACTTAAATGAAGCAATAAGTAAAGTTGTGATCTTAAATCTCCGTAATCTTAATTTAACTAGTGTAATTTAATAGTAGTTTAATTATAAATTGAAATTCATTCGTTTAAATAAGATTTAGTTGGTTACGGGTTAGTACTTGGTGATTTATATTAAGCAATTCCTCGTGGGAACGATACTCTACTTTCACTTTATTACTTGTTGACCATGTATATTTGCGTGTTGTGCGTAATTAGATTTTACCCAACAGACTACCCAACCTAGCTCTATGTCTCTCGTTCTTCGTTTCAAGCCCCTAGCTCTCCCTCTCTTCGCATCTCGGTGACGACCCAACCCTTAATTTTTCGGCCATCATCGAAGCGGTGGCAACGCGACAAAGGGCACCAACAATGACAATGACTGAAGTTACTTAAAGACACGCAGCGTCGGCTTCAAAGATTACTGACTTCAATTTTATCTCTCCCTTTCATTATCTCCAATTTTAAGGTAATTAGCCCTAAATTAATTTTGCCTAAATTGTTGATATTGGGTAATAATGAATTAATGATTCATGTTGTTTTGAATATTCAGTGTATACCTTCAAATTTGCTAAACTCTAAATAAATTATCTAATTTGGTTCAATGCTCTAAATATATAATCTGTTTATATAATGAACTGAAATGCATGTGGGTTTGCCTTATAATCTGATTTTTTTGCTGCCATATATTTGGTTCAATTTGGTTATAACAATGTTATTTGCAGTGTTGTGTGGATTTGGTTGGTATAATTTGCAGTGTTCAATTTGTTATGTGGATTTGTTGAAAACATATAATTTACAGTGTTTAATTTGGTTATAATTTGCAGTGTTCTCTTATTAATTGGTTGAATGTTATTTCTGACGGATTTTCCGACGGAATTTCTGTGGAACTTAAAGATGCTAATAAATTAATACAAAATAAAATACTAGGAAAATTAAATAACACTAATAAATTTTATAATATAATATAATACACTATAAAATAAAATTATTTAATAACATAAAATAAATTTAATAAACTATATAATAAAATATAATAAAAATTTAAATAATAATAATAATAATAATAAATTAGATTAAAATAAATTATATAATATAATACATAATAGTAGCATTTACTTAGTTTTGTCACTTCTAAATAAAATCAAATAATATAATAACATAAACTAACTTATAATATAATATCGGATAATATATTATAAAATAATAAAATTAATATAATATTAGAATACAATAAATTAAATTCAATATAATAAAATTAATTTAATTTAATAAACTAAACATATTATTATATATAACATAAAATAAATTGAAAATAAAATAAAATAAAATAATTTTATTTAATAAAATAAAATAAAATAAATTTAATTTAATAAAAATTATATAATAAAATAAAATCAAAATTACTAAGTAGCATTTGTTTAGTTGGGATGCAAAATAATATAATACAATTAAATAAAATTAAGTACAATTAAATACAATTAATAACTAAGTAGCATTTGCTTAGTTGAGATGCAATATTCAATAAACTAAGTAGCACTTACTTAGTTTTTCATTAGCAAATTAAACTAAGTAGCACTTAGTTTTTCATTGGCAAAATAAACTAAGTAACATTTTCTTAGTTTGAATGATATGATCTGGTTCCCATAATAAAATATGAAAACCAGATCATATCGTTCAAACTAAGCAAATGCTATACTTAGTTTATCTTGATGAAGACATATATGCTTTGGAGGTGTCAACTTAGAAACCCGTTCGACATTCACTCATTAGGAGTGCATGTCGAATAGTCCCCAGTTTGGGACTGTTACTGGATGTTATGTCTCTCACTTAGGTCGATGCCAATGCACAGGGTGCGTTTTTATAAATTTTGAGAAACTTTCAGTTGGTGTCTCTACATGTTCTCCGAGTGCATACTTAGACTAAGTTTTTTTGGTCTATTTCGTGTACTTGGAGACCATGGGGAGGTGCTGCTGAAATTTTTTGAAAATAGTATAAACGTGCTTAAGATTGGCACTAGTGAGGAGGCGCGTCCGAGGGCAGGATCTGCTTAACCCACAGTAGAGTGGAGATATAAACTAGGTAAACTAAATTCATGCTTGGACCACATTTATGATTATTCTTGATCTAATTGGGTATTTTCTTCAATTAAATATGGATGCCGACCAGAGTTGGATGTACCGTAGGATAAAGATTGATGGGAGGGGATTAGTTGATGCGTACCGTAACGGGGTGTCCAATTTTATGAACAAAGCAATAGAACATGCTGATGATCTGAACGGAAAGATGAGATGCCCATGTCTCAAGTGTAAGAACATGATATGGAAGACTGCCGATGAAGTGAAATTTGACTTATATTCACGTGGGTTTTTGGATGGGTATTCGATATGGATTCATCACGGGGAATCTGTTGAGTTTAGAGAACTGTCAAACAGTACTGTAGACCAGTCGAATAACTATGATGTCGTGGAGATGTTGGTAGATGCGTATGGCCCTACGAATATTGACTGGGCTAAAAAAGAGCCTACGTCAAGCAGTGCTGATCAACAAAAGCCAAATGATTTAACAGCTGTCTTCTACAAGATGCTATCTAAATAAGGGACCCCATTGTATCCTGAACACGACAAGCACACGGGCTTTACTGCGTTGTGAAGCTTTTTACACTATAAGAATGAGCATATTTGCGGTGAGAGAGGATTGATGATTTGCTTGCTATTTTCAAGGAGTTCTTACCTAAGGATAATACCACCTTGCATGAGTTACTATGAAGTGAAGAAGATGGTTAAGGGGTTGAATCTCGAGTATGAGAATTTGATGCTTGTGAGAAGGACTGTATGTTATACTATGGGGAGGACAAAGATAAGGTGTCGTTTGATATATGTAATTTTCCTCGGTACAAAATCACAAAATGTGGGGGGAAGGAGAAACATGTTCCGAAGAAGATATTACGGTACTTTCCTCTTGCGCAGAGGTTGCAGCGGCTATTCATGTCTTCGCATACTGCACCCAGTATACATTGGCATAGGACAAGGGACGTCGTCCCTGGTCAGCTTACTCACCCAGCAAATGGAGATGAGTGGAATAATTTTGATGCCAATTTTCCACAATTTGTCGACGAAGTTAAGAATGTCAAGCTTGGCATGGCTACATATGGATTTTGTCAGTTTAATAATTTTAGTCAGCCATACTCTGTTTGGCTAGTGATTATGGTAGCTTACAATCTTCCACCGTCAATGTGCATGAGGGATCCGTATCTTTTCTTGACTTTACTAATACCGGGGGGATCCTACAAAAGACATTAACATGAACCTTAAACCGTTAGTCGATGAACTTAAGATGTTGTGGGAAACAAGGGTTCAGACTTTTGATAAATCTGTCGGGCAGAATTTTTTGATGAATGCAGCCTTATCGTGGACTATCACTGACTTTTCGGCACTTGGGATGGTCAGTGGTTGGTCGACCCATGGTAAGTTGTCATGTCTAGTCTGTATGGGGATGTGCAGGGCACACAACTGCGTCATGGGCAAAAACCTATTTTCTTTGGAACTGCTCAAAGATTATTGCCTGTTGAGCACAGTTATAGAAAGATATCTACACAGTTCAATAGAAAAACATAAAAGAAGGGGGTTGTTGGTCGCTTGTCGGGAAGCGATGTACTGGGATGGCTAAATTATTTGACATTTCCATCGTCTGGGAAGGAGCATGGCAAGTTGAGAGCAATAGGGTACGTTAAAGCTCATAATTGGACACACTCAAAGAATTATGCCGGCTGGTTGTACGAGACGCGACATAGGGCAATCCGGGTGGTAAAAGAATCGTCAGGGACTACTTTGCGAGAGCATCAGCTATCGGTAGTATCAGATGCACCATGGGCTATGATATGTGCGTACTGGGATGATGTTACGTTCAAGACCAAGTCAGAGCAGATGAAAAAGAATCGTGGAAAGCTGCGAGTTGTACATACTTCTGGCTTGCAGTCGTTTCAGAAGGTTAAGTCGGTATGCATTTCCATTTAGTTTAGTTTAATATTAAACTGCAACTATAGTAAATTAAGGTGATATTATTTAATGTATATGATTTAGGCCATGCGGAGTAGCTTAGGTCGACCTCATACTATGATGGAGTTCTAGGATAGATTTCATACGCCGAAGGGCTCTACTTCGGGGTCGACGATGTCTATAGCAGCACTAGCTATACGGGTAATACATTTATTATAATAAATATTATTTAGGATAATATTACGTAATTTATATGATGATACCAAGATAACTCACATATACATATATCAAATTACAGGAGCGGTTTGACAAGCTCTACAGCCAGCGTATAACGGAGTTACAAGCTGCTAGGGGTGATATTGAGACATTAGACTCCACCATCCCTCCGCCCGAGATTAGTTTATCTCAAGACAAGGAGACTGTTCTTTGGGTCGCGTCACAGGATACTCTCACTAGTACTACCGGCCAGTATTGAGTGCTGGGGTTACCGAAGATACCAGCCTATACACTGCCAGGAGGTATAATATTTTAGTTTATTTCTTGTTTATGGATAAAGTAAACTTATAATATTATTCATTTTATATTTATTTTTGTATGCTTCCTTGTTGTCTGCGTTAGAGCCCAAGTGGGACCATCACATCTGGCGTTGGCTTAGGCGATGTTTTGTTCGGTGATGTTATGGTTGCGATCTTGGGAGAGGTTTGAGACCGATTCGCTATTCCATCGTCAGGACCCCCATCCGTTCTAGCCTCCATCAGCTTGCACAGGACGTTGCAGCTGGTGCCACCGTCGAGAGTACGGGTATCCCTCCGAAGCAATTGGCCGTGATACGCGACAAGATTGTTCGGATGGTGGTTACCTTAGTCGAGGACGCGTTTGGGCCAATGTTGAGTCAGCGCTCGACTGCTCAGGTATAATATTCGTTTTAAATTCAAATATATATTTTGCATGTTATTTAATTTTCATTTAGTTATCTTTAACTGAATCATATATATGGACTAATGAGTTACATTATATTGTATCAACGGTGGTGTGGCCGACGATGTGTGGCGGGATGACGATGATGGCAATTTTCATACTCCGGTAGGCGTCGGCCTTGCTTAGATGATCCTCCTCATACCGGGGGCTCTACTAGCTTGACTTAGTTTACATTCTTTTGTAGTTTACATTATTTTTGACTTAGTTTACATTCTTCTGAGTTACATTATTTTGTAGTTTACATTATTTTTGACGTATTGTAATTTAAACCTTGTCATTACTTTAGTTTGAAATATCTCTTTACTTTAGTTTTGTTGTGGTTTGACATTTAGTTTAATTTAGCTTAATGGGATGTGTGATATAGTTTAGTTTAGATTAATGGGATGTTTTTGACATTTTTACTTTTGATTTAGTTGGTTTTTGACATATTGTTGGTCTTGGTATGTGCTGTTTTGAAAAACATGAACAGGTACATCAGATGTGGGTTAAATCCCTGGATATTGTAAAAACAAATAAAACATTTTTAAAAAAAATATTATTCTCGATGGAATAGTCCTATTCTCGATGGATTTCTGTCGGAAATAAGTCCTTACCATTTTGGTCATGTGCCACGTGTCACATATATTCTCGACGGAATAGTGGTAATATCAATGGATTTTCGTCGAGTTTAAGGGCTTTACCATTTTTGACAGGCTGCCACGTGGCATGCTTATCATCGACCGAATATCCTCGATAGACTATTTTCAGTCAAAAATATATTAACCCCGACTGAATATTCGGTCGATGATAATTTTGTCGAGGTTAAGTATCCCCGATCAAAATATGGACGGACTTAATTTTGACCTGCTTATATACGACCGAATGTTCCGTCGGAAATAAGGTTACCTCGGCGGAATATCCTTACTACCGACAGAATATTGCGTCAAAAATAACCCTTTTTGTTGTAGTGTAAGCAGGAGTTAACTATCACTTCCACGATGATGGCAGAATATGTGGCTTGTTATCATGCTACTTGTCACGCCATATTATTGAGGAATCTTATTTCAGGACTTAAGGTTGTAGATTCCATTTCAAGGTCATTGAAAGTATTTTCTGATAATGATTCTGCTATTAGTTTTTCCAACATCACTAGTTCGAGTGGTGCTGGACTATACCTCGACACTAAGTACTTATTTATCAGGGAAAGAGTTGAAGATCAAAGTGTTGTCATTAAGTATATTAGTACGCATGATATGTTAGCGGATCCACTTACGAAAGGCTTACCACCCAAGCTTTTTTTAGAGCATGTTGCCAGCATGGGTTTAACTGTTAGTCTTAATTAGTGAGTTATTTTGATGTAAGACAACAATTTTGAGCTCGTTATTTTGAAATTCACTTTATGTTTATAGTTTGATATTTTCTTTATTGTGCACACTTGAGAACTTGTGAGCAAACGGTACGGTTATGTTTTGGACCATATGAATGAGTTTAATCTATTACCACTTATGTAAACTCTATTCATACTTGTTATGCTTAATGTTAATCTTTGTTTTAATAAAAATACTAATTGTGTAACTAATAGGGATCTTGTGTTAATAGTGACACAAAGATTGTATTAATTCGCATTGGTATTTTTATTTGAACAAGATGTAGAGATTAAATTAATACTTGGCCAAATTAATGATTGTAAGTGTTACATTTTGTATATAAATAGTATATCGGCCAAGTCGGAGAATGTTGGAATATTTTATTCCTTATGTGGCCTCTACTATTTATGTAATTATTTGGCTTACATATTGTATTAATTTAATCACTTTATTTATGGGTTTGGTAATTAATTATGTGGCCTATAAACAATATTCCTAATAGTATTTGGCATAATGAACCCTAGGGTTTCATAATCTTGATGGATGATTTTGACCCTTAGCTATTCTATAAATAAAATAGTTAGGGTTTGGTCCCAATTGTCGTCTCAAGAATTTTATATACACACCTATACATCTATCCTAAGATTGAGAGAGGCAATTGAAGACTTTCTATAATGCCCCCAAAATAGGTCGCCACGAAAATACACTCAATGAATTTTCCAATTACAAACTTCATTATTACAATTGTCGTGCAAAATACGACAACACATAGGTTGTGAGTTTTAATACAAATAGATACCAACTGTGACTTTCATCCCTTTACCAGGATATCACCTCACAATGATACCTTACAGCGGTACCTTACATAAAGTACAATCAATAACTGTTTTAGAAATTAAAATCTTTGAAAAATGCTCAAGGAAACCTTCGTACATGGGAGGCCATACATCTAAGTTATAATAGATATCATATGACTCAAGAATTATCCTTGGTTGACCCAATAGACCCCAAAGAAAAACGAGAAGATTGCCATCATGTTCTTTCCAATGGTGAGTCTTCTCTTGACATATAATTATCTCCATTGTTTCCAATTGAGAATTATATTTCAACCCAACTCCAAGATTATATAGGTAGTACTTGTAGATATACTCAGCAAGTGGATGTGCACAACCATATCTTATGATAACACGAAGTTGCATGTCATTAGACATCTTGTATGATAGTGGCAAAACACCCTTCCAACGTTGGGTTCGCCTCACCCTATTTGATTCACCAAATATAACTACTAAATGATGTATAAAATACAACACACTATTCTAAAGTTCTCAATAAAATTATTTCCATCTTTGTTTAGGGAGAACCTCCACGACTAGAGACCACCGATTCTATTCCCCACATTACCCCTTTCAAACCCACTATACTCTTAGTACCTGAAAGGAATTGTGAAGCAAAAGAGTGAGAACAACTAGCCCAGTAAAGAATATCATGACTAAAGATAATTAAATTATATGTAGCCTTCGTCAGTAATGAATCAGAGATTTAGAACATATGGTAGATGATAAAACTTTTCAACCATAGTTGCAGCGGAACGAGCAATCCATTAGAAGAGTCAAATAGACCATAAAGTCTATTATTTTCTCCATGTTAAAAGACCACCAACAATGTTTTATCCTTGTAACATCAATCAACAGTTCCGATCCATAATCATGTGAATAACTCATAATCATAATTGTGGTTCTAAATTCTCTTCTCATCCAGGATGAAGATAATTTTCATCACTTGTCTTTACCTGAAACATCAAAGATCATGGTTATACCAAATCACAGTTCTTGTTCATAATCATACTAATAAATTCATCTTTGCACTACAGGCCAAAGATATTCGTCAACAGTTCATCTTTGCACTACTGGCCAAAGATATTCAACAACAGATCATCTTTGCACTACAGGCCAAAGATATTCAACACAAGATCATCTTTGCACTACAGGCCAAAGATATTAATATCTAAAAGAAATATATAATCATTTCAGGATTTAAATAAACAATAATTATAACCATGTTGATCAATTCACCTTTGCACTTAAGCTAAAGATATTCAATTATAAATTTAATAGTCATGATCATACCAGTCAACAATTCAACTTTGCACTACTGGCCAAAGAGAACTCATAGTCACGATCATACCAATAATCTACCCATCTTTACACTCAAGTCAAAGAGAAATTTCATCACCAGGATTATAAAAATGTTATATATGATAATAAAAATAATATGATCAACAACTGCATTTAATTTCAAGAGTAAGATTCATAAATCAACGATAATTTGGTCAAAAAAAGAAACCAATTTTGTCGTGAATAGTACCCATGAATAGTAACTCGTGAATAATAACTCATGAATAGTAACTCATATTAAGTAACTCATGAATAGTAACCGTATCGTAAATAATATCATATCGTAAATAATGCCATATACATGAATAGTGCGTATACGTGAATAAAGACCAGTATCGTGAATAATAACCGAATGAAACGAAAATGTAAAAAATTCACAATAAAATTCATATCAACATTTTGGTATAATGATATCAAAAGAAATAATATCATTTACGAAGAAAATAACATCCCTTATTATCCCTTACCTCAAAATAATAGTACTTCTGGTTAGAATTTTGGATGTAATGCCGAATGAAACTTGCACTGAATAATAACTCTCAGAGTATCTAAATACTCACAAAATACGCTTGATAATATAGAGAGAGAAAACTTATTTCTGGTGTGATTTTTAATTCTAACTAAGCATCATATTTATAAGAAAACGCTAGAACGCCATTGTAGACTAAAATTTAATAAATTAATATTTTATTAAAAAATTCTACGCCCACCATCTTTGCCCCAACTTCAGCCACTAGAAGTGGGACCCACCAATTCAGCAATTTTCCACACCAACCAAAAGTGGGGCCCACCCATATTTTTAATAAAAATATTTATTTTTGAAACTTCAATAATTCATAATAAATAGCCCTTTTATCAGAAAAATACGAATTTTATGTCCATTCCATAGGAAATCAAATTCTCTACAACTTTGTAGAAGAAAGGTTTTCCAAATTCCAAACGAAAAATGACCGAAATTCACATACGGACGATTTTCAACACCTCTTAAAATTCAAAATTTGTGGACATATACTCAACTTATACATGTATAACATATCCAAAAATCATATCGATCCAACGGTCGGATTAAAATTATAACTCACACAATAGAGCTTTAAGAACACTGGTTTGATTTTCGGACTATAAGTCCCTCGTACCAGTTTCACTCAAACAATCACCACAAAAAATTCACAAATAATATTTGGGTGATTCAAATTTATGCGTTTAGCTTACTTCCAGGGATTTCTTTTGATATATGGCTCATCTCCTAACTCATTATACACAAAGAGTTATGGATTTTACAAAATCAAGTAATAAACTAATTTTTTATGAAAATCCCATATTTGGTTCTTCTTTTGATTTCTAGATTTCTCTCATTTGATTCATGCACCGTGAATTTAGTGTAAAAATATCATCATTATTATATTATTATATAACCACATTATACATTTATAATGTAAGATAAAATATCAATTTTCAACAATTGACACTTTTCTAAGAATTCCTCCATTCCGACAAAATATTGATAAAACACCTCAGCATTAATTCCTTCCTTTATATCCATATAAAATAAATATTTCCTTATCATATAAATCAATAATTAATTATTCACAAATAATATTACAGAATCACAATTATGACAACTAGGTCGTTTCCATGAAAGAGGGGGATTTCCGATAAGGATTTCTCCTTATTGGCGCGCAATTAGGTAACCAAACCCCTTTCCTAGACAGAACTTCCTTAGACATTGCCAATAATGCTATCTAATAATATTATTCAAATAATATGAATTATTGATCTAATAATTGAAAATATTGTGCAGTGACAATTATTGAAACAACAATAATATAAAATATCAACATAGCAATTATTGAATCAATAAAATAAAATACTGAACAGTAATTACTGTAACAATAATTGAGTAGTGTCTTCTTACGTAATAATCAATAATTCAAAAAAAAAATATTGTGCAATATCTGGTGTACTCTTTGTGCAACCATAGCGTATTATTGTATTTTAACCAATAGGGTATTCCAACGATTGTTACCAAAATAGGTATACATCACCTATTACGAGGTAAATCAAATACATGGTACAGAATATAAATACAACTTAATTATACAATTAATGTGTGTAGAAATGCGACAAAACATAAAATTTGTGAGTTTTAATACAAATATTGTCGTCTAGACAATATTCAAACTCAAATTCAATATTATTACATTTATTTTCCACTATTTCCTTTGAATAGTGAGGACTACTAATGCTATCATCGGTTAGTCACTCGGTTCCCAAACTAGTCCTGCTACGTTCTCATTTCTGAAGAGAACAATAAAAGTAAAAAAGGTGAGCTCAACTAGCCCGATAGGAAATATTATGACTAAGATAATACGAGAATATATTATCGTTAGCCTTCAACAGTGTTAAAGCGATACAATATAACAACCATCAAGTTTAAGCTGCGGTTGAACAAGCAATCCATTAAAAAGTGAGTAGAGAATAAAATCTACTATCTTTTATGATTTAAAAGGTTTTTCATCACTTTTATCATTTGGGACTCGACAATAAATAATCCACATCATCGAATCACCCACACTTTTCTGACCGAGGATATTCTTTAGTATCACGACCACAATTATCCATACACTACGGGCCAAGAATATTTTGTATTCAATAATGGTCATGATCATGCCAACAATTTGTCCATCGATGCACTACGGGCCAATGAGGACTTTTACCACATCATTTGTAACATTACGGTCATGATTACTTAGAATAATCACTGGTCATAATCATACCAAGTCCATCCATCATGCACTATAGGCCACAGATGACTTTCAACAAAATATAAACATGAGGATGATGACAATGATATAAGAATTCAATAAAACAAGTTCAAAATTATTTTATCCGAGGAACTAATAACGTCAAATTATCGACATGATCTTGCTTTGTAGAGTAAAATTCAAGAATGCTCGGGAAGAATATTTCCATGAAAAGATCTTTGGATGAAGCGCAAATATCGAGGATATTCCACTAATTTCATGGAGTATAGAAGTCAAAACTTTAACCAATTTGAGTATAATAAGGAATGGAATAACAAAAGAAATCACCGGGCATGCGATAGGCGCGCGCGGCGAGTTATTCAAGCGAAGAATAATAAATAACGGAATCGGTCGGGCGTAAAAAAGCAGGATATTCACAACAGCGAGAATATTCAACAGAATAATAAAAAGAGCGGATATTCGAATAATAAAAGCGGAATAAAAGCGGCGCGTAAAAGCGCTTGAGACAGGATATTCAGCGAGAATAATAAAAGGCGGAATCGGTCGGCGTAAAAGCATGCGACAGGATATTCAACGAGAATAATAAAAAAAGCGGAACCCGGTCGGCGTAGAAGCGCTTGTGAGACAGGATGTTCAACGAGAATGATAAAGAATGGAACAACGGAAGAATTTCACCAAGTATAGGGTAGCAGCGCGTATCTGAGTTATTCAACGAGAATAATAAAGAATGGAATAATGAAGTTCTCTTCATAGATAAGAAAGAAATAATACTCCTACCTTTAGAAAAAGCTGGATCTTTGGAATAGTGAGGTGGTGAGACTTCTCTCTTCTTCTCTCTATAATTTCTCTCTATAATAATCGCTCTAAAGCTTTTGTGAATTGGTGAGAAATGAAGGAAGAATGAGCTTATTTATAGAAAATATAGTTTTCGATAATAATTGCGTTTTGGGGCTCGAAAAATTACGATACAATACCTCCGACTTTTCCTTTATTTTTAATTTAGTCATGGAAGTATTATCAAACTTGCACCACCTCCCTAATAGTAAATAATGTGATTCAATAGTAAATTATGTGAATCAATAGTTTAGACATGTGAAAATCTGAATTACGATTATAGTACCTCCATACATACCTCCATTTTTAACTTAGTCATGCAAGTATTATCAATCTTGCACCAACTCCCCTAATAGTAACAAGAATGTGAAACAATAGTATACACATGTGAACAAATAGTTATAATCATGTGAAATAATAGCAATCAATTGCTCATTTATCAGGTTAAATACTGGATTGGTGATATAACCTCAGGACATCAATTATTATCGAAATAATTGTCGATTTTCACTAACACAAATAATTCCAACACAATGAAACCATTTTTATCAAAAATATAAATTTTGAAATTTTGAAGTTTGACTTTTCAAAAAAAGTCAGCTGTTGACTTTTTGACAAATAGTGAATTAGGAAAATTTTGTGTTTATAGACTATATTTTACTAATTTCATCGTTAGGACTCAAATATCACGTCGCGTCTCCAAATTCAACTCAGAACACAACTTCAATTTTAATAACATTCATCATTAATATTATAACTCACAATATTTATCAACGGTCGTTTCCGAGAAAGGGGCTTTCGATAAGGATTTCTCCTATTGGTGGCATGATTAGGTGACCAAAACCTCTCCTTGTGAACTTCTAGACATTGTAAATATTGCATTTAATTTAATAATATGAATAACTTTGTCGTCTCAATTATTGATTTAATAAAATAACATATTATCACGGATGATCTTATGACAATAATCGAATCAATAATATAGAGAGATATGATCACGACAATTCTTGTAGCAATAATTGAGTATAAATGAGTGACTTCTCACGTAAGCATCAATAATCAATCAATACGTGTGTCTTATGCGACCCGCAGCGTATTATTCTTGTACTTTTACTACAAGGGTAGTTCAGCAGTTAACGGTAAAACTTTCGTAGTTATTTTCATAAAAAAGTATTTTTGTCGTTTTCTCGATCAAAAGCAATAATTCCGTTGTGGGGGTCCACTGATGATGATTGTGCCGTTATACGAATATTCCTGTTAAAAGCGAATATTCCCAGACCAATCGAATATTATATAACAACTTGCGTACTTTGCAAAATTTGTAAATATTACCCACAACTATAACATTATATCAAATCCACACCATAATATTCAAAAATATATTTGAGAAAATTTAATCTTTATTCAAAAAGTTGGGGTCTTACAACCTCCCCTTCTTATGAAATTTCGTCCTCGAAATTAGGGTGCGTGCGTACTGGTATGTCGAAGAGGTGAGGATACTTTGATTTCATTTGATTCTAACTCGGTCATTTCCTCGACATCGTGGTTTCTCCACAAAACTTTGACTTGAGGTATAACCTTGGGCGTAGAATATGTTCCTTCTTATCAAGATTTTAACAGGAACCTCTTCATACGTTAAATCTTCCTCTATTTAAATCGGTTCTAACTTCAATAATGTGGTTCGGGTCTTTCACATATTTACGTAACATGGATATGTGAAAAAGCGTTATGAACACGAGACATACTTAAGCGATGCTTATGAAGTCTATAGGCCACAGTTCCTACTCGATCGAGGATTAAAAATGGGCCGATGAATCGAGGATTGAGCTTTCCTCTCTTTCCAAATCTTGTAACTCCTTTCCATGGAGCAACACGTAACAACACATGATCTCGATATCGAATTCTCGTCCTTTCGATGAAGATCGGCATAACTCTTTTATCGATCTTGTGAGGTTTTTTATCGTTGTCGGATCATTTGAATCTTTTCGTAGTAGTCATACGTACCAACTCTGGTCCCAACAACGTTGCTTCACCCACCTCATCCCGGCATCTTTGGAAGCGACACTTTCTTCCATATAAGCGCCTCGAATGGAGCCATGCGATACTTGCTTGATAAGCTGTTGTTGTAGGAAAACTCCACCGATGGTAAGAACTTGTCCCAACTTCCCTTGAAGTCGAGGACCACGAGTCTTAATAGATCTTCAAGAGTTTGAATCGTCTCTCCATTTGCCCGTCAAATGCGAGGATGATATATGAAAGCTAAATCGTAAATCCGTGCCCATAGCTTTTTTGCAAACTAACCCAAAATCTTGAAGTGAATCTTGGGTCTCGATCGGAAACTATGGATCTTGGCATACCATGCAATCTTACAACCTCGTTTATGTACATACTGAGCAAGGCGTTCAAGTGTATAAGTTTCTCGTATCGGTAAGAAATGAAAGCGAGACTTGGTCGATCTATCAACAATGACCCAAATCGCATCTATGCCTTGAGAAACTTTGGGAAGGCCGATGCTTGAAATCCATGGTAATGTGCTCCCACTTCCATTACGGAATTTCAAGTGGTTCTGATGGACCTTTTGGTACTTGATGCTCGCTTTAACTTCGTTGACAAATTAGACACCTTGAGATAAATAGCGCTATCTCTCTCTTCATATTGCTCCACCAAAATGTATGACGAAGATCACGATACATTTTGGTACTCCCAGGATGGATTGCAAACGGTGTGTTGTGCGCCTCCATCATGATTTTATACTTTAAATCAGGGTCGTTAGGAACACAAAGTCTGGAGTTGACTTCGAAGTATTCCTTCTTCATCGATTCTTGCTTCGGCATAGCACCTTCTTGCACTTTCTTCCTCATACGCATCAGCTCCGGATCTGTAACTTGAGCAACTTTAACTTTATCAATTAAAGTCGGTTCTACTCGTATATTCGCCATCATCACATGGGTCCTGGAGTCTTTAACTCTATCTCCATCCTTTGCAAGTCACACAAAATGGGCTTTTGTGTTGTGAATATTGCTTTTCGTGCCGCATATGATCTTCTACTCGATCGTCGACTACCACGTTAAACTTTTCGAGGATGGTATTGGATGGTATGATCATAATCTTTCAGAGTTCAAGCCAGCGTCGTTTGTCGCATGTTGAGTTCCTTTTGAGTGAAGAAATATTTGAGCTTTTTTTATGATCAAGTAAAGATCTCCACTTTCTCTCCATACAAGTAATGCCTCCAAATTTTAAGTGCGAAGACAACATTTATGACTCTAGATCATGAGTAGGATAATTCCTCTCATATTCTTTGAGTTGTCTTGAGGCATAGGCTATGACTTTCCCATGTTGCATGAGAACACATCTAACCCTTTGCGAAGCATCTTTGTAGATGACAAATCCCTCCGAACCGGATGGTATTGTCGAGCAGTCTTTGAAATGAGTCTCCTTTTGAGTTCTTGAAAACTCTTCTCACATTCCTCGCTCCAATAGAACTTTGTATCTTTTCGAGTCAATTTGAGTTAATGGAGTAGCGATTAGAGAAAATCCTTCCACGAATCTCAGATAATAACCGACTAAGCAGAGAAAGCTCGTGCTTGATCCTTTGATTTAGGTTGCTCCCGACTTTGAATAGCTTCAATCTTTTTGGGTCAGCGGATATTCCATGACTTGATACTACGTGCCCAAGGAATACTACTTCCTCAAGCGAACTCGCATTTCTTTAACTTGGCATAAAGCTTATATTCACGAAGCTTTTAGAGTATCGACCTCAAGTGTTGCTCATGATCTTCACGGCTTTTGGAATAAATAAGGATGTCATCAATAAAAGGCGACCACAAAGTGATCAAATATTCCTTGAATACTCGGTTCATCATATCCATGAAGGCGGCGGGAGCATTAGTCGATCAAAAGACATGACTAAGAATTCATAATGCCGTCTGCAGGGTTACGAAGGCGGTCTTTGGAATATCCTCGGTTTTAACCTTGGTGATGATATCGAGCGAAGATCGATCTTTGAAAAAAATTGTGCTCCTTATGGCGATCAAGCAGGTCATCAATACGTGGCAATGGGTACCTATTTTGATGGTGACATGATTGACTCCAGATAATCAATATACAAATCGCATACTCCCATCTTTCTTCTTCACGAATAGAGCAGGAGCACCCCGAGGAGCGTCGTACTAGGGCGAATGAAACCAATGTCTAACAATTCCTGCAATTGGGTCTTTAACTCACGAAGTTCAATAGGAGCCATTCGATATGGGGCTTTGGAAATGGGTTTTTGTCTGGGTTCAAAGTCGATACAAAATTCAACTTCACGCTTTCTGGGGTAGGCCGGGAAGTTCTTGGGAATCGTCGGGAAATTTATTAACAATAGAAATATCCTTCAAATCGGCGTATTTTTGTTTAAATCGTGACATGAGCTAAGAAAGCTTGACATCAGTTTTTCAATAAGCGAATAGCTTTATGGCTTGAGATGTAGTGATTGATTTTAATGGTTTGGTCGCTTGAATTAGCATAATAGGTTTATTAGGAATATGAAAGCTAACAACCTTACGAAAACAATCAATTTTAGCATGATGAGTAGTTAACCAATCAATCCCTAGAATCACGTCAAATGCAAGTATTTTTAAGGAGATAAGATCGGCGAAGTAGCGATGCGATTACCGATTTGAATCAAACAAGACTTATAAGCGAGTGGATGTAATGAAGGTTTCTCTAATGGAGTTTCAACGAGATAAGTCGAAGTCTAATTTCTCAGGAGTCAAATTTAAGCGTTGGCGCAAGTAGGAGAAATAAAAGAATGGGTAGAAACCGGTATCAAATAAGGTATAGACTTCACTAGAGTTTATGATAAGCTTACGTGATAACCTCGTTCGGGTTCCTTGCTTTACGGGAGGTCACAACAAAGCGCTCTCCCTTGCACTCTCTGGCTTTGACTTTTTTGGGGATGACCTTTGGTGCCTCCATCCTAATTGAATTTGTCTTGGTGAGCGACAAAATCGAGCTAAGTGACCTTCTCTTCCACAATTATAACATGCTTTGGATGGCATCGCGTGGTTTGGTGATGTGTCCCTCCCCCTCGCATTTGAAGCATATGATAGGTGGTCGTTCTCCTTCCTTAACAGCGGGTCTTTGGTCTTGGCGTCTTTCCATCATTGTTGAATCTCCTTTTCTTGAAATGTCCATTTTTATTGTCTTGGCTATGATTACCGCAAAGTGGTTACCATTTACGGCATGTTGATTCCCTCCACGTTTTGTTGTCAGCCGCCGATATTTATTACCCTTTGGTATTTTCATTCTTTGTAATTTGCTTTCTCTTGGTTGCGTTGACTCGTTATCGCGCTCAACAATGAGCCCTATTTACAACATCGAATACAAACACGGTTTATGAGAAATAAGATATTGTCGTATCTCGGTTTCAAACCTCTTAAAAACATTCGGGTCATTCGCTCCTCATTATCAACCAAATGGGATGCAAGCGGGATAACTCATAAATTTAGCCTCGTATTGCGACACGGTCATATTGTTTTGTTCAACTTGATAAACTCCACCTCCTTCATGTGATGAATACTTTCGGGAAAGTACTTGTCGTTGAGCGACTCTTGGAACTTCTCCCAGAGACATCTTGAGTCGTCAGTAGAGTCGTTTCTGATTCCCACCGATGTCTGCCTCTTCACGCAACATAAAAGGTGGCGAAGGAACCTTTTGTTCCTCGGAGCATCCCAAGACATCAAATATCTTGGTTATCTGCTTTATCCATGCTTCCGCCTTAAGTGGTTTTGGCTCTCTCAATAAACTCGGTGGTCCCGGCTCCTTGAAGCTATTTGGCGGTGGCCGTCAGAGAGTTGCCGGTGTTTCCACTGCATTTTGGGGCGAGGCCGCTCTGCTTTGATGTTGCATGAATTGCATGAAGCCTCGGAACATTCCATCGTTCATCATTTGGTCGGTGTTGTTGTTTGCATGAGGATTATCGCCTTCTGATGCACATTGTCACAGTTATTGATCTGTGGAGACTCAGCGGTCTCTGTGCTCCATTGATGTTCTCAACATTCTCGGATGCCATTTTCAAATCGCCACAAAACAAGGGTTAATTGACATGAAACATATTATCCCTACACTCGATTGACCAATTAAATACCAAATAAACTTAGGTAGGTCATAGTAGCGAAGAATTCCCGTCTCTCCCTCCTAGTTCTAGTCTCACATCTTAGCGGGGATCATATCCTAAGCTTTGATACCAAGCTATGGCGCCCCCAAAATAGGTATACATCACCTATTACGAGTCGTCAAATACATAGTATGAGAATACAAATACAACAATTATACTATTTGTCGTGTAAAATACGACAAAACATAAAATTTGTGAGTTTTAATACAAATATTGTAAATCTAGACAATATTCAAACTCAAATTCAATATTATTACATTTATTTTCCACTATTTCCTTTGAATAGTGAGGACTACTAATGCTATCATACAATTAAAGTCACTCAGGTTCCCGACTAGTCCTGCTTCGTTCTCATTTTCTGAAGAGAACAATAAAAGTAAAAAGGTGAGCTCAACTAGCCCGATAGGAAATATTATGACTAAGATAATGCGAGAATATATTATCGTTAGCCTTCAGCGGTGTTAAAGCGATACAATATAACAACCATCAAGTTTAAGCTGCGGTGGAACAAGCAATCCATTAAAAAGTCAAGTAGAGAATAAAATCTACTATCTTTTATGATTTAAAAGGTTTTCATCACTTTTATCATTTGGGACTCGACAATAAATAATCCACATCATCGAATCACCCCTTACACTTTCTGACCGAGGATATTCTTTAGTATCCGACCACAATTATCCATACCACTACGGGCCAAGAATATTTGTGTATTCAATAATGGTCATGATCATGCCAACAATTTGTCCATCGATGCACTACGGGCCGATGAGGACTTTTACCACATCATTTGTAACATTACGGTCATGATTACATAGAATAATCCACTGGTCATAATCATACCAAGTCCATCATGCCTTTATAGGCCACAGATGACTTTCAACAAAATATAAACATGAGGATGATGACAATGATATAAGAATTCAATAAAACAAGTTCAAAATTATTTTATCCGAGGAACTAATAACGTCAAATTGTCGACATGATCTTGCTTTGTAGAGTAAAATTCAAGAATGCTCGGAAGAATATTTCCATGAAAAGATCTTTGGATGAAGCGCAAATATCGAGGATATTCCACTAATTTCATGGAGTATAGAAGTCAAAACTTTAACCATTTGAGTATAATAAGGAATGGAATAACAAAAGAAATCACCGGGCATGCGATAGGCCGCGCTTGAGGCGAGTTATTCAACGAGAATAATAAATAACGGAATCGGTCGGCGTAAAAGCGCGCAGACGGGATATTCAACAGAATAATAAAAGGCGGAATCGGTCGGCGTAAAAAAGCTGAGACGGATATTCGAATAATAAAAAAAGGTGCGGCGTAACGAGGATATTCAAGCGAGAATAATAAAAAGGCGGAATCGGTCGGCGTAAAGCGCCTGAACGAGGATATTCAACGAGAATAATAAAAAGCGGAACCCGGTCGGCGTGAAGAAATACAGACAGGATGTTCAACGAGAATGATAAAGAATGGAACAACGGAAGAATTTCACCAAGTATAGGGGTAGCAGCGTATCTGAGTTATTCAACGAGAATAATAAAGAATGGAATAATGAAGTTCTCTTCATAGATAAGAAAGAAATAATACTCCTACCTTTAGAAAAAGCTGGATCTTTGGAATAGTGAGGTAGTGAGACTTCTCTTCTTCTTTCTATAATTTCTCTCTATAATAATCGCTCTAAAGCTTTTGTGAATTGGTGAGAAATGAAGGAAGAATGAGCTTATTTATAGAAAAATATAGTTTCGATAATTGCGTTTTGGGGCTCGAAAAATTTCGATACAATACCTCTCGACTTTTCCTTTATTTTTAATTTAGTCATGGAAGTATTATCAAACTTGCACCACCTCCCTAATAGTAAATAATGTGATTCAATAGTAAATTATGTGAATCAATAGTTCTAGACATGTGAAAATCTGAATTACGATTATAGTACCTCCATACATACCTCCATTTTTAACTTAGTCATTAAAGTATTATCAATCTTGCACCAACTCCCCTAATAGTAACAAGAATGTGAAACAATAGTATACACATGTGAACAAATAGTTATAATCATGTGAAATAATAGCAATCAATTGCTCATTTATCAGGTTAAATACTGGATTGGTCGATATAACCTCCAGGACATCAATTATTATCGAAATAATTGTCGATTTTCACTAACACAAATAATTCCAACACAATGAAACCATTTTTATCAAAAATATAAATTTTGAAATTTGAAGTTTGACTTTTTTCAGAAAAAAGTCAATTGTTGACTTTTTTGACAAATAGTGAATTAGGAAAATTTTGTGTTTATAGACTATTTTACTAATTTCATCGTTAGGACTCAAATATCACGTCGCGTCTCCAAATTCAACTCGAACACAACTTCAATTTTAATAACATTCATCATTAATATTATAACTCACAATATTTATCAACGGTCGTTTTCGAGGAAAGAGGGGCTTTCGATAAAGATTTCTCCTATTGGCGCGCATGATTAGGTGACGAACCTCTCTCCTTGTGAACTTCTAGACATTGTAAATATTGCAATTTAATAATATGAATAACTTTGTCATCTCAATTATTGATTTAATAAAATAACATATTATGCGGATGATCTTATGACAATAATCGAATCAATAATATGAGAGATATGATCGACAATTCTTTGTAGCAATAATTGAGTATAAGCTGAGTGACTTCTCACGTAAGCATCAATAATCAATCTGGTGTGCTCTTATGCGACCAGCGTATTCTTTGTACTTTTACTCTAGGGTAGTTCAGCGAGTTAACGGTAAAACTTCGTAGATTATTTTCATAAAAAGTATTTTTGTCGTTTTCTCGATCAAACAATAATTCCGTTGTGGGGTCCACCAATGATTGTCTTAGTTATACGAATATTCCACATTAAAATGAATATTCCCAGAGCCAATCGAATATTATATAACAACTTGCGTACTTTGCAAAATTTGTAAATATTACCCACAACTATAACATTATATCAAATCCACACCATAATATTCAAAAAATATATTTTGAAGAAAATTTAATCTTTATTCAAAAAGTTGGGGTCTTATTATAATTAATGTAAAATTTTAAATGATAAAAATATAATAATTTAATGTGAGATCCTTCTCAATTCTCTTCTATCCTATGTATTTATAATTACCCTATTTATTTTTGGCATAAATTTATTAATGAAATTTTAAATGATAATAATTTAATATGGAATCCTTCTAAATTCTCTTCTATCCTGTGTATTCATAATTGTCATATTTATTATCGGCATAAATTTATTATTATATATATAGCAAGACTTATAGGAATATCTATATATTCATCCATTGTAGAATCCTTCTATATATCACACAAAAACATAATTAATGGAATTAAATAAAAAATTAATGAAATAAAATATTTGGTAATAATATTTGGTTGTTATAAATAGTACTTCCTCCGTTTTAAATTATAAGATTATTATTGACTTTTAAAAATCAATTTGAAATATTGACACTCGAAATTAAAATGATTTATTAAAAATTAAGAAACAATAAATATTACAAAGAGTAGTACTTTTTAAATAGTTTACAATAATCACTTTTGTATTGACTAAAATTAAAAATTTATATCAATTTTAATTTTAAAATATTTAAATTAACTTTAAAAAATCAATAATAATCTTATCTATCTTAATACGGAAGGAGTATTATCTTCTCTATTATTTTTACAAACAAACTTACCTTATGATGAGTGAGAGAAGATCCTCTGTCCCCATTTTTCTTATTCCTCTTGTGTCCCTCACTTAAATTTTGACACCTAATCTCTTATTTAATTTTAGAGTTAATTGATGTTAAGTAAAAGGTTAGGTGTCAACATTTAAGTGAAGGAACATAAAAAATGGGGACAGAGGTGCTCTCATGACAAGTATGTGTATTAAAGATCGTGGATTTCTCAAATTAAAGTTCATTTTAGTAAAGTCAAATAAAATATTCTTCCGATGGAAAATGCAAAATATTAAAAGATAAAATGAATTTTTTTTTTCTATTTTTCTTTATAAAAAATATGTACAAATATAATATTTGTGCAAAAAAAATCAATAAAAATAGCCCATGTATCAAATTAAACTACATGCTTCACTGTTTGACTAGGATCTCATCAATTTATTTGAATTTTAGTTTTGTGAATGTATTTGTAGACGGAATACTTAACGCGTAAACTACAACACTGTATAGGTTCACACACACATAATGTCTATCGTTTATGGTTTATTTTTCCTTCAAACCAATGTAGTATTTGAAACAATTAATCAATTTGAACAAATTGTTTGCTACGATAATCCCATAAAGAATAATTTTTACCAAAATTCAGCATAGCAAATCTTTTCATAAACTCAAAAGTTACACTAGTTACATTGGCATTTCCTTTTCATGGTTTTGGGATAATGTAAAAGGGGAAAGCATCTTAATATTTCATTCCATTTAATGGATTCCACCATATATTTGCAAGATCTCAACTTGTCAAATCTTTCTTAAAATTCATTTTTCAAATCTACAAGTTCACAACTTTCTTATAATTCTTCCACATTAACTCTGCATTGATATGAAAGGTCAGCATAATCGAATTTAGCAAATAAGTATTGTTATATATGTCAAAAAAAAATCAATAGACTTTTCTCTCGAGCAAATATAATAACGTGCTAAAAAATAACAAGTACAGAGATATTAATGTTATGTTTGGATTGTAAAAATAAAATTTATAAATAAATAGAATAGAGAATAGAATAAATTGGCAAGTGAAATTATTCATTCCATTCATAACTGGAATGTGTCATTCCATATTCTCTACCAAGGAATAAAATTCAAAAATTTGGTAGGAATCAAAATGATTTATTCCATTCGAATGGAACAAACAAACACAATATTTTGCATTTCGTATGAATGAGTTATTACATCCTACCTTGATTTCTACAATCCAAACGTATCATAAATTAATCTTTCTACTTAACGCAAAAATGGATCAAATTTTGTTTGTTGGGATACTCCTCGAATTCTATTCATAAAAGAATTGGTAATATGGAAAGGAAGAACTCCTATTTTTAATAAGTGTATTATTTTAGAAAGAAATCTATTTGTAGTATAGATTTATTTTAGAAGTGTCCTATTTTGAATAGGAAGAGGAGAATTGTGGGTACTCTATAAATAGAGTATTAAGTTGAGTTATTGTAGTGTAGCACAATCAAAAGTCATATAGCATTCTACGAGTTGAGAGAGGATGGTTTTGTTTTTGTGTGAGGGTGAGGGTTTTTGCAATTTTTATATTTCGTGCAAAAAAGTTGTATTGTGGGTGAGAGAGTTTTGTTGCTTTTATTCCGTGCAAAAAGTTGTATCGCAATATTGTGGAACCTTAAGTTTTAGTGCGTAAAACTTATGATGATTATTGTAAGCCCATTATTTTAAATAGAGTAGAGATTTGGAGTTTGGCCTGTGCTTTTTCCTTTTAAGGGTTCCACATTAAATCTTGTGTTGTTTTATCTCTCTTTATTTTATTGTGTGGTTTGCGTTGACTTAATTCCCAACAAGTGATATCAGAGTTAGGTTGATTGGATTCACGGTAGAAGAGGAATTAGTCGCATTGGGGTGACAAATAACGAGAGTGAAGAATGAATGACTTGAATTCGAGTTTCATCATGATGCAGATGAATAAAAGATTTTACAGTTATGGAGGATCACCGTTGTAGTTGCTAGATGAAGATCATGAAGATGCTAATGAAGATAAAGACAATGATGATGAAGATGATGCAAATAATTCTGATTATGCAAATGGTGCGGATGATGCGACGTGGATGACGCAGATGATGGTGATAGTGTGGGTAATGCGGATCATGCAGATGATGCGGAGATTATGACAACGGTGACAGTGATGAAGTTGAAGAGTTTGCGGAGGATTCGAGTCGATGGAGGAATTATTGGGAAACTCTTCAAATCCTATTCAGATATAAAGTTGAAGTATTCGGGGATTCGAGTCGAGGGAGGAATTATTGGGATACTCCTCGAATCCTATTTATAAAAGAATTGCTAATATGAAAAGGAAGAACTCTTATTTTTAATAGGAGTATTAATTTAGAAAGAAATCTATTTCAGCATACATACATACATACATACATACATACATACATACATACATACATACATACATACATACATACATACATACATATATTCCGCTTGTCCAACGTACCAGTTTGTCAGCGAACTAGCTATAACGACGATTCAATCCATCGCTATAGCATAAAAAGTTGACTCTATAGCTATGGCGATGATTCATAAAATTGATTTTTCTGTGATTTAGCAACGGACGAACCGTTGCTATAGTCGGTTTATCTTTAGTTTGTTTTTTCCGGTTCACTGGAGAAATTATATATATATAGGGGGCTGATCTATAGCTAACATTGTAAAAAAATTGTTTATCCTTAAAACAAATTCTGATTGTCCATCTAGATATTTAATGACCTATATTGCTCCCGTCTGCAGTTTAATTTCCAGTATTCCGCAATTTAATATTGCGGATGTGACAAATGACCAAAATACTCCTCTTTGAAAAATTCTCTCATCCACAGTATTAAACTGCGGATGCTAACTTCCCTTATGATACGGGATGACGTCGTTTCAGTCTTAGAGGCAAAATCTCTCATCCACAATTTAATATTGCGAATGCTAGGTCCAGTATAAGTATGACCAATTGCTTATACAAACTTCATGCTTCATATAATGACTTTTGGATCTAGGATTTTCTTATCTCATTTTGACAATTTTTATGAAGAATTAGAAGAGTTTGAATTAAAGCTCAAGAATTTTCTCTCTCTTCTTGCGTAGTTTTATTATTTGAACATGAATAATGTTATCTGTGCTAATGAGGCAAATTCATGGCTAACAAATGGAATGATATATTGAAAACACTTTTTCCCATTGGTATATATCCCTTTTTCCATTTTTTAGCCATGGATGTATTTCAACATCCTAGATTACATGAATCTGTAACAACTAACAAGAATATTTAAGAGAAATAATAGATGATTTTTAGCTTTAATAAGATATATATATTTTTGGATCTCATCTCATTTTTATAGTACCGATCTAGGACGAGTATAGTTCGATTTAAAGCTATTACCTTTTCTATTTGTTCTTAGGTATTCTTATCAACAATCTAAATAAGATGAATCTGCAATAAGATTACCTAGGAGAAATGGAAGACTAATAGTTTTAAATTGAATTGTTCTTGTCTAAAGTTCTCATCCACAATTTAATACTGAGGATGATGTTTTAATTTTAAAACGGTGTCGTTTTTCATAAAAACATGTCCATATTTGATGTTTTTTTATGTAGAAAAAACAATGTCATTTTAATATTAAGTCACATCCGCAGTTTAATACCGTGTACGATGGTTTAATAACGGTGCAGTTTTTATTAAAAAAAGAAGTCAAAAGTGTATGTTTGTTTTATATAGATAAAACAATGATGTTTTATTATTAACTGTCGTCTGCAGTTTAATACTGCTAGGTTTATTTAGTAAAACGACACCATTTGAAGTTAATATCAGTCCGCAGAACTAAACTACAGACTCTTATTCCGCTAAATAAATTTTGTAACCAATAGTTAGGGTTTCTTGTGCATTTGAGATCTAAACAACCAATAGTTTGGGCTTCCTTCTACTATTTGTGAGAATAGCAACCAAGCAATCGGAGATCTAATCAACTAAACAACTAACCGTCTTCGAATATGTAAGTTTGAATTTCGTCACATGTATATATGGTGTATTCTTCTTTGTTGTATATAAAGATGCAATGTTGAATATACACAGCCTGTGGTAGTTACAAAAAAATGTTTATCTTGTTGATTACAAAAAGAAACTTTGTCTTGTAGTTATGTTAGTTTACGATGTCTTTTTCATATATGTTTATTTTTTGTGTGGCAATTACACTAATGGAATTCAATCCCAGACGTACTGTTAATACATTGTTGTGGGATCAACCAAATCACATTTCAACAACCATATGAAACAATCCCCATTACACTAGATCATTAAGAACTAATGAGACTGGAAGATCTTTTGTGTGACGACCCCAAAATTCATACAATTCATCTCTCGACTTCGGGCGTTAACAATACGTCTAACTTCTGATTTTGCATCATTATTCGATGTTAAACTTAATAAAATGCGGAATAATTTAAACTTTTCTTCTTACTTTAATTCCCTGAATCAAAACCTTTATCATCTACATATCTCTGAATCAAATTTATTTTATGATTCGCTTCATCAGAGTTTTTATATAAAATCTTACATCTCAGCTCGATGTCCCTTATACATTGTGTAGCTCAAAATTTACAACTAAATATGAAATTTCACATCATAACTTATCAAGTACATATCTCAAAACCTTTATCTTTACCTACCTTTGAACCATACTTAGTTTAATACTCACTTTATCAGAGTTAATAAATAAAACTTACATCCATGTTCAATACCCTTTATACATCGGATAAAACTTAAACTTTATAACTCAACATCTATTAAACATCATACATTATCAAGTACATCATCTGTAACCTTAAATATGGTTCAAAATAATAACAACTCAGCCAAAGTATATAAATCTACATGCATTACATCTGATTCATGTCTTTCAAGTAGCACATAGTGTTACCTTGAATCCTTAACTTGCAAAAGTGGTTATTTTCAAGGTTGAACTCGACATCCCAATAAATATATCAGTTTTCATGCAACACGTAGCACATAAATAACATGTTCATCTTATACATCATAAACATCTGTCTATACACATTATACATATTGTAAATCACATATCAAATAAAGATTGAGTTCCATAACCCAATCACCATTCCTTACTCAACCAATGTAGTCATAAATTAACCTGAACATTTGATATTTGTAACATAAGTAATACATCATGCTCTTTGCAATACAGATTTAAAACAATTCATCATCAAGTTCACATAACAAATAGGAACTGAAAGACTTGCCTTGATCGTTGTTTACCAATAACAGATTAACAGATTACAGTTATCTGCACTTCACGTGCCCTACACAATTATATAATCATGCACATCAACTATTAGTCACTTAGCAACACATAGTAGTTGTAATGTAAACTTTACTCTACATCTCATAACCCTTCCAATTAATTAATACACAATGTTCAATTTGATTGTGTTAACTTTTGACTTATATCTCACTATATTTCTTCTTAGATCATACTCGAAGTTCATTCAAGTGTTTAAGCCTTACTAGGAATACTTATTGGTTTATATTAACCACATTCCATATCTTATAATTTTCACTTCAATTGAATTGAAACACTTTTTAAGTTCATTAACACTTGTCACGACGTTTCGACGTTCATTTTTCACACGCCCGATTCGTCTCTCTTGTTAAGGATCATTATATTTACTAATATTCATGTTTTATAACTTAGAAGAACGTCTTTAATCATTAGAAGCACTACACTTGTATACGTACATGCCTGACGCCCTGCCGATTGCCTCCGAATGCACATCAGTCTCAACGATGGACATTTTGACCCCTTTTCCCAACTTCAAATTTAAAACCTTATCAAATAAAAGTTTTAGTTCAACTTATCCTCGTTCCGGATCATCTTGAATTGCCTCAATCGGAGTTGGTATGAAAACGTTATACACATTTTAGTAAAACGTGTCTGGACAGATTTTTCTCTAACACTTGGTCAGTCTACCCACCCCTGCCGGTGTGGGGTTTTTGACCTAGAAAATCCCTCTGGGGAAGGATATCCACTGGGGCGATACTTTTTGAACTATAAACCCCCGCCGGGGTGAGTATTCCCAGACTCCAATTCTGCAGTTCGTGTTCTTCGTGATTTTTCGACCCTTTCTCCTTCTAATCTTCATAACTCGAGTTATACACATCCAAATCACTCTATTTTCAACTCTATGGATTCTTAATTCATTGAAATACAATATACCAGAAAATCAACAATTTTAAGAAACTTTAACTAACCCAAATCTTGACCCAAAACACATGTTCATACTAAATTTTCAAGTTTTAACCTGTTTAGCGAATTCATTCACTACGAATTCGTTTGTTAACCAAATTGATTCATTCAACTTGCGTTCTTTTATTTTTTCAACGTTCTTACAACATCCATCACCAATTTAAGGTTTCCATCATGATCTCATAACTAATTTTAGTCTCAAAATTGACCAAAATGTACATATTCAACCAAAAACTCAATTCTTTATTTTAAAACATATTTTCATGGATTTGATTACTCAAAATCCACTTATAGATGATATAAAAACAAATTATTCATACCCATTAATACTTATAACCAATTCTTTAACAACTCATCTACCAAAATCCCTTTACAGAGAAGTATATTCAAGAACAAAATAGATTTTACAAGTTATTACCTTTGATTTCTTCTTGAAATTGATTAAGAGAGTCTTTACTATCCTTCTTCTTCCTTCTTAGATTCTCAGACCTTCTTCTCAATTTCTCAGAGAATTTCTTCTCTCAATTTCCTCTTTTCCTCTCTTCCTCTCTTCTCTATATTTGCAATTTAGACTTAGCAAAATAATATGTAACTAACAAATGGTTTACGCTAAGTTAAGGGTCTCAACAGTTACAACCCACTAAAGGTCATAAGAACTTTTTTGCTTTAACTTTATTAAACTTCTGCTAGTTTATTTTAATAATCTTTTTATCATATATTACACCAAATGTCACACTTTATTTTATTTAAACTCGTATCCCAAAACAATTACAATTTAATTAACAAATCTTTAATTCTCTAATTTGATTATTTAACTAAATTAGATTAGCGTAATAAAATACGTACTTATTATAAAATCATTTAACATAAATTAAAATATTATCATAATTAAACAAATTATTCCCTAATAATTTTCGTCGAATATTTAAATATTCCAAATAAAATATTTATTCAATTCCATAAATATTTCTAACTATTTACAAAACTCACAACCTTACTATATTAACATACTAGCAACAATCTCGTGCTTCCGGCACTATGGACGGTAGGATTTATCCTAAAATTTGGACTGTCCAGATAATTTATTACGATGAGCGGAAAATTCAAAATCATTTATATTTTGTTATATAGATTACATATATATACAATATATATTAATCTCTCATTTTATTAAAAAAAATATTCACATTAATTCACTATTTTAATTAAGTGAATCACTCACATTATTTATGAAACTTAATTCATAATAATTTTCATTGCCCACAAAGAATAACAATCAAATTATATTATCTCACAATATAATATTTATTTAATTAAATGAACTAATATTATTCAGGTAATTTTCTTTTCGAAATAACTTCATTTATTTTCTTCAATAGTTTAATTAACTATTAAACCTCTTTTTCCCCAATATATGAATATATAAGTCTCTTCACACCAAACCACATATTTCACAATATATATCCCATATATACACATACCCAAACTCAAAACATCTCATCTTAAGAATTTTATTTATTAAATTCTTATCTTAATAATTTCAGAAAATTCGGATTGTCACATTTGGAACTGTGAGTTTTAAGTGATACCCAAAAAGATTTATTACGTGAATGGGATTTTGGGGTATTTACGAACACTAATGTCTGTAATCAAATAGATGCTTCATTGATAGAAGTATTAGTGGAGCGTTGGCATAGTGAGACCAATACATTTCACTTCCCCACCGGTGAAATGATAATAACACTTGAAGATGCACATTTTATTTTAGGGTTACCGGTTATAGGGGATCCTATAACATGTACATTAATACAAAATCCTAAACAATTTTTTAGTAATACTAAATTTAGTAAATATATTTTGGAGGATGATAAGGTGTATAGTATAGGGGGTATTGTCGTGGTTGGGCAGCTGATTTTGTCAAGTTCCCTATATGGTAATTGGGAAACGGTGGTGACATACACCAAAGCATACGTACTATTTATCTCGGGGAAGATACTATTTGCATCGACAAACCACGATGTTAGGTATCTTATATTTTTAGAAGATATTAATAAAATTTGTGATTATGCTTGGGGAGCTGCTGTGTTGGCTTGTTTGTACCGCATTTTACATAAAGCAACTCGCCTTGATGCAAAGAGCTTTTCCGGGTGTTTAACACTTCTTTAGCTATTTAATTGTCTATATAGTTTGTTGTTTATTTAAATTGATATTGATATTAATATTGTGTGGCTGAGTTCTAACTCAATCACGTATAATACAAGTGTGGGCCTGTGACGCCCCCAAATTCAGGTACTTGAAACCCGAACTCAGTGCTTCACGATACCATTTCTTTGAGCGGAATAATAATAATAATGTCATAAATATCAAACTTAATTTACATATCAGAGTTGTCTAAATCCCAGTTACGTGACCTTAAAATATTTCATTACATGTTAGATAATAAATAACATCATTTTATTTAAGTCTAGCTATTACATAAGATAACACAAACTTATTCTGACAGCTTTCCTTTCCCTTTGTTCTTGCCTGAACCTTCAGGTCGATCATACATAGCTGAAAACATTTAAATTAAGTAAGAATGAGCATTTAAGTGCCTAGCAAGTAATAACAATTAAAAGCATTAGCTGAAAGGGTTAAATGTTTTCTTTGAACGACTCTTCAACAACGAAGCAATAGTTGTGAAGTACTGGAGCAACACTAAACAACATAACAATTCTTATTTCAATTTGGAAACTATGTATTGACTATAAATGGAGAGTAGTCGATAGACTATGAACATAGTTTTCAGTTTTCAAAAAGGTCAAACAGAACTTCATCTGCAAACCGTCATAACTTACAGGCACGGGGGGTGATCAGCCCGTTATGCCCTGTATTGATCAATACTACATACCAGAACGATATTCTCGTTCATCATATCCGCCTCAGGCGCACAAAAGTTTTTCCCAGATTAGGGATGTTCATACTTAGTCGGGATTCCGAACCAAAACAATTTGATTGGATACAAGAAGGTTTTATCATATTCAACGATATTTCTAAATATGTGTCTAGCTGATCAAATAGCTTAGACGACTATATATATATATATATATATATATATATATATCAATATGTGTTTGACTATAATGATTATCCAAGTGAGGACACTTGTATAATCATATTTCGAAATTAATAAACAGAATATATATGAGTTATAGGATATAATATCATGTTGATAAACAATGATTGGATATAATATATACGACAATATGGTTAATAATCTAGTGCAATAATAATATAAATCTGAAACTTTCTTACTCATGTCTATTGCATAAAGAAAATGCAAATGTAAAGACATTTGCTTACGATATCTGTTGAATAAAGTAACACAAGAGTTTAGGATACTTGCACAACGTAAATGATAGTTTAGATACTTACTCAAATAAAAGAGTAAGAGTTAAGAAACTTGCAGTGCTGCTTTACACAACTTAATTATATCTTTAATTCAACGACCTATCATTTATAAGATTGTTCTATTGATTAGAATAACATATAACACATAGTACTGTTATTTACAGTCAACACATATCCTAATTATATTGTCTCATAGTTATATTAATCATTAAGACATAAACAAATACTTATACAGTCAAACTATACAGTTTTGGATCAATTTCGGTAGCATTTTGGTGTACCAACGGCTTTATCGGGTAATTATCGAGTTGAAAACTCTCTCATGCAGTTCAATATTATCCTGGATATTTTAAATACCATTCATATTATTTTTAAATGACTTATAATAATTTCTAAATAATTATTATAATTTATCTTGATTTTTCAAACTCTAGAATCATTATTAAATGATTTAAATATTAGATAATTCTATTATCATTAATATTTAAATAATATTATAATATTAATGCAACCATTGCCAAAATATCAAAGTTATTTTTAATAACTCAAAATATTTTTAAAGTATTAATATTACCCTTAAATGACTTTTAAAACATTCAAAATCCTTTTTAAACAACTACCAATAATATTAAAATATTAAGGTATTATCCATTAAATATTAAAAGTCACTTATAATTACTTAAAATATGTTTAAACCATTTATATCCTTTTTAAATGATTTTTAAATCAATAAAATTATTTTTAATCTATTTATTTAATATAATTATTAAATAAATCTACTATCATTAATATTAAATAATTAATGAAATTTACTTTAAAATATTGAAAGTTACATTTTATAACTTAAAATATTATTAAATACCTTATTATCATTTAAAATAATTTTAATATAATAAAATCATTTTAGTTAATTTATTTAGTGTATTTATCAAATAAATAATATTCAAATAATTACTAATATTAATGAAAAATATGTCAAATTATTAAAAGTTAATGTTTATGACTTAAAATAATTTTAAAAAGCTGATTTCATAATTTTGAGAATTTATTTACTATTTTTAAATGATTTTTAGAATTTATTTCTATTTTTAAATCATTTCCGAAAATTAGAAAATAAAAATAAAAGAAAAGTCATTATAGGCTATAGCGACCTTTGTCATCTGTCAATGTTGGTGTTCTTGAGCTCAAGAACAACGACATGAAGCGATTAACGAGGGGAAATACGTTTGACCAAGTTTAATTCGATTGTGTATAGTCTTACGGGCTAGACATTGATTAGATCTTGTAGTACTAGTGTGTACTACATTTAACAACAACTAACAAGGTCCAACAATAACACAACCGAGAGATATAAGCCATCAAAGTGCTGTTGGGAGGCATTTCTTCATTTTGGGTTACCGAATGAAGAAACGACTTGAGAATCTTACTTTGGGGCTCCTTTACTTGCTATCACGTGTAAGGTATTTGTGATATTAAGCTTGCGATGTGTGTAGAACACATGTAGGTGTCTGGATCTAGTACATAACATAATCATAACAACAATACAATCGAGAGATCTAACCCGGTCGACCCACGTCGAAGTCACGGTTTAAGTTTTACGGGTTACCCGGAAAACTCATCTCGTGAACTTCTTGCTTGGTTTGATAGACCATCCATTACTCTCGATAAATTTATGGTTTGAGTGATATATAGGCATGGTTATAGAGATAATACTACATGCTACAACTGGATAAAACAATATCAACAACCAACATCAAACCCGCGAGATCCAAGCAATTGAAAAGCTTGTTTGTCGGACGTGTTCTTGAGTTTACGGATTGCCCAGAAACTCAAGCGGTCATAAGGGTACTACTTTGCGACCTTATAGATTCAAAGTATAGGTGCGGTTTATGTGGTATCAAGGTTTAAACTTGTAGTAGTGATGTCAAGTAACTACATAACATCGATTATCATGGCGACATCACCATCACAAGTTTTTGAGCCTGGTCGAAAGTATGGGTCGAACGTGACGTTCTTCACGTTTACAGGTTTTCCCAGATTTTGTCAAGAACAGTTGGTCAATACTACTTTGACCAAGTATAACTTTGCTTCTATGTATTTTCTGGGTGAGATAAAAGCTTTATTGTGTAGACCTTTTACTAGACTACAACTTTAAACCTTTAAATCACCAAAACAATAAACGAACACGGATCTACAAGGCCTGACATTCACTGTCAGACAACAAGAAAATAAAATTTCCAGATTTCTAAAATCATCAATTTTGAGCATCTAAGTGTTATGGATCTGAGTTATAACAACCCAGATCACTAAATGGCACCTTATAACATAACTTTAAACATTTAAACATAACATCTAACATGAAATCAAAAATCGAAATTTAGGTTTAAGGTTTTACCTTTCTATGATCAAATTCTGATTCTTGACTACTGAGTTTGTTGTGGTTGTTAGTGGGGCTTGATTAGGGACTGAAATGCTCAAGAATTTTGTGGGTTGGAGAGAGAGAAGCTTGGTTGAGTGTTGGTGAAAAATGAGGAAAGTTAGTAGCATTTCTCTCTCTCAATCTATATATAATATGGTGGAATTGTTATGGCTGATTAGATTTGAATGATTAAAGGTTGGTACTAGACCACATGGCTAGCTAGAGTTGGTCACCCACTCCTTACTAGGGCTAGATCTACACTCCACCTTATTAAAATAATCAAAAGGGTAGTTTGGTCATTTGGTGTTCACTTTTAGTGGCAATGTTGGCATTTCCTCTCACCCATTAGGGTTTAACCCTAGAGCTCCAAAAGTCCAAGTTCTAGGATTTTGAGATTAGGGCTAAAATGAGAATCTTAGTTTCTAAAAATGTGAATTAGGGTTCTCTTATTAAATTAGGTTTACTAATTACCTAGGATTTATAAATTAGGCTTTATAATATATTAATTACTATCAACCTTGCTAAATTAATACCTAGGGTTTATAACTTAGCAATTAGGGTTCAAATTTAATAATTAGGGTTTCTAGATATTAATTAGGGTTTACCTAATTAACATTAAATATAATAATTTCCATAAATTACATTACACAATAACTTAATAATTTTTATAGTAAGTAATTGACTTATATACTATAATTTATCAGTAACACTAGGGTTTGCCTTTGCTTTACTAAAAGCATTTCTACACATTAACATTACACACATATAGAGCATGTTTATATTCTTTGAAATATAATTAATATTACATTAATATTTTCATTCCTTATTCAAAGTCGATATTAGGGTTTTGAATTCATATCAAACATAACCTTCATATATACCATTATTAATTAAGTTAAAATAATTAACTTAACTAATATAATAAAATACAAATCATAATAATCCTTATAATCATATCATATATATAATAATCATATTTTCATGGAAAATAAATAATAGATATTTTTATTACAAAATTAATTTATAATAAGAATATAACCTATAATGATCAATAATTCTTAAAAAATTTATTTATAATTATTCACATAATAAATAGGTTTTATTTGTCACATAAATACCTTTACTTTTCTTTGCACATAATCCCACCTTTATAAAAAAAAAATTAAATGCAAAAATTTATTATTTAATTATTTTGAAAATACTGGGGTATTACAGGGCCTATGAATGTCTGTCAATCGGTAGGCCAAATTATGCAAAAGGGGTCGAGCATTGGTTGCCCCATGCAAGAGCCCGAACCTACCAAAGAAATAAAGATACGATGAAAGAGGCAAAGAGGCTATACCCCCATCACAACTAAATATTTTATCGGGGGGAATTTGACGGGATGAATGGTGTCATGGTACGGTGGATGCCGTATTTAAGGTTCGATCATCTAATGGCATAAGAGTACCAGACAGAATTGTGTAGTGGGTCCTCGCGTATTCCCCTTATTTAATTGGCTCGACGTGGTAGAATTAAAAATATCAGATCGTGCCTTGAGACAATTGGGGTAAGCGCAAGATATTCCCGAGGACCTGGTAGATATGGGTGAACTCTATCGAGAGCGGGATGGGATCTGCGCATTAGACTATATTGAGTTCCGGAGTCATTACATGGCCACGTGGTATGCATGGCAATTTTTTTTTCTGATATTGTGGTGGCCACGAGACTAATGATCAGTTTGGTTGCATACCTAAGTTGGTATAGGCGGATGAATCGTCTGAGAATTAGTTACCCACAAATTGAGTCAGACGAGACATATACACCACGTTACTTATAATTTCATCAACACGAAGATACAAACCTCGTAAGTTACAGTAGAATATTTTTTCAAATTAATTTATAACGTATTATAATCTTGTTGCTAATGAAGTGTATACTATTTTGTACAGATCGAGACTTTTTTTGGGACATTCTTTCGATCCCGCCTCTGCATAGCCCTTGCCATGCGTATGAGGAGTGGTATGCAAGGTCGGTACTATTCATTGAGAAGTATTAGGGAGTTTTTGATGAAATGTACACTAGCATCCCCAACATTCCCTAAGAGTAGTTCACACAAGAAACACCATTCTCCAATTTTAATCCATTTATTCAAAGCAGTCAAGGATACTTTTATAGGCCCGAGATGTCATTTATTGTTGAGAATGAAGCACCAATATATGTATCACTGCATCCCCCTTTCATGAATCATTAGGGTCTGACTATTGATGATGAGACTACAGGACAATTGCAGCCTATGCATTTGATCCCAATATTAGAAGAAACCCCAGTTATTTCATCATATACACAACCTATTTTTAGTGGAGAGGAGGGCGTGTCTGGAATTTTTCCTTCGTGTCTAAAGGTGGAACGGTCTTGGTACTTTAAGAAGGATCCTCTCAAACCACTAAAGGTAGAAAAGGTGGATTGAATAAACATAAATTGGTTTTCTGATGTGGTGAACGAAGAACAGTTTCCTCATGTAGGTCCTGATGACGAGTACAGATTGGTGCATAAGGACATACACGTATCTCAATTTGTTGAAGTTACGTAGAGATCAACTTCGGCAAGGACGGTACGAGCAGGACAAATTTTATTCCATACCCTGCTATTTTTTCCAATTACTATCTCAATGGTACAAAACATACAACAAACTGTCAGCAGCTAATAAGAAGAAATATGATGTTTACGATGTGACATCCTATTTTTCAACCAAGGAGCCCAACCGAAAAATGTCAGAGTGTGATTTTTCAATCCTTCGAAGACCCCAACTTTTATGAATAAAGATGAATTTTCTATAAATATCATTTTGAATATTATGGAATGAATTTGATATAATGTTATAGTTGTGGGTAATATTTATAAATTTTGCAAAATATCAAGTTGTTATATAATATATTGTTGGTGGGGAATATTCGTTTTAACGAGGGATATAATAAATTACTGCAGCACAATCATTGGTGGACCCCTAGCACAAATTATTGTCGGATTGATCGATTGAAAAGCGACAAAAATACTTTATAAAAATAACGGCGGAAGTTTTCACAGATTAGCTGTTGAAACACCGGTGTTAAAAAAATGCGATGTCTGGCGCGTAGTTGCATAGTAGCTTTACGGTATTGATTATTGATGCTTATGTGATAAGTCACTCAGTTTTGTTTTATTGGTATTATTAATGTAATAAAACAGAAAAGCTTTTTATATAAAACAGAATACTTTTATAAAGTTATTCGTTTTATTAGGCTAATAGTAAAACCTTTTTATATAAAATAGAATACTTTTATAAAGTTATCTGTTTTATTAGACAATAATTAGAATATATTATATTTTATTATGCATAGTATTTGCATAGTGCCTGCATAGTGTTTGCATAGTAAAATCTTTTATAAAGTTATTCGGTTTATTAGATTATAAATAGAATATATTATATTTTATTTAAAAGATTTTGCTTTAAATATGGACCGTCAGATTAAAAGTAAATCAATCTGGATAGTTCATGAGTTAATTCTTATCGATCCATTTTTCTATAAATAGAAGCTCATTCCTTCATTATTTCTTACGAATTCTTTGAAACTCTAGAGAGAGAAATTATAGAGAAATATAGAAAAGTATACTGCTCCTTCCTACTCTTATATTGGTTTCTTTTACGGTAAGGGATATTATTTGTTGTACTCGTTAGTATTATTTCTTTTTTCTTATTGGTGAAATTCTTTTGTTATTCCATTCTTTATTATTACATTGGAATAACTTTTGTATCTGTGAGGATACCTATACTTGGTGAAATTCTTACATTATTCCATTATTTATTATTACATTTGGAACATCACATGCATGCGTTTCTGTGGGACTGGTTCTATTCTTTTTATTATTACATTGGAATATCACTATACATGCGTTTTGTGGGACTGGTTCCGATCTTTATTATTACATTGGAATATCATATACATGCATTTTCTGACTTTGGACTGATTCCATTCTTTATTATTACATTGGAATATCACTTATACATGCGAATTTTTTCTGTGGGACTGGTTAGATTATTTATTATTCATTGGAATAACTTTTACTGTCTGATCTATCGCATGCTGGTGATTTCTTTTGTTATTCCATTCTTTATTATACTCGGTTGGTTAAAACTTTGACTTCTATACTCCATGAAATTAGTGGAATATCCTTGATATTTGCGCTTCATCGATATCTTTTCATGGAAATATTCTTACGAGCATTCTTGAATTTTACTCTACAAAAAAGTATCATGTTGACAATTTGGGCGTTATTAGTTCTGGATAAATTAATTCTTGAACTTGTTTTATTGAATTCTTATATCATTGTCATCATCCTCATGTTTTATATTATGTTGAAAGTCATATCTGTATTTTGTGGTGCATAGATGGACTTGGTATGATTATGACCGAGGATTATTCGATTGTAATCATGGTAGTAATGTTACAAATGATGTGGAAAAAGTCCTCATTGACCCGTAGTGCATTGATGGACGAGTTGTTGGCATGATCATGACCATTAATGAATATACGAATATCTTGGGCGTAGTGCATGGATAATTTGTGGTTGTGATACTAATGAATATCCTTGGTAGTAGTAGTAGTGGGTGCGGGGATGATGTGGATTATTTATTAAAATTTGAGTCTCGGTGATAAAAGTCATGAAAAACCTTTTAAATCATAGAAGATAGTAGATTTTATTCTCTACTTGACTCTTTAATGGATTGCTTGTTCAAGCTTGATTAAACTTGATGTTTGTTATATTTTATCGGTTTTAACTTTGTTGAAGGCTAATGATAATTTATTACGCATTATCTTAGTCATAATATTTCTTCTTGGGCTAGTTGAGCTCACCCTTTCTTTCTTTGTTCTCTTGAGGAAATGAGAATATATTTGGGACGAGTCGGGGAGCGGGTGATGGACGGATGATAGTATTAGTAGTCCTCTTTATTACATTAAATAGTGTGACAATAAATGTAATGAGGACTTATTACGAGAGTGGATATTGTCTAGAAGGCGATATTTGTATTAAAACTCATGACTCTCTTGTTGTATATTAAAGATTGTATTTGTATTACATACCATGTATTTGGCGACTCGAGAATAGGTGATGTATACCTATTTTGGGGGCGTCATAGTTAGTATCAAAGCTTAGGGATATGATCCTGGCTAAGATGTGAGACTAGAACTAGGAGGGAGGCAGGGGAATTCCTTTAGCTAGTATGACCTACCTAAGTTTTTTTGGTATTTAATTGGTCGGTCGAGAATATAGGGATAATATGTTACATGTCGATTAACATTTTGTTTTGTGGCGATGTCGAAAATGACATCAGAGAATGTTGAGAATATGATGGAGCCGATGACGTAGTTGATTCACCACATATCAATAATCGAGGATAATGTGCATCGAGGGAAGGCGACAATCCTCATGCAAAACAACAACCTTGACCAAATGATGAATGATGGAATGTTAGAGGCTTTATGCAATTCATGCAGCAATGGTGAGGCGGCTCTATCCAAAATGTAGGTGGAAACCTTTGGAAACTCTCGAATGGTCGCATTAAGCAGTTCGAGGCTGGGACCACGGAGTTTATTGGAGAGCCAAAACCACTTAAGGCGGAAGCATGGATAAAGCGAGATCACCAAGATATTTGATGTCTTGGGATGCTCCGAGGAGCAAAAGGTTTCCTTTGCCGCCTTTATGTTGCGAGGAGAGGCGATTCTTCTGGTGGGAATCGATAAAGCGTACTCGACTCAACTGCCTTGCTTTGAAAATGTCTTGGGAGAAGTTCAAGAACTATTCAACGACAAGTACTTTTCCGAAAGTATTCGTCACATGAAGGAGGTGGAGTTCATCAAGTTGGAAGCGAGAATAATATGGCCAGTGTGTCGCGATATGAAGCTAAGTTTGCCGAGTTGTCGGTTTGCGTCCCACTTGGTGGATAATGAAGAGAGAATAGCGCGTATGTTTTTAAGAGGTTTGAAGCAGGAATCGTCGACATCTTATTTCTCATAAAAAGCTGTGTTTGTATTGAGATGTTGTAAATAGGGCTCGATTAGTGGAAGCGCGATAATGAGTCAATATGACCAAAAAGAAGCGGTGAAAAAATGATAATACCGGTGAGAAGCGATCGTGAGCGGTGACAACAAGCGTGGAGGAATCAACGGGCGAGAAATGGTAACCACGCCGGTGGTAATCGAGGCCAAAGCAATAAGAATGGACATTTCAAGAAGAGGAGATTCAATAATGATGGAAAGGCGTCGGCACTGACACCGTTGTTAAGGAAGGAAGCGACCACCTATCATATGCTTCAAATGCGGAGGGAGGACACATCGGTCAAGCTGCGTGATGCCGTCAAAGCATGTTATAATTGTGGAAGAAGGTCACTTAGCCCGATTTTGTCGTTCAGAAGATAAGTTCGACTAGGATGGAGGCACAAAAGTAGTCCCGGAAAAGTCAAAGCCGGTAGTCTGGGAGGCGTTTGTTGTGACCTCCCGAAAGCAAGGAACGAATGAGGTCATCACGGGTAAGCTTATCATAAACTCTAGCGAAGTCTATACTTTATTTGATCTGGGTTCTACCCATTCTTTTATTTCTCTACTTGCGCTCAGCGATTAAATTTGACTCAGGAGAAATTAGACTTTGACTTATCTGTGGAAACTCGTTGGGAGAAACCTTCATTACATCCTTTGTTTATAAGTCTTGTTTGGTTCAAATCGGTACCCTCACATTACACTGTCGATCTTATTTCATTGAAAATACTTGCATTTGGCGTGATTCTAAAGGGATTGATTGGTTAACTACTCATCATGCTAAAATTGATTATTTTTCGTAAGGTTGTTAGCTTTCATATTCCTAATCAACCTATTATGCGAATTCAAGCGACCAAACCATTAAAATCAATCACGGTCATCTCAAGCCATAAAAGCTATTCGTTTATTGAAAAAGCGGATGTCAAGCTTTCTTAGCCCACGTCGAGATCTAAACAAAAATCGTCGGTTTTGAATGATATTTCTATTGTTAATAAATTTCTGGCGTATTCACGAAGAACTTCTGGCCTACCCCCGAGGCGTGAAATTGAATTTTGTATCGACCTTGAACACGTACAAAACCCATTTCAAAGCCCATATCGAATAGCTCTATTGAACTTGAGGAGTTAAAGACCCAAGCTGCGAGGAATTGTTAGACATTGGCTTTATTCGTCCTAGTACTTCTCCTTGGGGTGCTCTGTTCTATTCGTGAAAAAGAAAGATGGGAGTATGCGACTTTGTATTGATTATCGGGAGTTGAATCATGTCACCATCAAAAATAGGTACCCATTACCCGCGTATTGATGACTGTTTGACGATTTGCAAGAGCCAAATTCTTTTTCAAAGATTGATCTTCGTTAGGATATCACCAATTGAAGATTAGAGCAGATGACATTCAAAAGGCGGACTTTCGGAACTTCGATGCGGGCATTATGAATTCTAGTCATGTCCTTTGGATTGACTAATGCTCTCTTTGCCTTCATGGATATGATGAGCCAAAGTATTCAAGGAATATTTGGATCACTTTGTGGTCGTCTTTATTGATGACATCCTTATTTATTCAAAAGCCGTGAAGATCATGAAGCAACACTTGAAGGGTGACACTCCAAAAGCCGTGAATACAAGCTTTATGCCAAGTTGAAGAAATGTGAGTTACGGCGAGGAAGTAGCATTCCTTGGGCACGTAGTATCAAGTCATGGAATATCAGTTGACGGCAAAGATTGAAGCAATTCAAATTTGGGAGCAACCTAAATCGATAATAGAAATCGTAGCTTTCTCGGCTTAAATTTGGTTATTATCGGAGATTCGTGGAAGGATTTTCTCGAATAGCTACTCCATTAACTTCGGTGACTCGGAAAAGATACAAAGTTGGTTGGGGCGAAGAATGTGAGAAGAGTTTTCAAGAACTTCGAGAGGAGACTCATTTTATTTTGTTACGACAATACCATCGGCTCGGAGGATTTGTCATCTCTGGTGATGCTTTGGGTAAAGGGTTGGGATGTGTTCTCATGCAACATGGGAAAGTCATAGCCTATGCCTCAAGACAACTCAAAAAGAATATGAGAGGAATTATCCTACTCATGACCTAGAGTTAGCATTTGTTTGTCTTCGCACTTAAAATTTGGAGGCATTACTTGTATGGGGAGAAGGTGGAGATCTTTACGGATCATAAAAGCCTCAAATATTTCTTCACTCAAAAGGAACTCAACATGCGACAACGGCGTTGGCTTGAGCTATTGAAAGATTATGATCATACCATCAATACCATCTGGAAAAAGCGAGCGTGGTAGGTGGCGCATTGAGTAGAAGATCATATCAAATCTGAGTGCGATATTGTCAACCTAAAGGCCCATTTTGTGTGACTTGCAAAGGATGGAGATAGAGTTAAAGACTCGAGGGACCCATGTGATGATGGCGAATATCTGAGTAGAGCCAGGCTTTAATTGATAAAGTTAAAGTTGCTCGAGCTCTGGACACGGAGGTGATGCGTATGAGGAAGAAAGTGCGAAGAATGTCTTTATCTAGGAAGCAAGAATCGATGAAGAAGGAATACTTGAGTCGACTCCGGACTTTGTGTTCTAACGACCACGATTTAAAGTATAAAATCATGATGGAGCGCGCAACACACCATTTGCAATCCATCACTGGGAGTACCAAAATGTATCATGATATTCGTCGTACATTTTGGTGGAAGCAATATGAAGAGAGAGATAGCGTTGTTTATCTCAAGGTGTCTAACTTGTCAGCGAGTTAAAGCGGAGCATCAAGTACCAAAAGGTCCATTGCAACCACTTGAAATTCTAGAATGGAAGTGGGAGCACATTACCATGGATTTCGTTCTTCGGTCTTCTAAGGTTTCTCAAGGTATAGATGCGATTTGGGTCATTGTTGATAGATTGACCAAATCTGCTCATTTCTTCTGCAAATCTGAGAAACTTATACACTTGAGCGTCTTGCTCGTATGTACATAAAGCGAGATTGTAAGGCTGCATGGTATGCCGGTATCCATAGTTTACGATCGAGACCAAGATTCACTTCACGATTTTGGGTTAGTTTGCGAGAAAGCTATGAGCGCGATTCTGATTTAGCTCGGCATATCATCCTCGAGACGGACCAGACGATCGGAGAGGACTATTCAAACTCTTGAAGATCTATTAAGACTACTGTGTCCTTGATTTCAAGGGAAGTTGGGACAAGTTCTTACCATTGGTGGAGTTTTCCTACAACTGACAGCGGTTATCAAACAAGTATTGGCATGGCTCCATTGAGCGTTGTATGGAAGAAAGTGTCGTTCTCGGTATCTTTGGGATGAGGTGGGTGAAGCAGCGTTGTTGGGGACGGAGTTTGATGCGTATGACTACGGAAAAGATTCAAAGCGATCCGACAGCGTATAAAAACCTCACAAGATCGACAAAAGAGTTATCTTGATCTTCATCGAAAGGATGTGGAATTCGATATAGGAGATCATGTGTTATTACGTGTTGCTCCATGGAAAGGAGTTCTGAGATTTGGAAAGAGAGAAAGCTCGATCCTCGATTCATCGGCCCATTTTAATCCTCGATCGAGTAGGGCGTGGCTATAGACTCGCTTTTGCTTGAAGTATGTCTCGTGTTCATAGCGTTTTTCACATATCCATATTACGTAAATATGTGGAAGACCGAACCACATTATTGAGTTAGAAGCAGGACGAAATAGCGGAAGATTTGGCGTATGAAGAGGTTCTGTTCAAATCTTGGATAAGAAGGAACATATTCTACGCTCGAGGTTATACCTCAAGTCGAAGTTTTGTGGAGAAACCACGATGTTGAGAAATGACTTGGGAGTTAGAATCTGAAATGAAATCAAGGTATCCTTACCTCTTGACATACCAGTCGTACCCTAATTTTGAGGGAGAAATTTCATAAGAAGGGAGGTTGTAAGACCCTGACTTTTATGAATAAAGATGAATTTTCTATAAATATCATTTTTGAATATTATGGAATGAATTTGATATAATGTTATAGTTGTGGGTAATATTTATAAATTTTGCAAAATCATGAAGTTGTTATATAATATTCGATTGGTGGGGAATATTCGTTTTAACGGGGAATATTAAATACAGCGGCACAATCATTGGTGGACCCCTAGCGGAATTATTGTCGGATTGAGAAAATGACAAAAAAATACTTTATGAAAATAACGGCGGAAGTTTTCACAGATTAGCTGTTGAAACACACGGTGTTAAAAATGCGATGTCTGGCGTAGTTGCGCGATGCTTTACGGTATTGATTATTGATGCTTATGTGATAAGTCACTCGGTTTTGTTTTATTGGTATTATTAATGTAATAAAAGCGAGAAAAGCTTTTTATATAAAAGCAGAATACTTTTATAAAGTTATTCGTTTTATTAGGCTAATAGTAAAACCTTTTTATATAAAAGCAGAAATACTTTTATAAAGTTATACATTTTATTAGACAATAATTAGAATATATTATATTTTATTATATATAGTGTTTGCATAATTACTGTATAGTGTTTGCATAGTAAAATCTTTTTTATAAAGTTATTAGGTTTATTAGATTATAAATAGAATATATTATATTTTATTTAAAAGATTTTGCTTTAAATATGACCCGTCAGATTAAAAGTAAATCAATACGGGATAGATTCATGAGTTAATTCTTATATACGATCCATTTTTCTATAAATAGAAGCTCATTCCTTCATTATTTCTTACGAATTCTTTGAAACTCTAGAGAGAAATTATAGAGAAGCTATAGAAAAGTATTACGCTCCTTCCCTACTCTTATATTGGTTTCTTTTACGGTAAGGGATATTATTTATTTGTACTGTACTCGTTAAGGGTATTCCTTCTTTCTTATTGGTGAAATTCTTTTGTTATTCCATTCTTTATTATTACATTTGGAATAACTTTTGTATATCTGTGGGATACCTATACTTGGTGAAATTCTTACATTATTCCATTATTTATTATTACATTTGGAACATCACATGCATGCGTTTTACGCGGACTGGTTCCATTCTTTATTATTACTATTTGGAATATCACATGCATGCGTTTTCTGTGGGACACAGTTCCGATCTTTATTATTATTACATTTGGAATATCACATGCATGCGTTTTCTTGGGACTGGTTCCATCTCTTTATTATTTTGTTGGAATATCATCACATGCATGCTGAATTTTCTTTGGGACTGGTGGAGATTATTTATTATTACATTGGAATAACATATGTCTTGATCTATCGCATGCACTGGTGATTTCTTTTGTTATTCCATTCTTTATTATACTCGGTTGGTTAAAACTTTGACTTCTATACTCCATGAAATTAGTGGAATATCCTTGATATTTGTGCTTCATCGATATCTTTTCATGGAAATATTCTTACGAGCATTCTTGAATTTTACTCTGAAAAGTATCATGTTGACAATTTGGGCGTTATTAGTTCTGGATAAATTAATTCTTGAACTTGTTTTATTGAATTCTTATATCATTGTCATCATCCTCATGTTTATATTATGTTGAAAGTCATATGTGGCTGTAGTGCATAGATGGACTTGGTATGATTATGACCGAGGGATTATTCGATTGTAATCATGGTAGTAATATTACAAATGATGTGGAAAAAGTCTCTCATTGACCCGTAGTGCATTGATGGGCCGAGTTGTTGGCATGATCATGACCATTGATGAATACACGAATATCCTTGGGCGTAGTGCATGGATAATTTGTGGTTGTGATACTTAATAATGAATATCCTTGGTAGTAGTGCGGGGTGATTGATGATGTGGATTATTTATTAAAATTTGAGTCTCGGTGATAAAAGTCATGAAAAACCTTTTAAATCATAGAAGATAGTAGATTTTATTCTCTACTTGACTCTTTAATGGATTGCTTGTTATTATTTGAGTTAAACTTGATGTTTGTTATATTTTATCGGTTTAACCTTTGTTGAAGGCTAATGATAATTTATTACGCATTATCTTAGTCATAATATTTCTTCTTGGGCTAGTTGAGCTCACCCTTTCTTTTCTTTGTTCTCTTGAGGAAATGAGAATATATATTTGGGACGAGTCGGGGAGCGGAGTGATGGACCCGGATGATAGTATTAGTAGTCCTCTTTATTACATTAAATAGTGTGACAATAAATAAATGTAATGAGGACTTATTACGAGAGTGGATATTGTATTCTCACATCTCTCTTGTTGTATAAAAGATTGTATTTGTATTAAAACTCAGAATAGGTGATGACTCTCTTGTTGTATATTAAAAGATTGTATTTGTATTATGTACCATGTATTTGGCGACTCGAGAATAGGTGATGTATACCTATTTTGGCTGACGTAACGAAAAATTAGATTAAAATTTGAAAAATATTACATTACCTAAAGACACATACCATCACAATTCACCATTCCACCACAATAATTAATACATACTCAATCATCAACACATATCCAACCACCAAAATATCAAGCTAGTCGGTACTAATTTCAAGAATTTTCGGCAGAGTTTCTTTTTAAAAATTGATATCCAGAAAATTCTAAACCTGTCTACAAAACTTACAATCATCAATACATATCTAAACCACCAAAAAAAACCATCATTCCATACCCAAAAATCATCATAACCATGTAATATTAGTTAACTTTACAAAACAAGGAACATAAAAAATACAAACATGCAGAAAATAGATAAACAACATGTTGAGCATAAGACACATTACATTACGGCTTACACCAAGTATTCTTTACAACGTACACCAAGTATCCTTCAATGTATACCTGAAAATATTTGAAATATAAAAATTATCGAAATATGTGAGTCAAAATATAACAACTATAAATTCGAAACATAAGAACCCTTACTTTACCCTGAATTATCTAAAAAACAAATGAGAACACACATTTGTATGTAGTGGGGGATGATTTATATTGATATAAGTAAGAATTTAGAGAGATTGTAACAAATTATCAATGTATTTAGGAAAAGATATGGATGAATGTAGACTTACAATCAAATAAAGTATTCTTAGTACCATTTCAGCAAACGGTTCATTTGCTTAATGATTTAACTCATAAATATGTATTGGTGGCAGTATAATGGTGTGAGTTTGATTTGTGAGTCTCTGATTGGTTACAATTATGTGTGTGTGTTGTGTGTTTGCATGAGAAGTAGAGAAATATAGAGAGTCTTAGTCATAGAGACTTTCACACCTAGACAATTGTTTGGTCAGTGATGGGTTAGTCATCATCAAAGGTGGACAGCTCGGTACTATATTGCATATCATTTAACTCTCTTAAATGTTTTCTTCATCCCTTCAAACCTTCTCTTCATCACTATCCTTAATGTCCTCGTATCAATACGAACGCACGTTGCCCAATGAGGAGAATGCACAACCACTTAAATTATTCACATAAACAATAAATTGAACACTATTTATATTATAGGAATAATAAAGTTATTTTGATGCAGTAACATAAAAGTAGATTTACCTGATTACGTCGGCCCCATCCACAAAGGTCCATTGTATATACTCTATCGTTCTCGTTGACAAATTCACTCCAATCCTACAAAGAATGAACCTCATTGTAAAATTAAAAGTTAAAATGTTAAAAATATTACATAATTCAGTAGAAATAAACTTGTTTAAACTATACCATTTACTTATCGTAAGAATATCATAACAAACTTTTGGGTAAAAAATATTTGTGGTGAAATTCAACCCATCTTCCGGAAGGAGGACAGTAATACGATCCAAAGATGTGCATCTAGATAATGCCACATAAAGGTGTCCATGACTAAAAATAGGTGTCCGCAAATCAATCCCAACGAACTTGATAGATTGTCCTTGGGCTTTATTGATTGTCATAGCATAAGTTTATCGGACAGGAAACTGACGTCTTATCATTCGAAAAGGCAAGTCCAAAGATGTTGGTGTCAATGATATTCTCAAAATGAAGACTAAATTGTCAATTTTATCTCCATTTAATATCCGAGCTTCGATTACCCTTGAGGCACATTTAACAACCATCAATCGTGTGCCATTACAAAGTCCATCTTTCGGTGCAATATTTCATAACAACATTATTGGACATCCAACTTTCAACTCCAATTTAAACGTTGGCAACCCTGAAGGATTCAGCGAGTTTAAGTACTTATTAGGATATCGATTCCTAATGGTATGATCAAGCTCATCACCTTGGACATTTTATCTGCTGACTAAAAAGTAATTGTTTCTCCCGGAGTAATATTTAGTCTTCTTGACATTTATATCATTGACGTCGTCATTGCGAGCAGATAGAATTGTCCGTTCAGTGAGAAAGGTTGGAGTTACTATACCAACCACATCCAATTGTGGATAGATTCTAAATATCAATTCATTTAGATTATGACACCAGTTTATTGTAAATGGAAGTTGCACAATTTCTTGTGGATTAGTCCCAATCTAAAAAAATGAAAGTAGAATTATTCAAAACGTGAAATTAATTCAAAGCATCATGTTATAGAAATTCAATTTAAGGTTGAATAAAATATTACCTCCATCAAGAATTGAGCAAAATTAGTATTTCGAACGTCTGTGCGAGTTAATCGCATGTTTAAACCCAGAGTAAAAACATATATATCTTTCCATAGCGAAGACTGTCTCGATGATGCACCCACAATTTTCTCGCGAACGCCTTTAGGAATAACAGTCAATATTTGTCGAAAGTCTCCACCTAGGACAACAGTGATACCCCCAAAAGGTCTTTTATTGTCTCTAATATCTTGAAGGGTACGATCGAATGCCTCAACACATTATCGATGTTGCATAGGACCTTCATCCCATATTATCAGCTTTGTTTTCCTAAATAATTCGGCATGCATTGATTGTTTAGTGGACTTGCATATTGAATTATCTAGGGTTTCTAAAGGAATACAAAATGTCAAATGTGCAGTGCGCCCCCTACCAATTATAACAACGATGCAATACCAGATGAAGCCACAGTAATAACAACATGTCCATAGCTACGCAATTTAGTTGTAATGGTATTATACAAAAAAAAATTTCGTTACCTAACACCTCCACTCAAAAAGAAAGTAGTTGGTATGTTTTCTGTAAGACCCCAACTTTTATGAATAAAGAATAATTTTGTTGAATTATATTTTTGAATATTATGGTGTTGATTTGATATAATGTTATAGTTGTGGGTAATATTTACAAATTTTGCAAAGTAAGCAAGTGGTTATATAATATTCGATTGGTCGGGGAATATTCGTACGACGACACAATCATTGGTGGACCCACAACGGAAGTATTGTCGTAGTTAAAAAATGACAAAAATACTTTATGAAAATAACGGCGGAAGTTTTCTTTGTTAAGCTGTTGAAACACCCGGTGTTAAAGAAACACGATGTCTGGCGTAGTTGCGCGATGCAGCACGATATTGATTATTGATGCTTACGTGAGAAGTCACTCAGTTATACTCAATTATTGCTACGATAATTCTTTGCATCATATCTCTCATATTATTGATTCAATTATTGTTACAAATATCATCATCGCATAATATGATATATTATTAAATCAATGATTGAGGCAAGAAAGTTATTCATATTATTATTTGCAATATTGACAATGTCTAGAAGTTACATCAAGGAGAGGTTTGGTCACCTAATTCATTGGCCAATAAGGAGAAATCCTTATCGGAAAGCCCCCTCTTTCCTGGGAACGACCTGGTTGTTAAATATTGTGAATTATAATATTAATGATGAATAAGTTTGTGTTGATTAAAGATGAATTTTATAGTGTTGGAATTATTTGTGTTAGTGGGAATCGACATTTGTTTCGATAATAATTGATGTCTGGAGGATATATTGTTCAATCAGGTATTCGGGACAATTTTCGTGTTGGAGTACTATTCACGAGTTACTATTCATGAGTTACTATTCACGGAGTACTATTCACCCGTAAAATATATTTCTGTTCGGTCCAAATTATTTTTAGGTACAATATTATTCCATGAGGAGATGTGCTAATTTTTGAATAGTTGGTTGAAGATATAATAGTAAATCAATATGGATCATTTGGTTTAAAGTTTTAATAGTAAATCAATATGGATCATTTGGTTTAAGTTTTAATAGTAAACCAACTGGATCGTCAAGTTTAAAAGTAAATCAATCAGATAGTTCATAAGTTAGTTACTATGCAGTCTATTCTTCTATAAATAGAAGCTCATTCCTTCATTATTTCTTACGAATTCACTGAAAAGTATTCTACTACTTCCCTACTCTTATATTCAGTTTCTTTTACGGTAAGAGGTATTATTTCTTTTGTATGTTCTCGGTTATACCATTATTTATTATTCATTGGAATAACTTTTGTATCACGAGCTACCCTATACTTGGTGAAATTCTTACATTATTTCATTCTTTATTATTACATCGAGAATATCACGTCGTGCATTTACAGGACTGGTTCCATTATTTATTATTACGTTAGAATATCCTATCATGTGCGTTTACAGGACTGGTTCCATTATTTATTATTCGCCGGAATATCATCTGCATGCGTTTTCATGGGACACAGTTCTATTCTTTATTATTACATTGGAATATCCTATCTCATGCATTTTCATGCACTGGTTCCGTTATTTATTATTACTGTTGGAATAACCGCGTATGCGATCTATCGCATGCATAGTGATTTCTTTTGTTGTTCCATTCTTTATTATACTCAGTTGGTTAAAACTTTGACTTCTATACTCCATGAAATTAGTGGAATAGCCTTGATATTTGCGTTTCATCCATTATCTTTTCATGGAAATATTCTTCTGAGCATTCTTGAATTTTACTCTACAAAGCAGTATCATGTTGGCAATTTGGACGTTATCAGTTCCTAGATAAATTAATTCTTGAACTTGTTTTATTGAATTCTTATATCATTGTCATCATCCTCATGTTTATATTTTGTTGAAAGACATCTGTGGCTTTGTAGTTCATAGATGGACTTGGTATGATTATGACGGGGATTATTGATTGTAATCATGGTAAGTAGCGTTACAAATGATGTGGTAAAAGTCCTCATTGGCCCGTAGTGCATTGATGACAGTTGTTGGCATGATCATGACCATTAATGAATACACGAATGTCCTTGGGCGTAGTGCATGGATAATTTGTGGTCGTGATACTAAATAATATCCTTGGGTCGTAGTGCGGGGTGATTCGATGATGTGGATTATTTATTAAACCGAGTCCCAATGATAAAAGTGATGAAAAACCTTTTAAATCATAGAAGATAGTAGATTTTATTCCCTACTTGACTCTTCTAATGGATTGCTTGTTTCTGCTGCACTAAACTTGATAGTTATTATATTTTATCGGTTTAAACACTATTGAAGGCTAACGATAAATTATTTTGCATTATCTTAGTCATAATATTTCTTCCTTGGGCTAGTTGAGCTCACCCTTTCTTTCACTATTCTCTTCAGGAAATGAGAACGAAGCTGGGACTAGTCGGGGAAGGAGTGATGGTCCTAGATGGTGCATTAGTAGTCCTCACTATTACGTGAAATAGTGTGATAATAATTGTAATGAGGACTCCTTTTGAGTTTGTATACTCTCTAGTAGACAATATTTGTATTCAAACTCACAATTTATGTTTTGTCGTATTGTACACGACAGTTGTATTATTAAGTTGTAATTGAATTATGTACCATGTATCTGGCGACTCAAGATGGGTGATGTATACCTAATTTTGGGGGCGTCACATTTTCACATATTAACGTTGTGACAACAGTCTAAGCAACAAGTTGTGCATCATTAAAGCCGTCAACATTAATTTGTGCATGATACTGTTGTGCTTCATTCTCAAGTTGGTGGTGCTCAAATAGTAATCTATTTCCAATTATTGCATTCCAATTTCCAGTTGGTTGTGGCATGGGTGGAAAGTCAACTAAACTCTTCCCCGACTCATGGAGCAATTGATTCATCAAATATAAGCCACAATCTTCAATACGATCATCAGTTGGATTCAAAATAACAAACTTATTGTGAATCTTGTGTGCTAAATCATCACATATATGTGTTGAGAATTGATTCCACAATGCAAATGGATGCAATGGAAAGCATTCCGTTAGAATTATAGCAAATAGTCTCCTTAATTTGTATCCCGTTCTCATAATTGCAGCCTCTTGAAGATATTGTATCCATTCTTCATCATCTTCAAGAAGTCCTCTTGCAACACATGTTGACTTAAATGTATCATGCATAACATTATTTACCGTGTGTAGACAGTCAAATGAAGTAGGTCCTCTGACAACAATTAGAAGCAAACGTAAATAAAATCGCTCACCTGAATTAGGGCTAGAAAAGTACATTCTACCAATTACATAACCCCTTTGTCTTGGAGTTCATTTATTTATAGACTTGTTCCAAACAAATTTTGGTTGAAATTCCTGATGGGCAGATTCATTTGTAGCGTAATAATCAAAAAATCTAGTTAGAGTTTTTTCTTGATGTGAACCTATATAAATGATTGTATCAACAGATTCAACAGGGTTAAAGAACACACAATGCATCCTTAGCAAATGAAATGTCAGTCTTACAACTGACGAAATCTCTTCATGTAAAGGATTTCCAAACAATCGCCACTAAGCTTTTGGAGGTCCAGTATACCTGGCATTAAGATATTGTTGGATCTCATTAATTCCTCCAAGTACCATTGTTGCACGATCATGTCCTTTATAAATTTACTTGTGAATATATTTTACACGTCTGATTCCTGCACAAACTTCAACATTGATATGACAGTTGAACATTCTTGATAAATACGGATTATGTGGCACAACGTCTCTATTATCAATTTCTTACCCCCCTTACAATGTACTTCTGACCAGTATTACGATGACGATAGACAGGATATCCATTAGAGTCCATACTTGTTGATTCAATAAATGATCGAGGGTACCACTTGGTACACACCCCATTTTCTATACATGGTGCTTGTGGATTTCGAACACCACATGGTCCGTGTACCATGCAACCTATGATTATTTCAAAAAGCAATGGATCAGTTTGACAATCAGGAAATTCAGCACACACTACTTTGTTCACTTGAGCACATGTTTGAATTTTATCTGAACCATGAAGGAACAAAAGTGCATGCATGTGTGGTAACCCCCTTTTTTAGAATTCAATTATAAAAACATGCGCCACTTTTCTACCAAAGACGTTGTTTGTTTCTATCTCCTTCATCAAAAAAAATTCACTTCAACTCAAAAACACGGGACACTAAATCAGGACGGTTAATAGGGATCTGATTTGGAAATAGTGATTTTGTAATTTTAGGCCATTTGGGATTTGCTCTCATAGTTAGAAAAATATTTGGGTGTTGATTATACCGCGTGATAGCCATTGAATCTTGAAAATTTTGAAACATATGTCTTGCACTACCAGTGGATGAAGATGGCAACACCATTCATTAACCAACTTGTTCAAGACCAAGCTTATCTACACAAACATCTGTAAGACCTTGGTAAACATCTGCACAGAGCTTTGATTGATTCAAATTGTAGTATGTCAACCGATTTTATTCAGTAGCGGCCCATACATCTACTACAAATTCCTGAAATAGTTTTCCAGCTCTCAAAATTATGGAATACTCAGTGTCACGTTGAAACATACGATAACTGTAATATTGCAATTGTGTCAGTCGAGAAGATGAAGGTCCTTATTGGGAAGTGTTCCAATGTTTCAAATCTGGATTCCATCCTAGCTCACTATAATGGACAATAACACATAATGCAATTGCAAATAGGCCAGATGACACTCATTAATTTGCATCAAACCATTATCCCCTCTCAAATGTAACATAATATCTCTCATTCCACTTGATTCAGTTCCATCTCCCGGTAATATTACTACAATCTCATCGGTTGTTGGGAGATTATATTGACGTCGGTCTGTTACAGAACTGTAGTGAAGATATGCCAGTAAATTCACCCCCATCAATTTTAATTCACTTAAAATTATGTAAGCCTGTCAAATTTTCATAGGAAATGGATTTACTTGCAATAAACAATCTTGTATGGTTTTCAAAACATCTCTTCTCAAGTTAGGATTTTCGTCTTTGCGAACATCTATAGCTGAATTAGGTTCATAAATGTATAATTGAGAATAAATTGGTTCACACTCTAGCTGTGGCATAAGAAATCATGTACGATGACATAATTCTCCATGGATGGTGAATGTTCTAGGCCCCCTCCCGACAATTAATTTGTCATCCAAACTAGCCCCAAGACTCGTAAATGTATTAGCTGCATTATACTCCCGTGTGTGCTGACGAAAAGATTTTGATTGTTCATCATTGTCGTCATGCAATGCTTTAAGCATTAAAGGAGGTGCAATAAATGGAGGTAGTCTAATTTTTCATTGTAAACAACATTTTGATACATATGATTTTGTTAATTTTTCTGCAAGCCATTGTATGGCAGAACAATGAGGACATGTTCGATTCATCAAGCTGAGGGAATGACGATATGGAATTTCATGGTTTCAAGGATTAAATGCAACATCCATAGCAACAACTTCTACTGTGTAGGCACTACAGATAAAATTATAGATGTCATATAATTTTTAAAAGGAGAACATGAATAAGACAACAAGTGTGAGAATAAAAAATTAAAACTTATATCGAACACCTGGTGCCTTCATTCGGATTACACATTTGTTGGAACATGTTTTTTCATATACGATGCCCTTGGGGAACATGGGGAGAATGGTTCCAAGACTGTTGTTGTGCTTTTATATAGATTTTGAGGAGGCAAGTCTTGGAGCATGGTAGTCACAGGCGACACCCTTGAGATATTTGTTGGTGTGCCTTCTTCATGATTTTGAGGAAGATTTTCTTGATTCATGATGGCCACAAACAACCAGTACCGTGAAATAATTGTGTTAGTATCTTCATTAAAATTTTGAAGCAAGGTGGTTGACGATGACTCTAAAACATTTGTTGTCAATATACTGTTGATGAGTGGGTTTTACACCTACGAATTGGCCTCTAATTCTGACTTAAACTATGTGGATCCTATTTATTTATGTTCATTTTTACTTTTTTATGTTTGTTTTATGTCTAGATGGTGTGGCATAGCATTCGTGGCATAAAGGTGGCTTTGTGATAGGAAGTGGCATCAAAATGAGCAAAAAGTGCAGCAACAGACATACCCCCCGCTGAGGCGGGTAAAATATAAAAGAAAACCCGTCACCGGGGAGGGGGTACATGATCAACTACAGAAACACCCCCCCCCCCTTCGGGACGGGCCTCTATAATGAAAATACTCCCCGCCGGGGAAGGGGTACGGGAGAGAAAAAGAAGTTAAGTTTGTTTAGATGTTTGCAGCAGCGTGAAGGGGAGCAAGTTGGCATGGCTTGAGAATTTGATAGGAATCGGTTTAAGAGCTAATTACATGATTTGTTCTGGATATAACACAATAGAAGAGGGAGACATAACAACAATCAATCAAGAAGCAAGACTAAGCCCTAATTTGAGTGAAGAACATTGGAGGAAAGCAAGGAAGGTCAGAATCACGAAGATTACGACTTGGAGCAAGAAGAAGGGTGGTTTTGTATCTATTCTACTTCTTTAATTCAATTATTATAATTGGGATGATGGATTCTTTTATTATTTTAGTTTTTATTTCATTCATGATGAACTAAATTACTTTTTAGGCTTATGATGGATCTTTATTGTTGAACGATGATTATCATACCTTGAATTCAGTTTAATAATCTATCAATTCAGTTTATCTATTATGATTTGTGTTTAATTTATGAATTGCTTGATCACCAATTCTATGTGGATTTATATGGACTCGAGAGATGATGTATGAATCTAGACTTAGTCACTTTAGCATGTGTACTTAAATTTTGTGTTTGAATGGAATCTTGATAAATGTTAGAATAGAGATATACTTAGCATCGCATGTAATCAATTAGAGAACTTGAATTTAAACCTTATTTGATTTTAATTCACATAGAGATATAGTGAGTTAGTTGATTAGGGAGTTTGACTTAATTCTATCAAATTTATAGATTTAAATTAATACGGTGTTAGTGCATCGAGAGATGACTAGTTCTAATTGAGTGTTATTTATTAATAAACTTATATAGTGAATTGAACTGGATTAAAGTGTGATAATCGGAGTGAGACTTAAGGTGAAGTTGTAAGCCTAATTCTCCATTATTTGCTTGAAATTACGGTTTTTAGGTTGTGTTGATTGATTAGTATTTTTAGTTTCTTAGTTTTTCTTATTTTTAATCTTTGAGTTAGATAGTTTACTAAAATTGGGTTAATCAAAAATTGGTAATTGATAAGTTTAATTTCTTACTATTCTTCATGGGAACAATACTTTTTCTTACTATTATATCATTTGTTGACCACGTGCCCTTGCGTATGTGCGTATTTAGAATTCGACCAACAATTGTCTATTACAGGATGTGAAATTTTGGTAGACAAAGTCATTGGTTGAAGGCGGGACCTTTTATTTGTTTCTCGTTCTAGGCATGCTCGACGACGACGGCTCGGTGGTAAAGAAGAAAAAAATCTAGGCTGAACGGGACACAATATTTTGATCGCTCTCTTTCGTGACATGTAAGTTGTCCCATTTGATGTTTAAAAAAATTGGACTCAACAAAAGATTCAAATTATATGTCATAACAAAAGCTTAAAGGCTACAAAGCAACATTAAGATTAAGAAACTAAAACTCCTAACTACAACAATGGTAAAAAAACAAAAAATCCTAGTTCCTTAGTAATCCAATTGTATACACAAGATAACACGAAAAAAAGTAATATTAAATGAGATAAACCAAAAATATGTTAACAAATCAAACGTTCTACAAAAAACGAAACTTAAATTTTTTTTAAGTAAATAACTTCCAAATCCATTGTTAAAACAAAGAAAAAATAATAGGATTAAAAGTGATACCAGATGTGTAAGACCCCAACTTTTATGAATAAAGATTTAATTTTTCTCAAAATATTATTTTTGAGTAATAAGGTGTGGATTTGATATAATGTTATAGTTGTGGGTAATATTTATAAATTTTGCAAAGTAAGCAAGTTGTCATAAAATATTCGTTTGGTCGGGGAATATTCATTTTATCACGAAATATTTGTACGACGACACAATCATTTATGGACCCCACAACGGAATAATTGTTGGAGTTAGAAAAAACGACAGAAATAACTTTTTATAACAATAACGGCAAAAGTTTTACCGTTAACTGTTGAAATACCATTGATGATAAAGAAATGCGATGTCTGGCGTGGTTGCATAGTAGCACACGGTATTGTACAGTATCTTGATTATTGATGCTTACATTAGAAGTCACTCAGTTTTGTTCAATTATTGCAATAGTAGTTGATGCATAGTATCTCATATTATTAATTTAATTGTTGTTACAGTATCATCTACATAATATTTTATAATATTAAATCAATAATTGAGACGACAAAGTTATTCATATTATTATTTGCATTATTGACGACGTCTAGAAAGTTTTGTCAAGGAAAGGGGTTTGGTCACCTAATTGCGCGCCAATAAGGAGAAGTCTTTATCGAAAAGCCCCCTCTTTCTTGAGAATGATCTGGTTGTTAATATTGTGATTTATAATATTAATGATGAATGTTATTAAAAATATTTTTTGAGAAGCCAAGTGAATTGAGATATATAAAGGGATTTTTATGATGTATTTGTCTTAAGTTTGGCTTTATTATATGGACCCCCACTTTCTCATTTTTCAAAATAGTCTGTAGAAAGTTATCTCAGTTTTGTTTCATTACTTATATATATATATATATATATATATATATATATATATATATATATTATAAGTTTTGTTTTTTATATAAAATAGAATATATTATATTTTATTATGCATAGTACTGCATAGTGTGTGTATAGTGTTGTATAGTGCAGCATAGTAAAATCAATTTTTTTCATAGGAAGGATTCGGTGGTACTGTGTGAAGGTTACATGCGTAAGTGATTTTCCTTTTCAAATAGTGTCCTGTCATTCTCCTATAAATAGGATGCTCAGTTTAGAAATGAAAATCACACTAGAATCAGAGAATTCTTCTTCTATAATATTGAGCGTATTTCTTTAGATTTTAAGGAAGCTTTGAGTGTAGAAAACAGTTCAAGTTTTTTTCAAGAATATATCCGCTATTCCAGTCAGAATACTCTCCTTTTAAGGTAAGGGGTATTATTTATTTCATATTCGCTTACGATATTTCCGTTCGTATTCGTAAGAAATTTTATTTTTGTTCAATATTCGTAAGGAATATTATTTTCGTTCAATATTCGTAAGGAACATTATCTTCGTTCAATATTTGTAGGAATATTATTTTCGTTCAATAGTTGTAAGGGATATTATTTTTGTTCAATATTCGTAAGAAATAATATTTTCTTTCATACTCTATAGTATGTAAGTAATATTATTTTGTTTCTGATTTCGAATTTTACACTTATTTTGATAAGTATTGCTTCTATACTATTTGAAATTAGTAGAATATCCTTGAAATCTGCGCTTCATCTAGTATCGTTTCACAGGGATATTTTTCTTAACATTCTTGTTAAATTTTAAGCTTTTCATGTCGGAGTACTATTCATGGGTACTATTCATACGTACGACACTATTCATAAAGTACTATTCATAGGGTACTATTCATGAAGTACTATTCACTCGAGTACTATTCACCCGGGGTACTATTCACGACGAAAAATTTATTCTTTTATGTCCAAATTATTTTTTATACCTGAATATTATTCTTGAATTTTACTCCACAAAGCAGTTATCATGTTGAAAATTTGGACATTTTTAAACTCTGGATAAATTAAAAAATCTTTAATATTTATCCTTGATTTCGTTTGATTGATGCTTATATCATTGTCACCATCCTCATGTTTATATTGTGATAAAAGTCATCTTTGGCCCGTAGTGCATAGGTGGACTGTTGATTGGTATGATTATGACTATGTATTGGTATAATCATGACCTGTAATGTTACAAATGATGTGGTAAAAGTCCTCATTGGCCCGTAGTGCATTGATGGACAGTTCTTGGTATGATCATGATCATGGGTTCTCTTCGGTCAAGGGTGCAAAGATGAATTGTTGTTTGGCATGACCATGACCATTGGTGATAATAACGAATATCATTGGCCCATAGTGCATGGATGATTCGTGGATGTGATAATAATGAATATCCTTGGCCTATAGTGTATGGATAATTCAGTAATGTGGATTATTTATTGAGTTGAGTCTCAGTGATAAAATTGATGATAAACTTTTAAATCATAGAAGATAGCAGATATTATGCTCTACTTAACTATTCTAATGGATTGTTTGTTCCGTTGCAATTAAACTTGTTGTCCATTGTACTCTATCAGTTTAAAACTGTTGAAGGCTAACGATAATTTATTCTGAATTATCTTAGTCATAATATTCTTTACTAGGCTAGTTGAGCTCACCCTTTGCTTTCATTATTCTATTCAGGAAATGAGAATAGAGATGGGACTAGTCAAAAAATGGAGTGACGATCCAGATGGTTGCTTTAGTAGTCTTCATTGATCTGTGAAATAGTGTGATAATAATTGTAATGAGGACTCTATTTGAGTTTGAATATTGTTTACGAGACAATATTCGTGTTAAAACTCTCAGCTACGTTTTGTCGTATTGTATTAATGAAGTTTGTATTTAGATTCTGTACCATGTATTTAACAACTCAGAATGTGTGATGTATACATATTTTGGGGGCGTCACAAGTTGGTAATCTGTATTTTTTGTTTCATGGCTAGAAGAGGTTGATTTTTGTTTTACCTTAAATTTGGCATTCACCAAAGCATCAGACCTTTTGTTTTCCTTCTGTGTAAGAACACGATAAAAAATAAGTAATATTAAATGAGACAAACCAAAAACATGTTGAAAAATCAAACGATCTACATAAAACAAAACTTAATTTTTTTTTAAATTCAATAACATCCAAATCCATTGTAAAAATAGGATTAAAAGTGATACCAGTTGGCAATCTTTATTTTTTGTTCCTTGGGTATAATAGGTTGACTTTTGTTTCCCCTTAAATTTGGCATTCGCCAAAGCATCAGACCTTTTTTCTCCTTCTCTGTAAGAACACGATAAAAAAATACGTACTATTAATTGAGACAAACCAAAAATATGTTGACAAATCAAATGTTCTATATAAAACGAAACCTAATTTTTTTAAATTTAATAACATCCAAATCTATTGTAAAAATAGAGAGAAAAGAATTGGATTAAAAGTGATACCAGTTGACAATCTTTAAATTTTGTTCCTTGGTTAGAAGGGGTTGATTTTTCTTTCACCTTAAATTTGGCATTCGCCAAAGTATCAGACCTTATTTTCTCATTATGTGTAAGAAAACGCTACTTAAAAGCAAAAAAGAAAAGAAAAAATGAATGAGAAATAGGTGTGAGTATACACTACCTCACGTAAACGGAGACAATTTAGTTCATACTTATTGCGAATTACCACTCCTACATTATTATGCCGAAGTCTTCGAACCTATAGACAAAAGAACGTTATATAGTAAATAAGTTGGTAAAAAGATAAGATAAAAATTAAGAAAATGATAAGTAAGAAAAAATTATCATACGGTGTTTTCTAGGTCGTCATCCATCTATCACAACATTAATGAAAATAAATTAAAATAAATAATTTATTACAAAAATCAATAAGATCTATTTAGAGAGAGTTAATCAGATGATAAACTTACACTACCAAATATAACAAGATCGTCCATTGGTCGATGATTGTGCAGTTGAAACGGTTGTAGCTACATAGTAAATTTCATAAGCTATGGATAATGAACATCAAAATACATACACATCCAATTCTAGAAACCAAAATTAAAGAAAAAGACATCCTAAATTAGCATACAAATTTCACAAAATGAACACTCAATAATAACCAACTCAACATCCATTCCATCCTAACAACCAAATTAAAAAAAACATATTTCATCATTACTATAAACCTATTTCATAATAAAAATAAAAATAGCCAAATTAAAAGACACCCAATTTTAAAAAAACAACCTAACATTCGTGTGCAAATATGTGTGTGTGTGCACTACTGCTGTGAAAGAGAGAGAGTGTGAGAACACAAATTAAACATTAAATAAAATCCAACTGCAAATCCTAAGGGTCAAAATCATTAAATAAAACTATGTTAGAAATACATGTGAATGAGGTAATTAAAAAAAGAGTAAGAATGCCTGATCCAAAACTATTAATAAGGCTTAGTCAAAATGTTAAAGAGTCAAAAATATATCATGTAAACTGAGACAAATTATTACACAGAGGATAGTATTGATATATATTAAATCAAATTCTACCACTCTTTAAATAATAACCCCAAATCGTTTCATCTTAAATTCACTTTACCTTAGATACAACCTGTAAGACCCCGAATTTTATGAAATAAAAGTATTCAATTTTTTATATAGTTATTATTTTATCCAGTAAATGGTTAACTTGATAAAAGGATAAAGTTTAGGGTGATATGTGAAAAATTTACAAAGTAAACAAGTTATCATAAAATATTCGTTTGGTCGAGGAATATTTGTACGACGACACAATCATTGGTGGACCCCACAACGGAATAACTATCGGATATAGAAAGCAACAAAAATAACCTTTTCACAAAATAACGTCAAGACTTTTACCGTTAACTGTTGAAATACTCGGTGATAAAGTACAGTAATACACGTTGTTGCACAATAGCACATGTTATTGCACAGTATCTTTGATTATTTGTGTTTACGTAATAAGTCACTCAGTTTCATTCAATAATTGCTACAGTATTTGCTGCATAGTATCTCATATTATTGATTCAATTATTATCACAGTATCATTTGTACAATATTTTATATTATTAAATCAATAATTGAGACGACACAGTTATTCATATTATTATTTATATTATTGACAATGTCTAGAAAGTTTTATCGAGGAAAGGGGTTAAGTTATTTAATTGCGCGCCAATAAGGAGAAGTTCTTATCGGAAAGCCCCCTCTTTCCTGGGAATGATCTGGTTGTCAATATTGTGAGTTATAATATTAATGATGATTAATTGTTGAAAGATAAAAAATATGTTTATTGAAGATAAGTGATTTGTGGTAAATATTTATTCAATTTTGGATATAAATAAAGGGGGTTGTCATGAAATATTTGTTGTAAGTTTAGCTTATTACATGGACCCCCACTTACTTATTTTTCAAAATTATTGGTAGAAAGTTATCTCAGTTTTGTTTTATTATTATTATAATAATAATAAAAGAGAAAACTTTTTATATAAAATAGAATACTTTTTATATTATATATACATTTATTTGTTTTATTAGATTATAAATAGAATATATTATATTTTATATAAAGTTTTTGTTTTATTAGAATATTTATTACACAGTGATGAATAGTAAAAATTAGATTTTCGCTGATTCTGCGCCCGTGAAATTTCTTTCTGTTCACCCGTGATTTTATTTTAAAATAATACCTTGCCATTCTCCTATAAATAGGATGCTCAGTTAAGAAATAAAAATCATACAAAAATCCGAGAATTCTTCTTCTATAATATTGTGCATATTTCTTTTGAGTATAAGGATACTTTGAGTGTAGCAAATAGTGCAAGTTTTCTTCAAGAATATCTCCGTTATACCAGTCAGATTTAGTTTCCTATTAAGGTAAAGGGTATTATTTATTTCATATTCGTAAGAGATATTATTTTTCGTATTCGTAAGGAATATTATTTTTGTTCAATATTCGTAAGGAATATTATTTTCGTTCAATATTCGTAAGGGATATTATCTTCGTTCAATATTCTTAAGGAATATTATTTTCGTTCAATATTCGTAAGGGATATTATTTTCGTTCAATATTCGTAAGAAATATTATTTTCTTTAATACTCTATAGTATGTAACTATGTAAGTAATATTATTTCGTTTCATATTCCTAAATCTACACTTATTTTGATAAGTATTACTTCTATACTCCCTGAAATTAGTAGAATATCCTTGAATTTTGCGTTTCATCTAGTATCGTTTCACTGAAATATTTTTCTGAACTTTCTTATTTAATTTTAATCTTTTCATGTCGGGGTACTATTCACCCGGGGTACTATTCACGACAAAATTAGTTTCTTTTTTGTCCAAATTATTTTTGATACATAAATATCATTCTTGAATTTTACTCCACAATTAGTTATCATGTTGACAATTTGGACATTCTTAAACTCTGGATAAATTGAATTATAAATCTTAAATATTTATCCTTGATCTCACTTGATTAATTTTTTTATATCATTGTCATCATTCTCAAGTTTATATTGTGGTGAAAGTCATCTTTGGCCCGTAGTGCATAGATGGACTATTGATTGGTATGATTATGACCAGGAATTGTGTATTGGTATATTCATGACCTGTAATGTTACAGACAAATGATGTGTTAAAAGCCATCTTTGGCCCGTAGTGCATAGATGGACTGTTGATTGGTTGGTATAATCATGACCTATAATGTTACAGACAAATGATGTGGTAAAAGTCATCTTTGGCCCGTAGTGCATAAATGGATTGTTGATTGGTATGATTATGATCAGGAATTGTATATTGGTATAATCATGACCTGTAATGTTATAGACAAATGTTGTGGTGAAAGTTCTCTTTGGCCCGTAGTGCAAAGATGGACTGTTAATTATTGATTTTACAGTTGAACATCTTTGGCCTGTAGTGCAAAGATGGACTGTTGAATATTGATTTTACAGTTTTATGTCTTTGGCCGTAGTGCAAAGATGGACTGTTGGTTATTGGTTTTACACTTATATTTCTTTGGCACGTAGTGCAAAGATGGACTATTAATTTACATGATAATAAATATGAATTGTGAATTTAACTATAATCTTTGGTGGTTCAGGTGAAGACAGGTGATAAGAGTTCTCTTTGTCTTGGGTACAACAAAGAACTGTTGATGAGTATTACATGAATGAAATATTAATGATGGACATTTAATTTAGAGGAGATAGTAGACATTATGTTCTACTTGAATCTTCTAATGGATTGTTGATTTCGCTGCAATTATGGTTGAAAACTTTTATTATCTACCATATGTTCTAAATATCTGATTTATTAACGATGAAGGCTATTGATAATTTAATTATCTTTAGTCATAATAATCTTTACTGGGCTATTTTTGCTCACCCTTTTACTTCATAATTCCTTTCAGGTAGTAAAAGTGTAGCTGGGTCGAGCAAGGATAGCAGGGGAATAGTGTGATGGTCCGAGACTATGGAAGTTTCTCAATACATTATAAAATAACATGACAATATATAATTGTATTGAGGACTTAAGATGTGTGTGTCGTATTTTATACGTCACTTAATAATTGATTTTGGTGAACAACATTAGGGTGATGAGAACCCGACTTTGAAAGCGTCAAAAATGCACCCCATTAGAATGAGGAGGACATAATTGTACTAATTAAGAGCTTAAAGGTTGTATTTCTGCTATCATACATGATGTCTGACCACATACAAACTCGTGTTATCATAAGATATAGTTGTGCACATCCATTTGCTGACTATATCTGTGAGCATTATCTATATAATCTTGGAGTATGGTTGGAATATAATTCTCAGTTTGAGACAATGGAGATAATTATATGGCAAGAAGATACACACCATTGGAATGAACAGGATAGTAATCTTCTCATTTTTCTTTGGGGTCTATTAGATCAACCAAGTTTAATGCTCAAGTCCTATGATATCTATTATAACTTAGATGCATGGCCTCAAATGTATGAATGCTTCCTTAAGCATTCTCCAAAGATTTTAAATCCTAAAATAGCTATTGACTGTACCTTTATGTAAAGTATCATTGGTTTGGAGTGTGAGTACTGTTATTTGTATTGAAACTCACAGCTTATGTGTTATCGTATTTTGCACGACAGTTGTATTAATGCAGTTTGTATTTGGATTTTGTACCATGTATTTGGCGACTTAGAATGGGTTGTATGGACCTATTTTGGGGGCGTCACACAACCTACATTAAATTTTCAAATCACATGTTTTTCCATTCCTCCAAAAGAGTTTTACAACAAAATATATGATTCATGTTTTAATTCAATCACATATTTTTCCTTCCCTTCCTCCAAATCAATTTTATGTTGTACTCTTTGATTCTAGTTTTCTAGAAAACATAGTTAACAATTTGGATAACATATCCTCTTTTTATTTTTAGCTTATAATTAAAAGTAGTTATTTTGAAAATGATAGTCAATACCCAAAGAACAAAAAACTAAAACTGGATAACAACAAAAAGAGCATATAACCAATTTTCAAATTACATCTTATTTCTGAAAGTAAAAGCAAAGTTTTAATTGGATTATTGCATTCGACACATATGATCCAGGTTACCCTTAAGCTCCTCAGTAACTAAACTACACAAAAAATCTAACTATATAATCTAAACAGACAACTTATGGTAAGAATCTATTGTCATTATTTGAACCTCAGCCACTTAACAAGAGTTTGTTTCAAATAAATCATTAAGCATTTAACACAATATAGGTCTCCGCATTTGATAAGGCATCAAAAAAAAATATGGTGAACTGTATGTACTACTAAATAAATAAGCAAATGTGTAGAAGTGAGGTGGAAGGCTGGAAGCTCACTTGATTTTATTATTTACAATCCAGGAAATAGGGTTGTCACTAAGTTGGAAGAAACCTGAGATTTTGCTGGAACACGTGTTTCTCGTAAAGTAGTCAGTTTACAAATATGGTTATGATCCTTCGCTTGCAAATTTAGATTATTTTATTAATTTTTCCCCACAAATTCTGCTTTGCTTTCCTACATTGTTAAGTTCTTGAACAAAAATTAGATGTACAATTGTCTTCAATCTGCTAAACAAAAATGAAGTGCGCTTTTAGCATGTTTACTACTCTTAAAACAGAATCTAGCATCTGTTTTGGTTGTCTTCATTTTTTTATGTATTGGTTAATCATGGTTACTTGGGTTTTAGCACGATAGTGAACGGTCCAATTCTATCCACAAGTTGAGGGGATCCCAAATATAGGTGATTGTTGCAGACTGATGTTCAAAGGATTTTTACCTATTGCTTAGCTAATATGAACCAAAATGGTAAGCTAATATGAGCTTATGCTTTTAGAGGAATTTCTAACCAAAATGGAAAATTATCATGGTTAAAGTCCTGCTCTAGACTCGTACAGGGTTATTTTTTCCCTCCCGTTTTTACTCTGTTCAAGTAGCATATTGAAATTCTTGATTAGGATCTAATTAATCAAAATTTGACATAGTTCCCATTATTTTATTAGTATGAGGAAAAAAAGTAATTCATTCTCTGAGATGCTACCCAACCCCAATATACAGATGGCCTTGAGTGGGCACTAACTATTTCAAAATTAGTAATGTAGTAGCAAAGCCCCGATAGGAATCATCAGCATTGAACAAACATGAGACATGAATAAAACAACAGACAAAAGGAAAGGCCATGGTTACAGAGATTTTAGAAACCAAGTATAAATTCAAGAAAACATAATTCTTGAAATGAAATAATACATACCCGAAGGAATTAATAGAGAATCAAAGGAATCCAAAAACTGCATCCGAACTTCCGACTTAACGTCAGATTAAATCTCAGCCACATAAATAAAAATATAAGAAATATCGAGGAAACTACAGTTTTCAAATAAAATATTCCTTGCGTTACTTCATTATCAGTCTAAACTTTAATTGCAATTATACTATTAACTATCATAAAATGCAAAGTAATGTAGCAACATAGAAACTTTATACAATAGAAACTTTAGGGGGGGGGGGGGTGGAATTGTAAGACCCTTTATACAATAGAAACTTACTTGAAACATAGAAACTCTTAACATTAAGAACATTTACATATCTGAGCATATTACATATACATGTATTTGAATTAAGATTTGATCATCAAAATCCTAACATGATCCATGGCCTATTTAACATGGCTACAAAACAGTTCTTGTCATGTTTGTAGAAAGGCCTCTTAGAGACCCAATAAAAGAATTTAAAAATAGAATCAGTGCTTTTATGAGTTCTGAGCTTGAGTGCTATTGAGACTGGCTTAAGATGTGACAAATCCATGGAGTGCATGATTGGTCTTAAAGGTGATCTTACAGAGACCACCGAAGAACAATGTCAACGTCTATCACTAAAAGGTCCTCTTCTATCTATGTTACAAAGTTTTTCTGCATCTTTTTTAGCAAGGTCTTGATATAAAAACTCTTTTTATAAAATCAGAGAAAATATAGACCCAAAAATTAGAAAATTCACTTTTTTTTAAATAACTTTTATCCTGAATCACTTTAAATCCTTTTAAGCGTGTGAGAGATAGACATGAAAATTTTGGATGCCATCTTTATACTCGTGTAAGTTTAATTTTTGTAACAACCCATTTTTTTCATATTATTGCTAAGTATATTTTGTTGTCAGTGCTTGAGAGAACATAAATTTAATCGTGGAAATTGGAAAGAAAATGAACATGTTTATGTCATTGTTGGGCAAAATCATTTCCAATAACATGCTATTTGAGAGCAAAAGCATGTTATTTTTTTATTTTGAGAAAGAGAAATAACATGTCTTTGGTTAGATGTGTAAGATTCCAATAAACCAAAAGCATGTTATTTTTTTATTTTGAGAGAGAGAAATAACATGATTTTGGTTAGATGTGTCCGTTCAATTGATATCAACAATTTCAGCTATTTATCTGTTCCTTTATATCTGGTATCCGACTATCCCTAAGTTTCTTAAAACAATTTAAATAGTTTCTCGCCCAAATATTTTAAATTACTTTTTTTCCTTTTCAAACTAATTGTCTGTTCAAACTAAATGATTAGCATATAATGTTCTGTTAAAGAAGTGAATCCAATTTATAGATAAAATGTTCTATTACGGAGCAGATTTCAGATACAAAATCAGAAAAAATGTTGGGTTGAGATGAAAAATTGATTAAAGAATGAGAACCTAATACAGGATAAAGCCTATGGAGGTAAAAGAGAAATTGAGTTTTGAGGGGCTTTACCATTTCGGGCGAGGAGAGAGTTCATGAATCGTTGTAGCTAGTAGAAGTCATTGATGAAGTTGTTGAGCTTCTTCTTCTCCTTCTTTGAAAGGGTATACAGAGCAGAGGGTGGTGTTGCCTCAATCCAAAAGAAAGAGACAGAGAGGAGGGAATAGTTTTTATCAAGGCTCTACCTCAATTCGACGGAAAACAAAATGGTCGCTGGTGTAATTGGAAGGGATCAGAATAGTTTGTACTAAGGGATTTGGAGGTGGAGGAGAGTACAAGGAAAGGAGGCGGGACTTGGGTAGAGTGTAGGGGGTTTTTGATTTGGGGGATTTTTGTTTTATTTTTATTTTTTTGTGTGAAATGAAATATGAGCCTTTAAGATTAACTTAGAAGAATTGAGATGAAATATGAACCGTTATTGGGGTTTCTCAAATTTTAAAGTGGAAATAAATTCAAATTTGACTTTGTTTTATTATATAGATGTTCTGTTGCGGAGTAGATTTTAGATACAAAATCAGAAGAAATGTTTGGTTGAGATGAAAATTGATTAAAGAATGAGAACCCAATACAGGATAAAGCCTATGGAAGTAAAAGAGAAATTGGGTTTTGAGGGGCTTTACCATTTTAGGCGAGGAGAGAGTTCATGAATCGTTGCAGCTAGTAGAAGCCATTGATGAAGTTGTTGAGCTTCTCTTCTCTTTCTTCGAATTAAAGGGTATACATAGTAGAGGGTGGCGTTGCCTCAATCCGAAAGAAAGAGAAAAGGAAATGAGAGAATAGTTTTTATCGGGGCTCTGCCTCAATTCAATGGCCAAACGAAAATGGTTGCCGGTGTAATTGGAAGGAAATAGTTTGTACTAAGGGATTTGGAGGTGGAGGAGAGTACAAGGGAAGGAGGCGTGACTTGGGTAGAGTGTAGGGAGGGTTTTGATTTGGGCGATTTTTATTTTATTTTTATTTTTTTGTGTCAAATGAAATATGAGCCTTTAGATTAAGTTAGAAGAATTGAGATAAAATTTGAACCGTTATTGTGGTTTCTCAAATTTTAAAGTGGTAATAGATTCAAATTTGACTTTGTTTTATTATATAGATGTTCTGTTGCGGAGCAGATTTCAAATACAAAATCAGAAGAAATGTTGGGTTGAGATGAAAAACTGATTAAAGAATGAAAACCCAATACAGGATAAATCCTATGGAGGTAAAAGAGAAATTGGGTATTACCATTTTAGGCGCGGAGAGAGTTCATGAATCTTTGAAGCTAGTAGAAGCCATTGATGAAGTTGTTGAGCTTATTCTTCTCTTTCTTAGAATTAAAGGGTATACATAGCAGAGGGTGGCGTTGCCTCAATCCAAAAAATAGAGAAAAGAAAAGGAGGGAATAGTTTTTATCGGGGCTCTGCCTCAATTCAATGGCCAAACGAAATGGTCGCCGGTGTAATTGGAAGGAAATAGTTTGTACTAAGGGATTTGGAGGTGGAGGAGAGTACAAGGGAAGGAGGTGTGACTTGGATAGAGTGTAGGGAGGGTTTTGATTTGGGCAATTTTTATTTTTTTATGTGAAATAAAATATGAGCCTTTAGATTAAGTTAGAAGAATTGAGATAAAATTCGAACCGTTATTGTGGTTTCTCAAATTTTAAAGTTCGAATAGATTCAAATTTTTCTTTGTTTTATTATATAGATGTTTTGTTGCAGAGCATATTTCAGATACAAAATCAGAAGAAATGTTAGGTTGAGATGAAAAACTGATTAAAGAATGAGAACCCAATACAGGATAAAGCCTATGGAGGTAAAAGAGAAATTGGGTTTTGAGGGACTTTACCATTTCGGGCAAGGAGAGAGTTCATGAATTGTTGCAGCTAGTAGAAGCCTTTGATGAAGTTGTTGAGCTTCTTCTTCTCTTTCTTCGAAAGGGTATACATAACAGAGGGCGACGTTGCCTCAATCCGAAAGAAAGAGACAAAGAGGGGAGGGAATAGTTTTTATTGGGGCTCTGCCTTAATTCCATGGCCAAACGAAATGGTTGATGTGACACCCCCAAATTTGGGTACTTTATTTCCACCGAATTTGGTGCTCACTATCAAAATAATTACATCTAACTACCCATAATAAAGGATAAAACATTAAATAACTTCAACAATAATCTTTCCCATTAAAGGGTTACATCATCTCATAAACAATCCCATGTAATCTAACCTTCAATTATTACATCAGTTTGCGGAATACATTATAAAATAAAACAAGTCTTATAATGTGAGACCCCAAATTTTATGAATAAAGATTTAAATTTCTCGAAATATTTTTTTAATATTATGGTGTGGATTTGATATAATGTTATAGTTGTGGGTAATATTTATAAATTTTGTAAAGTATGCAAGTTGTTGTATAATATTCGATTGGTCGGAGAATATTCTTTTTGTCGGGGAATATCCATACGACGGTACAATCATTGGTGTACCCCACAACGGAATTATTGTCAGATTGAGAAAACGACAAAAATAATTTTATAAAAATAACTGCGAAAGTGTTACCGTTAAAACTGTTGAACTACTCGGTAGTAAAAGTACAGTAATACGCGTGGTTGCATAGTAGCACACGGTATTGATTATTGATGCTTACGTAAGAAGTCACTCAGTTATACTCAATTACTACTACAGTAATTGTTGCATCATATCCCTCATATTATTAATTTAATTATTGTTACAATATCATCTGCATAATATGATATATTATTAAATCAATAATTGAGACGGCGAAGTTATTCATATTATTATTTGTAATATTGACAATGTCTAGAAGTTCTATCAAGGAGAGGTTTGGTCACCTAATTGCGCGCCAATAAGGAAAAATCCTTATCGGAATGCCCCCTCTTTCCAGGGAACGACCTGATTGTTAAATATTATGAGTTAAAATATTAATGATGATTAAGTTCGTGTTGATTAAAGATGAAATTGACAGTTCCATTGTCTTGGGATTATTAGTGTTAGTAGAAATCGACATTTATTTCGATAATAATTAATGTCTGGAGGTTATATTGACCAATCGGGTATTCGGGGCACTTTTTGTGTCGGAGTACTATTCACGGGTTACTATTCACCCGATTACTATTCACTCTAGTATTGTTCACTCGGGTATTTGGGACACTTTTTGTGTTGGAGTACTATTCACGGGTTACTATTCACCTGGTTACTATTCACTCTAGTATTGTTCACTTGGGTATTTGTGACACTTTTCGTGTCGGGGTACTATTCACCCAAAAAATATATTTCTTTTCGGTCCAAATTATTTTTGGGTACAATATTATTCCATGAGGAGATGTGATAATTTTTCAGACCGTTGGTTGAAGTTTTAATAGTAAATCAGTATGGACCGTTGCTTTAAGTTTTAATAGTAAATCAATATAGACCGTCCGTTTAAAAGTAAATCAATCTAGATCGTTCATGAATTAGTTACTATTCAGTCCATTCTCCTATAAATAGAAGTTCATTCCTTCATTATTTATAAAGCAGTATCATGTTGACAATTTGGACGTTATTGGTTCCTGGATAAATTAATTTATAAATCTTTAAAATTTATTCTTGAACTTGTTTTATTGAATTATTATGTCATTGTCATCATCCTCATGCTTATATTGTGATGAAAGTCATCTTTGGCTTACGTGCATAGATGGACTTGGTATGATTATGACCAAGGATTATTCGGTATAATCATGACTGTAATGTGACGAATGATGTGGTAAAAGTCCTCATTTGCCTGTAGTTCATTGGTGGACAGTTGTTGGTATGATTATAACCAGGGGTTATTCGGTATAGTCATGACCATTGATGATTACATGAATATCCTTGGCCGTGGAGCAGGGATGATTCGATTTTATTTATTGTTGAGTCTCAAATGATAAAGTTGATGAAAAACTTTTTAAAGCATAGAAGATAGTAGATTTTATACTTTACTTGACTCTTTTAATGGATTGCTTGTTCCGTTGCAGTTAAACTTGTTGTCTATTTATTCTATCAGTTTAACATTGTTGAAGGCTAATGATAATTTATTTTGCATTATCTTAGTTATAATATTTCTTACTAGGCTAGTTGAGCTCACCCTTTCTTTCACTGTTCTCTTCAGGAAATGAGAACGTAGCTGGGACTAGTCGGGGAACAAAGTGATGGTCCTAGATGCTGCATTAGTAGTCCTCACTATTCTATGAAATAGTGTGATAATAAATGTAATGAGGACTCCATTGAATGTGGATATTGTTTAGATGACAATATTTATATTAAAACTCACAAATTTATATGTTTTGTCGATATTTACATTTAATCGTTGTATAATTAAGTTGTATTTGTATTCAGTACCTTGTATCTGGCGACCCAAGATGAGTGATGTATACCTGTTTTGGGGGCGTCACAGTTGGTATCAAAGCTTAAGGATATGATCCCTGGCTGAGATGTGAGACAAGAACTAGGAGGGGAGAGATGGAGAATTCCTTCGCTAGTATGACCTACCTAAGTTTATTTGGTATTTATTTGGTCGGTTAGAGTATAGGGATAATATGTGATATGTTAATTAACCTTTGTTTTGTGACAGTTTTTGAGAATGGCATCTGAAAATACTGAGATAAGCAATGAAGCACATGCGACCGTTGAGTTAGCTCAATCAAAAGGTAACGACCAACAACACGATAATAATCATACCGGTGGCAACGGCCATCGGAACAATGATAACCATCGTGGGGGAAATTATCATGCCAAGAATGGTAACCACTTTGGTGGTAATCATGGCCAAGATAATTGAAGTGGAAATTTTAAGAAGAGAAGGTTCAATAATGATGGAAAGACAACAACACCAGCACCTGTTAAGGAAGGAGAACGACCGTCGGTCGTATGCTTCAAATGTGGAGGGGAGGGACATATCAGTCCAAACTGCGTGATGCAGTCCAAAGCATGTTACAATTGTGGAAAAGAAGGTCACCTAGCCCGATTTTGTCGTGCACCAAAGTCAAGTCCAGTTGGGGGACTTGGTACCAAAGGCGGATACGGACAAAACAAAGTCAAGGGTTTCAGGAAGAGCATTTTTCGTGACTTATCAAAAAGGCGAGTGACCCGAACGAAGTTAGCACGGGTTAGTTAATTATAAATTTTTGCGAAGTCTATAACTTATTAGATATTGATTCTACCCATTCTTTTATCTCTCTTACTTGCGCTCAACGTTTAAATTTGACTTCGGAGAAATTAGACTTTGACTTATTGGTTGAAACTTCGATAGTAGAAACCTTCGTTACCTCCACTATTTATAAATCTTGTTGATTCAAATCAACACTTTCACGTTACCTATCGATCTTATCTCTTTGAAAATACTTGCCTTTGATGTGATTTTAGGAATCGATTGGTTAACTACTCATCATTCTTTTCGTAAGGTTGTTAGCTTTCATATTCCTAACCAACCTATTATGCGAATTCAAGCAACCAAACCACTAAAGTCAATCATTGTCATATCAAGTCATAAGTAAAGAGCCCTGAGCCTTTCGCTGGTGACTTCCTTATGTGGAATGCACCGAAGCTGAACTTTTCGTAGGGGACGTTGTGAATAACGATGGCAAGTTGATAGGTATCAATGTGACGTGCTATCCAAGTCTTGGATGAGAGTCACAGTTTTGAATGATATTTCTATTGAAGAGTATTCTTGAAGACTTCTTAGTTTACCCTAGAGCGTGATATCGAATTTTGAATTGACCCAGTACAAAACCCATTTCTAAAACCTTCAAATATTTTTTTCACCTTAAACGAACGTGTAATGTGCCAAAGACGTTGGCTCGAGCTGTTGAAGATTACGATCGTACCATTCAATATCATCGTGGAAAACGCGAACGTGGTAGCTGACACATTGAGTAGAAGATCATATGCATTTACGAGTATGATGTTGTTAACATAAAGACCCATTTCGTATAACTTACAAATGATGGAGATAGAGTTAAAGACTCTAGGGACCCACGTGAAGATAACGAATATACGATTAGAATAGACTTTAATCGATAAAGTTAAAAGCTTTCAAGCTACATACTCGAGAATGATGAATGTGAAGAAGAAGGTTCAAGAGGGCGTTATTCTAGAAGCAAGAATCGATGAAGAGAGAAAATCTTAACCCTCGATTTTATTGGCCCATTTGAAATCCTTGATCGAGTAGGAACTGTGGCCCATAGACTCGTTTTATCGCCAAGTATGTCTCGTGTTCAAAACATTTTTCACGTATCGAAGTTACGTAAATATGTGGACGACCCGAACCACATTATTAAATTAAAACTAGACGAGATAGAAGAAGATTTAACATATGAAGAGATACGTGTTAAAATCTTGGATAAGAAGGATCGTATTCAACACTCAAAGGTTATACCTCAAGAGTTAGAATCTGAAATGAAGTTAAGGTATCCTCATCTCTTCGGCATACCACATACGTACGCAAATTTCGAGGGTGAAATTTCATAAGGAGGGGAGATTGTGAGACCCCAAATTTTATGAATAAAGATTTAAATTTCTCAAAATATTTTTTTTAATATTATGGTGTGGATTTGATATAATGTTATAGTTGTGGGTGATATTTATAAATTTTGCAAAGTATGCAAGTTGTTGTATAATATTCGATTGGTCGGGGAATATTCTTTTTGTCGGGGAATATCCGTACGACGGTACAATCATTGGTGGACCCCACAACGGAATTATTGTCAGATTGAGAAAACGACAAAAATAATTTTATAAAAATAACGGCGAAAGTGTTACCGTTAAAACTGTTGAACTACTCAGTAGTAAAAGTACAGTAATACGCGTGGTTGCATAGTGACACACGGTATTGATTATTGATGCTTACATAAGAAGTCACTCAGTTATACTCAATTACTGCTACAGTAATTGCTGCATCATATCTCTCATATTATTGATTCAATTATTGTTACAGTATCATCTGCATAATATGAAATATTATTAAATCAATAATTGAGACGACAAAGTTATTCATATTATTATTTGCAATATTGACAATGTCTAGAAGTTACATCGAGGAGAGGTTTGGTCACCTAAATTGTGCCTAATAAGGAAAAATCCTTATCGGAAAGCCCCCTCTTTTCTGGGAACGACCTGGTTGTTAAATATTATGAGTTATAATATTAATGATGAATAAGTTCGTGTTGATTAAAGATGAAATTGATAGTTCCATTGTGTTGGGATTATTAGTGTTAGTAGAAATAGACATTTATTTCGATAATAATTGATGTCTGGAGGTTATATTGACCAATCGGGTATTCGGGGCACTTTTCGTGTCAGAGTACTATTCACAGGTTACTATTCACCCGGTTACTATTCACTCTAGTATTGTTCACTCTGGTATTTGGGACACTTTTCGTGTCAGAGTACTATTTACGAGTTACTATTCACCCGATTACTATTCACTCTAGTATTGTTCACTCGGATATTTGGGACACTTTTCATGTTGGGGTACTATTCACGGGATACTATTCACCCAAAAAATATATTTCTTTTCAGTCCAAATCATTTTTTGGTACAATATTATTCCATGAGGAGATGTGATAATTTTTCAGACCGTTCGTTGAAGTTTTAATAATATATCAGTATGAACCGTTACTTTAAGTTTTAATAGTAAATCAATATGGACCGTCCGTTTAAAAGTAAATCAATCTGGACCGTTCATGAATTAGTTACTATTCAGTCCATTCTCCTATAAATAGAAGCTCATTCCTTTATTATTTCTTACGAATTCTTTGAAACTCTAGAGAGAAACTATAGAGAGAAAGAAGAAAAGTATGATACGCTACTTCACTACTCCAAAGATTGGTTTATCTAAGGTAAGGGATATTATTTGTTGTACTCGTAGGGGTATTATTTCTTTCATATTCATGAAGAGAACTTCTGTTATTCCATTCTTTATTATTACGTTGGAATAACCTGTTTATGCGAAGTACCGCATACATGGTGAGATTCTTCTGTTATTCCATTCTTTATTATTTTGTTGGAATAACTTTATGCATGATCTATCGCATGCCTTGTGAATTCTGTTGTTATTCTATTCTTATTATTCATTGGAATAACTCTGTTTATGCTAATACCGCATACATGGTGAAATTCTTCTAATATTACATTCTTTATTATTACGTCGAATATCACATACATGCGTTCTGGGACACGGATTCCATTATTTATTATTACGTCGGAATATCACATCTCATACGTTTATATGGACTGGTTCCATTTTTTATTATTTCGCCGGAATATCTCTCTGCTATGCGTTCTGTGGGACCTAGTTCCATTATTTATTATTACATTGGGAATAACACATGTATGCGATCTATCGCGCGCGCATGGTGAATCCTTCTCGTTATTCCATTCTTTATTATTACATTGGAATAACTTTGTCTATGTGAATTACCACATGCATGGTGAATGATCCTTCGTATTCATTCTTTATTAAATTATGGAAATGATCTGTTTACGTGGATTACCGCATGGCGGGCGAAAATCTATTTGCAGTTTCATATATTCTATTATACTCAGTTGGTTAAAGCTTTGGCTTCTCTACTACATGAAATTAGTGGAATATCCTTGATATTTGCGCTTCATTCAGTATCTTTTCATAGAAATATTCTTCTGAGCATTCTTGAATTTTACTCTACAAAGCAGTATCATGTTGCCAATTTGGACGTTATTGGTTCCTGGATAAATTAATTTATAAATCTTTAAAACTTATTCTTGAACTTGTTTTATTGAATTATTATGTCATTGTCATCATCCTCATGCTTATATTGTGATGAAAGTCATCTTTGGCTTACGTGCATAGATGGACTTGGTATGATTATGACCGAGGATTATCTTGTATAATCATGACCGTAATGTGACGAATGATGTGGTAAAAGTCCTCATTGGCCTGTAGTTCATTGGTGGACAGTTGTTGGTATGATTATGACTAGGGTTTATTCGGTATAGTCATGACCATTAATGATTACATGAATATCCTTGGCTGTGGAGCAGGGATGATTCAATTTTATTTATTAAGCTGAGTCTCAGCGATAAAGTTGATGAAATTTTTTTTAAAGCATAGAAGATAGTAGATTTTATACTTTACTTGACTCTTCTAATGGATTGCTTGTTCCGTTGCAGTTAAACTTGTTGTCTATTATGTTCTATCAGTCTAACATTGTTGAAGGCTAATGATAATTTATTCTACATTATCTTAGTCATAATATTTCTTACTGGGCTAGTTGAGCTCACCCTTTCTTTCACTATTCTCTTCAGGAAATGAGAACGTAGCTGTGACTAGTCGGGGAACAGGGTGATGGTCCTAGATGGTGCATTAGTAGTCCTCACTATTCTGTGAAATAGTGTGATAATAAATGTAATGAAGTCTCCATTGAATGTGGATATTGTCTAGATGACAATATTTGTATTAAAACTCACAGCCTATGTTTTGTCGTATTTTACACAACTGTTGTATAATTAAGTTGTATTTGTATTCAGTACCTTGTATCTGGCGACCCAAGATGGGTGATGTATACCTGTTTTGGGGGCGTCACATATAACATCATGCATTTAAATAAACTTTAAATAATTCTTCACCACTTGGACATCTTGCCCTTTCCCTTGCTAGTAGATGGCTCATCACTTCTTTTGACTTTAGCTGCATGGTTAATTGCAAGAGTGAGCAAACAATTGCTCACTGACATAAAGAATAGTAATAATAACCATATGAGAACGAACAACGAATGCTGTACAATAATGAACTTGTTCTACAAATAGAAACATAAACAAGTTCAAAATTTTAATATCTGAGGGTCTTATGACCACGAACTATGTCCACGGTGATTAGGTATTACTACCCCAACCTTAACAGTTAATTAGACTGTACAGACTCTTCTTAACGTACTTTGGGGGATCAGCCCTTTGTACCATATATTGTGCACAAACATCTAAACGTTACACGTACAAAATCCCCTATGTTAGGGTTGTTCGTCTCAGTTTGAATTTAGAATTTTTGCACTAAAGAAAGTTTAGTTTGGAACTAGCTTATCAGTTTTTCTAGAATTTTAGAACACTATTCAATTTCCATCAATAAAGGTTTAATACAATAATGTATAACTGAACAAGGCTATCAAAGTCAAAGATCGGATATCAACAATATATAATTGAATAAACGTGATATACATGCAAAGTACTATATTCAAAGAATTAGAACAATCTCCTTTGAATCAATGTGTTAGAACAATATACGTTTTGAATAATAATAACAAGAAATGAGAATGTGAAACTCATTCGATGTAACCAATTAGGTTACAAGAGTTTATTCAATCATACATAAGAATAGAATCAATAGTCTTGCTCAATGAAAGTTTAGGATAAGAAACTTGCATTCATAAACAAAAGAATGAAGTTAGTAAGCTTGCTCAATGTAAAGAGTTAAGGTTTAGAAACTTGCCTTATATGTAAGCTACACAAGTGTAAAATAATCTCCAATTACCCTACATGTATCATTGAAATTGCAATAACCATTAGTTGTATAAACATTAGCTTTTAGGGTTTAAACCATCATTTAGGTCATAACCCTAACCTAGTACCTAACAATGTAGGTTAACATACTTAACGAATCTGGAATCTCATTACGATCCAACATAACTTAATCATTCATCTCTAACTTTGGAAAACATCACATTTGGTTTCATTTTATAAATTATTAAACAATTATTTAAAAATCTTCACACTTCGCATTACCACACATTACAATCTGATATTATAGCTTATATTATGTCTTAACATCATTAACATGAATGCTTGATCAACCTAAGTCCCTTACACATGACCTACAAATGAGCAGACTTCACTGCCTCAGACTAGAGTATGGTAGCAATTGTGCTTGGGATGGTATGACTTCTTGTTTTTTGCCTTAGCACCAGTATTACTATTTGCAAGTGCACAAATGAGGCGTAAACTCAAGCGGTGAATAAGAGTTTAATTTTAGCTCAACAAACACAAATTTCACCCACAAAACAGTGAAATTAACATCTACAATTGGTACAGACTATTACAAACATGTATGCTAACATTTATAGCAAATTAACACAATTTAACATCAACTAAAACTAGTTTAATTCCTAAAAATTCCATATTTTCATATAAAACTCCAATTTTGAACTTCTTCACAAAAATCATCACTGACATCTCAATTTTTCACCAAATCACTTCGTTCAAACTACGTTATCTTCGTTTCTTAATGAACTAGCATAAACAAGCTTCAATTTACAATTTAACATATAAATTGATCACTTAAATTGGTACTTTCTAAGCCATTTTCTCAAGCATAAACATTGTTATATGTTTTCTTCCTTTAAACCCAAATTCACGTGTTTGGAAATCAAATAATAGTCACATATGATGACAACAGATTCAACAATACAACCCTCATCATATAATCACGTTTGAAACAACAAATCAACAAAAGTATTTACAGAGAACTAAAAGAAATTACAAAAATTGTATATTAGATTTAGGGTAAATTATACCTAAATCCTTGATTGTTGAGAAGAAGAGTGATAAGGACCATAATACTCCAACTCTTTAGCAAAGTTTTCAGACAATTCTCTCCTACCAAGCTCTCTCAACACTCTGTTATTCCTCCTTAGCAAAGTACTTGAAATAAGAGCCAACTGAGCGCTAGCCTTAGGAAATAGACGCGTAAATAAACGGAAGCCCGCGTACTTCAGTTAAAAAAATAATACGTCTGCGTCAGTTACACAAGACCAAAGGCCACAAGGCCATGTTTGACTAACCAAAAATTCCCCCCAAAATAAATTATTTATATATTATTTATATTATATAGTTACTTTGTGTCACACCGTAATTTAGTTAATTTAGATAACTTATAATAATAATAAAAATAAAAATCTTATTACCATTATACTTATAATTAATAAATAATTATATATCTAATTTAATTAATAAATTAGAAACATAACTTTATTTAATTTATTTATTTCCTTTAAATTAAACAATTCATTTAATTTAATTATTTTCTTAAATTAAATCCATTAGATAAAATTATCATTACTCAATTTAATTATCATAAATTAATTTAGTTACTAAATTAATTCACTACAATTCATCAATTATTTATTTTCTCAATAAATAAATTATTTAAAATATTTATTTAATTCAATAAATATTTAAATTAAATTATAAATTTCTCGATCGTTACCGTTGTCGATGTAATTGGAAGGAAATAGTTTGTACTACGGGATTTGGAGGTGAAGGAGAGTACAAGGGAAGGAGGCATGACTTCGGTAGAGTGTAGGGAGGGTTTTGATTTGGGCGATTTTTATTTTATTTTTATTTTTTTGTGTCAAATGAAATATGAGCCTTTAGATTAAGTTAGAAGAATTGAGATAAAATTTGAACCGTTATTGTGGTTTCTCAAATTTTAAAGTGGGAATAGATTCAAATTTGGCTTTTTTTATTATATAGATGTTCTGTTGCAGAGCAGATTTCAGATACAAAATCAGAAGAAATGTTGGGTTGAGATGAAAAACTGATTAAAGAATGAGAACCCAATACAGGATAAAGCCTATGGAGGTAAAAGAGAAATTGGGTTTTGAGGGACTTTACCATTTTCGGCAAGGTTAGAGTTCATGAATCGTTGCAGCTAGTAGAAGCCTTTGATGAAGTTGTTGAGCTTCTTCTTCTCTTTCTTCGAAAGGGTATACATAGCAGAGGGCGACGTTGCCTCAATCCGAAAGAAAGAGACAAAGAGGGGAGGGAATAGTTTTTATTGGGGCTCTGCCTTAATTCAATGGTCAAACGAAATGATTGCTGTGACACCCCCAAATCCGGGTACTTCATTTCCACCGAATTTGGTGCTCACTATCAAAATAATTACTTCTAACTACCCATAATAAAGGATAAAACATTAAATAACTTAAACAATAATATTTCCCATTAAAGGGTTACATCATCTCATAAACAATCCCAGGTAATCTAACCTTCAATTATTACATCAGTTTGCGGAATACATTATAAAATAAAACAAGTCTTATAACATCATGCATTAAATAAACTTTAAATAATTCTTCAACACTTGGACATCTTGCCCTTTCCCTTGTTAGTAGATGGCTCATCACTTCTTTCGACTTTAGCTGCATGGTAAATTGCAAGAGTGAGCAAACAATTGCTCACTGACATAAAGAATAGTAATAATATCCATATGAGAACGAACAACGAATGCTGTATAATAATGAACTTGTTCTACAAATAGAAACATAAACAAGTTCAAAATTTTAATATCTGAGGGTCTTATGACCACGAACTATGTCCACGGTGATTAGGTATTACTACCCCAACCTTAACAGTTAATTAGACTGTACAGACTCTTCTTAACGTACTTTGGGGGATCAGCCCTTTGTACCATGTATTGTGCACAAACATCTAAACGTTACACGTACAAAATCCCCTATGTTAGGGTTGTTCGCGTCTCGATTTGAATTTAGAATTTTGCACTAAAGAAAGTTTAGTTTGGAACTAGCTTATCAGTTTTTCTAGAATTTTAGAACACTATTCAATTTCCATCAATAAAGGTTTAATACAATAATGTATAACTGAACAAGGCTATCAAAGTCAAAGATCGGATATCAACAATATATAATTGAATAAACGTGATATACATGCAAAGTACTATATTCAAAGAATTAGAACAATCTCCTTTGAATCAATGTGTTAGAACAATATACGTTTTGAATAATAATAACAAGAAATGAGAATGTGAAACTCATTCGATGTAACGAATTAGGTTATGTGGGCCCATGTGCAAAATTAGGGTTCACATGACCTAATTAAATTAAATGCACAATTAGGGTTCCACGACCTCATTAAATGTGCAAATTAGGGTTCGCATAACCTAATGGAATGAAGATGAAAAAGTCAAAAATAAATGTGCTAGACCCGGGAGAAGCCTCCATGTGTCCCGAGGCAGAAGACTCGTGGAGGCAACTCGTTTTGGGAATTGATTGAGGGATTGGAATGGTGGCTAGAAGGACAGGGCAATATGGGAATTATTCTAATGACTAAAGGGTATTTCTGGAATTTCATTGAAAACATGTGCCTAGCATGTGATTACTTAATTCCAGGAAACTCTATAAATACCCCTTCCATTCTAGGAAGGGAGAGGACTCTTTTGGTAGCTTAAAGCTTGGATATTCCACCTAAAAGCACTAAAAAGATTTGAATACTCTCTCAACTCGAAGAACTGAAGAAGGCTCTTGGAATTCCAATAACCCTAACACGGTTTCCGGATTCTAGGGGGTTACCACGCGCGTCGTTGGAGAGTAATCGCCACACTGTCGTTCTCTCTCTCTCAATCAATCAATCAATTCCGTGCTCTTTGTGGATCTCTCTCCTCCTCGCCCAACACGAAACCCTAAACAAGCAAGGCGCGATTTCCTTGACCACATATCTTTGGCGACTCTGCTGGGGAGGTGTAGAATTAAGTGAAGGTATGCCCACAACTCGAAGTGGGAGAACTACGAGAAAGAGCGCTTCACCAACAAATAGCATTACCTCACCGGATCTAGTTCCAAGGCGAAGTAACTCAAGCATTCCAAAGGCATGAGCACTGGATTTTGACCAACCACTTGTTGAAGGCGCTTGAAGGGAGTTTGACATCACCACATATGGCTAATCAACAAAAAACCAACGCAGAAAGGCAAAGGCGAGGATGCAGTGGAGACCGAGACGAATGTTGTCCAAGCTGGAGATGCTCAAGGCATTGAAGGAAGAACGAGAAAGGGCAAAGGATGATGATGGCCATGATCTTTGGAAATCTGAGAGGAAGCAAGAGGAGATGGAGAATTTCCGCGTGATTGATGTAGATTCCCACTTTCAAGGCCATGTTCCCAAGAAGTTGCGGCGGGGGAACAAGTAGGAGTGGAAGACAACAACAATGGCGGCAACAACAAAGAGAACAGATTGTACCTCCATCGACGGAGAATCGGTCGGTTTCAATCATCAACTTGGAGCCCTAGAGCGGTGGCGGTGAAGTACCACAACCCGAGGTTGAAAGCAAGCCAACCTCGCATACATCATCATCCAACCGCTCTTCCGGCATTTTCACAAGTGCAAATGCCAACCATTCTAAGTCATGTCTAGGTAGTGAGCCAGCGGTGCCCAAGCGCCACCTTTGCCGCGATGCAAGCGTGCATCAACCAAATTCTATAGCATACACACCGTCGATACAACAAAGTATATCACAACACCCTAGAGAGTTCACGCCGCAAAGTATGTGACGAAGGATGATATGATCGATGTGATCAATCAACTTCGTGGCGGACATCTCGACCCTCGGAGTTAGACTTTACTCGCCTTACCGGCACACATTTCGAGGCAACCTTACCCGATAGGGTATATTAAAGCATCCCCGAGTTTCCAAAATACAATGGGGAGAAAGGAAAGCGCCGGGAACATATTGCCGAGTTCGTAAGTCGATGTCTCCGTCATTTGGGATATGATGAAGTGAACAACCACAACTTGTTGATGCGGAATTCAACAAAACTTTGATGGATAGTGCCTTGATTGGTACTAGAATTTGGAGAAGGGTCGATCCATGATTGGGATGACCTAAAATTACAATTTTTAAGAAATTTTTCTATAATGCGAAACAGGTAACCATTGTAGAACTCATGCGGTTCAAATAGAAGCCAAATGAGGAGCTATCGATTAAGTTGATAGAGTTGAGTCCCGAGCACACGAAGTGTGCTGAGCCGATTGAAGAAAAGAACTTGGTCGACATTTGCAACAATGGTGCATTAGATTCCTTCAAGCCCCCACCTCATTACCAAGGCTTGTGATTCCTTCATGACCCTCTCATCTTTTGCACAAGACTTGGGAGGAATCATGAAAGCCGCCCACTAGCCATGCGCGGTTACATGGAGGGGCAAGAGGACAGCAACCGTGGCTTTGGCTGACTCTCAGTCAAAACCATAAAGGGGCAAAAGGGAAGCATGAGAAAAATTTGATCGAAGCAAAGGAAGGCACGGAGACAAATATGCAAGAAAGTCGATCCGGAGGCTATCACATGTAGTGAGAAAGCATTGGGGGTCTATCTGAGCAATGTATTGAACATGGGGTGGTGAAACCCCCAAGGCCTAGATTTGTAGTGTGGAAGAGATGGAGAGAAGGCCAGGACTTACATGTATACCACCAATCGCGGGACATTCCACTATGGATTTATTCTGACCTAAGGAGGATATACCATGAGAAGCTGGCAAATGGGGAGATTGAACTTGGAAAGGAAAGCAGTGTTCATGACAAGCCACTGCCAAATCACAAGGGGAAATAAATATGCAACACTATTATCCACAACATAATCCCAGAAGTGGAGATGATGATGGAAGAAAATGAGGAGTGTGACCCGAGGCTGCGGTGGTGGCGTTAATGAATGGGGCCAAGTTCAGAAATTTTTTTGATCAGATAGGATTGGCCAAGGAAGCAAGGATTGAGGCAACCAGGGCAATCATTAAGGCCTGCCGAGACACAAGAGACTTGCATGGCCATAAGCAAAGGATTTGTGAAGACGATGGAGGAAGAAGCAAATAAGATATCTTTCTCTAAAGCTGATAGAGAGATAAGATACCCGCACAACAGACCGCTGTATGTAACAGCAGTAATCAATGGCATCGAAGTGTGGAGGGCATTCATTGACAATGGAGCGTCTATAAATATTATGCCCTACACCATGTTCAAACGGTTAGGCCTGCCAGAGAAGAAGATTATGAAGGAACAAACAAACATTACTGAGGATTCATGACGAGCACAAGAACCTTGGGACACATCAAGGTAGACATGCAAGTTGGAAAGATTCGAGGGCCTGTAATGTTCCATGTTGCAGAGGTGGATGCAGCATACCATGTCTTGCTGGGAAGGGCTTGGGAAAATGACTATGGGGTGGTACCCTCAGGTTTTCATCAATGTCTGAAAGCTATCTGGAAAGGGAGAAAAGTGAAGGTACCCTCGAAATCCCTTTTCGGATGATGCACACATCAAGAAGCAACTTTCTTGATGATGTATTTGAAGAGGAGAGAACGAGATCGCGAGGCCTGATTCCCTAAGACTAGCAAGCTGGGAGGAAGTGCAGGAAGATAAGTTTGTACCTGCAGAAAAAGTGAAGAAGAAGACCTCGGAACATGGAGAATGTTCCAAAAATATGAAGCCAGTAGTAGTAGACTTGGAGAAGGAAGGAAGAGAAGAGAAGAAAAGGCCAGCAGATCCTGAAGATGCCAGAAATATAATAAATGCCAAGCGGATAGCACAGTCTGAGGATGGCCAAAAGGCAAAATGGGAGAGGGTTGTTAAACCCGATGGAAAGGTGGTGTTTCGATTGTGACGGTGCAAGGGGGAAGAGCCCAAGGAAGCATGCAAACCCAACGGCTCAGGAGGTGTCCCCCACTTCAGCAATAATGAAGAAGAAGAAGTTGTACAACATAAGGTAGAACCAGCTCCAGAATGCTTTGAGGATAGGCCAAAACCTCAACAAAATGAATTAGAAGAAGTTGATTTGGTAACAGATGGAGGAACGCCAAGACCGACTTATGTCAACAAGGAGCTTGAGGCTAACCAGAAAGAGGAGCTCATACAACTATTGCGATAGTATAGGGACGTCTTTGCTTGGAATTACGACGAGATGCCCGGAATTGACAAAGACCTTGTGGAGCACAATCTAAACATAAGCTCGGGAATGAAGCCAGTGAAGCAAGCACCTCGTAACTATGCACCCAAAGTTAAAACCCAAATAAAGGAAGAAATCAAAAAGTTCTTTGGAAGTAGGGTTCATCAAAATAGATCCAACATCCAACATGGCTTTCCGACATCGTCACCAATAAAGAAATCAAATGGACGACTACGAATATGTGTGGATTTGGAGACTTGAACAAGGCATGCTAGAAGGACATGTATCCATTACCCAACATAGACACTTTGGTAGATGCAATGACTAATCATGAGATGATGTCATTCATGGGCCGGGTTTGTGGGTTACAATCGAGGATAAAGATGTCTATAGAAGATGCAGAGTTGATGACCTTTTCGTACCTGTTTGGGAATTTCTACTATGTAGTAATGCCATTTGGGTTGAAGAATGCTGGGGCAACTTATCAAAGGGAAATGCACGCCATATTTCATGACATGATTCATGATATAGTGGAGGACTATGTGGACGACATAGTAGTGAAATCCAAAAAGGCGACAACTCATGTGGAGGACTTGAGGAAAGTGTTTGAGCGATGCCAAAGGTACAAGTTGAGGATGAATCCGAAGAAGTGCACCTTTGGAATGACGGCTGGAAAATTCTTGGGCTTCTTGGTGCACAACAGAGGTTTAGAGGTGGACCCAAGTAAGGCGAAAGCAGTTACAGAGATGCCCCCACCAAAGACGCAAAAGCAGTTGAAGAGCTTTCTAGGGAAGGTCTCGTACATGAGAAGATTCATGCCAGCATTAGCCGAAGTCACAGAACCTTTCGGCAAATTGCTAAAAGGAAAGGCACAATGGGACTGGGGGCAAGACCAACAACAGGCCTTTGAGAAGGTAAAAAGAATTTTGTCTTCAGTGCAAACGATGGTAGTGCCACAAAGAGGAATGCCATTACAGTTGTATATCACATCTACCAAGAAGTCTATAGGAGGATTGATCATGCAAGAGGTGGATGGAGAAGAGAAACCTGTGTATTACATTAGCCGGATAATCAGAGGACCAGAAACCAGGTATTCACAGGTGGAGAGGCATTGCCTAGCGTTGGTGTTCATTCTTGCAAAAAAAATCGGCATTATTTTTCTAGCGCAAAGTAAAGATTGCAACAAAAGCGATCGATCGGATACCTATTGACTAGGCCGACATTAGTAGAAAGACTGCGGATGGATGATGATTCTTTGAATCGACATCAAGTGTGTAACATCAAAGGCAATCGGATGTCAAGCCTTGGCGGACACTGCTAGCTCAATTTCCAAATGGAGAATATGAACCCCTTACGAGGATCTTCGGGTGAGAAGTAGAATCAATCGACTTGATGGATGAGGACCCAGAATGGTGGAGTTTGGCTTTTGATGGATCATCTGCGAGAAGGTAAAGGCGGGAGCGAGGGTGGTCTTGACCACCAAAGAAAGAAAAGAAGTGGCCTTGTCATATAAATTGGATTTCCATGCACAAACAATGAAAGCGAGAATATGAGGCGTTCATACTAGGATTGTTGGCGGCTCAAGAATTAGGAGCCAAATATTTTAAAGTAAAGGGAGATTCAAACCTTACAGTGCAGCAAATAAGAGGCCAATTTGGAGTGAAGGAACCTATCTTGGCGCCATATCGAACTGTAGCACAAAAGGTGATGGAAACCTTCAAGAAGGTGGTGATTGAATATGTGCCAAGAGGACAAAATAAACAACACGATGCACTAGCAGCGGTAGCATCTCGAGTCTATGTCCAAGGAGAAGATTTGGATGTGAATGTAATGAAGAGAACCCTCCCAACCACGGTCTTAGACTTGTTCCCCAAAGACATGATAGATGATTGGAGATATAACATCTCCCATCAATTGCAAACAAAGGAAGGAACAATACCAATCGTGGAGCTATGAAGTACAACATCATCAAAGGTGTCTTGTATCACAAAAAAGCGAGATGGTGTATTGACACGATGCTTGGGGAGGCAAAGAAGCAAATAGAGTCTTGCATCGGTGTGCATGAAGAGAAGCTAGGGTTTTTGGACATAGGCATGTATCGTAGGATGCAACACCAAGAGGTATTATTGGCACGAAATGAAGAAGAAAGCGGATGCCCTACAACGCCAATGTGTTTCATGCCAAGAATACCCACAGGGAGGATGAATGTGCCTTCATTGATGACATAGTGGATTGGGAATCCCTTATTTGGAGTTCTTACAAAGCGGGACTCTTTAGGCCAGAAAAAGAAGGACGTAATTATAATAAAGAGGAAGTCACAACGATTCTTCTTATAAAATGGAGAATTGTTAGGAAGAGGTTTCAATGGAAAGCCCTACGATTATGCGGAACTAGGTGAAGCCAAAGATTTGGTTTATCAAATGCACAAGGATGAACATCAAGGGGGAGCCAAGTTGTACAAACAACTTATCGATCATGGTTACTATTGGCCAAAGATGGAAGGAGATTATCTAGAATTTGTTAAAAAGTGCCACATTTGTCAAATACATGGAAATTTGATCCATGCTCCCATAGTGGATTTATGAACCTTAGCAACACCATGGCCCTTTCATACATGGGGAATGGATCTTATAAGTCCTGTTCACCCTAATTCCAAGGGTAATATATGGATTTTAACTACCACCGAGATGTACACAAAGTGGGTAGAAGCAGTACTCTTGAAGAAGGCCACGGGACCAGCCGTGGCAAATTTTATCAAGGAGCACATCATTTGCCGTTTTGGGATCCCGAAGATCATTTTGTCGAATAATGGAACTCCCTTCATCAATAGGGACATCAAAAATTTGATAGAAAGATACAAGGTAAAACATTACAAATCATCACCCTACTACCCGAAAGGCAATGGACAAGCAGAGGCTACAAACAAAACTTTGATAAAAATCTTATCAAAAACCCTAGAGCGATCATAGAAGAAATGGGAAGAACAACTACCAATAGCATTATGGGCATATCGAACTTCAAAAAGAAAGCCTACAGAGAAACCCCATACATTTTGGTTTATGGTGAAGAAGCTATCTTGCCTAGAAAATAGAAATACCTTTGACTCGAATGAGACATGAAGCTTAGTCGAGGAAGAGAGCCGACCAACCGCCCTAGAGGCCTTAGGCGACTTCCGAGACAAGGCTAAAGAAAAGCTTGAACAGTACCACGAAAGACTGCGACGATAATACAATACCGCGGTGGTACCACGACAAATTCTGGTGGGAGACCTAGTGCTAAAAACTGCAACTCAAGTCATGAGGGGAACCCCAACCACCAAATTTTACCCCAAATGGGAAGGCCCGTATAGGGTACGAGAGATCTCCGAAAGTGGGTATTGCAAGATATCTCGTGTGGGATCGGATGCTGTCTCAGGCCCATTAAACTTGAAGTGGGTAAAGAAATATTATACATGAGAAGAGCATCACAAAAAGTTATACTTTCAACTTCAAAAGTAATCGAGGCACCTGACTCACAGCCCTCGGAAGTTACACTTTCAACTTCAAAAGTGATCGAGGTACCTGACTAACAGCCCTCGAAAGTTACACTTTTAACTTCAAAAGTGAGTGAGGCACCTGACTAACATCCCTCGAAAGTTACACTTTCAACTTCAAAAGTGGTGATTTTTGAGTATAAGCCCTTTATCACTTTATCTTTAAAAGTGGAGAACGTTATGCTTTATTCGATAAAAGCAAGAAAGTTACACTTTATCTCTAAAAGTGGCAAACGTTATGTTTTCTTCGACAAAAGCAAGATTTACTATATGAAACGTTATGCTTTTCGTTAAAAGCAATTTTATTATCAATAAATTGACAAACTTTCACTTATACTTGAATGTTTTTTTTAATTTTCTTTAAAAAAAAAGTATAAATTCAAGTGTTAGTTTGTGAAAAAATATATATACATGTTTTTGACAAAATTCATGTTTTCTTATAATACCTATTGTTGTCTTGGAATATTAATTTGAATAACTTGAGATTCAATGATAAATATTGAGTTTTGAGGAATCATTCAAAATTAAAGGCAATCAACAAGGTTAAAGAAACTATGTTCTGATAAATGAAATATGTGTAAATGAGTTTCTGTAACAGGAAATCGAAAAGAAAAAAAACTACTACAACAAGTCATGATCTAAAGGCCAAGACATATCAAACTGAAGTGGAGGCATAGCTAAAGCCTCCAAGTCAGCAATGGCAGCGTCTCAAATCTTCAGATTTGCAGCTTTCAACTCCCTAACCTGTTGGGTAGTTGACTCCAAGTCCCGCCGCTGGCACTCTACATCCCGAAGCTGGTTCTCTAAATCTTGAGACTGAATCTTCAATTTGTTCGCAGCTTCGTCAAGATCAGAAAGCTGCACTGAAAAGGATTCATCTTCACACTTACGTTTAGCAACCTCCGAACGTAGTGCAACAAGATTAAAACTAGACTTGAGAAGATCCAGCCTAGTACGAAAAGGAGACATGTCAACACCCACGGATGCAAGGTCGTCTACATCATCACTAAACTGCTTCAGGTCCTCGACTCGCAACGAATATAAGGAAAGAGTGTGCAACCCAAGAACAAGGCCTGCGAGCTGATCTAGGAAGAAGGTCTGGGAGGAAGCCGCCTTAACAATCATTCAGTTAAGCATCCACGAGAACTGAGCTAGGAGACGCTCCAGACTTTCCCGACTAGAAGCTGATATCTGGAAACCCCTCCATGAAACAAGATCCCCGCTTGGATTGAAGGAAGCTCTGGCAGGAGCAACTTTAGAAGCCACCATAGAATCTGTCGAGACCAGGGATGGAGGAGAAGAAAGATGTTGTACGGCTAAGGATTCCTCAAAGCCTTGGTCACTCGGAGGATAACCAAGGTCACTATATGGCGAGTGGGCAATATCTGGATGGAGAGCATCAAATAACGCGAGTGCCTCAACAGGCAAAGGCAAATCTTTCATCCTCTTACTCTGAAAACAAGATGTCAAAGCACAATATATTATAAAGAAAAAGAGGAAAGGAAATTCAAGACAAATCATTTGTGGATTAAAGAAGGATACTCACAATATAGTCAATGGAAAAGGAGTCGGGAGATGCCACAGAAAGGGGAATGTCATTCAACCCACCCAAAGTACTATCAACAATGCCCTCCTGAGCAATCACCAACTCGGTAGAATCCTTTCGGGGAGAATGAACATCACCAATAGTTTCAGAATGATTCTCCCTCGGGGAAGTAAGAGTCTCATCAACATCTTCAGACTCATCATGAGGAGCAGGCATAGGAAGGTTTGAAGAAATTGTTGTATCACCCACAGCAAGACTCAAGCTCACATCAGACAAAGTATCCTTAGCATCCAGACTAACACAATCATCACGATGAGTATATGACTCAATATCAACAAGGATAGATTGGACGGGCTCACGACTAGTGGAAGCCGTCGCGGAAGCCTCATTTGTAGTACTATACATTAACCCAAGAGAAACATCATCATCATCATCTTCATTGACCACGGTAACCTGAAAAAAATAAAAAAATATAAAGGAAATAATTACTCAATGATATGTGCAAGCAGTAATACAAGCAAAATAATGAGAATAGTACGACAAAATACCAAATTTCTATGGCGCTTCTTGATCGAATCCTCGGCTGCCGGGATACTAGGATCAACATTATTAAGGGGGCGTTTTGCTAATGGCTTTATAACAAGCCTGATAGGAGGACGACTGATTGGAACCACGACAGAAGTAATAGGAGGAGCTATCTCAGAATCAGTAGTAGTAGCTGCTCTCATTTTAGAACGAGTAACTCTCATCTCCTCGGCATCAGAGGATCCCTGGGGAGGAGCTAGAGAGGACACCCGAAATAGAGCCCGTGCTGGAAGACTCCTGGAAGTAGTGGGAGCCTGTGATGGAATGTCTGCTAACTAAGGGAGAGACGACTTAGGCATCAAAATGTCACGCTCATCCAACCGGCTACTAGCTGGCCAAAGTGTTGAGCAAACATTGGGCTTGGGAGAGCATAGCATCCGGCCCCATTGAAGACATTTCGGAATAGAGACTGGCAATGAACAAACCAAGGTATCATCCTCCCATCTTTTAAGATTGACCGCCAAGATAATTACGTCACAAGAGTATATATCGCTCGCTCCGGAGTCATCTGGTATGACAAAAGGAAGGATCTATAAGGATCACTTGATAGCCTCGGAAATGCCCATGTAAAAGAGGGGGAGGTAGAGACGAAATTGAGAAGAGCATCCTCATAATTCCCCCGGCAGGTGTGACTGAAAGGGCGTTCCTTGTAAAATCCCAACTTTTTGAATAAAGATGAATTTTCTATAAATATTATTTTTGAATATTATGGAGTGAAATTGATATAATGTTATAGTTGTGGGTAATATTTATAAATTTTGCATAATATGCAAGTTGTTATATTATATTCGATTGCCTGTGGGATATTATTCATTTTAGCGAGGGAATATTCGTGACAATGGCGTAATCATTGGTGGACCCCACAATGTAATTATTATTGCTCGGATCGAGAAAACGACAAAAATATTTTATTGAAATAACTCATGGAAGTTTTACCATTAATAATGTTGAACTACTCGGTAGTAAAAAGTACAAAGAATACGCGTTGTTGCATAGAAGTTAGCACCAGATTGATTATTGATGCTTACGTGAGAAGCCACTTAGTTTTGTTCAATTATTGCTATAGTAATTGTCAGATATATAGATTTCATTTACCCATTTTTTCAAAATGACGGTAGAAAGTTATTTTATATTATAAAGGTGGGCCCATATGTGGGGCCCATATGTGGGAAATTGAATGACCTGGGAGGTTGTTTTTCAAAGGTGGTCACAAGTTGGTAAGGAAAAAGAAAAGGAAGGCATGAAATGTATATATATATATATATAATAGGTTTTTTTTATATATATATATATATATATATATATATATATATATATATACCATGTGATGAAATGAATTGTCGGGGAGGAGTATTGGATTCATGGGTGGCAAAGACAATTATTATTATTATATATATATATATGTATAAACTTTGTTGACAAAATGGGGAGAAGAAACTTTAATCACTTGGAGTGTATCCGTGAATGAATGTTAGCACATGCAATATATATATATATATATATATATATATATATATATATATATATATTATATCTTATTTAAAAGATTTTGCTTTAAATATGGACCGTCCGATTAAAGTAAATCGATCTGGACCGCTCATGGATTAGTTACTATGCATCCCATTTTTCCTATAAATAGAAGCTCATTCCTTCATTAATTCTTACGAATTCACTGAAACTCTAGAGAGAGAAAATTATAGAGAAAGAAGAAAAGTTTTTCGCTACTTAACTACTCTTATATTAGGGCTTTTACTTGTAAGGGTGTTATTCTTTCTTATTCATGAAGAGAATCGTTGTTATTCCATTTCTTATTATTCTGTTGAATAGCCTCAGATACGTGGTATACCCTATACTTGGTGACATTCTTCTATGATTCCATCTTTATTATTCTGTTGGAATATCCTCGTTCAAGGCGCTTTTCATGCACGGACCGATAAAATCTTTATTATTCATTGCTGTAATATCTCGTCGCTCAAGGCCTTACGCGGACCGATTCGCTCTTTATTATTCTATTGAATATCCTCATCTATGCTTTTACGGGACCGGTTCCATCTTTATTATTATTACATTGGAATATCCCGTCTGCGCGCTTTTACTACTGGACCCGATTCCGCCCTTATTAATATTCTCGTTGAATAACTCGCCTGGCGCAAGTACCGCATGCATGGTGATTTCTTTTGTTATTCCATTCTTTATTATACTCAGTTGGTTTAAGTTTTGACTACTATACTCCATGAAATTAGTGGAATATCTTTGATATTTGCGCTTCATCCAGTATCTTTTCATGGAAATATTCTTCTAAGCATTCTTGAATTTTACTCTACAAAGCAGTATCATGTTGAAAATTTGGACATTATTAGTTCCTGGATAAATTAATTCTTGAACTTGTTTTATTGAATTATTATATCATTGTCATCATCCTCATATTTATATTTTTGAAAGTCATCTGTGGCCCGTAGTGCATAGATGGACTTGGTATGATTATGACCATGGATTATTCGGTGTAATCATGACCGTAAAGTTATAAATGATGTGGTAAAAGTCCTCATTGGCCCGTAGTGCATTGATGGATAGTTGTTGGCATGATCATGACCATTTATGAATACACAAATATTCTTGGCCCGTAGTGCATGGATAATTATGGTCGTGATACTAAAGAATATCTTTGGCCGTAGTGCAGGGGTGATTCGATGATGTGGAATATTTATTAAGCTGAGTCTCTGCGATAACAGTGATGAAAAACCTTTTAAATCATAAAGGATAGTAGATTTTATTTTCTACTTGACTCTTTTAATGGATTGCTTGTTCCGCTACAGTTAAACTTGATGTCTATTATATTTTATCAGTTTAACATTGTTGGAGACTAATGATAATTTATTTTGCATTATCTTAGTCATAATATTTCTTACTGGGCTAGTTGAGCTCACCCTTTTCTTTCACTGTTCTCTTCAGGAAATGAGAATATAGATGGGACGAGTTGGGGAATGGAGTGATGGTCCAGAGGATAGCATTAGTAGTCCTCACTATTCTGTGAAATAGTGTGATAATAATTGTAGTGAGGACTCCTTTTGAGTTTGTATAATCTCTAGTAGACAATATTTGTATTCAAACTCACAGTTTTTATGTTTTGTCGTATTGCATACCTGACGCTTGTATTATTAAGTTGTGTTTGCATTCTCAGACCATGTATTTGATTTACTCGTAATAGGTGATGTATACCTATTTTGGGGCGCCATAGTTGGTATCAAAGCTTAGGATATGATCCCCGCTAAGATGTGAGACTAGAACTAGGAGGGAGAGACGGGAATTCCTTCGCTACTATGACCTACCTAAGTTTATTTGGTATTTAATTGGTCAGTCAGAGTGTGGGGATAATATGTTTCATGTCAATTAACCCTTATTTTGTGGCAGTATTTGAAAATGGCATCCGAGAATGTTGAGAACATCAATGGAGCACAAGAGACCGTTGAGTCTCCACAGATCAATAACCAGGACAATGTGCATCAGGAAGGCGACAATCCTCATGCAAACAACAACACTAACCAAATGATGAACGATGGAATGTTTCGAGGCTTCATGCAATTCATGCAACATCAAGCGAGAGCGGCTCCTGTCCAAAATACAGGTGGAAACACTGGCAACTCTCGGACGGTCATCGCCAAACAGTTCAAGAGCTGGGACCACCGGAGTTTATTGGAGAGCCAAAACCACTTAAGGCGGAAGCATGGATAAAGCAGATAACCAAGATATTTGATGTCTTGGGATGCTCCGAGGAACAAAAGGTTACCTTCGCCACATTTATGTTGCGTGAAGAGGCAGATTACTGGTGGAAATCTATAAAACGTACCCAGCCTGACGCACTCAAGATGTCTTGGGAGAAGTTCCAAGAGTCGTTTCAACGACAAGTACTTTCCGAAAGTATTCGTCTACATGAAGGAGGTGAAGTTTATCAAGTTGGAACAAAACAATATGACCGTGTCGCAATACGAGGCTAAATTGCGGAGTTATCCCCCGGCCAGCATCCCATTTGGTTGATAATGAGAAGTTTAATGACCAATGTTTTAAGAGGTTTGAAACCGAGAGATACGATAATATCTTATTTCTCATAAACCGTGTTTGTATTCGAGATGTTGTAAATAGGGCTCATTGTTGGAGCCTTGTAACGAGTCAACGCAACCAAGAGAAAGCAAACAACAGAGTAATGAAAATACTAAAGCAGTAACACCATCGGTGACAACAAATGTGGAGGGAATCAACATGCCAGAAATAGTAACCACTTCGGTGGTAATCATAGCCAAGACAATAAAAATGGACATTTCAAGAAAAGGAGATTCAACAATGATGGAAAGACGTCAGCACCAACACCCGTTGTTAAGGAAAGAGAACGACCACCTATCATATGCTTCAAATGCGGAGGGGAGGGACACATCAGTCCAAACTGCGCGATGTCGTCCAAAGCATGTTATAATTGTGGAAGAGAAGGTCACTTAGCTCGATTCACCAAAGACAAATTCAGCTAGGATGGAGGCACCAAAGGCCATCCCAGAAAAGTCAAAGCCGGCAGTGCAAGGGAGAGCGTTTGTTGTGACCTCCCAGAATGCAAGGAACCCGAACTAGATTATCACGGGTAAGCTTATCATAAACTCTAGTGAAGTCTATACCTTATTTGATACCGGTTCTACCCATTCTTTTATTTCTCCTACTTGCGCTCAACGTTTAAATTTGACCGAGAAATTAGACTTTGACTTATCTCGTTGAAACTCCATTAGAGAAACCTTCATTACATCCACAAATTATAAGTCTTGTTTGATTCAAATCCAGAATCGCACGCTATTCGTCGATCTTATCTCCTTAAAAATACTTGCATTTGATGTGATTCTAGGGATTGATTGGTTAACTACTCATCATGCTAAAATTGATTGTTTTCGTAAGGTTGTTAGCTTTCATATTCCTTATAAACCTATTATGTGAATTCAAGCGACCAAACCATTAAAATCAATCACGGTCATCTCAAGCCATAAAGCTATTCGTTTATTGAAAAATGGATGTCAAGCTTTCTTAGCTCATGTCACGGAGTTAAACAAAAATATGTCAGATTTGAAGGATATTTCTATTGTTAATAAATTTCCGACGTATTCTCAAGAACTTTTGGTCTACCCCGTAACATGAAGTTGAATTTTGTATCGACCTTGAACCCTAAGACAAAACCCATTTCCAAAGCCCCATATCAAATGGCTCCTATTGAACTTCGTGGAGTTAAAAACCCAATTGCAGGAATTGTTAGACATTGGTTTCATTCTGGCCCCAAGACGCCTCCTTGGGGTGCTCCCTGCTCTATTCGTGAAGAAGAAAGATGGGAGTATGCGATTTTGTATTGATTATCTGGAGTTGAATCATGTCACCATCAAAAATAGGTACCCATTGCCACGTATTGATGACCGTTTGACGGGCCATAAGGAGCAAAATTTTTTCAAAGATCGATCTTCGCTCGGATATCATCACCAAGGTTAAACCGAGGATATTCCAAAGACCGCTTCGAACTCTAAGACGGGCATTATGAATTCTTAGTCATGTCTTTTGGATTGACTAATGCTCCCGCCGCTTCATGGATATGATGAATTGAGTATTCAAGGAATATTTGATCACTTTGTGGTCATCTTTATTGATGACATCCTTATTTATTCCAAGAGCCATGAAGATCATGAGCAACACTTGAGGTCGACACTCCAAAAGCTTCGTGAATATAAGCTTTATGCCAAGTTAAAGAAATGCGAGTTCGCTTCGAGGAAGTAGCATTCCTTGGCACGTAGTATCAAGTCATGGAATATCCATTGACCGACAAATATTGAAGCTATTAAAAGTCGAGCAACCCAAATCGTTGATCGAAGCACGTAGCTTTCTCGGTTTAGCTTGTTATTATCGGAGATTCGTGGAAGGATTTTCTCGAATCTCTACTCCAATAACTCAAATTGACTCGGAAAGATACAAGTTCATTGGAGCAAGGAATGTGAGAAGAGTTTTCAAGAACTCAAAGGAAACTCATTTCAAAGACCTGCTCGACAATACCATCCGGTTCGGAGGATTTGTCATCTACAGTGATGCTTCGGGCAAAAGGGTTAGGATGCGTTCTCATGCAACATCTGGAAAGTCATAGTTTATGCCTCAAGACAACTCAAAGAATATGAGAGAAATTATCCTACTCATGATCTAGAGTTGGCAGCTGTTGTCTTCGCACTTAAAATTTGGAGGCATTACTTGTATGGAGAGAAAGTGGAGATCTTTACAGATCATAAAAGTCTCAAATATTTCTTCACTCAAAAGGAACTCAACATGTGATAACGACGTTGGCTGGAACTGTTGAAAGATTATGATTATACCATCCAATACCATCCTGGAAAAGCGAACGTGGTAGCTCACGCATTGAGTAGAAGATCATACGCGGGTACGAGTGCAATGTTCACAACACAAAAGCCAATTTTATGTGACTTGCAAAGGATAGAGATCGAGTTAAAGACTCCAGGGACCCATGTGATGATGAAGAATATACGAGTAGAACCGACTTTAATTGATAAAGTTAAAGTTGCTCAAGTTACAGATCCGGAGCTGATGCGTATGAGGAAGAAAGTGCAAGAAGGTGCTATGCCGGAAGAAAGAATCGATGAAGAAGGAATACTTCGAGTCAACTCCAGACTTTGTGTTCCTAACGACCCTGATTTAAAGTATAAAATCATGATGGAGGCGCACAACACATCGTTTATAATCCATCATGTGAGTACCAAAATGTATCATGATCTTCGTCATACATTTTGGTGGAGTAATATGAAGAGAGAGATAGCGCTATTTATCTCAAGGTGTCTAATTTGTCAACGAGTTAAAGCGGAGCATCAAGTACCAAAAGGTCCATTGCAACCACTTGAAATTACAGAATGGAAGTGAGAGCACATTACCATGGATTTCAAGCATCGGTCTTCCCAAAGTTTCTCAAGGCATAGATGTGATTTGGGTCATTGTTGATAGATTGACCAAGTCTGCTCATTTCTTACCGATACGAGAAACTTATACACTTGAACATCTTGCTCATATGTACATAAACGAGGTTGTAAGATTGCATGGTATGCCAGTATCCATAGTTTTTGATCGAGACCCATGATTCACTTCAAGATTTTGGGTAAGTTTGCAAAAAGCTATGGGCACGGATTTACGATTTAGCTCGGCAGATCATCCTCAGACGGACGGGCAGTCGGAGAGGACGATTCAAACTCTTGAAGGTCTATTAAGACTCTGTGTCCTTGACTTCAAGGGAAGTTGGGACAAGTTCTTACCATTGGTAGAGATTTCCTACAACAACAGTTATCAAGCAAGTATTGGCATGGCTCCATTCGAGGCATTGTATGGAAGAAAGTGTCGTTCTCCAGTATGCTGGGATGAGGTGGGTGAAGCAATGTTGTTGGGACCAGAGTTGGTACGTATGACTATGGAAAAGATTCAAATGATCCGACAACGTATAAAAACCTCACAAGATTGACAAAAGAGTTATGCTGATCTTCATCGAAAGGACATAGAATTCGATATTGGAGATCATGTGTTGTTACGTGTTGCTCCATGAAAAGGAGTTACAAGATTTGGAAAGAAAGGAAAGCTCAATCCTCGATTCATCAGCACATTTTTAATCCTTGATCGAGTAGGAACTGTGGCCTATAGACTCGCTTTACCGCCAAGTATGTCTCGTGTTCATAACGCTTTTCACATATCCATGTTACGTAAATATGTGAAAGACCCAAACCACATTATTGAGTTAGAACCGGACAAAATAAGCGGAAGATTTAACGATGAAGAGGTTCCCTGCTCAAATCTTGGATAAGAAGGAACATATTCTACGCCCAAGGTTATACCAAGTCAAAGTTTTGTGGAGAAACCACGATGTTGAGGAAATGACTTGGGAGTTAGAATCAAATGAAATCAAGGTATCCTTACCTCTTCGATATACTAGGTAATGCACTCCTAATTTCGAGGGCAAAATTTCATAAGAAGGGGAGATTGTAAAACCCCAACTTTTTGAATAAAGATGAATTTTCTATAAATATTATTTTTGAATATTATGGAGTGAAATTGATATAATGTTATAGTTGTGGGTAATATTTATAAATTTTGCATAGTATGCAAGTTGTTATATTATATTCGATTGGTCTGGGAATATTCGCTTTTAGCAGGAATATTCGCATAATCTGCAAGCAATCATTGGTGGACCTAATACAATGTAATTATTGTCGGATGGAGAAAACGACAAAAATATTTTATTGAAATAACTCATGGAAGTTTTACCGCTAATACTGTTGAACTACTCTGTAGTAAAAGTAAAGTACAAGAATATGCGTGGGTTGCATAAGCAAAGACATTACCAGATTGATTATCGATGCTTACGTGAGAAGTCACTTAGTTTTGTTCAATTATTGCTATAGTAATTGTTGTATATATGGACCCCCATTTACCCATTTTTTTCAAAATGATCGGTAGAAAGTTATTTTATATTATAAAGGTGGGCCCACATGTGAGGCCCATATGTGGGAAATTGAATGACCGGGAGGTTGTTTTTCAAAAGGTGGTCACAAGTTGGTAAGGAAAAAGAAAAGGAAGGCATGAAATGTATATATATATATAATAGGTTTTGTTTATATATATATATATATATATATATATATATATATATATATATATATATATATTATATTTATATATATATATACCATGTGATGAAATGAATTGTCGGGGAGGAGTATTGGATTCATGGGTGGCAAGACAATTATTATTATTATTATATATATATGTATAAACTTTGTTGACAAAATGGGAGGAAAGAAACTTTAATCACGGAGTGTATCCCGTGAATGCGTTAGCACATGCAATATATATATATATATATATATATATATATATATATATATATATATATTTTATTTTATTTAAAAGATTTTGCTTTAAATATGGATCGTCAAATTAAAGTAAATCGATCTCGACCGTTCATGGATTAGTTACTATGCATTCTATTTTTCCTATAAATAGAAGCTCATTCCTTCATTAATTCTTATGAATTCACCAAACTCTCAGAGAAAGAAAAAAAGTTTTTGCTACTTAACTACTCTTATATTCAGCTTTTTTTACTGTAGAAGGGTGTTATTCTTTCTTATTCATGAAGAGAACTGTTGTTATTCCATTTCTTATTATTCTCGTTGAATAACTCAGATAATGCTAGCCTACCCTATACTTGGTGACATTCTTCTATGATTAAGTCTTTATTATTCTCGTTGGAATATCTCGTTTTGCTGCTTTTACGCCGACCGATTCCGCCTTTTTATTATTCTCGTTGGAATATCCCGCTCAGGCTTTTATGCCGACCGATTCCGCCTTTATTATTCTCGTTGGAATATCTCGCTCAGGCGTTTTACGACGGACCGGGTTCCGCTTTTTTATTATTATTCGCTGGAATATCTCATTCATGCTTTTACGCCGGACCGATTCCGCCCTTATTAGTATTCTTAGAATAACCCGCCTATGGCAAGCACCGCATGCATGGTGATTTCTTTTGTTATTCCATTCTTTATTATACTCGGCTTGGTTAAAGTTTTGACTACTATCTCCATGAAATTAGTGGAATATCCTTGATATTTGCGCTTCATCTAGTATCTTTTCATTGAAATATTCTTCTAAGCATTCTTGAATTTTACTCTACAAAGCAGTATAATGTTGAAAATTTGGACATTATTAGTTCCTGGATAAATTAATTCTTGAACTTGTTTTATTGAATTATTATATCATTGTCATCATCCTCATATTTATATTTTGAAAGTCATCAGGGCCCGTAGTGCATAGATGGACTTGGTATGATTATGACCGTGGATTATTCTTGTAATCATGACCGTAGTTACAAATGATGTGGTAAAAGTCCTCATTGGGCCAGTAGTGCATTGATGGACATTGTTGGCATGATCATGACTATTTATGAATACACAAATATTCTTGGCCCGTAGTGCATGGATAATTGTGGTCGTGATACTAAAGAATATCCTTGGTCGAAGTGGAGGGTGATTAGATGATGTGGAATATTTATTGTCGAGTCTCAAACGATAATGTTGATGAAAAACCTTTTAAATCATAAAGGATAGTAGATTTTGTTTTCTACTTGACTCTTTTAATGGATTGCTTGTTCACCGCAGCTTAAACTTGATGTCTATTATATTTTATCGCTTTAACATTGTTGGAGACTAATGATAATTTATTCTCGCATTATCTTAGTAATAATATTTCATCGGGATAGTTGAGCTCACCTTTTCTTTCACCGTTTTCTTCGTGAAATGAGAATATAGTTGTGATTTAGCCTGGGAATGGAGTGATGGTCCAGAGGATAAGATTAGTAGTCCTCACTATTCTATGAAATAGTGTGATAATAATTGTAATGAGGACTCCTTTTGAGTTTGTATAATCTCTAGTAGACAATATTTGTATTCAAACTCACATGCCTTATGTTTTGTCAGATTGTACATGACAGCTTGTATTATTAAGTTGTATTTGTATTTTCAGACTATGTATTTCATGACTCGTAATAGGTGATGTATATATACCTATTTTGGGGCGCCACATTCCCGGTCATATCCGAATTGTCTCATGACCTCATGAGGAGAATACAACATGCTGTACAAAACTATTATTCTCAAGGAAATAGGGAAGCTTCATAGGCCGAAGAAAAACGAACCAAGACAGTGCAGAACCACTCAAGCTGGTTCTGTTGAGGCTTGAGTAGGTACAAAATTTGTGCTTGTAAAAATGAGGTAGATGACCGCAACCCCCTGAAACAATGGTATAGGGACGAGCAGTGAAGCATGAATAATCATCAAGGAAATGTCACAAATCCGTACTGTCAGGACTAGAGGGGTGATCAATCCAACGTAATATGCAAGGAATGATGTTGCGTGGTGGGAGAAAAGGAGACTTCTTTTTTTTCTTAGAAAGATGCTCAAGATCGGAATAGCCCGGAAAGCGCTCGAAAAGAAAGATCTGAAGGAAGGAGCATGGAATGAAGCAATTGACATCATACATGAGTAAATAAATAAATAAATTAGTATAGAAAAGGTTAAAGGAAAAGAAGCGCAGTTTGAAAGACAATTAAATATAAAATATAAAGGTGATTACCTCCCAATAGATTCTTTCATGGCAAGGGCTGTTTCATCTAGGCGACGATATAAGGTCCCTAGGAAGAGAGAAGTAAGGGGAATCTCTGAGCCCCGGGATAACAACGCTGCCAAGCTGAACATACGAGCAGAAGGACCGTCTATGGGATACCCAGGGAAGATGAAATGGGACAGCCACATAACCAGATAAGCCGCCAGAGGAAAGGGATAAGTTTCTTCATGGAAGGCAAGAACAGACTTGTCGTGAATAGAGCTGTCCCACTGGTTAGTCTTGTAATCACGAAAGAAGTAGCGCACCCAGGATAACCAAGAATTCTTCTGCCGACTTGAGGTCTCAAAGTCCGGAAGGAGCGTATCGCCCTTGAAGCGGGAGATGAAGTGGGAAGATTGCTTGAAGGCCTCTATCAAGTAGGCAACACAGTCGTCATCCCTAGTGGACATGCTAGAAGGACCACAAGAGTTTAAAGCAACAATAGGAAGGCTACAAGATGTAATTCATGATAAATATACATATTTCGGAAACATGAAAATGAACAAAAGGAATAAAAGAAGAGAACTTACTGATAGAGGGCATAGACATCCTCTAGAGTAGGGGTGAATTCCCCCCAGTCAGTGATGAATGTGCAAGTAGAGGAACACCATCATGAGATCAACACAGTAAGAGCGTTATGGTCCTGGTGAATCCGTAGGTCTCTACACAATTGAACACAGCGAAAGATACTCGCATTCTTGAGTATTTCCACGTATTCAGCGTTTCCAAGGATCTCGTCGGTCCAATCCTGCCATCCTTGAATGCGACCAAATGAATCTAACAGAAGCTTAAGGGGATCAAGGGGTACTTTGCTACTCTATGCATAAAGTGGAATGCAATCAGATATGGAAGTCATCCCAACCTCCGTAAGTCCGGGCATACGTAAACAAGCTTCTTTTCTCCGTGGAGGAAAAGTTGTACTGGCCATAGTCTCTAACTCTATCCCAAAAGATGTCAGAAGGACGAAAGAAGGGAGTTCTTCCCCAATCGGTGATGAATGGGGACTCCATGGTAGTCCTTGGTTCTGCAGAGCATTCAGGTGAAAGGGCCTACAAGTAAGGGGAAGATCATCATAACAATTCTAAAGAAAGCAAAGGGAGGATTTGAGCTTGAAGTACTCATCATGGCAAAGAGGAATTTCTGAGAGTCAAGCTTTAAAACACCTGAAAAGAAGAAGAAACAATGTCAGAAAGAGCTAGGGAGTACATTTATGCAAGAAAAAATTCCCGAAAATCTTCGAAAAAACTTTGGACATCCAAAAGGCATCCTTCGAAGCCTTTTTTGGGCTTAAAACGGCATATGTCATAACATAGTGATGACTTTTGTAGGGCTCATTGATACGGTCATTTTGATATATTACGGGCCCCAAAACTCTAAACGGATCAAAAGTTACGCTCTAAATAGTGACCCCAACTTTTATGAATAAAGATGAATTTTCTATAAATATCATTTTTGAATATTATGGAATGAATTTGATATAATGTTATAGTTGTGGGTAATATTTATAAATTTTGCAAAGTACGCAAGTTGTTATATAATATTCGATTGGTTGTGGGAATATTCATTTTAACAGGAATATTCAGATAACTACCAAGACAATCATTGGTGGACCCCACAACGGAATTATCGGAATTTGATCGAGAAAACGACAAAAATATTTTTTATGAAAATAACGCTATGAAGTTTTACCGTTAATCTGCTGAAACACCCAAGTGTTAAAAGTACAAGAATACGCCAGAGTTGCACAAAGAACATACCAGTATTGATTATCGATGCTTACGTGAGAAGTCACCGCTTTTGTTCAATTATTGTTACAAAGAATCACGTGATAAGATCTCACGTTATTTGATTCAATTATTGTCAATATTTTATAATCAATAATTGAGATGACAAAGTTATTAATATTATTATTTGCAATATTAACGATGTCTAGTAAGTTCTCACAAGGAGAGGTTTGGTCACCTAATCGCGCCAATGGGGAGAAATCCTTATCGAAAGCCCCTCTTTCCGGGAACGAATTGGTCGATTAATATTGTGAATTATAATAATGATGATGAGTTTTGTTTTATTAGTATTATTAATGTAATAAAATGTAAAAGTTTTTTATATAAAATGTAATACTTTTATAAAGTTATTCGTTTTATTAGACTAATAGTAAAATTTTTTATATAAAATGTAATACTTTTTTATAAAGTTATCTGCTTTTATTAGACAATAATTAGAATATATTATATTTTATTATGCATAGTGTTTCATAAAGCCTCGATAAGGTTTTCAGATAGTAAAATTTTTTATATAAAATGTAATACTTTTTATAAAGTTATTCATTTTATTAGATTATAAATATAATATATTATATTTTATTGTAAACCAAACTGGACCGTCTGCTTAAAGTAAATCAACTGGACCGCTCATGAATTAGTTACTATATGTACCATTCTTCTATAAAATAAGCTCATTCCTTCATTATTTCTTATTTAATTCATCAAACTCTAGAGAGAGAAACTATAGAGAGAGTTCTTCTTCTATAATCTTGAGCGTATTTCTTTAGAGTTTAAGAAAGCTTTTTGAGCGTAGTGCAAGTTTTTTTCGAGTATATCCTCGCCTCTACCACCAAAAAATACTCTTCTTTACTAGTAAGGGATATTATTTGTTGTACTGCTAGGGGTATTCTTCTTTCTTATTGGTGAAATTCTTTTGTTATTCCATTCTTTATTATTCTCGTTGAATAACTCAGAACGCTGGATACCCTATACTTGGTGAAATTCTTCGTTATTCCATTATTTATTATTTTATTATTATTCGCGCGCTTTACGCACGAACATCCGTTGTTTATTATTCGTTGAACATCCTCTTCTGCGCTTACGCATGACCGGTTCCATTTATTATTATTCTCGTTGAATATCCCGTCTGTAAGCGCTTTTACGCACGACCGGTTCCATTATTTATTATTATTTCGTTGAATATCCCGCTTGGGCGCTTACGCACGACCGGTTCCATTATTTATTATTCTCGTTGAATAACCTCGTCTGTGCGGTCTATCGCATGCCCGGTGATTTCTTTTGTTATTCCATTCTTTATTATACTCAATTGGTTAAAGTTTTGACTTCTATACTCCATGAAATTAGTGGAATATCCTCGATATTTGCGCTTCATCCAAAGATCTTTTCATGGAAATATTCTTTCCGAGCATTCTTGAGTGTTACTCTACAAAGAAGTATCATGTCGACAATTTGACATTATTAGTTCCTCGGATAAATTAATTCTTGAACTTGTTTTATTGAATTCTTATATCATTGTCATCATCCTCATGTTTATATTATGTTGAAAGTCATCTCGTGGCCTCAGAAAGTATAGATGGACTTGGTATGATTATGACTGTGGATTATTCTGTGTAATCATGACCGTAATGTTACAAATGATGTGGAAAAAGTCCTCATCGACCTCAGTAGTGCATTGATGGATGCTTGTTGGCATGATCATGACCATCGATGAATACACTAATATCCTCGTCCGTGGTGCATGGATAATTTGTGGTTGTGATACTAATGAATATCCTCGTCCGAAAAGTGTGGATGATGTGGATTATTTATTGTCGAGTCTCAAGCCGATAAAAGTCATGAAAACCTTTTAAATCATAGAAGATAGTAGATTTTATTCTCTACTGACTCTTCTAATGGATTGCTTTGTTCACCGCAGCTTAAACTTGATGTTTGTTATATTTTATCGCTTAACATCGTCAAGGCTAATGATAATTTATTCTCGCATTATCTTAGTCATAATATTTTCATCGGGCTAGTTGAGCTCACCCTTTTGCTTTCATTGTTCTCTTCGTGAAATGAGAACGAAAGTGGACTAGTCGGGAACAGAAGAGTGATGGTCCGATAATAGCATTAGTAGTCCCCTCACTATTCTATGAAATAGTGTGATAATAAATGTAATGAGGACCCCATTGAGTTTGTATATTGTCTAGATGACAATATTTGTATTAAAACTCACAAAGATATGTTTAGTCGTATTTTACATTAATCGTTGTATAATTAAGTTGTATTTGAATTTTGTACCATGTATTTGGCATGCACTTGTAATAGGTGATGTATACCATTTTGGGGGCGCCACAGCTTGGTATCAAAGCTTAGGATATGATCCCCGCTAAGATGTGAGAATAGAACTAGAGGGGAGAGACGGGAATTCTTCGCTAGTATGACCTACCTAAGTTTATTTGGTATTTAATTGGCTCACGTAATATAGGATAATATGTTACATGTCAATTAACCTTTGTTTTGTGGCAAGATTCTCAAAATGACATCCGAGAATGTTGAGAATAGCAATGGAGCACAAAGATCGCTGATTCACCACATATCAATAATCGTGATAATGTGCATCAGAAAGGTTATATAATCCTCATGCAAACAACAACACCGACCAAATGATGAATGATGGAATGTTCAGAGGTTTTATGCAATTCATGCAACAAAGAAAAGTAGAGAGCTGGCTCCCGCCCAAAATGTAGGTGGAAACATCGAAACTCTCTTGACGGTCACCGCTAAACAGCTTCAAGGAGCCGGGACCATTTGAGTTTATTGGAGAGCCAAAACCACTTAAGGTGGAAGCATGGATAAAGCAGATCACCAAGATATTTGATGTCTTGGGATGCTCCGAGGAGCAAAAGGTTCCCTTTGCCACCTTTTATGTTGCGAGGAGAGGCAGACATCGTGGGAATTCCAGAAAGCGACTCAACCCCGCCCGATCAAGATGTCTTGGGAGAAGTTCCAAGAACTATTCAACGACAAGTACTTTCCCAAAAGTATTCATCACATAAAAGAGGTAGAGTTCATCAAGTTGGAGCAGTAATAATATGACCGTGTCGCAAAGACGAAGCTAAGTTTGCCGAAGTTGTCTCTGGCCAAGGCCCCACTTGGTGGATAATGAAGAGAGAATGACGCGGATGTTTTTAAGAGGTTTAAAGTCGAGAGATACGCCAACATCTTATTTTCATAAACCGTGGTTTGTATTCAGATGTTGTAAATAGGGCTCGCTTAGTAGAGAGCGCGATAACGAGTCAACGCAACCAAAAGAGAGCAAATTAACAAAATGATAATACCAAAGAGAGAGCACCATCAAGGTGGTGACAACAAGCGTGAGGGAATCAACAAAAGCCGTAAATGGTAACCACTTTGGTGGTAATCGTGTACAAAACAATAAGAATGGACATTTCAAGAAGAGGAGATTCAACAATGATGGAAAGACGCCAAGACCAAAGACCCGTTGTTAAGGAAGGAGAACGACCACCCATCATATGCTTCAAATGCGAGGGAGGGACACATCACCCAAACCGCATGATGTCGCCCAAAGCATGTTATAATTGTGGAAGAGAAGGTCACTTAGCCCGATTTTGTCATTCACCAAGACAAGTTCACCTAGATGGAGGCACCAAAGGTCATCCCGTAAAAGTCAAAGCCAGAAGTGCAAAGGAGAGAGTTTGTTGTGACCTCCCGTAAAGCAAGGAACCCGAATGAGGTCATCACTGTAAGTTTATCATAAACTCTAATAAGTCTATACTTTATTTGATACCGTTCTACCCATTCTTTTATTTCTCCTACTTTGCGCCAACGATTAAATTTGACTCCGAGAAATTAGACTTTGACTTATCTCGTGGAAACTCCGCTGGGAGAAACTTTCATTACATCCATCGCTTATAAGTCTTGTTTGGTTCAAATCGGCATTCTCACATTACCCGTCGATCTTATTTCATTGAAAATACTTGCATTTGATGTGATTCTAGGATTGATTGGTTAACTACTCATCATGCTAAAATTGATTATTTTCGTAAGGTTGTTAGCTTTCATATTCCTAATCAACCTATTATGCTAATTCAAGCGACCAAACCATTAAAATCAATCACTATCATCTCAAGCCATAAAGCTATTCGCTTATTGAAAAACTGGATGTCAAGCTTTCTTAGCTCATGTCACGGATCTAAACAAAAAATACGCCGCTTTTGAATGATATTTCTATTGTTAATAAATTTCCCGACGATTCCCTCAAGAACTTCCCCGGCCTACCTCAGAGCGTGAAATTGAATTTTGTATCGACCTTGAACCCCAGACAAAACCCATTTCCAAAGCCCCATATCGAATGGCTCCTATTGAACTTCAGAGTTAAAGACCCAATTGCAAGAATTGTTAGACATTGGTTTTATTCATTCCCTAGTACTTCTCCTCGGGGTGCTCCTGCTCTATTCGCGTGAAGAAGAAAGATGGGAGTATGCGATTTTGTATTGATTATCTGGAGTCAATCATGTCACCATCAAAAATAGGTACCCATTGCCACGTATTGATGACCCGTTTGACCAAAGCTTGCAAGGAGCCAAATTCTTTTCAAAGATCGATCTTCGCTCCTGATATCACCAATTGAAGATTGTAACCGATGACATTCCAAAGACGGCTTTCGTAACTCCCCAGACGGCATTATGAATTCCTAGTCATGTCCTTCGATCGACTAATGCCCCGCCGCTTTCATGGATATGATGAACCGAGTATTCAAGGAATATTTGGATCACTTTGTGGTCGCCTTTATTGATGACATCCTTATTTATTCCAAAAGCCGTGAAGATCATGAGCAACACTTGAGGTCGACACTCCAAAAGCTTCGTGAATACAAGCTTTATGCCAAGTTGAAGAAATGTGAGTTCGCTCGAGGAAGTAGCATTCCTTGGGCACGTAGTATCAAGTCATGGAATATATACTGACCCAAACAAAGATTGAAGCAATTCAAAGTCGGGAGCAACCTAAATCAATGATCAAGACGTAGCTTTTTCTGCTTAGCCGGTTATTATCTGAGATTCGTGGAAGGATTTTTCTAATAGCTACTCCATTAACTCAAACCGACTCAAAAGATACAAAGTTCTATTGAGCTTAAGAATGTGAGAAGAGTTTTCAAGAACTCAAGAGGAGACTCATTTCAAAGACTGCTCGACAATACCATCCGCCTTGAGGGATTTGTCATCTACAAGTGATGCTTCAGCAAAGGGTTGGGATGTGTTCTCATGCAACATGGGAAAGTCATAGCCTATGCCTCAAGACAACTCAAAGAATATGAGAGGAATTATCCTACTCATGATCTAGAGTTAGCAAAAATTGTTGTCTTCGCACTTAAAATTTGGAGGCATTACTCAGTATGGGGAGAAGGTGGAGATCTTTACTTGATCATAAAAAAGCCTCAAATATTTCTTCACTCAAAAGGAACTCAACATGCGATAAACGACGTTGGCTTGAAATGCTGAAAGATTATGATCATACCATCCAATACCATCCTCGAAAAGTTTAACGTGGTAGCCGACGATCGAGTAAGATCATATGCAAGCACGAAAAGCGATATTGTCAACACAAAGGCCCATTTTGTGTGACTTGCAAAGGATGGAGATAGAGTTAAAGACTCCAGGACCCATGTGATGATGGCGTAATATACGAGTAGAACCGATTTTAATTGATAAAGTTAAAGTCGCTTCAAGCTATGCACTGGAGCCGATGCGTATGAGGAAGAAAGTGCAAGAAGGTGCTATGTACTAAGCAAGAATCGATGAAGAAGGAATACTTCGAGTCAACTCCTGCATTTTGTGTTCCTAACGACCCCGATTTAAAGTATAAAATCATGATGGAGGCGCACAACACACCGCTTGTAATCCATCTCGGGAGTACCAAAATGTATATCATGATATTCGGCCATACATTTTTGGTGGAGCAATATGAAGAGAGAGATAGCGTTGTTTATCTCAAGGTGTCTAACTTGTCAACGAAGTTAAAAAGCGGAGCATCAAGTACCAAAAGGTCCATTGCAACCACTTGAAATTCCAGAATGGAAGTGGGAGCACATTACCATGGATTTTGTTATCGGCCTTCCTAAGGTTTCTCAAGGTATAGATGCGATTTGGGTCATTGTTGATAGATCGACCAAGTCCGCTTCATTTCTTACCGATACGAGAAACTTATACACTTGAACGCCTTGCTCGTCAGATGTACATAAACGAGATTGTAAGATCGCATGGTATGCCAAGATCCATATTTTCGATCGAGACCCAAGATTCACTTTCACGATTTTGGGTTAGTTTGCGTAAAGCTATGGGCACAGATTTACGATTTAGTTTCTAAGATATCATCCTCGCACGGACGGGCAATGGAGAGGACTATTCAAACTTGAAGATTTATTAAGACTCGTGTCCTCGACTTCAAGGGAAGTTGGGATAAGTTCTTACCATCGGTGGAGTTTTCCTACAACAACAGCTTATCAAGCAAGTATCGCATGGCTCCATTTGAGGCGCCAGATGGAAGAAAGTGTCGCTCTCAAAGATGTCGGGATGAGGTGGGTGAAGCAACGTTGTTGGGACCGAGTTGGTACGTATGACTACTTAAAAAGATTCAAACGATCCGACAACGATAAAAACCTCACAAGATCGATAAAAGAGTTATGCCGATCTTCATCGAAAGGACGGAATTCGATATAGAGATCATGTGTTGTTACGTGTTGCTCCATGGAAAGGAGTTACTTAGATTTGGAAAGAGAGGAAAGCTCAATCCTCGATTCATTGGCCCATTTTTAATCCTCGATCGAGTAGGAATCGTGGGCCTATAGACTCGCTTTTACCGCCAAGTATGTCTCGTGTTCATAACGCTTTTTCACATATCCATGTTACGTAAATATGTGGAAGACCCAACCACATTATCGAAGTTAGAACCGATTTAAATAGCGGAAGATTTGACGTATGAAGAGGTTCCTGCTCAAATCTTGATAAGAAGGAACATATTCTACGCTTCCAAGGTTATACCTCAAGTCAAAGTTTTGTGGAGAAACCACAATATGTTGAGGAAATGACTGGGAGTTAGAATCAAATGAAATCAAGGTATCCTTACTCTCTTCGACATACTGTGTAACGCATTCTAATTTCGAGGGCTTAAATTTCATAAGAAGGGAGGTTGTAAGACCCCAACTTTTATGAATAAAGATGAATTTTCTATAAATATCATTTTTGAATATTATGGAATGAATTTGATATAATGTTATAGTCAGGTAATATTTATAAATTTTGCAAAGTACGCAAGTTGTTATATAATATTCGATTGGCTCTGGGAATATTCGCTTTTAACAGGAATATTCAGATAACTAACACAATCATTGGTGGACCCCACAACGGAATTATCATTTGATCGAGAAAACGACAAAAATACTTTTTATGAAAATAACTACGGAAGTTTTACCGTTAATCGCTGAAACACCCTTGTTAAAAGTACAAGAATACGCCGTGAGTTGCACAAGAGAAGACACACAGATTGATTATTGATGCTTACGTGAGAAGTCACCGCTTTTGTTCAATTATTGTTACAAAGAATTGTCGATAAGATCTCACGTTATTTGATTCAATTATTGTCAATATTTTATAATCAATAATTGAGATGACAAAGTTATTAATATTATTATTTGCAATATTAACGATGTCTGTAAGTTCACAAGGAGAGGTTTCGTCACCTAATCATCGCCGCTACAATGGGGAGAAATCCTTATCGAAAGCCCCCTCTTTCCGGGAACGAATTCGGTCGATTAATATTGTGAATTATAATAATGATGATGAGTTTTGTTTTATTAGTATTATTAATGTAATAAAAAAAACAAAAGTTTTTATATAAAAATGTAATACTTTTATAAAGTTATTCGCTTTTATTAGACTATATAAAAAAATTTTTATATAAAATGTAATACTTTTATAAAGTTATCTATATTTATTAGACAATAATTAGAATATATTATATTTTATTATATAGTGTTTCAGATAGTAGTTCGTGTATATAGTTTTGCATATAGTAGTAAATTTTTTTATAAATTTTTTATATAAAATAATTTTTATAAAGTTATTTTTTATTAGATTATAATAAATATATATATATTATATTTTATTGTAAACCAACTGGACCGTCTGCTTAAAGTAAATCAACTGGACTGCTCATGAATTAGTTACTATGCGTACCATTCTTCTATAAATAAGCTCATTCCTTCATTATTTTTATTTAATTCACCAAACTCTCAGAGAGAGAAACTATAGAGAGTTCTTCTTCTATAATCTTGAGTGTATTTCTTTAGAGTTTAAGAAAGCTTTGAGCGTAGTGCAAGTTTTCTTTTGAGTATATCCTCGCCTCTACCACCAAAATACTCTTCTTTACTAAGAAGGGATATTATTTGTTGTACTCGTTAGGGGTATTCCTTCTTTCTTATTGGTGAAATTCTTTTGTTATTCCATTCTTTATTATTCGTTGAATAACTCAGATACGCTGGATACCCTATACTTGGTGAAATTCTTCGTTATTCCATTATTTATTATTCTCGTTGAACATCCCGTTCGTGCTTTTACGCATGACCGGTTCCATTGTTTATTATTCGTTGGAACATCCCGTCTGCAAGGCTTTTACGCATGACCGGTTCCATTATTTATTATTTCTGGAATATATTGAATACCGGTTCCATTATTTATTATTCGTTGAATATCCCGCTTGCGCGCTTTACGCACGACCGGTTCCATTATTTATTATTCGTTGAATAACTCCGTCTGTAAAGGCTTCTATCGATGCCCGGTGATTTCTTTTGTTATTCCATTCTTTATTATACTCATTTGGTTAAAGTTTTGACTTCTATACTCCATGAAATTAGTGGAATATCCTCGATATTTGCGCTTCATCCAAAGATCTTTTCATGGAAATATTCTTCCGAGCATTCTTGAGTGTTACTCTACAAAGAAGTATCATGTCGATAATTTGGACATTATTAGTTCCTCGGATAAATTAATTTTGAACTTGTTTTATTGAATTCTTATATCATTGTCATCATCCTCATGTTTATATTATGTTGAAAGTCATCTGTGGGTCTCAGAAGTGCATAGATGGACTTGGTATGATTATGACTGTGGATTATTCTTGTGTAATCATGACCGTAATGTTACAAATGATGTGGAAAAGTCCTCATTGACCCAGAAGTGCATTGATGGATGCTTGTTGGCATGATCATGACCATCGATGAATACACTAATATCCTCGTCGTGGTGTATGGATAATTTGTGGTCGTGATACTAATGAATATCCTCGGGTCAGAAAAAGGATGATGATGGATTATTTATTGTCGAGTCTCAACGATAAAAGTCATGAAAACCTTTTAAATCATAGAAGATAGTAGATTTTATTCTCTACTGACTCTTCTAATGGATCGTTTGTTCCACCGCAGCTTAAACTTGATGTTTGTTATATTTTATCGCTTAACATCGTTCAAGGCTAATGATAATTTATTCTCGCATTATCTTAGTCATAATATTTTTTATCGGGCTAGTTGAGCTCACCCTTTTGCTTTCATTGTTTCTCTCGTGAAATGAGAACGAAAGTAGGACTAGTCGGGGAACAAGAGAGTGATGGTCCAGATAATAAAGCATTAGTAGTCCTCACTATTCTATGAAATAGTGTGATAATAAATGTAATGAGGACCCTATTGAGTTTGTATATTGTCTAGATGACAATATTTGTATTAAAACTCACAAGATATGTTTAGTCGTATTTTACACGATCGTTGTATAATTAAGTTGTATTTGAATTTTGTACCATGTATTTACTCCTTACTTCCAAAATAAAGATAAGTAAAAATTTATTTTTCAAAAGAATAAAATTAAAGTTTGATTTTATTCCCAAGAAAGGGTAATTTTCAAAATGGCTTATTTATATGCATATATATATATATATATATATATATATATATATATATATATCAAATAAAGAAAGATTTGGTTTATTTCAAAATAAATAAAGATTGAATTTTATTTCCAAAATAAAGAAAAGATTGGATTTTATTTCCAAAATAAAGAAATATTTGATTTTATTTTTAAAATAAAGAAAGATTTTATTTTATTTCCAAAATAAAATTAAGATTTAATTTTATTTCCAAAATAAAATTATGATTCGCTTTTATTTCCAAAATAAAATTATGATTCGATTTTATTTTCAAAATAAAATTATGATTTTATTTGGTTTGATGAAAAAGAAAGATTTTGTATACCCAAAATAAAGATTTCTTTTTATTTTTATTTATTTAATGTTATTTGATTATTTTTTTTGTTTTCAATTTCCAGGAAAAATAAAGAAAACAAATCTTGGGCAAGTTATGGACATATTTTTGGAGGATTTCCCTATATGCCCTGCTAGGTTTTGCCTCCCTAGGGTTTAACCCTAAGGGCTTGGCTCCCTAGGAGTTCCCTTTACTAGGACCATGGTCTTCAAGACCCATAAAGTGAAGTCACGCAAAATTGTTCAAAAGCTTGAAGTATTCTTGCACGATCGTCTATTTGGAAATGCGACTCTCGCGCAGGGGGTAAATGTAGGCCCATGTGAAAAATTAGGGTTCACATGACCTAATTAAATTAAATGCACAATTAGGATTCCACGACCTCATTAAATGTACAAATTAGGGTTCGCATAACCTAATGGAATGAAGATGGAAAAGTCAAAAATAAATGTGTTAGGCCCGGGTGAAGCATCCACGTGTCTCGAGGCAGAAGACTCGTGGAGGTAGCTCGTTTTGGGAATTGACTGAGGGATTGAATTGGTGGCTAGAAGGACAGGACAATATGGAAATTATTCTAATGACTAAAGGGTATTTCTGGAATTTCATTGAAAACATGTGCCTAGCATGTGATTACTTAATTCCAGGAAACTCTATAAATACCCCTTCCATTCTAGGAAGGGAGAGGACTCTTTTGGTAGCTTAAGGCTTGGATATTCCACCTAAAAGCACTAAAAAGATTTGAATACTCTCTCAACTCGAAGAACTGAAGAAGGCTCTTGGAATTCCAATAACTCTAACACGGTTTCCGGATTCTAGGGGTTCTGCCACGCGTCGTTGGAGTAATCGCCCACCTGTCGTTCTCCCCTTTACAATCAATCAATCAATTATGTGCTCTTTGTGGATCTCTCTCCTCCTCAGCCAACACGAAATCCTAAACAAGCAAGGCGCAATTTCCTTGCCCACAGGTTACAAGAGCTTATTCAATCATACATAAGAATAGAATCAATAGTCTTGTTCAATGAAAGTTTAGGATAAGAAACTTGCATTCATAAACAAAAGAATGAAGTTAGAAAGCTTGCTCAATGTAAAGAGTTAAGGTTTAGAAACTTGCCTTATATGTAAGCTACACAAGTGTAAATAATCTCCAATTACCCTACATGTATCATTGAAATCGCAATAACCATTAGTTGTATAAACATTAGCTTTTAGGGTTTAAACCATCATTTAGGTCATAACCCTAACCTAGCACCTAACCATGTAGGTTAACATACTTAACGAATCTGGAATCTCATTACGATCCAACATAACTTAATCATTCATCTCTAACTTTGAAAAACATCACATTTGGTTTCATTTTATAACTTATTAAACAATTATTTAAAAATCTTTATACTTCGCATTACCACACATTACAATCTGATATTATAGCTTATATTATGTCTTAACATCATTAACATGCATGCTTGATCAACCTAAGTCCCTTACACATGACCTGCAAATGAGCAGACTTCACTACCTCAGACCAGAGTATGGCGCAATTTGGCTTGGGATCCATGCAATTGCAGTTTGGGGATCAAGCAACATGGCAGCTTTTTGTTTTGACACCAGCTACGCTGGTGCATAGACAGAGGCAGAAATGGCAGTGAACAGTAGCCGATTTTAGCCCAACAAACACGGATTTCACCCACAAAACAGTGAAATTAACATCTACAATTAGTACAAACTATTACAAACATGTTTACTAACATTTACAACCAATTAATACAATTTAACATCAACTAAAACTAGTTTAATTTCTCAAAATTCCATATTTTCATATAAAACTCCATTTTTGAACTTCTTCACAAAAATCATCACTGACATCTCAATTTTTCACCAAATCACTTCGTTCAAACTACGTTATCTTCGTTTCTTAATGAACTAGCATAAACAAGCTTCAATTTACAATTTAACATATAAATTGATCACTTAAATTGGAACTTTCTAAGCCATTTTCTCAAGCATAAACACTGTTATAAGTTTTCTTCCTATAAACCCAAATTCACGTGTTTGGAAATCAAATAATACTCACATATGATGACAACAGATTCAACAATACAACCCTCATCATATAATCATGTTTGAAACAACAAATCAACAAAAGTATTTACAGAGAACTAAAAGAAATTACAAAAACTGTATATTAGATTTAGGGTAAATTATAGCTAAATCCTTGATTGTTGAGAAGAAGAGTGATAAGGACCTTAATACTCCAACTCTTTAGCAAATTTTTCAGACAATTCTCTCCTACCAAGCTCTCTCAACACTCTGTTATTCCTCCTTAGCAAAGTACGTGAAATAAGAGCCAACTGAGCGCTAGCCTTAGGAAATAGACGTAAATAAACCAAGCTGAAGCAGCTTCTTGCTTAAAAAAATAAATACCGCATCGCCTACACAAGACTAAAGGCCACAAAGCCATGTTTGGCTAACCAAAAATTTCCCCCAAACTAAATTATTTATATATTATTTATATTATATAGTTACTTTGTGTACACCTTAATTTAGTTAATTTAGATAACTTATAATAATAATAAAAATTAAAATTTTATTACCATTATACTTATAATTAATAAATAATTATATATCTAATTTAATTAATAAATTAGAAACATCACTTTATTTAATTTATTTATTTTCTTTAAATTAAAAAATTAATTTAATTTAATTATTTCCTTAAATACTAAGCAATTGATTTAATTTAATTATTTCCTTAAATTAAATCTATTAGATAAAATTATCATTACTCAATTTAATTATCATAAATCAATTTAGTTACTAAATTAATTCACTACAATTCATCAATTATTTATTTTCTCAATAAATAAATTATTTAAATTATTTATTTAATTCAATAAATATTTAAATTAAATTATAAATTTCTCGATCGTTACAGTTGTCGATGTAATTGGAAGGAAATAGTTTGTACTACGGGATTTGGAGGTGGAGGAGAGTACAAGGGAAGGAGGCATGACCTGGGTAGAGTGTAGGGATTTGGGCGATTTTTATTTTATTTTTATTTTTTTTTGTGAAATAAAATCTGAACCTTTAGATTAAGTTAGAAGAATTGATATAAAATTTGAACTGTTATTATGATTTCTCAAATTTTAGAGTGGGAATAAATTCAAATTTAGTTCTATTTTATTATATAAATGAGAGGCCAAAAACAAATTTATTCAATTATAATCCTAACAAACATTTGCTTTGAATCACTTCCCGATATATACATAGACAGAGAGAGAGAGAGACTTCCCTTCTTTTTTTAAAGCCTTTCTGAAATTTTAAATAAAGTATCATATGAAAGATGGACAACTAGTTTGTTCCATGGAGCCCATGCTTGGACACAAACCTGCTAAATGGGATCCAAGTTCCCTCTAGTGCTGCCTTTCTTTACCTTTAGCCTGCCCGAATCCGTGAACTATAAACAAATATAACCAGCAATTAACATTTCTCTCTTTTTCTCTCTCTCATACTTTCCCTATAAATACACATCACCCTTTCTCTTCATTTCACAAACCCACAGACAACTTCACCCCTCTTCTTCCTCGACCAAAACTGCAAAAAATAAATAATATAAAAAAACCTCTAATCTGACATTACTCGGGGAAAAAAATGAGAACTGGAGTTACCTTAAACCTCGCATCAACAATGACAACGACGACGACAACAGCAAAAACCACATTTTCGCCGCCGGCGACTATCATACAACGGTCGCCGTGGCACTCACCGGTGCCCTATCTCTTCGGGGGTTTAGCGGCGATGCTGGGTTTAATAGCCTTTTCTCTCTTGATCCTCGCTTGCTCCTACTGGAAGCTCTCCGGCCGCCGTGCGGCGGGAGAGGATCAGGGAGATCTCGAGGCCGGCGATGAGAAGCCAGATAATTTGGCGGTGAAGTCTTTTTCGACAGTGCTTGAAGAGAAGATTGTGGTGATAATGGCCGGAGATGTAAAGCCAACGTTCTTGGCCACTCCCATGTCTAGCAAGGCTTCTTGTTCGTTCGGTGATGCGGCGGGGAAAAGTTTGAATACGGAGGAGGGCAAGCAATTTGGGACAGTCGAAAAACCAGAACAAGAGATGAGAGATGAAGAACAAAATCAATAGAATCAAGAAAGCCAGTGAGTTGCAGTTTTTCATCTTTTTCTAATGAGAAAGAGAGAGAGAGAGGGAGATAATTTTGTTCTTTTATTTTATTTTGTTTTCTCAAGTTTTTTTTACCATTTTTGGGTTTTGTTTTCCTTTATTATGACATCGGAAATGTAAATTTTGCTGAGGTATTGAGAGTTTAATATAGTAAGTACTACTTATATTGACAGTACACACAAATTAGCAGTATTAAGATACTACTATTGACATTATTAATAAAGTAGTTGTGTCATATTAAGATAACTAGCAACAGTCATGTGTCTCTGACATTATAGACGGTATAATTTATTATAAATTTTAAATAGTTCAGATAATTTATTAGAATGAATAAAAAATTCAAAATTATTTATATTTTATTATATATTAAAATAATGATATTATTAATAAAGTAGGCGCGTCATATCTATAATAAAATTATTTTTATTTTAATGATATAGTAATTCTAACTGTGCTCGGGTGTATACTGTCATTTTTTCAATTTCTTTTTGATGGACCGGGACATAATGTAACATGCTCAAATGTAACCTAATTTTAGTAATAAAAAATATAAATATAAAAATCTTTTAATAATTAGTAACATAAAATTTATTTAACAAAATCATAATATATTAAAGATTGACATTTTTCATTCTTCCTTAAAACTCAAAAAAATTACAATCCTCATTTTTTCATACAGATTAATTCTTTCGTAATTTGTTCTAAATCTCAACATTCACTATTAGATAATTTTTCAGCAACTCTTTCTACATGTTTTTAATTTTACCAAAAAAAAACTTGGAAGCTCAAAGACAAAAATATAAAGGGATTTTTTTAAAAAAAAGAAAAGGTCAGGGTAGCCTGGACCCCGGGTCCTTAATTTAATGGCTCCCTTCCTAAACTTTTAGTATATCATATTTTAACTCTTTGTATATTACTCCTATCTTATTTTAAACATATACTCCCTCCGTCCCATAGTTATAGGTTAATTTTTTTTTGCATATAATTTAAAAAAATTAATTTAAATGACAATTTTTAACATAAATTTTCCACATATACCCCTTAATATGAATTTAATGAATAAATTAATTACTCCTTACTTATCACATTAGAACTCTCAACTTCATTGATTGACGTGTACTAACCATTAAAGTCCGTCCATAACCATAGAACTTTAACCAAAGAGAATAACATTAAATGTGGTGATAAAAATAATGACATTGAATGTTATTTCTTCAAAAAAAGAGTAATGGTTGAATATTTATTATAAGGGCATAAAAGTAAAATAATGAATCAACTAAATTTTATAAATAGTAAGTAGCTTATATATTGGGACATCTCAAAATGAAAAATCAGCCTATAACTATGGGAGGGGAGGGAGTATAACTTATTAATGCATCATATAAAGTTTAAATGTGCCATATTATTTTTGGTAATTGTGGCCTGTACCGCAGACTGTGTAGTAAACACTAACCCTACAAATACTGTAAACACTTGTATAATTATAAATTTAAGAATTTTAAGTCATCTCATTTATACGACACTGCAAGCATCGACACAATTTTGAATTATATCATTCAATGGCTTGGCTTCATAAAAAATGACAATCTTATTCAGTTGAAATCCTTCTTTTACTATACTACTCCATTTATTAAAAAATTTCTATATATTTGACGTTAGTAAATTTTAAAAAAAATATTAATTACAATTTTTTCTATATTATTTTCAAGTATATATGTTCTTTCATAATATATCTATCATTTATTTAGACAACTTTATATATATATTTTCTTAATTCATAATAGTTGTGCTAATTATACATATCAATTTTAATGATAAAATTAGAACAATAAATGATTTAATTAATAAGTGTGTAACATTCTAAAGCATCAAATAAATAAGAATCGAGGGAGTACTATATTACTTATTGTAATTAAAAAAAGTTACATTTAGGTATGATGAGTTATGCATTTTTATTATTTAAGTTTAATTAGTAAAACACATTATCGATTTATGACGTGATAAATTTAATTAATAAAAATAAAAAATTAATAATTTAAAGACTTCACAAGAATTGAAGAGACTACCATCCAAGTTCAAAAACATTAATGATAATTTATGTAAAAATATAATATATATATATATATATATATATATATATATATATATATATATCAATTCCCTTAAATATATGCAATTCAAACCATCAACAACTATAATAACATGTTAAAAATGTCTAGTCTTTATCAACTTAATATGTTTGCAAGAGAATAATCATTAATTTTTGTTTATATGTTTGGAGATAGAGATAGAGATAGTGGTGAAATGAAGTATATATTCCCTCGAGTGCCCCCCTCATATGCATAAGTCATAACTCTTTGTTGATGGGAAAGAAAGAGAGTAGTGGAGTGAGGTCAGCTTTCCATTTCTTGGGATGCAAGTTGAAGTACACGTGGCAAGAGTGTATTGGTTTAGGTGTCTTTGGCAAGCGACGTGTGAACTTTATGGTGTGGTGGTGCATGCAGTGCGTAGTCCGTGCTAATGCGGCGACCCGAGCCCGCGTTGGCCTTAAATGCAACTGTTTTTACATTTATAATAATAGTCATAGACCGGTAGTAACTGCTCTTAAATGCTTTTGTCTTTTCCTTCATCTTCTTTGGGTACCTTTTATATTTATATTTTTTGTGTAAAATTATAATTAATTAATAATTTATCATGCGTGGGTAAGCTTAATGGTAACATTATCTCCGTTCCCTAATATAGATCATTTTAAAAGAAAAAAAATTATTTCTTAATATAAATTATTTGAAAATTTTATGTAACGCCCCCAAAATAGGTATATATCACCCATTTTGAGTCGTCAAATATATGATACATAATTTAAATACAAATTTAATTTATACAACGACTAAGTGTCGTGCAGAATACGACAAAACATAAGTTGTGAGTTTTAATATTAATATTAATATTATTTTCTAGACAATATCGAAACTCAAATAAGTCCTCATTATAATTATTATCACACTATTTTATAGAACAGTGAGGACTACTATAACAACCATTTGGACCGTCACTCCATTCCCTAACTAGTCCTACCTATATTCTCATTTTCTGAATAGAACAATGAAAGAAAAGGACGAGCTCAACTAGCCCAGTAAAGAATATTATGACTAAGATAATGCAGAATAAATTATCCTTAGCCTTCAACAGTATAACAACTGATAGAATATAATAGACAACAAATTTTAGATCAACAATTGCAGCGGAATAAGCAATCCATTAGAAGAGTCAAGTAGAGAATGATATCTACTATCTTCTATGATTTAAAAGTTTATCATCAATTTTATCGCTGAGACGCAGCTTAATAAATAATTCACATCACTGAATTATCCATGCACTACGGGCCAATGATATTCATTATTATCACATCCATGAATTATCCATGCACTACGGGCCAATGAGATTCGTGTAATCACCAATGGTCATTATCATTCCAAACAACAATTCATCTTTGCACCATTGGTCGAAGAGAACCCATGGTCATGATCATACCAACAATTGTCCATCAATGCACTACGGGCCAATGATGACTTTTACCACATCATTTGTAATATTATAGGCCATGAATATACCGAATAATTTATTGTCATAATCATACCAATCAACAGTTCATCTATGCACTACGGGCCAAAGATGATTTTCATCACAATATAAATATGAGGATGATGACAATGATATAAGCATCAATTAAACGAAATCAAGGATAAATATTAAAGACTTTAAATTTATCCAGAGTTTAAAAATATCCAAATTATCAACATGATAAATGCATTGTGGAGTAAAATTCAAGAATAATATTCACGTATTAAAAATAATTTAGACAGAAAAGAATGAATTTTTCGTCGTGAATAGTACCCCGGGTGAATAGTACCCGAGTGAATAGTACTTTGTGAATAGTGTCGTATATATAAATAGTACCTTACATATGAATAGTAACGTACGTATGAATAGTGTCGTATAAATGAATAGTACCCATGAATAGTACTCCGACATGAAAAGCTTAAAATTTAACAAGAATATTCAAAAAAATATCCTATGAAACGATACTAGATGAAGCGCAAATTTTAAGGATATTTGTAAGACCCCGAATTTTATGAAATAAAAGTATTCAATTTTTCTTATAATTACAATTCAGTAAATGGTTAAATTGATAAAAGTTAAAGTTAAGGATGATATATGAAATTTTTCAAAATACGCAAGTGGTTATAAAATATTCAATTGTCAGGGAATATTCGTTTGGTCGTGGAATATTCTTTCTGTCAAGGAATATTCGCACGACTGACAAATAGTACCATTTGTGGGACCCCATAATGTAATAAACTGCGGCTGATGAAGAAAACGACAAAATTAAGTTTTTATAAATAACAAACAGAATCGCTATCAAGTAACTAATTGTTGGAATACCGGTTGGTAAAATAAAGTAATACGCGTTGTTGCATAAAGAAATATTACCCAGATATTACAAGATTTTTGAATTATTGATTCTTACGTAAAAAGGCACTACTCAATAATTGTTAAAGAATTATTGCTCAATATTTTATTTTATTGATTCAATAATTGCTGCGTTGATATTATATATTATTATTGTTTCAATAATTGTCATCGCACAATATTTTCTATTATCGATCAATAATTCAAATTATTTGAATAATATTATCGATAACATTATTGGCAATGTCTAGAAAGTTCTATCTAAGGAGAGGTTTGGTCACCTAATTGCGCTACCAAGAAGAAGAGAAATCCTTATCGAAAGCCCCTCTATCCCTGAACTACGGTTGTAGAGATCTTTGTGAGTCTGTAATATTATTTGTAAATAATTAATTATTGATTATTATGATAAAGAAAATATTTATTGTGGATATAGATAGAGAAAATTTTAATGTGACAACTATTGAAAATTAATATTTTATCTTTTTCTCGATAAAATAATTCATTTAAATATATTATTTTAATAATATATTAACAAATAATATTTTTACAATGAATGTGGGATATATGAGTATATGAGGAGGAAGAGTATTTTTGTGGCATTAAATATTTAACATATGTTTTGGGTGTGGTGGACACAATTCTTGAATTTAAAATTGATTATGTAATCGTAAAATCGCTTTCGTTTGTTTATTTTGGTCAATTTCTCGCTTGGAATTTGGAAAAATTTTCTTCTAAAAAGTTGTAGAGAATGGAATTTTCCATGGAAAATCGCGAGTTTCAAATTTTTCTAATAAACGGGCTATTTTCTATGAATTATTAAAGTTTCAGAAAATAAAATAATTTTTATTAAATTATATGGTGGGACCCACTTTGGTTGGTGTTAATAACATGTGGGTGCTATATTTTTTCGTAATTGGCATGCTTGGATGGTTGGTCTTGGATGGTTGAGTGTAGAAAAGAAAATAATATTTTATTATTTTAGTCTCCTTTCATGCTCTAAAGATTTTCCTATAAATAAGCTTAAGTTAGAATTGAAAATCACACCGTAAATCAAGTTTTCTCTATTTTCTCTCTATATTATCAAGTGTATTCTTGTATCTTGAGTGTTGCTATACTGTGCAAGTTCGTTTCATTCATTATTCCAATGTAAATACGCTTTTTTTGAGGTGTGGATTTTAAGGGTTGTTATATTTTTCATGTTTCGTAACTTTGCAGACCTTCAAAATTCTGGAAAAATTTGAAATGATAATTTGATGAGTTTTGTTGATTGTGTCCAAAATGGAGATTTTTGGATGTATAGATTAAGAGTTATGAATTTTACGGGAAAAACTATTTTAAAAGTAACTCGCTTATAACTCCTTGTGGTTAACTCCAAAATTGATGAAATTTTTATTGGGAGTACATATATATAACATGGGTATATTCTATAAATTTCAGAATTTTTGGATAAAAGTACAATTTATGATAAATGTTTTAATATTCAATGCGGTTTTGGCCATATGAAAAATAGTAAATGAATTTTAAAAATTTGAGAAAAATATATGTTCAATATGAGACTATATTCTGCTAAATCTCAGAAAAGAAATATTTTTGGAACTGATTTGATATTTTTCATGAAAATGGACTAGTTATGAGTAAATGAATTAAATATGTCGTGTGAAGTAAGAAAATTAGAAAATAAGATTTTATGGCTTGAGAATCCTATATGAGGTATATGCAGATTTTTGATGAGGGTTTTGGTTATTGTTGATGAAATCTTATGAGTTTGGCATTTTAGAATGATTAAATATATTATTTAGTAAAGTGTAAACAATTAAAATAAATTGTTTATAAGCTTAAGAAATATTATTCTTTCAATATCATTATACGTAAATATTGGTATGGATTTTATTGTGAATTTCTACCTTTTTTCATGCTCCAAGCTTACTATTCACGAGTTACTATTCACGAAAGTTACTATTCACGGGTACTATTCATTTACAAAATTGGGTTTTTTTTTCTAACCAAATTATAGTTGATTTATGAATATTACTCTTGAGATTAAATCTAGATGTTTTGATTATATTGATTTTACTATCATATATAACATTTTATAACCCTAATGATGATATTTTCTTTGACTTGAGTGTAAAATGGGTAGATTTTTGGTATGATCACGACTATGGGTTCTCTTTCGGCAAGAGTGCAAAGTTGAATTGTTGACCGGTATGATCATGACCATTGAATATATAATCTGAATATCTTTAGCTTAAGTGCAAAGGTGAAATGATCAACATGGTTATAATTATTGTTTATATAAATTCGAAATGATTATATATTTCTTTGAGATAATAATATATTTGGCCTATAAAGTGCAAATATGAACTGTTGAGGAATATCTTTGGCCTCAGAAGGCAAAAAATGAATTATTGATGAATATCTTTGGCCTCAGAGTGTAAAGATGAATTATTGATGAATATCTTTGTCAGAAGTAGTGCAAAGATGACATGTTGTTGAATATCTTTGGCCAAGAAGGCAAAGATGAACATGTGTTGAGATGAATATGACCAACTCGGTGATATAAAATGAATATCTTTGGTCAGAAAGTGCAAAAAGATGAAATTATTAGTATGATTATGAACAAGAAATGTGATTTGGTGTAACCATGATCTTTGATGTTTCGTAAAGATAGGTGATGAAAATTATCTTCATTCCGGATGAGAAGAAGAATTTAGAACTACAATTATGATTATGAGTTATTCATATGATTGTGGACCAAAATTGTTGATTGATGTTACAGGATAAAACATTGTTGGTGGATTTTTTACATGGAGAAGATAATAGAATTTATAGTCTATTTGACTCTTCTAATGGATCGCTTCGTTCACCGCAACTATGGTTGAAATTTTTATCATCTACTATATGTTCTAAATCTCGATTTATTATTGATGGAGGCTATTGATAATTTAATTATCTTTAGTCATGATATTCTTTTATCGAAGCTAGTTGTGCTCACCCTTTTTGCTTTACAATTCCTTTCGTGTAATAAGAGTGTAGTCGGGTCGAAAGCTGGGTAACAGGGGAATAGAATCGGTGGTCATCGCTTAGTAGTTATATTTGGTGAATCTAATAGGTAAGGCGTAACCCAACGTTGGAAGGGTGTTTTGTCACTATCATCATACAAGATGTCTAATGACATATACAACCACGTATCATCATAAGACAGGATGTGCTCATCCACTTGCCGAGTATATATATCTGAAAGCACTACCTATATAATCTTGGTGTTTGTTTGAAGTATAATTCTCAATTTGAGATAGTGGAGATAATGATAAATCAAGAGAAGACTCACCATTGGGAAGAATATGATAGTAATCTTCTCGTTTTTCTTTGGGGTCTATTAGGTCAACCAAGGATAATTCTCTGGACATATGATATCTATCATAACCTAGATGCATGGCCTCCCATGTACGAAGGTTTCCTTGAGCACTTCCCAAAGATTTTAGTTTCTAAAACAGTCTTTGACTATACCTTTATGTAAGGTGTCACTGTGAGGTGTTGTCCACGGTTGGGACATGTGTCACATTTGGTATATATTTGTATCCAAACTCATAGTATATGTATTGTTGTATTTTGCACGACAATTGTTGTAATAAAGTTGTAGTTGTATTCTGTACCATGTATTTGGCGACTCAGAATGGGTTGGATTGAATGGACCTATTTTGGGGTCGTTACAATATTCTACTAATTTTAAGGAGTATATAAGCAATACTTAACAAAATGAGTGTAGAATTCGGAATATGAAACGAAATAATATTACTTACATACTACAGAGTATGGAAGAAAATATTATTTCTTACGAATATTGAACAAAAGTAATATCCCTTATAATATTGAACGAAGATAATATTCCCTACGAATATTGAATGAAAATAATATTCCTTACGAATATTGAACGAAAATAAAATTCCTTACGAATACAAAAAATAATATCGTAAGCGAATATGAAATAAATAATACCCATTGCCTTAAAAAGAGAGCAATTCCGACTGGTATAGCGGATATATTCTTGAAGAAAATTTATATTGTTTTCTACACTCAAAGCTTACTTAAACTCTAAAGAAATACGCTCAATATTATAGAAGAAGAATTCTCTGATTCTGATGTGATTTTCTTTTCTAAACTGAGCATCTTATTTATAGGATAATGACATGGTACTATTTGGACGCACAATAAGGAAAAGTCACAAAGTAATTTCTATCAATAAAAAAAAAATTGATTTTCACTATGCAACACTATGTAGTACTATACGCATACACTATGCAAAGATTATGCATATAATAAAATATAATATATTCTATTTTTCATTAAAAAAACAAAATTATTATATATATATATATATATATATATATATATATTCTAGTCCTCTAGTAATAAAAGCAATAACATGTCTAGCAAGCGGTGATACAGAGAAGTCACTATTTGTGGCAGCATAATTGCAATGAAAGCAATGTCAGCACAAAAAAGAATTAATGTAATTAACAAAGATGACGAAGAAAGTTCTTTATTAATTGATCTAATTAGTAAAATTATCGATCCCAAACTAAAGGCTCAAGACACTAAGCAGCTTAAAGGATTTATTAACTAAGGATAGTAATGAAAAATTCATTAAAGCCACCCGAAAAAACCAATTTTTAGCCTTAATAAAACATTAGAAAGATTTAAAACTCCTATTAAAGAAATCACCTCCCGTAATTGAATCTAGAAGTTAATAAACTTAAAAAGAAATTACTACTCTCAAATTAGAAGTTTCTAATTTAAAAAAGATTTTGAAGATAAAAGATCCGGTCTTCAAATTAATGACTCCTCATCTAGTGATGAAAATCATGATAATGAGCTTCGAGTCTTCGGCGTTAAAAATGATCCCGATCTTTTGTTCAAGGTCTCACGCTTAAAAGAATTAAAGACATTACCATTCAAAAATGGTACATCTCAGTTAACTTGGTTGTTGATAAAAGCTTCTCTATACTACTTTCTCGCTTCTGGTTGACACGGTGTGATTTAAATCGCATATACGTGAAGGCTTGATCCCAACCAAATATTTTAGGAAAACCGTTGAAAGATTAAACTCACTAATGGCGTATCAAATGGAAATTAAATATAAATTACCAAAAGTACATATCTGTCAAGATAATATGTGTTTCAAAACATCATTTGTTTTGATCCGCAACCTCACTGATAAAGTCATTTTAGGATTACCATGTTAGACATGTTATTGCTTTTATTACTAGAGGGACTAGAAGATTCTTCATTACTACTGACATCATTTTCTATTCGCATAAGTTCTAGGATTTGCTCAGTGTCTTCACTAGAAATATTTAACTGATTTAATTTTTGTTTTATTTTACATTCATTTTTGTAATGACCCTTTTGTCCACAATTGTGGCAAATAACTTTACTTTTATCATATTTTTTAGACTTAGATTTTTTAATATTCTTTTTATTAGTAGTTTTGGGCTTATTATAATAATTGTCTTGATTCTGTTTCGTTGCGTGGTAACGACGCTTTCTTTTATGATGTTTAGTAATTTTGTGAGATTCAATATGTTTATGCCTTCGCTTCTTTCCGGAGGAGCTACAGGTAAACCATATTGTTCACAAAAAGTGCCTAATTCATATTTAGCTTTCTTCTTATCTTTACTAGCTTGTTTAGCTAATTTGAAATCAATACACATTTTTAATCCAATTTTTGAATGTGACTTATTATATCACCGTAGGTTAAGTTATCATAATCAATGTAGCCAAGATTTTTACCCAATTCTTCATTTAACCTTATGGGCAAATAAAGAGGGTAAACCGTTGATGAATTTTTCTTTCCGTAAAGGTTTATTACCGCTATCACAAGCAACATAACTCTAGACGTAAAAACATATTTGTACCACCTAAAGTCACTTAGAGTGGGACAAGTGAGGTTACTTAACCGATCGTGAATTCTTTCTCGTTATATTACCGGGAGTGCCAATGAAGTGTTTTATTATTGTAAATATAAGTGTATTAACTCCATCAAAGTGACCGATGCCAATATCTTCATTGAAGATAGGGTTGCCATCATCATCCGATGGGCGGATGGATTATTGATATTCTAGTATCTTAGGTGAGATGTTTTTCCCACCAAGATCCGAGAATACCCGTTGAATCCACTAATAATTAATTCAACAATATCCGGTTGAGATAGATTGTTGAATTTGGTGATGTAATCGCTTGCCACCATAGACATATGGTTTAATTTATTTAAAATTTCTTGTTCACTAAATCCATCAATGTTCCATTCAGAATTTTATTAGATGAAACCGAGAACTGTTTATCTAGGTTTCTCTCTTCGAACTGTAAGTCCGGAGGAGTAGGTCTAGAATACCAATTCCTAGTTATACTAGTGTTTTTAACTGTTAATTTGTTAAGTTGATCATTTAAATCTGGTATTGAATCAGTATCAGAAATATCTGATTGATAACTTGTTTCATCATCAGTTTTAACTTGATCTCGCGGCAATAGTACCACTTGTACTAGGTTCATTTTTAAGCTTTTTGAATAACTTATCAATGGATTTAACTAAGTTATCATCATCAGATGGTAATCCTAACTTGTGTCTATTTTCTGGTAACTTTATTAAAGGATGTTCAATTTTAAATCGGGTTTTTAATAATAGATTCTTCAAACTTTTCTTCAATCCTATCTAGTCAAGTTTTCCAACAGTTGCTAGATATTGATTACTAAAGTTTAATTGTTCAATAATTTTTTTTTATCATTGTTATTAGCATCCCAAATTTTGAATGGGCCGGGCAACAATGTATTTATTTTTAACCGAGATTAGAACTGTTTCTAAAGGGGGATGACTAGATGAAACTTTTGACTTATCTTCTTTAACCCACTGTGTTTTGGTAATCACGTTACATTTACTTTGAAATTGTTCATACCAATCATAAAATGAAATATTCATTTTCTCATTTTTTATAAATCTTTTCCATCTATTTATTATTTTATCACGCTCCTTTTCGTGGGGTGATTGGATCTAAATAGATGTCTTTTTCTTTATTAGATTTAGCATTAAAATCTTTTACTAGATTATCCCGGATTTAGAATCTAACTCCTTTTTGATAACTCTTAATTGATTGTTAATGGGGATATCAAAATCAATCGAGTGGGCATCACGGAAGAAGTGGGAGAAGAAGAACTTTCTTCTTCAAAGAAAATCTCTATGAAAGCATAACAAGGGTGACTGGTTTGACCTTGATTAAGAACGCCTTTTAACTTAACATTTTTATGAAGGATTTACCGAGTACTCAAGTTGTCTCTTCTAGTATGGATAACTCAAGGGGTCAAGAACCGGAAATATCTTCAATAATTATTGGTGTCTTAGTACGCTCAAAACTAATTTTAACAGCCCATCGTAAAATTGTTGAATATTTTCAATATTTAATAAATTATTAACTACGGTACGTTGGGGTAATTCATTAGGTAAAGTCCATCGATCGGGAAGCGTAATATCCTTCCGCAGAATTGTTCTTGGAACTTGAATATTAGCATCGTAGTAGAACTTTGAATTAAAACTGTTAAATCTTTAGGACTTTTATTTAAAGCATGAACATTCAAATTTGTTTTCATCGCTTTATAATAAATCCTATAAATTAAGGCAATAAGTCGAGAACCCTCAATCATATATGAGTGATTTCACCAAGTTTTAATATTTAATGTTAAAGCCTTTAATAGATGCCGATCACTAAGACTTAGGGTGAAATCAGAAAGCAATTAAAATGGATGTGTCCATTGTGCAAACTTGATTCCATAGCACCTATAATATTTGGGGTGATAATTTAAAACCGAGCATCTCTGTGCAGAGATAGATGCATGAGTTAATTCCTTTAATGTTTAATGGTTTTATCGCAACTTGAATTAATCCAATATGAATAAAATTGTAACCCTTTTTCCTATGTTTTTAATAACATCAGGTCAAGAAGACTACAATTTTCATATTCTTTATTAATAAGCGTAAACTTTCTCAATCTGCTTTTGACGTTATAATCAGTTTTAAAATTATCTAAAAATGTTGACTGATAAATTTCTTTTGGAGAAACTCTTGGTATATTCCAATTGTGTAAGGCTTGACTAATATTTTCATAACTGTGAGACTCTTGGTTAACTATGTCTGGGTAAAGTTGACCTTTGACTAGTTGAAGAGTTAGATCTAAATAACCTATTCATTATACTGGTTTCAAAATAAAATTTCACTCTTTATCTTCCATACGTACCTCTTACCTTGAGTAGACTCATACCCAAACCTAATAATTCAAAGCGCCACACAAGAGACTTACCGGTAGTAGACGCGGACAAGGGTGGACTACAGTAAGTTAGGTGACTTCTGACAAAGAATTAGAAGATATTATGAAAGTAGTATGAATGAAAGATTATAAATTTCTAATCAACAACTAGAACAAACAACAACTTGGCTTTGATACTTCAGTGTACTTTATATATATATATATATATATATATATATATATATATATATATAACAAAACTGAGATACTTTCTACCGACAGTTTTGAAAAATGGGTAAGTGGGGGTCCAAGTAATAAGCCAAATTTACAACAAATACTTCATAAAATATCCCTCTATTTATCTCAATTCATTTGGCTTCACAAAATATATTTTTAATAACATTCATCATTAATATTATAATTCATAATATTAACAATCAGATAATTTCCAAGAAAGATGGGGCTTTCCGATAAGGATTTCTCCTTATTGGCGCGCAATTAGGTGACCAAACCCTGTTTCTCGACAAAACTTTCTAGACATCGTTAATAATGTAAATAATAATATGAATAACTTTTTCATCTCAATTATTGATTTAATCATATAAAATATTGTGACAATAATTGAATCAATAACGTGAGATACTATGCAACAATTACTATGACAATAATTGAATAAAATTGAGTGACTTCTCACGTATGCATCAATAATCAAAGATACTGTACAATTGTAAGACCCCAAATTATTAATAATTGAAATTTAATTTCCTCTATTTATCATTTTGAAATAGTAAGGGTTGATTTGATTAACGTGGGTTTGAATACTGTAAAATGCTTAAATATTTCAAATAAGCAAGTGGTTATAAAATACTCATTGTTGTTGGAGAATATTCGTTTGGTCGTGGAATATTCTTGCCGTGTTGGGAATATTAAAGACCTGCACAGGTGACCTTGTGTGGGCCTCATAACGGAAAGCAATTGGATGAAGGAAAACGACAAGTATAAGTTGTTTATAAATAACGACGTAGTTGTTACCGTTAATACTGTTGGAATACCCGGTGGTTAAAACACAATGAATACGTTGTTGCCACAAAGAAGATACTGCAGATTGCACCAATTATTGATTCTTACGTAAGAAGGCACTACTCAATAATTGTTATAGTAATTAGTTATATTCAAGATTTTATTTTATTGATTCAATAATTAACTGCGTTGATATTTTATATTATCGTTGTTTCAATAATTGTCACTACACAAGATTTTCCATTATTGAAGCAATAATTCATATTATCTGAATAATATTATTAGAAAATATTATTGGCAATGTCTAGAATGTTACGTCTAAGGAGAGGTTTGGTCACCTAATCAAGGCCAAGAAGAGGAGAAATTCTTATCGAAAGCCCCTCTTCACGGAATGGCCCGGTTGCCAAGATCTCTTGTGATTCTCGTAATATTATTTGTGAATAATTAATTATTGATTTATATGATGAGAAAAATATTGATTTTATGTGGATATAGATGGAGAAAATTTTTAAAGTGACAATTGTTAAAAAATTGTTATTTTATCTTTTTCCGATAAAATAATATTTTATTATATTATTATAATAGAATAATGATGATATTTTTACAATGAATGTGGGATATATGAGTATATGAGGAGAAAGAGTATTTTAATTGCATTAAATGATAACACATATTTTTTGTGTGTGTCGGTGGACCCCATTTCTTGTAGAAATTTGATTATAGCGTGTAAAATCGTCTGTATGTGGATTTCGGTCAATTTCTGTTTGGAATTTGGAAAAACATTCTTCTGCAAAGTTGTAGAGAATTGAATTTCCTATAACAAGTCGTGAGATCAAATTTTCTGATAAAAGGGCTATTTATTATGAATTATTGAAGTTCTGAAGTTCCGAAATAATTAATTTTTGGAAGTTTTATTTATTTTTATTAATAAAAACGTTTTTTATATGTTGTGGGCATCTTTAACATGTGCATGGTGGCTGAATTCAGATTCAAGATGTGGGCGTATGAATTTTGTTTATATATAATATTATTATATTCAATTTTCTGCTTTGGTGTTCTAAACAATTTCCTATAAATAGGGTGCTTAGGTTAGAATTGAAAATCACACCAGAAAACTAAAGATTTCTCTCTCTATAATATCGAGCGTATTTTGTGAGTATTTTAGTACTTTGAGTATTGCTATACGGTGCAAGTTCTTTCAGCACTATATCCAGTATTCCAGTCAAAAATACTATTCTTTCTGAGGTAAGGGATGTTATTTTCTTCTCAACTGATATTATTTCTTCAATATCATTATGCTGAAATATTGGTTGGAACTTTTTTATCAAATTCGGAACTTTTTCATGTCGGGGTTACTATTCATGAGTTACTATTTACGAGTTACTATTCACGAAGCATGCTGATATTTTTTGTGAAATTTCTATTTTTTGGTGTCAGAATTACTATTCACGATATTTATTAATTATTCACGATATCAAGACTATTCACGAATACGACACTATTCACAGAAAAATTAAATTTTCTTTTCTGTGTCCAAGACCGTCTATTATGATTCCTATCTTTGATTGGATCTATGTTTTGGTCTTCACTCGTGAATTTTACTCCACTCTGATTATTTATGAAGTATTTTTGGACTTGGATTGTATAAAGTACGAATCCTTAATATTTGTTCTTTTGTTTCACTGGATTCGTTTCCTTTAAAATATTTTTCATCATCGTCAGTCCTAAATGATGATATTACTGAATATCTTTGGCCTGTAGTGCAAAGATGAATAATTTTCGATGAATATCTTTGGCCCGTAGTGCAAAAGATAAAGCAGTGTTTAGATGAACATGACTAATCGATGAAGATCTTTGGCCCGTAGTGCAAAGATGAACAGTGTTGAGATTAATATGACCGATCGATTAATATCTTTGGCCCAGAGTGCAAAGATGAACAGTGTTTAGATGAACATGACCAATCGATGAATATCTTTCGCCTGTAGTGCAAAAGATGAATATTTGATTCCGATATATATTGATTGATGTTCTGGGGATAAAATATCGACGATGAACTTTTAAATTCATATATAGAAGATAGTAGTTTGCATTCTCTACTTAACTCTTCTAATGAATTATTATTTTCGCTGCGAAGATTGATTTAAAACTGGTTGTCTATATTATCTTAGTCATAATGTTCTTTACTGGGCTAGTTGAGCTCACCCTTTTCCTTGTTGTTCCATTTTTCTTCTCAGGAGACGAGAATGTAGCGAGTACTAGTCGGGGTGTGGAATGATGGTTCTAGAAGTTGTTTTAGTAGTCCTCACTATTCTGTAAAATAGTGTATTAATAATAGTAATGAGGACTTATTTGAGTGTGGATATTGTCTAGATGACAATATTTGTATTTAAACTCACAATTTTTATGTTGTATTAATAAAGTTGTAGTTGTTTCTGTACCATGTATTTGGCGACTCATAATGGGTTATGTATACCTATTTTGGGTGTGTCACAGTTGGTATCAGAGCTTAGGGATATGATCTCTGGCAGAGATCGGGGAATAGAACTAGGAGGGGAGAGACGAGTAAATCCTTCGCTAGTGTGTCCAACCTAAGCTTATTTGTTGGTCGGTCATAATATAAGGGTATTATGTGATTTGTTAATTTGTTTAATTAACCCTTGTTTTATGGAAGTATTTAAGAATGGCAACTGAGAACGTTAACAATAGAGTGAATGAGATTGTGGAGACACCTTTAGTCACCAACCAGGATAATGTGATGTCAGGTGAAGAAGGAATTAGAGATATCCATGTGGTGAGTGATGAATTGATAGTTGCACCCAAGATAGTCGTAGAGGTAACAGCTGAGAGTGAGGAAGAAGGGGAAGAAGAGGTACCTGAGGAGAATTTATTAGAGGTATTTTATGATCAAAATGTAGAATTGCAAAATCGTATTCATAAGTTAGAAGAGCAGGCTGAAGAATGGCAGACGGTCGTGGAGCAAAAGGATGCAACGATTCAAGCTTGTGTTACCCGATATGTGATGCTTGAATAGAAGCACTCTTTGGCAGAGTATAAGATGATAAAGCTGGAATCTGAGCTGAAAGAAGAAATAACTGAACTAGTGAGAATGAGTGATGCATGGGTTAAAGCCACACGACGCGTTGATATTGTGGAAAGAGATGTCCGATCTAAGAAGAGAAGATTTAACGATGAAGGGAAGACGTTGGCAGCAGCACCAGCACCAACAACAAATTCTAGGGGAAAAGAACGACCGTCAGTTAGATGCTACAAATGCGGAGAGGAGGGACATATAAGTCCAAACTGTTCACAGTTCAAGGTATGCTATAATTGTAGAAAGGAAGGACATATCGCCGAGAGATTGTGCATGCAGAACTGAAACCAAGCCCAGTGGGGATGGTGACTCAAAAGGTCATTCCGAGAAAAGTCAAAGTCAACGGTTCTGGAAGAAGCGTTTGTCGTGGATTTGGTCAACATGCGAGGAACCCAAACGAGGTGATCACGGTAAGCTAATCATAAATTCATGCGAAGTTTATACATTACTAGAGATGGGTGTATACCCATTCATTTATCTCTCCTGCTTGTGCTCAACGTTTAAACTTGACTCCGGAGAAATTAGACTTTGACCTATCTGTGGAAACTCCGTTAGGAGAAACTTTCATCACATCCACTGTTTATAAATCTTGTTTGATCAAAGTTGGCACCATCGCATTACCTGTTGACCTTATTTCTTTAAAGATACTTGCTTCTGATGTGATTTTGGGGATTGATTGATTAACTACTCATCATGCCAAAATTGATTGCTTTCGTAAGGTTGTTAGTTTTCATATTCCTAAGCAACCTATTATTCGAATTCAAGCAACCAAACCATTGAAGTCAAACACTTTCATATCAAGCCATAAAGTCATCCGTTTATTGAAAAATGGATGTCAAGTTTTCTTAGCCCATGTTATGGACTTAAACAAAAATATGTCAGATTTGAATGATATTTCTATTGTTAGTAAATTTTCGATGTATTTCAAGAATTTTTTTCGCTTACTCCCAAAGTGTGATATTGAATTTTGTATCGACTTTGAACCCGGTACAAAACCCATTTTCTAAAATCTCATGGCTCCTATTGAACTTCAGGAGTTAAAAATTCAACTATAGAATTTGGTACCCAAGCCTTTATCTGGTGACTTCCTTTGTGGAATGCACCGAAGCCGATTCTCGTGGGGGATGCCATATTTGTGTGGTAGTAAATCGATAGGTGTCATTGTGACGTGTTATCCAAGATTGGGATATGAGTCACAGCTTGAGAGCAACCTAAGTCGAAGAATCTAAATACGTAGCTTTCTATGCTTAGTTGGTTATTATTGAAGATTTTGTGGAAAGATTTTCTCGAATCGCTTCTCTATTTACTCAGCTGACTCGAAAAGATACAAAATTCGAATGGAGCGAGGAATGTAGAACTCAACATGCGGCAACGACGTTGGCTCGAGCTATTAAAAGATTACGGCCATACCATTCAATACCATCCTGGAAAAAAATGAACGTGGTAGCTGACGTGTTGAGTAGAAAATCATATGTGGTTACGAGTGCGATATTGTTAACACAAAGACCCATTTCGTACGACTTACAGAAGATGGAGATAGAGTTAAAAATTCCAAGAATCTGCGTGAAGATAACGAATATACGCATAGAACCGACTTTAATCGATAAAGTTAAAACTGCTCAAGCTACACACCGGAGCTGATGAATATAAAGAAGAAGGTGCATGAAGGCGTTATTCTAGAAGTAAGAGTTGATGAAGAGAAGAAATCTCAACCTTTGATTTATTAGTCTATTTGAAATCCTCAATTGAATAGGAACTATGGCCTATGGACTCGCTTTACAGCCAAGTATGACGCGTGTTCATAACATTTTTCGCGTATCGATGTTACGTAAATATGTGGACGACCCGAACCACATTATTGAGTTAGAACCGGATGAGATAGCCGAAGACTTAACATATGAAGAGGTACCTATCAAGATTTTGGATAGGGGAGCATGTCCTACGTACGAAGGTCATACCACAAGTTAAAGTTTTATGGAGAAACCATGCTATTGAGGAAATGACCTGGGAGTTGGAAACGGAAATGAAAGCGAGGTATCCTCATTTTTTGAAACACTGTGTATACGTGCACGACAATTTCGAGGACGAAATTTCATAAGGAGGGGAGGTTGTAAGACCCCAAATTATTAATAATTGAAATTTAATTTCCTCTATTTATCATTTTGAAATAGTAAGGGTTGATTTGATTAATGTGGTTAGTTATGGGTAAAATGCTAAATATTTCAAATAAGCAAGTGGTTATAAAATACTCATCGTTGTTATCGGAGAATATTCGTTTGGTCGTGGAATATTCTTCACCGCTTTTGGGAATATTCGTATATTGGCATGATAACTTGTGTGGGCCCCATAATGTAAAAGCGATTGGATGAAGAAAACGACAAGTATAAGTTGTTTATAAATAACGACGTAGTTGTTACCATTAATCTCGTTGGAATACCGGTGGTTAAAAAACACGATGTCTGGCGTTGTTGCACAAAGAAGACACCAGATTATTGCACCAATTATTGATTCTTACGTGAGAAGGCACTACTCAATAATTTTTACGTGAATTATTATTCAAAGATTTTATTTTATTGATTCAATAATTCTTTGAGTTGATATTTTATATTCTTTCGTTGTTTCAATAATTGTCACTACACAATATTTTCCATTATCGAAGCAATAATTCATATTATCTGAATAATATTATTAGAAAACATTATTGGCAATGTCTAGAAAGTTCTGCCTAAGGAGAGGTTTGGTCACCTAATCAAGGCCAAGAAGGAGAAATTCTTATTGAAAGCCCCTCTTTCTTAGGAAGCGGCTTGGTTGCCAATAATCGTGATTCCAGTAATATTATTTGTGAATAATTAATTATTGATTTATATGATGAGGAAAATATTGATTTTATGTGGATATAGATGGAGAAAATTTTTAAAGTGACAATTGTTAAAAATTGATATTTTATCTTTTCTGATAAAATAATATTTTATTATATTATTATAATAGAATAATGATGATATTTTTATAAGGAATGTGGGATATATGAGTATATGAGGAGGAAGAGTATTTTTGTTGCATTAAATGATTAACACATGTTTTTTGTGTGTCGGTGGACCCCATTTCTGATTTGAAATTTGATTATAGCTTTGTAAAATCATCCGTATATGGATTTCGGTCAATTTTTGTTTGGAATTTGGAAAAACTTTCTTCTGTAAAGTTGTAGAGAATTGAATTTCCTATAAAATATTGCGAGATTCTAATTTTCTGATAAAAGGCTATTTATTATGAATTATTGAAGTTCTTAAGTTCCGAAATAATTAATTTTTGGAAGTTTTATTAATTTTTATTAATAAAAACGTTTTTTATATGTTGTGGGCATCTTTAACATGTGCATGGTGGCTGAATTCAGATTCAAGATGTGGGCGTATGAATTTTGTTTATATATAATATTATTATATTCAATTTTCTTCTTTGGTGTTCTAAGCAATTTCCTATAAATAGGGTGCTTAGGTTAGAATTGAAAATTACACCAGAAAACTAAAGATTTCTCTCTCTTTCTCTCTCTATAATATCGAGCGTATTTTATGAGTATTTTAGTACTTTGAGTATTGTTATACGGTGCAAGTTCTTTCAGCACTATATCCAGTATTTCAGTCAAAAGTACTATTCTTTCTGAGGTAAGGGATGTTATTTTCTTCTCAAATGATATTATTTCTTCAATATCATTATGCTGAAATATTGGTTGGAACTTTTTTATCAAATTTAAAACTTTTTCATGTTGGGGTTACTATTCATGAGTTACTATTCACGAGTTACTATTCAAGAGTTACTATTCACGAAACATGCTGATATTTTTTGTGAAATTTCTATCTTTTGGTGTCGGAGTTACTATTCACGTATACGACACTATTCACGATATCTGACATTATTCACTTAATACTTATACTATTCACGTAAAAATTAAATTTTCTTTTCTCGAGTCCAAGACCGTCTGTTATGATTCTTATCTTTGATTAGATCTATGTTTTGGTCTTCATTCTTGAATTTTACTCCACTCTGATTATTTATGAAGTATTTTTGGACTTGGATTGTATAAAGTACGAATCCTTAATATTTGTTCTTTTGTTTCACTAGATTCGTTTCCTTTAAAATATTTTTCATCATCGTCATCTAAATGATGATATTCTTGAATATCTTTAGCTTTGTGGTAAAAAAGATGAATGATTTTTCGATGAATATCTTTGACCAGTAGTGCAAAGATAAGCAGTGTTTAGATGAACATGACTAATCGATGAAGATCTTTGGCCCGTAGTGCAAAGATGAACAGTGTTGAGATTAACATGACCGATCGATTAATATCTTTGGCCGTGAGTGCAAAGATGAAGCAGTGTTTAGATGAACATGACTAATCGATGAATATCTTTGGCTCAGTAGTGCAAAGATGAATATTTGATTCAGATATATATTGATTGATGTTACAGGATAAAATATCGACGATGAACTTTTAAATTCATATATAGTAAGATAGTAGTTTGCATTCTCTACTTAACTCTTCTAATGAATTATTATTTTCATTGCTAAGATTGATTTAAAACCGGTTGTCTATTGTATTCTATTAGATTTTTCCTCGTTGAGGACTAACGATAACTGTTCTATATTATCTTAGTCATAATGTTCTTTCTTGGGCTAGTTGAGCTCACCCTTTTCCTTGTTGTTCCATTTTTCTTCTCGGGAGGCGAGAATGTAGCGAGTACTAGTCGAGGGGTGTGGAATGATGGTTCTAGAAGTTGTTTTAGTAGTCCTCACTATTCGTAAAATAGTGTATTAATAATTGTAATGAGGACTTATTTGAGTGTGGATATTGTACAGATGACAATATTTGTATTTAAACTCACAATTTTTATGTTGTATTAATAAAGTTGTAGTTGTTTCTGTACCATGTATTTGAAGACTCAGAATGGGTGATGTATACCTATTTTGGGGGCGTCACAACAAAACTGTGACGCCCCCAAAATAGGTCCAATCCACCCAACCCATTCTGAGTCGCCAAATACATGGTACAAAAAATAACTTTAACTTTATTATTACAATTATCGTGCAAAATACAACAACACATATGCTGTGAGTTTTGATAAAAATATATATCAACTGTGACTCTCATCCCAACCTTCGATAGCACGTCACAATGACACCTTACATAAAAGTACAGTCAATAACTATTTTAGAAATTAAAATCTTTGGAAAATATTCAAGGAAACCTTGTACATGGGAGGCCATGCATCTAAGTTATAATAAATATCATATGACTGGAGAATTATCCTTGGTTGACCCAATAGACCCCAAAGAAAAACGAGAAGATTGCTATCATGTTCTTTCCAATTGTGAGTCTTCTCTTGACACATAATTATCTCCATTGTCTCCAATTGAGAATTATATTTCAACCAAACTCCAAGATTATATAGGTAGTGCTCGTAGATATACTCAGCAAGTGGATGTGCACAAACCTGTCTTATGATAACATGAAGTCGTAGGTCATTAGACATCTTGTATGATAGTGGTAAAATACCCTTCCAAAGTTGGGTTCACCTCACCCTAATCGATTCACCAAAAGCAATGGTTAAATGACGTATAAAATACGACACACTTATCTCAAATTCTTAATAAAATTATTTTCATACTGTTTAGGGAGAATCTCAATAGCTATGGACCACCGTTCTATTCCCTTGTTACCCCCGCTCGACCCAGCTACACTCTTATTACTTGAAAGAAATTGTGAAACAAAAGGGTGAGCACAACTAGCCCAGTATAGAATATCATGACTAAAGATAATTAAATTATCAATAGCCTTCATCGATAATAAATTAGAGATTTAGAACATATGGTAGATGATAAAACTTTTCAACGATAGTTGCAGCGGAACGAGCAATCCATTAGAAGAGTCAAATAGACCAAACGGTCTATTATCTTCTCCATGTTAAAAGTACACCAACAATGTTTTATCCCTGTAACATCAATCAACAGTTTCTGTCCACAATCACGTGTATAACACATAATCATAATTGTAGTTCTAAATTCTTCTTCTCATCTAGGACGAAGATAATTTTCATCACCTGTCTTTACCTAAAACATCAAAGAACATGGTTATACTAAATCATAGTGCCTGTTCATAATCATACTAATAAATTCATCTTTGCATTACGGGCCAAAGATATTCATCAACGGTTCATCTTTGCACTACAAGCCAAAGATATTCAACAACATGACATCTTTGCACTATGGGCCAAAGATATTCATCAACAGTTCATCTTTGCACTACAAGCCAAAGATATTCAATAATAGGTCATATTTGCACTACGGGCCAAAGATATTCAACAACAGGTCATATTTTCACTACGGGCCAAAGATATTATACCAGTCAATAATTCATCTTTGTACTACTGGCCAAAGAGAACCTATAGTCATGATCATACCAATAATCTACCCATCTTTATACTCAAGTGAAAGAGAAATTCCATCACCAAGGTTATAAAAATGTTATATATGATAATAAAAACAATATGATCAAAACATGGATTTAATTTCAAGAGCAATATTCATAAATCAACGATAATTTGGTCAAAAAAAGAAACCAATTTTTTCGTGAATAGTACCCCGTAAATAGTAACTCGTGAATAGTAACTCATGAATAGTAACTCGACATAAAAATGATAGAAATTTCACAATAAAATCCATACCAATATTTCGGTATAATGATATTGAAAGAATAACATCATTATGAAGAAAATAACATCCCTTACTATCCCTTACCTCAAAAGAATAGTATTTCTAGCTGGAATATCGGATATAACGCTGAAGGAACTTGCACTGAATAACAACCCTCAAAGTATCTTAATACTCACAAAATACACTCGATAATATAGAGAGATAAAGCTTATGATTCCGGTGTGATTTTCAATTCTAACTAAGCACCCTATTTATAGAAAAATGCTAGAACGCCAAAATAGACTAAATTAATAAAATAATATTATATTTTTTTTCTACGCACATCACTTTGAACAAACTTCAGCCACCACAAGTGGGACCCACCAATTCAGCAATTTTCCGTACCAACTAAAAGTGGGGCCCACCCATATTTTTAATAAAAATATTTATTTTCTGAAACTTCAATAATAAATGAATAATTTTATAGAAATGAATAATAAATTGGGTCGCAGGCATAATTGTCTATGTATTAACAACATAAGAAGGCTTTATTTGTAGATCACTATAGCTACCATGGAGGGTAGTATTAATGAAAAGTTACTGGGAGAAATTCAAACAGCAGAAGAGGGTGTTGATGAGGAAGAGAGGCTCAACTTAGATGCTCTTCCTTTACAAAATCTTTAATTCTTACTTAAACTTTATGTAATTTGTTAGATGTTATGTATTTAGGATTTAGGATGGTGTATTGTGATGTGAATGATATTAAATGATATATACAATTTTTTTTAAGTTTTATTTTATATTGTATTATGTTTGTTCAAGAAATGCGTGCATTGTTAATTTTTTTTAAAATTTAAAAATACTATAGCGATGGTCAGGACTGTAGCAATATCACCCAAAAATCTGCGTCAAAATTTCATTTAGCGACGGTCAGGACTGTAGCAATAGGACCCATAAATTCGCGTCAAAATCACATATAGTGACGGTCCCGACCGTCGCTATTGATATGTATCGGTTGTCGGTAAAAACCTCCAAGAGTGTTTTTGGTCTGTTTTTTAACTACGGCGGTATATAGGATCGTCGCTATAACTTTTTAGCGACGGTCTTTTAGCCTATAATTACGGTCGGTGACCGTCGCTATAGGTCAATTTTCTAATAGTGAATCTATCAATCCAACTACTAACTTTTTATCAGTTTGATTTTATTTAAACAAATGCAATTTAAGTTTATAAAATTAATTCAAAATTAGGAAAATAATTAACAAAGAGTATCAATAAATGGAAATATTAATGTTACAATTTCCCCCAATGCTTCAGTTAAAGCTCTTCGCTCCCTATATAATTAATTAACTATATCGAATCGTTATCTTAGAATTCCTAATTATTCATATAACACTTTTCAAGTAATTATATAAAAAATTTCATCCCAATTAATTCAGTATATTCCTATATGAAATAATGAAGAACAAATTCATTAAGCAACTATTCTCAAATACGTTACTTGTGGCATATAGAATTCATTTATAGAATAAATAAGATCACACGTTATCATATCCAAATCTAATCATAGAATTCATTTTCCAAATTCTTCTAAGATATATCAGATAAATGTTGAGCAGACAGTTATAAATTAGATACAAGATATGAAAAACGATTCATATATAATAAATTAATCAAAAGAGAATAAATTAATCTAATCTGCGCATTGGGTTCCATTGCAATCCTAAATAAATAATTAGGTTATAACGATAAATAAAACTATCATCAATAATTTAGAAATCATCTTAAGATTAAAAGAATAAAAGATTGAGAATAATGAAGAAACTCTGTCACGGTTAGTCTTCACCATCGTCCTTAAAATCCTTGCAAGCTTTGTACGACTTTCCTTCAATAGCTGATGAAACCCATAAATTTATGTAATCTGATAATACTCTCTCTCTAATTAATAATCTTTGAATAATAAAAATCTCTCTATCTATTATATATGTAGAATTCCTTTTCAACTTCAAAATGGTGAGTGTCCATAGTCCCATAGAAAACAATCAGCAATTGATTCTTATCAGCACAGCCAGCACACGCATGCGCCAAGTCCCTCTAGCGCTAATGCGCTAAGTTACATCACAGTTGCGCTACACTTTGTTCTTTGATAGGTTGATGTGCTTCTTCCTTGCGCAGCTGCGATAGACTTTCTGGTTTCCTTTCTTGAGCGCCCATTTGCCTCATCGTGTCAAAGTCATGATAGGATATTTCGCTAATGTCATACGCCAACAGTCAACGCTGCATTTCTCAACATGATCACGATCAATACTTAATTATTTACTGCTATTTACACCATTTCGAGATAAATTCCAACTACTACACAAAAAATACTAAAATGCATAAAATTGAACTAATAATACTTAAGAACTTGCAATATAGTCAAGCCAAGAATACTCAATTCGTAGGTATAATACTCACTCATCAGTACTTGTCCCAACTTCCAATGAAGTCTAGTACGCAAAGTCTCAATAGATCTTTGAGAATCTGGATTGTCCTTTCCGACTGCCCGTCTATTTGGGGATGATATGCAGAACTAAATTGTAACTCAGTGCCATAGATTTTTGCAAGCTGATCCAAAATGGTGAAGCGAATCTAGGGTTCTGGTCAGAAACTTTGGATATTAATTGATATGTCATACAATCTTACTTATGTATATATTGGCAAGACGCTCAAGTGAATAGTTTTCTCGTATGGGTAAGAAATGCGAGCGAATTTGGACAATCTATCTACAAGACCCAAATTGCGTCCAAGCCTTGAGAAACCTTTGGAAGACTTGTCACAAAATCCATATTGATGTGTTCCGACTTCCATTCTGGAACGTCAAGTGGTTGCAATGGTACTTGATGCTCTACCTTGACGCATTGACATATTAAACATCTTGATATAAACTTTGCGATCTCCCTCTTCATATTATTCCACCAAAACGTATGTTAAAGGTCAGGATAAATTTTGGTACTTCCAGGGTGGATTCCAAATGATGTGTTGTGTGCCTCCATCATGATTTTATATTTCAATTCATGGTCGTTAGGGACATAAAGTTGAGAGTTGACTCGAAGCATTCTTCGCTCCATTCGAATTTTGTGCTTTCTCGAGTCAGCTGAGTTAATAGAGTGATAATTCGAGAAAATCCTTATACGAATCTCTGATAATAATCAACTAGGCCCAGAAAGCTTCATACTTTAGTTACTATCTTAGGTTGCTCCCAATTTAATATTGCTTCAATCTTCACAGGTTTAATCAATATTCCCTGTTTAGAGATCACATGCCTAAGTGCTGAGTGGGATTTATACTCGCAAATTGAACACTCTAAACCTTAAGAAGTTGCCATTTTATCTTATTTTATACCGCTTTTATATATTTATTGCTATTATTTAGCTTAAAAGTGCTTTGCAAGGATTATTAGGTCATTTCCAGCTGTTTAAGGGCAAAATTGTCATTTTCATGCAACCGGCGCCTGGTTTCTGTTGTAAAGCGGCATCGCAGCGCCACATACCTGCCACATCATCTCCTTTGAGGTGCCCCAACGTGGTCGTTTTCAGGTAAAGGGAAGTACCAGAAGCGCGACTTATTCGATCAGCAACCTCGACTTCATACCGCAAAGGTGTCTATCAGGCATAAAGGGCTACTGGTCAGAATACCACAGGCCACCTTTGGTCTCCAGGCAAAAAGCAGTGTTTAATGACCTAAGTGGCTTATCACTTTCAGATTATTCATCAGCAGCCTCCTAAGTAATATTACAGAGAATAGAGAGGAGATAATTAGCTAGTTTTAGGAAGAGAGAAAGTTGGATCTTCAAGTCTTCCAAGTTCATTTCTTCTTTCATTGCTTGGATTCTACACGGAGGAGAGAAGAGTTGGAGACAGAAAACTTCAGAAGAGGAGTTTTCTTTATCCAAATCTTTCATTCATTTGTGTATTTTGAGCATGTTGAATACTTTGATAAAGTTTATTAGTTCTATAGTTATGAACTAATTAATTACATTTCTATGATTGCAATGTAACCTAATGATTAGATTAATTAAATTTCTCTCCTATTTATTATAATGAATCATGTTTGAATGGGTTGTTGTATTTCATGCTTATTTATTGATTGCTTGGCTAAGGAATTAATATAGGTATTAATTGATATTGGAAAATGGATTTTAATGTCTAACCCTAAATACAATAACACTTGTTATGACCATGCCTATGGGAATGAGAGCATATATTGCATAATAGAATAGGAATATATCTATTTGCCTTGTGTAACCATTGAGATTAAGCTTAATGACCCTTAGTCTAGTTATTTTCACCATAGGAATATTGTGATTTATCTAGCTAAGGGATTTACATTTGATCATCGGAAGAGGCTTATGTGTAATTAATGTTCTCGATTGGTCATTCTTGTGATTTGTTAGTTAAATGGAGAGTTAGGAGATTAGACGAAGAATTAGGGGAGTTGTAATCCTAGCTTACCATATTTGTTACAACTTGGTCTCATATTTTACGGTTTTAATCATATAGTTTTAAACACACCTTCCTTAATTACTTGTTTAGATAAGACCGAATTGATATAAATTTTAGTATTTGAATAACGTTAGTACTTTGTCCTCGTGGGTTTGACACTCTACTTTTCACTGTATTACTTTTTAGACCGCGCATACTTGCGCGTGTTTAGTGACCAGTAATCCGACCAACAATTTTTTGGAGTCGTTGCCGGGGACTTAGTATTATTTGTCTTTCAATATTAATACTAATTCAAAACGATCTTACTTTAAACTGATTTATCTGTTTAATCTTTTTTCCAGGTACTCTTGATTGTGTATGCCACATCGCAGGAATCAGAATATAATACCTCTTGATCCTGAGCTAGACAGAACTTTTAGACGACTGAGAAGAGAAAGAACTCGGGAAATACCTACTCCTATTATAATGGCCGAGGAATCCAAAAATCTCTACGGGAGTATGCCATGCCCCATATCACAGATATTCAAGCGAGCATTTTGAGATCCACGATTCAAGCAAATAACTTTGAGATCAAGCCGGGTACAATTCAAATGATACAAAACAATGTTTAATTTGGAGGGATGCCGAATGATGACCCGAACGATCATTTGATAAACTTCTTGGAAATCTATGATACTTTCAAATGCAACGGAGTATCCGATGATGCTATTAGACTTAGACTGTTCCCGTTTACTCCTCGGGACAAAGCCAAGAGTTGGTTGCATTCACTTCCTCCGGGCTCTATTACCACATGGGATGACTTGGCTCAAAAATTCATGGCGAAGTTCTTTCCACCTGCGAAAACAGCATGGCTCAGACATGATATCACGTCCTTCATACAGTTTAAATCTGAATCTCTTTACGACTCGTAAGAGTGATTTAAGGACTTATTGAGATGATGTCCACACCATAGATTGCCCGATTGGCTTCCAATTTGGACCTTCTATATATAACAGATTATCTGGTTCTACTTGTTTGAGTATTGATGCCGCGTCTAGTGGGGCCTTTATGTCGAAGCACCATGCTGAAGGGTATGACTTAGTGGAAACCATGACTGCGAACAATTATCAGTGACCTAACGATAGGCAAGCACCACGGAACGTGGCAGAGGTGTACGAGGTTGATACAGTTACGACATTGTATGCTCAGGTTGCTGTTCTTACAAAAAGACTTGACACTATGGGGGTGCAAACAATGCAAAGTGTAGCGTCGCCATGTGATTTATGTACGGGGAGCCACCCTACTGATCATTGTGCCATCAGCCTTAAATCAATTCAGTTTATCTCAAATTACCAGCGGCAACAGAATGCCAATCTTCCCACACACTACCATCCTGGATTGAGAAATCACCCAAATTTCTCATGGAGCAACAATAAATGCAACCAAGCCCAAACCTCTATCTCCAGACCAGCATATTCAAATCTTCCCAGTTTTCAATCTCATAATCAACACCAACAACATCCACAAGGCTCTTACCAACCCTCACCTCCACATGATAGAAAGCCTGGTTTGGAAGATCTCCTCTCAAGATACATTGCTCAGAATGAAACAAGGAGTAATAGTCAAGAGGTATCCATCCGAAATCAAGAGGCGTCCATCAAAAATTTGGAAGTCCAAATGGGACAAATGGCAACTGCTTTGAATAGCCATCCTCCAGGCACCTTGCCAAGTGACACGGATGTAAACCCCAAAAGGGAGGGCAAGGAGCAGTGCAATGCAATCACTCTCCAGAGTGGCAAGACAATGAATAAAACTAAAGGAGAGACCTCAACAGTGCAAAAGGAAGTTGTTGTAGAAGAAAGCAATGTTGAGCCAGTTTGTGACAAGTCTCGGGGAGAAGAGAATGTGTAGGAGGAAACCATAATACCAACCTTGACTGTTAGCAAGCCTAGTCCTGTAGTCCAACAATTACCATTTCCTCAACGCCTTCAAAAACAAAAGCTTGATAAATAATTCTCAAAGTTCTTAGAAGTTTTCAAAAAACTTCATATCAATATCCCGTTTGCGGAGGCACTGGAACAAATGCCCAACTATGTGAAATTCATGAAGGACATCTTTTCCAAGAAGATGAAAATGGGGCCTATTAGACAGTGGCACTTACCGAGGAATGTAATGTAATTCTACAGAACAAGCTTCCACCTAAGTTGAAATACCCTGGGAGTTTCACTATACCATGCACTATTAGGGATCAGTTTATCGAAAAAGACCTATGCAACTTAGGAGCTAATATCAATCTGATGCCCCTATCTATCTACAAGAAGTTGGGGTTGAATGAGGCCAAGCCTACCAATATGACTATGTAGTTGGCCGATAGATCCCTTCACTTATCTGAAGGGGATTATTGAAGACGTGTTTGTCAAGGTGGACACGTTCATCTTCCCCGCTGATTTTATTTTTCTGGAACACGAGGAGGATATGGAGGTCCCTATTATCTTTGGCAGATAATTTCTAGCAATATGTAGTACATTGATAGACGTGCAAGAGGGGGAACTCACAATGAGAGTACAAGACCAGGAAATATTTTTCAATGTCTTCATGTCTATGAAGTACCCCAGTACCTCTGGAGATTGCTTTCGAGTCAATTTGATTAACGAAGCTATGCGAGAAGTATTATCTGAAAACTGCATTTCTGACTCGCTTGAGGCCACTTTGACTAGTGCTAGTAATGTGGAAGAGCCTACTCATCTCGAGTATGTTCAGTGGTTAGATGCACCCCCGAGATCAAATCAGTTCAAGCGATAATTTAAATCTTTGAATGAACAAGAAACATCTACCTCCCAGTCACAACCCTCAATTATATAACCACATGTGCTTGATCTTAAGACATTGCTGAGCCATTTGCGGTATGCCTATCTAGGTGAAAGTAGTATGCACACAAGCCAATCATGTTTGATGATAAAGCATATACTTTGTAACAATCTTATTCATTTATTAATAAAAGTATTAATTTATTAAAGGCTTTAATTTATCTACATGATGTTGCTTTTTATAATATGTGATAAACCCATAGTTTTAAGCAATGCTTTTAGAATAATGATGATGATCATTCTAATGAGATCTAAATTCTTAGAAAGCTTAAAAACTAAAATAGTTCCCAATCATTGGATTACTAAATTGGGGATTAGTGAATCCGGATAGATTGGTACATACGTTGTTTGCTCATTGGATGAGGATGATTGATCTCATGATCATTTGTGTGGAGACACTAAAAGCAAGTATGTAGGTGCTTATTGGAGAATAAGTTCATTGAACGTGGCTCGCTAAGGAATACCTAATGAGTTTTACTTGCCGTCAATAATAGAATTCTTGTAGTGATAGTAGTACAAGTGATCCTTGGACTTGAGATCATCATAGTATCTTTGTATGATGAGTTATACTTTGACTTATTCCTTAAGACCCTTAGGGTATATCAAAGGGTATGCTTGGGTATAATAAGTTGTGCATGGAGATAATGTATGATCAATAAAGAATCTACCGCTTCTAGTAAAAGAAGAGAAATGTCCTATGTGATTCGATAAATGACAACCCAGTAGTCCTTGGCCAAGGCAGAATGAAATTAGAAAGGAGTTTCTAATTTGCATTATTTGGAGTTGTGCATTTAAGAATCAAAATACATATAATTAAATAAAATAAGACTTGACAGTAATTCCATGTCTTATATTTAATTGGGACATTGTATGGTGGAAGGATTGAATTATACGGTAACTATTTACTCAAAGGTTTTTTTATGATTAATGTTGAAATCTATATTATCGGAAAGTCGTTAATCGCTAGGGAGGCTTATCCTTATTGTAGAATAAATATTATTTATTTAAATAAATTAATAGTTTAATTTATTTATTTAAATAAGATTAGAATTATTCTAATTGATTTATTCACAATAGGTTTAATATGGAGAACCTAAAGGGTCACACCATAAAAAGGAAGAATATTTATTTAAGAAGTAAATGGCATAATCGTAATAATAAGTTAAGTGTATTTAATTTAATCTATGGTGATAGAATAAATTAAATAGCTTAATATTTATTATTTAATATTTTGGAAATATTAAATATAAATTAATAAGAGGAGTCTTATTATTATTATTATTATTATTATTATTTAATTTCTAAAGGAGTTTGGGAATTAATTAATAAAAGTACTCTCATATATTCCTAATAAGATTAGGAGGCTAATTAATTAAAAGAGTTTAATTAATTATCCCTAATAAGATTAGGAGCTTAATTAATTAAAGGATTTAATTAATTAAATAAACCTAATTTCTTAATTAGATTAGAAGGGTTAACTATATATAAATAAGAGAGTCTTATTATTATGGGTCTTATATTAGATATCAAGTGAGATTGATTCAATAGTCAAGAGAAAGTACGCCTTTTCTATAGAGATAAAAAACTAGGGTTTGAGCCAAACACCCATCTTCTTGAATCTTTTTTCTTCCTTGGTGGATCACCTCTAGAGGCCAAACACTTGGGTGGCTAACGTTGATCAAAAGGAAGGAATCAAACCCGGTGGATTCAAGTTGAACGCGAAAAGGATTTGGAGGTGAACTTACACGAGGAAGCTAGTTTCTTCAAGGGTATGAATTGTTCTTCATCTTTTTCTTTTCATTTAATTAATAATTGTGCATAAAGGATGATCCATGGTATATGGTTTGTAAAATTTTAAAACTCTATTTTACCATGCTTTTCCGCTTTTTTTTATGTAATTTGATTGATTGTTCATGAATCTTACAAACCTAACGGTGGTATCGAGCCAAACCTTTATGCGAATTATTAATTGTTCAGATTCGATATGTATGTGATGATATGTGTTTAGAACAAATTTTTTGGGCATAATTATTGGTATATAATCATTTTTTTGGAGAAAAAAATAATGATTTTTGGAAAAAAAACTAAAATTATAATTAAAAAATGAGATTATAAAAAAAATTTGCAGAAGCATGAAATGGCATTTTTTTAAATACCGTTTTTTGAAATGTTATGAAATATAGCGCTTTAATTCATTAATATATATATATATATAAATATTTTTTTTGATATATATTAAAATAAATATTATTTTAATTATTTTAAATTAAATTTTTTTTTAAAAAATTAAAAAATTTTTTTTGAATTTTAATTAAATAAAAAGTTTATTTTAATTAAAAATTATTAAATAAAGTTTTTATTTTTAGAATAATTCTAAATTAAAAATAAAGGAGTTTATTTTGATTTGAGATTTGATTAAAATAAAGTTGTTTATTTTAATTGGAATTGGATTCCATGTTTGTTTGAATAAAATAGTTTATTCAAAAGTTTTATAATAACTTGGAATTGGATTCCACGTTTGTTTGAATAAAAGAGTTTATTCAAAAGTTTTATATTAACTTAGAATTGGATTCCACGTTTGTTTGAATAAAAGAGTTTATTCACATATGAAATAGGATTCCATGTTTCCTAGAATAAAGGAGTTTATTCACATATGGAACATGATTCCATGTTTCCTAAAATTAAAGGTGTTTAATTTTAATAAGGAATGGGATTCAACATATTTTATTTTTCCAATAATTTGAAGTTAAAATAAAGGAGTTTATTTTGTACTTGATATTGGATTCCTTGTTAATTAAAATAAAAGAGTTTATTTTGATTGGGAATTTGATTAAAAATAATAGTTTTTTATTCAAAATTGGATAAAATAAAATAAATAAATTTATTATGATTTTGATTAAAATAAAGGAGTTTATTTTCTTTTAAAATTAGATTTTATGCTAATTAAATTTGCCCATTAAATCGATATCAATGTATAAATTGAATGCTTATTATTCATGAGATGAATGTTATTTATTGATGCATATGATGATGTGTATGATAATAAATGAGATTGATTATGGACTATTGACCAATGTGATTGGATTTTATTTTAGTTGGATGCATGAATGTATGAGTTTTATTAAATGGGGTCTGCGTACCTCGTCTTCTCTAATTTTTTCTTAATGTAAATTTTATCTCCCTCCTATGTACTTCCCTTGACTGCTGATCAAGGTTTCTATTTATTTTAAATAGTTTTGTAATAGGAATAGTTAGAATTAATTTTGAAGAATTGGAGATCAAGGAGCAAAGAGAATTTTGAAGACCCGTTTGTAATGGAGCCCAGGTTTAAATGTAATAGTTATATTTAAATTTAATTCTTGCACCCTAAGTTTGACCTTTTGGTTCACTTGGTGGCTCTAGTGAACCAAACTAGAATAAAGTCCATAATCAATCGGGTAGAATATATATTCTATATGTATATACTTATATATATATATATATATATATATATATATATATATATATATATATATATATATATATATATATATATATATATATATATATATATATATATATATATATATATATATATATATGTGTGTGTGTGTGTGTGTGTGCATGCATGCTAAACAAGATGAGACAAATAATAATAACAAACCCCTCAAAGATTTTATATTAAGTCCTAAGCGCGTTCAAAGATATTTGGAATATCGAGCGTCGCTTTCTAGCATGATAAAAAATAATAGAGTATCAATTAATTATTATAAGTTTGTTGTGTCACCACAAGGCTTATCTTAATTTTTGAGATGTTAATTTTATCACATTTGATGCTTATAAAAAAAAATTGAACAATGTTGTTTTGTTGTGTCACCACAAGGACAATGTTTTTTTTTTTGAATATATGGAAGTGCTAGGTTGGACTTAACTTAGATAATTTTGATTTGGATGTGCCACCACTTGATCAAAATAATCTAAGAGGCAAAAAATAAAAGGAGTTACATGATGATGTAATTGACAAGAGTTGTCTACCTATTTATTTATATATAGTTTGTTGTGTCACCACAAGGCTATATACATTTGAAATGGGATCCTTATTCTCACTAGCAAATCTTTAATTAGATTTTTTTTCGAACTATATATAAGTGAGGGTAATATAGTTTGATGAAAATAGTGGGAGATACCAATTTAAAACACAAGACCTAAATTATTTTGGTAATTAATAAAAGAATGTATGATAAAATGTTGTTAATTACAAATTCATTTACAGAATTTTACAATGTCTAAAATTACTATCATCGCTGAAGCATATTAGATGTTAAATTAACTGGACCAAATTAAGCGGATTGGTTAAGGAATTTGAGAATAGTTTCTCACATTTGAAAAGCTATCTTATGTCCTTAATACGCCTATCCCTGCAATGGTTTGAGACAATGCCCTCGAGGAAGAGATTGCTACTTTTAGAAAGTGGCAAGATGATGATGCAGATTGGCTCAATGCATCATGCTCGCATCCATGAGTAATGAGCTTCAAACGTCGACATGAAACTATGGATGCTCTACTATATATCTCTGCACATCAAGTAGTTGATGGTGAGGAAAGTAGGACTGATAGATATTAGATATCTAAGGAGCTCTTCCGATCTAGAATGACCAGATGACACTACAAAGATGAGACAAGTGTCCTAAACATGATCAATTTGATTGAACAATTAGGACAACAAGTTTTGTCATGGATGGAGAGTTGAGCAAGATTTGATCTTGCACTCACTCCCTGGACTCCTTCTCACAATTGTTGTGAATTTTTCATATGAACAAGCTAGATATCACCTCTCGCGATTTGCTTAACATGTTGAAAAATGTTGAGAGTCACTTTCCAACCAAGAAAGACCAAGTCTTACTGGTAGGGGCCAAAGGATCTTCTAAAAAGAAGAACGATTCAAAGAAGGTAAATAGAAAAAAAAAAACAAAGGATAATAAGAACAAAACTGATACGGATAGCAAAGGAGTTTGCTTCCACTGCAATAAGCCTGGACACTGGAAAGAAAACTGCGAGAAGCATCTTGTAGAGGCTAACCGAAGAAGCTTAGTGAAGTTTCGGTTACAAATACAATTTTGTTCATGATTGAAATAAATTTTTTTTAAGTCAAGGTTCTACTTGGGTATTGGATACCGCTTTTGGTTCTCATAAATATAGATTTATGAAGGACCAAGCAAAAGTAGAAAGCTAAACAAAGGATAAATAATCTATGTGTGGAAAATGAAGCAAAGGTTGTTGCATTAATTATATAGGAACTTATAGTTTAGCATTGCCTATGGGCAATCAATCTATTAAGTCAATAAGTTGTTATTGTATTTCAGTTCTCGTTTAAAACATTATTTCCATTTTGTTGTTGGACAAAAAATTTTGGTATTATATTTAAGAACAATTGTTGTTCTATTTATAATAATAATGTTTTGTATAGAATGGAATATTACTTAATGGATTTTGTATACTTGACTTACGTGTGAAAATAATTTTGCAAATTGAACAAATTAGTATAAGAAAAGGAGATGATCATTCAAAGAGTTGAAATGTGTATTTGATGAAATACAAGTGTGAATTATTTGAAAGGTTCAAAGAATTGAAGTGAAACAAATTGGAAAAGTATTAGGATTCTTTGATCGGATCGAGGAAGGAATACTTGTGCAATGAGTTTCTAGATCATCTCAAATGGTTTTTTCTCATAATGGACACCCTCTTGATATAATAATAATTGATTGATGTATCTGAAAGGAAAAAATCGTACCTTGTTGGACATGGTGCGGTCCATAATGATTTTTTACCGACATTCCAAGTATCCTTCGGGGTCATGCCCTAGAAATGGTTGCATATCTCTGAAAAAAGGTAACCTCAAAATCACCCCAAGACTCCATAAAAGTTATGGATGAGGAGGATTCCTAATCTTAAGTATGTTAAGATAAGGGGTTGTCCAACTTATGTGAAAAAGGTTTCAAAAGGATAAGCTTGGGACAATATTTGACAAGTACAGATTTGTGGGACATCTTAAAGTAAGTTTAGGGTATATGTTCTATAATCCTACTTAGCTAGAGGTGTTTTTTGCGAAAAATGTTACCTTCTAAGATAAATGTTTTTATCATTGAAGGGGCTAGTGGGAGGATAATAGATCTTAAAGAGTTCAAGAACCACAAAGCACTATAAGTCAAATAAGAGGAATCTGTAGATAGACCTATTGTACCACAACCAAATTATAAATCTGGAATAGTACCGAAGATACCTGGGAGGTGTGGATTCATCATGGATGATGATGATGAGGTACACATCATAAAGATGATGATCCAGTTACATATGATGAGGTAAGAGTTGTAGACACTCAGAGAAATGGATTGAAAGCAAGCTTCTCAAAAATGGAACATTCGTTTTTGATGAGATAATCAAAAGAGTTTGATTTTATCAAAAAAAGAATGAACCTAGTGTGTACAAAAGGGTCGATTGGGAGCGTCGTGACATTCCTAGTATTATATGTTGATATACTATGGATAAGGAATGACATACCAATGCTACAATCAGTAAAGATAAAGTTGTCTAAACATTCCTCCATGAATGATTTGGGAAGAGTATCTTAATTGGGGATACAAATCTATATAGATAGATTTAAAAGGATGCTAAAGCTTAACCCAAAGAACGTATATTCATTTGATGCTAAAGTTGTTTAGCATGTAAAACTCAAGAGATGTCTCATGTTGATGATTCATGGAGTGTATCTCTCTTAATAGTCCCCATAGACTCCTAAAAGAGAGGCTGCATGAGTACCAATCATGTATGCAATGAAATGTACGAGACCTGATGTTGATCGGTCATATTTTGAAGAAAATCACTGTACGATAGTGAAAAACATCTTAAAGTACTTAACCGACACTAAGGATGTGATCATATTCATGATGGGTCTGAATTAAAACTAGAGGGCTTAACAGACTCAAGTTTTTTTTCAGACAACCAAGACGACAAAAATCCACTTTAGGGTAAAGCGTTACTTGAAGCGGTGGTGTAGTTGAATTGGAAAGGTTTCAAACAACAAAAAAGTTTTTGGTTTAGTGATAAAGACAAAGTATATAGCTATAAATGAAAGTCGCAAGTTGATTGTTTGGATGAAAAGTTCATTCTGAGAACTAGGAATAGTTCCTAAGTCTCATCTTGGATCTAAACATGTGTTGTGGCACTTTCATTTGATTATAGGAATCATTGAAAGATGGGAAATCACTATATAGAGATAGTGGACTCTCAAGAACAACATTACATATCCATTTTGAAGCTTATCCAACAACAGGATGATCGTCACTTAGAGAAGAAGGGGTATGAGATACCTATAACGATTGACTTTAGTGCAAGTGGGAGATTGAAAGTAGTATGCACACAAGCCAATCATGTTTGATGATAAAGCATATACTTTGTAACAATCTTATTCATTTATTAATAAAAAGTATTAATTTATTAAAGGCTTTTAATTATCTACATGATGTTGTTTTTATAATATGTGATAAACCCATAGTTTTAAGCAATGCTTTTAGAATAATGATGATGATCATTCTAATGAGATCTAAATTCTTAGAAAGCTTAAAACTAAAATAGTTCCCAATCGTTGGATTACTAAATTGGGGATTAGTGAATCCGGTAGATTGGTACATACGTTGCTTGCTCTCATTGAATGAGGATGATTGATTTCATGATCATTTGTTTGGAGACACTAAAGCAAGTATGTAGGTGCTTATTGGAGAATAAGTTCATTGAGCGTGGCTCGCTAAGGAATACCTAATGGAGTTTTACTTTTTCCGTCAATAGGAATTCCTGTAGTGATAGTAGTACAAGTGATCCTTGGACTTGAGATCATCATAGTATCTTGTGTATGATGAATTATACTTTGACTTATTCCTTAAGACCCTTAGGGTATATCAAAGGGTATGCTTGGGTATAATAAGTTGTACATGGAGATAATGTATGATCAATAAAGAATCTATCCGCTTCTAATAAAAGAAGAAAAATGTCCTATGTGATTCGATAAATGACAACCCAGTAGTCCTTGGCCAAGGCAGAATGAAATTAGAAAGGAGTTTCTAATTTGCATTATTTGGAGTTGTGCATTTAAGAATCAAAAATACATATAATTAAATAAAATAAGACTTGACAGTAATTTCATGTCTTATATTTAATTGGGACATTGTATATGGTGGAAGGATTGAATTGTATTAAGTAACTATTTACTCAAAGGTTCTTTTTATGATTAATGTTGAAATCTATATTATCTGGAAAGTCGTTAATCGCTAGGGAGGCTTATCCCTATTGTAGAATAAATATTATTTATTTAAATAAATTAATAGTTTAATTTATTTATTTAAATAAGATTAGAATTGTTCTAATTGATTTATTCACAACCGATTTAATATGGAGAACCTAAAGGGTCACACCATAAAAGGAAGAATATTTATTTAAGAAGTAAATGGCATAATCGTAATAATAAGTTAAGTATATTTAATTTAATCTATGGTGATAGAATAAATTAAATAGCTTAATATTTATTATTTAATATTTTGGAAATATTAAATATAAATTAATAAGAGGAGTCTTATTATTATTATTATTATTATTATTATTTTAATTTCTAAAGGAGTTTGAGAATTAATTAATAAAAGTACTCTCATATATTCCTAATAAGATTAGGAGGTTAAATTAATTAAAAGAGTTTAATTAATTATCCCTAATAAGATTAGGAGCTTAATTAATTAAAGAAATTTAATTAATTAAATAATACCTATTTTCTAATTAGATTAGAAGGGTTAATCGATATCTTTATAAGAGGAGTCTTATATAGATATCAAGTGAGGCGTGATTCCAATTGTTGGAGAGTACACTCTTTTTTCTATAGAGATAGAAAAACTAGGGTTTGAGCCAAACACCCATCTTCTGAAATCTTTCTTCTTCTTGGTGGATCACCTCTAGAGGCCAAACACTTGGGTGGCTAACATTGATCAAAGGAAGGAATCAAACCCGGTGGATTCAAGTTGAGCGCTGAAAAGGATTTGGAGGTGAACTTGTACTGAGGAAGCTTCGAATCTTAAGGGTATAATTCTTGTTCTTCATCTTTTCGTTTAATTAATAATTGTGCATAAAGGATGATCGGGTATATGGTTTGTAAAATTTTAAAACTCTATTTTCATGCTTCCGCTTTTTTTTGATGCAATTTGATTGCGTTCATGAATCTTACAAACCTAACAATATACGTGAATGGTAACTTGAGCATAAAGAGGTAAAAATTCTACAAGAAAATCATACTTCATGAATAGTACTTAAACGTGAATAGTAACCTTGACATGAAAAGGTAGAAATTTCACAATAGAATTCATACCAATATTTCGGCATAATGATATTGAACGAAATAACATCATTTACTTAAGAAAATAAAGCATCCCTTACCTCAAAAGAACAAAGATCAATTGGAATATCGGATAAAATGTTGAAAGAAAACTTGCACTGAATAACAACTCTCAAAGTATCTAAATACTCATAAAATACGCTCGATATTATAGAGAGAGAAAACTTTTGATTCTGGTGTGATTTTTAATTCTAACTAAGCACCATTTTTATAGAAAAATGCTTAGAACGCCAAAGCAGACTATTTAATAAAATATTAATATTTTAAAAAAAAAATCTACGCACACCTCCTTGACCAATTCATCAGCACTCCACAAGTGGGGCCAACCAAATTCAGTAATTTCCATAACAACCAAAAGTGGGGCCCACCCATGTCTTTTAAAAAAACATTTATTTTTGAAACATCAATAATTCATAATAAATAGCCCTTTTATCATAAAAATATGAATTTTATGTCCACTCCATAGGAAATTTAATTCTATACAATCAATAATTCCTTCATTAATAAAGGTTTTCTAAATTTCAAACAGAAAATGACCGAAATCCACATACGAATGATTTTTAAAACCTCCATTCCGATAAAATACTGATAAAATACCTCAGCATTAATTCCTTCATTTATATCCACATAAAATAAATATTTCCTTATCATATAAATCAATAATTAATTATTCACAAATAATACTACAGAATCACAATAATGACAACCAGGTCATTCCTAGGAAAGAGGGGGCTTTCCAATAAGGATTTCTCATTACTAGCGCGCAATTAGGTGACCAAACCCCTTTCCTAGACAGAATTTCCTTAGACATTGCCAATAATGCTATCTAATAATATTATTCAAATAATATGAATTATTGATCTGATAATGGGAAATACTGTGAAGTGACAATTATTGAAATAACAACAATATAAAATATCAACGTAACAATTATTGAATCAATAAAATAAAATATTGAACAGTAATTACTGTAACAATTATTGAGTAATGCCTTCTTACGTAAGAACCAATAATTCAAAAATAATGTGCAAACCGTGTGCTACTGTGCAACCACGACCAAATGAATATTCCAATAATGTTAATTGTAACAACTACATCGTTATTTATAAAAACTCATACTTGTCGTTTTCTTCATCCGACAGTTTTTGGTTATGAGGCCCATAAATGGCTGCGCCATCGTACGAATATTCCACGACAGCAAGAATATTCGACCAAATGAATATTCCCCGACAACAATGAATATTTTATAACCACTTGCTTATTTTGTAAACTTTACACATTTCTCCATAACCAAAACATTATATCAAATTAACACCTTATTATTCAAAATAATAATTAGAGGAAATTCAATTTTATTTATAAAAAGTTGGGGTCTTACAAATAAAACCTTGATAGATGCTCAGCTTAATTACACCACTACTGAGAAAGAGCCTCTGGCAGTAGTATATGTCTTTGACAAGTTTCGCTCATATCTCATCGAAACCAAAGTCATTGTGTATACTGACCATGTGGCGATCAAATATCTAATCTCTAAGAAAGATGCAAAATTGAGGTTGATTAGATGGGTCCTTCTCCTCCAAGAATTTAATTTGGAGATTCGCGGTAAAAAAGGAACTGAAAACCAAGTTGTGGATCACCTATCGAGACTAGAGAACCCAACTCACTCATGGGAAAATGAGACATATATCAATGATTTCTTCCTGGATGAGTAGTTGTATGTGCTTCACAGTGTAGCACCGTGGTATGCAGACTTTGCTAATTATGTCGCTTGTAATGTGTTACCTCCTAACATGAACTATCAGCAGAAAAAGAAATTCCTGAATGATGCGAAGCATTATCTCTGGGATGAGCCATTCTTGTTCAAATAATGTGCAGACCAAATCTTGCGATGATGTCTGCCCGAGGGAGAAATCGAGGGTGTGCTCCATCATTGCCATTCGTCTAACTATGAAGGGCATTTTGGTGGGCAAAGAACAACAACGAAGGTGCTCCAATCAGGTTTCTACTGGCCGACTCTGTTTTAGGACGCTCATCTAGATGTATCGCGATGCGATAATTGCCAAAGAGTAGGAACCATTTCCAAAAGGCATGAAATGCCTCTGCAGAATATTCTTGAGGTAGAGCTATTTGATGTCTGGGGAATATACTTCATGGGCCCGTTTCCGTCCTCTTACAACAATATGTATATACTAGTCACTGTGGACTATGTATCCAAATGGGTGGAAGCCGTAGCTTTGCCTACTAATGATGTCAAGGTTGTGCTTAATTTCTTGAGGAAGAATATGTTTACCCGATTTAGCACACCTCAGGAAATTATTAGTGACGAGGGCTCACATTTCTGTTACAAGTACTTTGAAGCCCTTCTTGCTAAATATGAGGTTTCTCATAAAATTGCCACCACATATCATCCACAAACTAGTGGACAAGCGGAGGTATCAAATAGGGAAGTCAAGCGGATATTAGAAAAGATTGTGAACCCTAATTGGAAGGACTGGTCTAAGAAGCTGGATGAAGCAATGTGGGCGTATCGCACTGGCCACTGCCTACAAAATGCCTATTGGAATGTCTCTGTATTAACTTGTTTATGGTAAGGCGTTCCATATCCCCGTCGAGTTGGAGCACAGTGCATATTGGGCGATTCAAAAGCTCAACTTCGATTTGGATGCAGCGGGTGATAAAAGGTTGTTACAACTTAATGAATCAGACGAGTTTCGGCTCCAAGCGTATGAAAACACAAATTTGTACAAGGAGAAAACGAAGCGGTGGCATGATAAAAAGAGAGTTGAAAGAGAGTTTAAACCAGTGCAGAAAGTGCTTCTCTTCAACTCCCGACTGGAACTTTTTCCCGGGAAATTGAAGTCCCGATGGTCGGGACCTTTCAAAATAGCGCCTCAAAATGTGACACCCTTAAATCCAAGTACTTGAATTTTTCACAGATTTGGTGTTCACTCATCAAAATAAATAGCATCTAACTACCTATAAATAAATAAACTCATAAATGAAATATAAATCCTCCCAATAAAGGGTTACAATAGCTTAAACAAATCAATCCCAGGTTATCTAACCTTAATACATCAAATGCGGAAACATCATAAACAAATAAGTCTTAAACAAAACATCACAAGTCTTAACAATATCCTTCTCAAATAATAATAAACAAGTCTTCATCACTTGCTTGCTTTGCCTTTTCCCTTACTAGTAGATGGCTCGTCAACTCTTTCAACCTTAGCTGCAATATTATTATGCAAGAGTGAGTAACAATTGCCCACAAGTTTAACAATAGTAATAATAATAACATGCGAGTAACCAATGGATACTGAACAAAAGAAAGCTCGACTTTTGAATCAAGATTATAACATGAATCAAAAGTACATCTGAGGGTTTCAAGACCATGAACTATGTCCCAGGTTATCAAGTATTCTACTTTAAACCTTTAACAGTCATAAGACTATATGGACCTTACTTCTCGTACTTAGGGAGATCAACCATTAGTACCATGTATATGCACAACATCTTGACATTATCGCGTAATATCATACCTCGCAACAGGGTTGTTCATCTCAGCTTTGACATTAGAGTCCGCACCAAAGGAGGTTTGGTTTGGATTGATCTCAAGGGTAATTTAGAGTTCAATAATAATCAACTAAGGATTAGTTGAATCAATAAGGATTCACTATTTATTCAAAGTTTTAATGCAATATTGAAATCAATATTCAAATTAAAGATTGAATCTCAACTCTATACAATTGAATGAACATTGTATAACAAGAGTAATACTTCAAAAGAGTTAGATCATTTCATTTGGAATCATGAACTTGAATGATTAAGCTCTGAACAATTTGAAATAAGAATATGAAGCTTGCTCAGCAATAATAAAGTTTAAGAACTTACTCAATGAAAGTTTAGAAATAGAAAACTTGTTCAAAGAAAGTTTAGGGTTAGAAAACTTGCCTCGTGCGTATATTACACGTTTACTATTCACGTTCCTCAATTTAATCCTACATACCATTTACATTCACAATACCAATTAATTATAATATAACTAGCATCATGAGTACATTCTCTTCCCACTAAACTCTAATTATGATTATTACAACATTAGTTCTCATACATTATTAGACTTCACGAACGACGAGTTAACTGCGCATTCGACTCATCACGTAAGAACATCGTTGACATGTTAAGAATCCATTTTAACATCACATTACATGTTTAATACATTTTCGTGTTCATTGGATTAGGTTTAAATCATATTTTCTGGACATGAACACATAAATAAAAAATTTTGGGCAATTCTGCTAAGTGGCACTACAGCGCGCCCCATAGTTCAGGAATCAGCGCTGCAATGCAGCCCTAGAGATGTAGTTCTGTTGTTAAGCCTATGTACGAGCCTCGCAAGACACCATTTACACTGAAGCAGGCGTTGTGGTATGACAGAGATAATCCTTCTCTAAGAAATCGCAGTAACTGCGATGCGATTTCTTTTCAAACGATTCGCGAAGAACACATAACATGGCCAAATTAGGCCAAAATTTCGCTCAAACAAAAAATTCAATATTACCCATGTGTTCTGAACTTTGCAGAAACATTATATAACATTTTTAGCATGCTTTTAATAGCTTAAATCACATGAACAACTAAAATGGAAAACATATTTTTCATGTTTTTGCTATTTTCCAAGTTTCGTCAATTTTCAGGAAATCATACATTACAGATTCGTTATAACACTGAATCAGTCAGTTTAAGTTTCGTTCTCTTTGTTTTACATGTATAAATATAATCAATTATCAATTCACCGATTAATATGTGATTTACACATAAATTTTCATACTTTTAAGCCATATTCATACATATTTATCTGTAAACTACAAAACTCAAATTAAAACACAATTACATGGATTAATTACTCTAAAACCGTTTATAAACATCATATAGTAGATTATACATGCATATTAACAATTACAAATAACTTTTCAATGATTTGGCCATAAAAACTCAATTATAGAGAACTAAAAATAATGTTTTCACTGTAAACTCAAAACTCCAATTTAAAACATGATTTCATGGATTTGATTATTCTAAATCACATACAAGTTATGTAAAACATGTTATAAACATATACAACATCATACATTCAATAATCATCCATAAAAATTCAATTATAGAGAGTCAAAATTGATTTTCATGAAAAACTTTTAAGAACGTAAATTAAAACTTGGGATAAAGGGATTACCCTTGATTATCTACTTAGATTAGTAATAGATGATAGGAAACTGTGACGCCCCCAAAAATAGGTATACATCACCCATCTTGGGTCGCTAGATACATGGTACAAAATACAAATATAAACTAATTATACAACAGTCGTGTAAAATACGACAAAACATATGCTGTGAGTTTTAATACAAATATTGTCATCTAGACAATATCCACACTCAATGTAGTCCTCATTACATTTATTATTACACTATTTCACAGAATAGTGAGGACTACTAATACACCATCTAGGACCATCACTCTGTTCCCCGACTAGCCCCAGCTACGTTCTCATTTCCTGAAGAGAACAATGAAAGTATAAGGATGAGCTCAACTAGCCCAGTAAGAAATATTATGACTAAGATAATGCAGGATAAATTATCGTTAGCCTTCAACAGTGTTAAACTGATACAATATAACAAATATCAAGTTTAACTGCAGCGAAACCAGCAATCCATTAGAAGAGTCAAGTAGAGAATAAAATCTACTATCTTCTATGATTTAAAAGGTTTTCATTACTTTTATCGGCGAGACTCAAATTTTAATAAATAATCCACATCATCAAATCATCCCCGCACTACAGGCCAAGGATATTCTTTAGTATCACGACCACGAATTATTCATGCACTACGGGCCAAAGATAATCATGTTTTCATCAACGGTCCTGATCATGCCATAAAATAATTCATCTTTGCACCCTTGGCCGAAGAGAATCCATACCCATAATCATACCAAAAACTATCCATCAATGCATTACGGGTCAATGAGGACTTTTTTCACATCATTTGTAACATTACGGTCATGATTATACCGAAATAATCCCTGGTCATAATCATACCAAGTCCATCTATGCACTACAGGCCACAGATGACTTTCAACATAATATAAACACGAGGATGATGACAATGACAACGACATAATAATTAAATAAAACAAGTTCAAGAATTAATTTATCCAGGAACCAATAACGTCCAAATTGTCAACATGATACTGCTTTGTGGAGTAAAATTCAAGAATTCTCAGAAGAATATTTTCATGAAATAATACTGGATGAAGCGCAAATATCAAGGATATTCCACTAATTTCATGGAGTATAGAAGTCAAAACTTTAACCAACTGAGTATAATAAAAAATGGAATAACAAAAGAAATCACCAGGCATGCGATAGACCGCACAAACAGGTTATTCCAACAGAATAATAAATAACGGAACCAGGTCATGCGTAAAGCATAGACATGATGTTCCAACAGAATGATAAAGAACGGAACCAGGTCATGCGTAAACGCACAGACATGATATTCCAACAAAATAATAAATAATGGAACTGTGTCAAAGCGAATACGCAAGCAGATGTTCCAATGTAATAATAAAAATGGAATAACATAAAAATTTCACTATGTATGCGGTACTTTCAGATAGATAGGTTATTCAACATAATGATAAAGAATGGAATAATGGAAGAATTTCACCAAGTATAAGGCGACTGGCGTATAAAAAGTTATTCCAAATGTAATAATTAAGAATGGAATAAATGAAGTTCTCTTCATGAATACAAAAGAAATAATACCCCTTACGAGTACAACAAATAATATCCCTTACTTAGTACAACAAATAATATCCGTTACGAGTACAACAAATAATATCCCTTACCTTTGAAAGAAGAGTATTCCGATTGGTAGGGCGAGCATATACTCGAAGAAAACTTGCACTACACTCAAAGCTTTCTTAAACTCTAAAGAAATACGCTCAAGATTATAGAAGAAGAACTCTCCCTAGAGTTTCAGTGAATTCGTAAGAAATAATGAAGGAATGAGCTTCTATTTATAGAAGAATGGACTGCATAGTAACTAATTCATGAACGGTCTAGATTGATTTATTTTAAACGGACGGTCCAGATTTAAAACAAAATCTTTTAAATAAAATATAATATATTCTATTTATAATCTAATAAAACGAATAACTTTATAAAAGTATTCTGTTTTATATAAAAAGATTTTACTATGCAAAACACTATGTAGGTACTATGCAACACTATGCAGGCACTATGCAACACTATGCATAATAAAATATAATATATTCTATTTATAGTCTAATAAAACAAATAACTTTATAAAAGTATTCTATTTTATATAAAAAGATTTTACTATACAAAACACTATGCATAATAGAATATAATATATTCTATTTATAGTCTAATAAAACGAATAACTTTATAAAAGTATTATGTTTTATATAAAAAGCTTTTCTATTTTATTACATTAATAATACTAATAAAACAAAACTGAGTGACTTATCACGTAAGCATCAATAATCAACAAGTGTCTTCTTACTATACAACCAGCGTAGACATCGTACTTTTACTACTAACGAAAGTAGTTCAACAGCTTTTAACAGTAAAACTTCCGTAGTTATTCTCATAAAAATATTTTTTGTCATATTCTCAATCAGACAATAATTCCGTTGTGGGGTCCACCAATGATTGTACCGTCGTACGGATATTCCTCGACAAAAAGAATATTCCCCGACCAATCGAATATTATACAACAACTTGCATACTTTTCAAAATTTATAAATACTACCCACAACTATAACACTATCTCAAATTCACACCATAATATTCAAAAAAAATATTTTGAGAAAATTAAATCTTTATTCATAAAATTTGGGGTCTCACAATCTCCCCTCATAAAATTTCGCCCTCGAAATTTACGTATGTACCTGGTATGCCGAAGAGGTGAGGATACGTTGACTTCATTTCAGATTATAATTCTTGAGGTATAACCTTTGAGTGTTGAATACGATCCTTCTTATCCAAGATTTTAACACGTATCTCCTCATATGTTAAATCTTCTGCTATCTCGTCTAGTTCTAATTTAATAACGTGGTTCGGGTCATCCACATGTTTACGTAACATCGATACGTGAAAAAAAACGTTATGAACACGCGACATACTTGGCGATAAAACGAGTCTATAAGCCACAGTTCCTACTCGATCGAGGATTTTAAATGGGCCAATTAAATCGAGGGTTAAGATTTCCTCTCTTCGTCGATTCTTGCTTCTAGAATAACGCCCTCTTGAACCTTCTTCTTCACATTCATCAACTCTGACTATATAGCTTGAGCGGCTTTAACTTTATTGATTAAAGTCAATTATAATCGCGTATTAGTTATCTTCACGTGGGTTCGTATATTTGCACTCAGAATCGTGATACAATCTTCTACTCAACGCGTCAGCTACCACGTTCTCACTTCCACGATGATATTGCATGGATACGATCATAATCTTCAACAAACTCGAGCCAACGTCTTCATGGCGCATGTTACGCCTGCTTTAAGTAAAGAGATATTTGAGGGTTTTAGAAATGAGTTTTGTACTGGGGTCAATATAAAATTCGATTCCACGCTCTAGGGGTAGGCTAAGAAGTCTTCAAGAATACGTCAGGAAATTTATTAACAATAGAAATATCATTCAAAACTGACGTATTTTTGTTTAGATCTGTGACGTGGGCTAAGAAAGCTTGACATCCATTTTTTAATAAATGAATAGCTTTATGGCTTGAGATGACCGTGATTGATTTTAATGGTTTGGTCGCTTGAATTCGCATAATAGGTTGATTAGTAATATGAAAGCTAACAACCTTACAAAAACAATCAATTTTAGCATGATGAGTAGTTAACCAATCAATCCCTAGAATCACATCAAATGCAAGTATTTTCAATGAAATAAGATCAACAGGTAATGTGAGGGTACCAATTTGAACCAAACAAGACTTATAAATAGTGGATGTAATGAAGGTTTCTCCCAACGGAGTTTCTACAGATAAGTCAAAGTCTAATTTCTCCGGAGTCAAATTTAATCGTTGAGCACAAGTAGGAGAAATAAAATAATGGGTAGAACCGGTATCAAATAAGGTATAGACTTCTCTAGAGTTTTTGATAAGCTTACCTGTGATGACCTCGTTCGGGTTCCTTGCTTTTTAGGAGGTAACCACAAACGCTCTCCCTTGCACTATCGGCTTTGACTTTTCTGGGACGGCCTTTGGTGCCTCCATCCTAGCTGAACTTGTCTTTGGTAAACGACAAAATTAGGCTAGGTGACCTTCTCTTCCATAATTATAACATGCTTTGGATGACATCACGCAGTTTGGACTGATGTGTCCCTCCCCTCCGCATTTGAAGCATATGATAGGTGGTAGTTCTTCTTCCTTAACAACGGGTGCTGGTGCTGATGTCTTTCCATCATTGTTGAATCTCCTCTTCTTGAAATGTCCATTCTTATTATTTTGGCCCTGATTACCACCGAAGTGGTTACCATTTCTGGCTTGTTGATTCCCTCCACGCTTGTTGTCACCGCTTCGATGACTGCTCTCACTGGTATTATCATTTTGTCGGCTACTTTCTCTTGGTTGCGTTGACTCGTTATCGCACTCCACTAACTGAGCCCTATTTACAACATCTGAATACAAACACAGTTTATGAGAAATAAGATATTGACGTATCTCCGGCTTCAAACCTCTTAAAAACATCCGCGTCATTCTCTTTTCATTATCAATTAAGTGGGACGCAAACCGGGACAACTCGGCAAACTTGGCTTCGTACTGCAACACGGTCATGTTATTATGCTCCAGCTTGATGAACCCTACCTCTTTCATGTGACGAATACTTTTGGGAAAGTATGTGTTGTTGAATAGTTCTTGGAACTTCTCCCAAGACATCTTTAGTGCGGCAGGTTGAGTACATTTTACTGATTCCCACCAGTAATCTGCCTCTCCTCGTAACATAAAGGTGGAAAATGGCACCTTTTGCTCCTCGGAGCATCCCAAGACATCAAATATCTTGGTGATCTGCTTTATCCATGCTTCCGCCTTAAATGGTTTTGGCTCTCCAATAAACTCTGGTGGTCCCAGCTCCTTGAACTGTTTAGCGGTGACCGTCTGAGAGTTTCTAGTGTTTCCACCTGCATTTTGGACAGGAGCCGTTCTTGCCTGATGTTGCATGAATTGTATAAAACCTCTGAACTTTCCATCGTTTGTCATCTGGTCAGTGTTGTTGTTTGCCTGAGGATTGTCGCCTTCCTGATGCACATTATCCTGATTATTGATCTTTGGAGACTCAACGGTCTCCCGTGCTACATTGCTATTCTCAACATTCTCGGATGTCATTTTCAGATACTGCCACAAAACAAAGGTTAATTAACATATAACATATTATCCCTATACTCTGATCGACCAATTAAATACCAAATAAACTTAGGTAGGTCATACTAGCGAAGGAATTCCCCGTCTCTCCCCTCCTAGTTCTAGTCTCACATCTTAGCCAGGGATCATATCCCTAAGCTTTGATACCAACTGTGACACCCCCAAAAATAGGTATACATCACCCATCTTGGGTCGCCAGATACATGGTACAAAATACAAATACAAACTAATTATACAACAGTCGTGTAAAATACGATAAAACATATGATGTGAGTTTTAATACAAATATTGTCATCTAGACAATATCCACACTCAATGGAGTCCTCATTACATTTATTATTACACTACTTCACAGAATAGTGAGGACTACTAATGCACCATCTAGGACCATCACTGCTTCTCCGACTAGCCCCAAAGCCCACGTTCTCATTTCTCAAGAGAACAATGAAAGCAAAAGGGTGAGCTCAACTAGCCCAGTAAGAAATATTATGACTAAGATAATGCAGAATAAATTATCGTTAGCCTTCAACAGTGTTAAACTGATACAATATAACAAACATCAAGTTTAATTGCAGCGGAACCTTACGAGTACAACAAATAATATCCCTTACGAGTACAACAAATAATATCCCTTACGAGTACAACAAATAATATCCCTTACCTTTGAAAGAAGAGTATTCCGACTAGTAGGGCGAGGATATACTCGAAGAAAACTTGCACTACGCTCAAAGCTTTCTTAAACTCTAAAGAAATACGCCAAGATTATGAAGAAGAACTCTCTCTATAGTTTTCTCTCTAGAGTTTCAAGTGAATTCGTAAGAAATAATGAAGGAATGAGCTTTATTTATAGAAGAATGGACGCATAGTAACTAATTCATGAACTATCTGCATTGATTTACTTTAAAGCAGACGGTCAGATTTAAAACAAAATCTTTTAAATAAAATATAATATATTCTATTTATAATCTAATAAAACGAATAACTTTATAAAAGTATTCTGTTTTATATAAAAAGAATTTACTATGCAAAACACTATGCAGGTACTATGCAACACTATGCAGGCACTATGCAACACTATACATAATAAAATATAATATATTATATTTATAGTCTAATAAAACAAATAACTTTATAAAAGTATTCTATTTTATATAAAAAGATTTTACTATACAAAAACACTATGCATAATAGAATATAATATATTCTATTTATAGTCTAATAAAACGAATAACTTTATAAAAGTATTCTGTTTTATATAAAAAGTTTTTCTGTTTTATTACATTAATAATACTAATAAAACAAAACTGAGTGACTTATCATGTAAGCATCAATAATCAACACCGTGTGCTACTATGAAACCACACGTATTACTGTACTTTTACTACCGAGTAGTTCAACAAGTTTAACGGTAAAACATCCGCCGTTATTCTCATAAAAAATATTTTGTCGCTTTTTCTCAATCGTATAATAATTCCGTTGTGAGGTCCACTAATGATTGTCATTGCAAATGCGGATATTCCCCGACAAAAAGAATATTCCCCGACCAATCGAATATTATACAACAACTTGCATACTTTTCAAAATTTATAAATACTACCCACAACTATAACACTATCTCAAATTCACACCATAATATTCAAAAAAAAATATTTCGAGAAAATTAAATCTTTATTCATAAAATCTGGGGTCTCACAGAAACCCTCTCTTGATTCTCCAAAACTTCTTCCTCAATATCAATTTCTCTCAAAATTCTCTCTTTTCCCTCTGTATTGTATTCTCAAACTTAACCAAATGAACTGGCATATAATATGTATATTATAACCGGTGCGTCCATGGGTAGCAGTTAAGCACAGTATGGCCTTAACTGCTCCCATGTCCTCAAGGCCATGTTTAGCTAGCTTATTAAATTCCCTTTCTAATTTATTTTAATAAACTTATTTATTATATAGTTTATTTATCACACCATAATTAATTAAATAAAATTATTTAAATTCAATTAAATTTAAGGCTTTATTACTCCTTAAATCAAATTTTCACATAACTAGAATTCTCATTTATTAATTATAACAAATCAATAAATATCTAATTAATTATTTAATTTAATTAATTAGAATAACATTAAAATTATTTAACAACTCATTTAATTTAAATATCCCAATTAAATTCACACTTTGAACTATAAAATTATTCCACATTAATTTAATCAATGTAACACATTTAATTAAATTAATCTACCACAATTCCAGCAAATATTTATTTAACTCAATAAATAAATCGGCAAAATATTTATTTAATTCAATAAATATTTAAAAACTAATTATAAAAGTTTCGTTCGTCACACAAAAGGCCTATCACCAGACGCCGCAACGCCTTACTCTCCCCAACCTACTGCTAACTTACTCCGCGTCGCACCAGTTTATTCTTGGTCTCGCGTCGCAGCTCCTCGGCAAATTCTAGTATTAAGAGACATCACCGCAGTGCCTCACAGAGAAGAAAACATGGCGCCACAGCACCGGTAGTGAAATTTTGTTTTTTTAAAAACACTTAAAACTCGGCAGCCAAGGCCATATCAGCCTTTTCTCTTAACAGCTCTCAGCGCCCAGCCGAGCACTTATTTCCCCAAGCCCTAACTTTCAACCTGAGAATACATCCTTGACCAAATTGAACCCCGTCCGATTTCTCACATTATAGATTGATCACACAATAGTGGCTATCAAGCTAGGATTCTAAATGTGAAGGTATTTGGGATATCTATTCTTCTCCACGAAAAATTTAGTTTAACTTGAACTTTGAGTTGTAATTCATATTAGATTTGAGGATTGTTTTTCCAACTGTTTATCTGTGTGATTGATTTCCACTGAGGGAAATCGGGTTACAGGGAATTCAAGCAAGCTTTGTCAAAGTGAAGTTAGGAAGCAGCACACAAGGTGTTCGACAAATTGCCTGAGTGAACTTTTGAGTTGTTTTGGGCAAATTTTGTTGGGATTATTGTTAGGATTTCTTTGCCACTTAGAGGCTTGCATATTAGCTTAGGAGTTTGGGTTCATTTTGATAGTTTGATAAAGCTAAGTTAAGGAGGAATTTGTTGGGTTTCCTTGGGCACACTTGGGCAGTCTCCTTGACATTGGTTTGGGTTTACATTCATCATCGATATTGCTTTGAGTTTGGCATTATTAGACTGCAACAAGCAACAACTCTGCTATGGCATTACAACGATAGTGAATCGAGGGTAGTTCATCCTTAGCGCAGAAATGGGACTAGGACAAATTTGTTACCGCAAAGGCTTGGAACATATACAACTCAATCATCCTTAGCAAGAGCATGGTGCTGGAGAGAGGTCTTTGGCCGAACCCGAGGAAAGACGGCGAAATATGGGCAATGATAATTAACAAGAAATGGGTCTGTTTCACATTACTGTTAGAGAATGTCATCATAGCATTGGTCCGCAAATTCTACACAATTCTACCACTAAGGGACCTGCTAAGGTCACATTCGAGGACAGAAAGTGGCCTATGAACGGGCGGCGATCAATGCCTATTTCCAATTACCAGTCCACGATAAGGACTACCTCGACAATGAATTTTTTTAATAAAACTTGGACGACATCATCAGCCGCCTGTGCAATCCTGGGATAAGCTGGAAAATAAACCAATACACGGGGGAGAGGACAAGTTTCCCCCAGGCGGCGCTCAGCAAGTATGACAAGGCTTGGTATAGCGTCATATATGCCAACATCATTCCCACCCACCACCTCAGCGATGTAACCAAGGAACATGCCGTACTTCTCTTTGCTATCGTCACAGGGTTGAAAGTGGATATTGGCATCACCATCCAAGACTCCATTCTAAAGGCCATTAAAGGTAGTTCGTCAGGAGGGCTCCCACGCCCTTCTCTGATCACCCAGCAATGTAAAAGGGCACGAGTTCAGTGGCGTACAGAGGAGATGATAGACTTTTCCATGATGACCATAGATCATGCCCTCATCCAGCGCCATGGAGTCTGGGACAAAGTTGATTCTCACCCCCGCGGTGAAGTGTACTTGCCTTTAAATAACCCGGGTCAAATCCCGAGTTTGGAATAAATCTCGGGTAAAATCCCAAGTCCGAATCGAATCAAATCCATCAAAATAAGGCCTCAAACTACTGGCCCAATAGTATCTTCTTGGGTCATCTTAGCCCACCATAGGCTCCCAAAAGGTCATGCCTTGAAGGTATTATTGGTAGTAACTTATTTCCTTATATGCATACAAATTTTCCCCCTATATTTCGATGTGGGACTGGGGTGTTACAAACTCCCCCACTTAAATTTCTGACGTCCCCGTCAGAACTGATCACACACACAGCCCAAAGATCTTTGTCTCTCTAGCTATTGTGGGATAATATTGGCTGGCTTGTCCCCACCTCCCCACCTCCGGACCTCCATCTCTCCATTGTGGGATAATACCACCAGCCTTTGTGTCCCCACCTCTGGCAACCCGATCGGATGACCCGACCTGAGCTTTCGAGAGTCAGCTTTGATACCATATGAAACAACCCGGGTCAAATCTCGAGTCTGGAATAAATCTCAGGTCAAATTCCAAGTCCGAATCGAATCAAATCCATCAAAATAAGGCCTCAAACTACTGGCCCAATAGTATTTTCTTGGGTCATCTTAGCCCACCATAGGCTCCCAAAAGGTCATGACTTGAAGGTACTATTGGTAGTAACTTATTTCCTTATATGCATACAAATTTTTCCCCTATCTTTCGATGTGGGACTGGGGTGTTACAAACTCCCCCACTTAAATTTCTGACGTCCCCGTCAGAACTGATCACACACACGGTCCAAACATCTTTGCCTCTCTAGCTATTGTGGGATAATACCGGCTGGCTTCGTGTCCCCACCTCCCCACCTCCGGACCTCCATCTCTCCATTGTGGGATAATACCACCAGCCTTTGTGTCCCCACCTCCGGCAACCCGATCGGATGACCCGACCCGAGCTTTTGAGAGTCAGCTTTGATACCATATGAAATAACTCGGGTCAAATCCCGAGTCTGGAACAAATCTCGGGTTAAATTCCAAGTCCGAATCGAATCAAATCCATCAAAATAAGGCCTCAAACTACTGGCCCAATAGTATTTTCTTGGGTCATCTTAGCCCACCATAGGCTCCCAAAAGGTCATGACTTGAAGGTACTATTGGTAGTAACTTATTTTCTTATATGCTTGCACAAATTTTTCCCTATCTTTCGATGTGGACTGGGGTGTTACATGCCTGCTTACTCGGCCGCCACCTTTCCGAGGTTGGTCCTCGGCTCGAGACTCCCAAGCTTCAGTGCTTCATCTTCCGTTCACCGAAAAATCCTCGCATCTTTGAACCTTCAGACTTAGTCTAAGAAGATCACCATGAGGATCGACACAATTTGCTAGAGGTAGGATATCTTCACACAGTATTATGTTGAGTTTGCAACCACATTGGCAAACATCTACTCACAGTTTAGCGGAGATGATCCTGAGTCAGTACCATTCCATTTCCCCCAGATGCCTCTGTTCCCTCCATATCCACCACAATCCCCTGAGGCAGATGACGAAGACTAAGGCGACGAAGAAGGTCACGGAGGCGGAGACGAGTGATTGGATCGCCACGGTAAGCCCTCACACACTTATTCTTGCATTACTGGCCAATGAGGGCATTGCCCATTTCAAGTTTGGGGGGAGATTTCATTTCATTTCATTTATATATATATATATATATACGGAGAGGCTCTAAAGCGAATTCAAAGATTTAACCGTCGTCTTTGGTGTCTATGGCGGCGACAGTTCGATCCGTCGCCATAGACACCAAAGCGACATTTAAATCTAATTCGCCTCTTCGCTTTAAGGTTCGCTTAGAGGCAGAGATATGTATATATATATATATATATATATATATATATATATATATATATATATATATATATATATATATATCGGGGATCAAGAGCATTCTCTTTAAATAGCATTCTCCTTAAATAGCATTCCTTTATTAAAATTAAATGCGTTTTTGAGGGACGGTGGCATTTTGTAAATACAATGCCACCGCGTATTTATTAAAAATGCCACCGCATCCTCCAAAACGATGTAGTTTTAATAAAAGAATACTATTTAAGGAGGAATGCTATTTAAGGAGAATGCTCTTGATCTCATCAGATATATATAGGATTCCATCCACAAAGAATCCCATTGTTGGGGAGCAACCCATTTATCCAAATTACCATGTCGTAATTTAGCCCTTATCAATTTTTTTTTTCATAAGCCACTACAACCTGTAGCGGCTGGGCCAAAAATGGGTTGCTCCCAACATCCGGTTGCTGTGGATGGAATCCCATATATATATATATATATATATATATATATATATATGAGACGTTATGTATGAACTGTAGTTTGACATCTTTTGGGCTTTTGTAGCCTCAGACTTATTATATTTTGGTTTTATTATGTATGGATGCATGAACTGTGACACCCCCAAATACGGGTACTTCAATCCCACAGATTTGGTGTTCACTGTCCTATTAAATCATAATTAACTACCCATAAACAAAGGATATAAACTTGCATGATTAAACAATAGAACTCCCATTAAAGGGTTACACAATCTCAAAATAAATCCCAGGTCATCTAACCTTTATTATTACATTATACCAGAAAAATATAATATAAACATAACCAAGTCTATTACACAAGCTTCATAAATAATTGGTAAATTAAACATCATCTAATCGAGCATTATGCCTTTGCCTTTACTTGTAGAAAGCTCTTCTGACTTCTTAACTCCATCTGCATTATTTTGTGCAAGAGTGAGCAAACAATTGCCCAAAAGAAGGATAATATAAAACAACATTCTATGAATGACAATTAATTAAGCTTTCAATTGTAAAGTATTTTTACCAGAAACAATAAGTTCTAATTCGAATATTATGAGTTGTTGGTCGAAAAACCGATCACTAAACACGCGCAAGTATACGCGGTCTAACAAGTAATACAGTGATACGTATAGTATCGTACCCACGAGGAACTAACACTAATATTTACCAAGTACCGACTTTGTATCGCTAAAGTCTTATTCGAACAACAATAAATGGAAGTGTGATAAATCTAGTTATAACTAATTATCAAAGCAAGTAAATGGATAACGACTGATACTACAAGGAAATGCAAGCTAAGGTCACAACTTCACCCCCACACAGGCATTCTGTCGAACACCTGGCGTGCTATGCTTCATCAAACTAGCTACCCTTCTCTCTTTGGTCTTAATGGTCACGACAATTTGTCGACCGAGAACACACAAGTGCTCATACACCTCTGTCGAGGTATGCACAAACATATCCTCTCCAGATCCACCCGAAAGGGAATAAAACAGAAAAGAACGTCCAAGCTAGATTCAATCCTACACATGTCTATGCGAATTAATCTAACAAGGATTTATGCATAAGTTCTCAATTAGGTCGCACGTGGCACACATATATATGTTTATTCTACGCATAACTTATGCTGTCAAAACCCACAATCACATGCTAATATATTTAGGTATAAATCTACAATCCTTCTGTTGATATCATATAGATTACCAAAATCATCACTAATGTCTTAGCGAGAATCATTAAGCATGAATATATTAAACCAAATCATATGGTGCCAACCAAAGAGATAAGACAGTCAACTTAAATAACAAAGAGTTCCATTATAACCTTAGAGCCAATATTCAGTTCATAACTATTGAATAAAATATAAGTAGCAATAAAGACAACATTTCTAGATTACAAAATCAGAGGAAATAAATGGATAAGAATAAACTCTAACGAGGCTCTTCAGTCTCCAAGCATTTTGCTCCTCACAAGCTTTCTAATTTGTGTAGCTCACTGCTCTTGATGCTCCAAGGAAATCCAAACTTCTCCCTAAACTACCTAATCTATATTTATAGACATTATCTAAGAACTAGAGAGAGAAAATACAAAAAAGGATAGAGAAATAAACTATTCTATATTAATATATCCTATTCTATTTCTCCATATCGTATTACAGAGGCTGGGCATAATATATATCAGTTTCCTTCCTCTGCTAGGTCAAACCAAGCCCCTCTCTGTCTGGGCACCGGAGCCGCGGGCAATAGACCTATGGGTGGCGTTGTGGAGCCACGTGTGCAGGAAAAACACCGAAGCTCGCGCTGCATCGCGAGACCATAAAGGATTAGTGGCGTTGCAGTGCGAATGTGATGTCAGCAAGGACCAGGAGGTGGCACCGCGGTGCGAGCTATAGGCTAGGCTTTGGCACCACATTGCGGCTACATGTAAAATGACTGTTTTCCCCTGAAAGCATGGAAAACACTTGTAAAGCCTTGCAATACGTCGGTTAAGCATAATAACACTATAATTATATAAAACTATATCAAATCTACGAAGATCAAGCAACTATTTAAGCCATAAAGTATCCAATTCGCGGGAATAAATCACACTCATCAAATACCCCCAAACTTAAGTCTTTGTTTGTCCTTGAGCAAACTATCTAACACAACACTAACCTTAGTAAAACACACGTGAACGAAAAAAATAAAACAGTATACTAGTATCATGGCTTCTAAGCTCGATCAAAGCTACTCCCAGAGAATAGGGCAAACACATATATGAATAAGGGTTCATTCGATTTCAAGCATAAGACTGTATTTGATCCATTCTATGTTTGTGTGTGGAGACCAACCATCCTAACTAATCATAGCTCAAATAAGTTCGCACAGTCGATTGTTAATACCAATAAGCAAACTCCGTAACTTAAACATTCAACAAGCATTAAGAATAAGACGTAAGTGCAGGAAAAAATCAAAAGACTCTAGCATGAAAATAGTAAAATCTGACTCGAACAGTCCTTAATTACCTTAGGCTATTCAGAACTACCCATTAATGAGCTTTTGATCAGTGACTCCCAAGCTAGACGACTTTAGGGCACTAGGTGTAGAACACCCCTATGAATCTAATAACTCGAGCAGTAAAGGCCACGTAATCAATATAAGCCAACTGAGACTTTACAACAAAAACAAAGATTATTCGGCAAGTGCATTTTATGCTTCATCTCAACATCGATCTTGCGTTTATGGGCGAGTGCATTTAACGCTCCATCTCGACCCACCGCAAAACTTTTGACATTAAATCTTCTTTTCTTTTTATTCTCATTTCATTCATTCATTTTTTTATATGTCAACATGCCAGAATCCAAGATCCAAAACTGTATAAACGTCTAAGTTTTTTATTACCTTGTAAAAAATGAAAGTTTATAGGAGTGAACAAACTCTCAAAGCAATAAACACGCGAACTAAATTCAAAAAATAACTAGTTAACACAGTTGGTCAGTGCTTGCTAAGAAGGACAGATCAATAACAGTCTAAACTTATCGATTGAACAACCCCTAGCTCAAACATATTTGGTGCGCCTCTAAGAGATAGACATAATTACTTGGCACTTATCATCAGCCACAATCAAAAATTAATGATAAATATAACACCCTTGCTAAATAGCAGCTCAAAATAGGGTAAAAAGCCATTCAAATGGCACAAGCATCTAAATCTGTATAAGCCCCAAAAAGATGGCTATAAACCACAAACATGCTAATAATAATCCAAGCATTAATAAATAAAAACCAAAAACAATTCATGGCATCCATAATATAAAAATCCAAAACATAATCCCGCAGTTCAAAACGACTGCACCATAATACTGAAAAAAAAATATAACAAAGTACTACATATGGAAACCTAATCATGGCAGTAGACAGAAATAAACAGATAATAGCCAAAACACCCCTAAACTTAAGGTGAGCAATGCCCTCATTGCTAAACATATATCAATCGATACAAGAGGGCTTCCTTGAAGATCGCTCACTCAGCAGCGACATCGTCCTCATCAGCTTTGGCAAGCGGTGATGGTGGAGGGTAGGGTGGGAGGATAGGAGGCTCATGGAACTGGAATGGCATGAACTCAGCATCCTCGCCACTGTACACGGTGTATATGCTCTGCATCGTGTTGATCAGCTCAGCCTGGTATTGAATTGCAATGTCCTTCCTCTGGGCCATTGCTGCAATGTGCCTTTGCTGCCTCAGCGCCTCGGCGTCGTGCTTCTGATGCAACAAGGTGAGAGATGCCATGATATCTGCCAGTAGTCCCTGTGAAGCTGGGCCTGCGTCTGGTGGCTACGAGGGCTCTGGCTCTGCTATAGGAGGTGGCACTATAGGTGGCCCGTAGCCTTCGCCTCTAACATGAGACTCTACCCCATCCCACACATTTAAGCGTGAGATTGTCTGATGGTCAATGACGGACATAGGCGGCAGAGCTATCTCTTCTGGCCCCTAATGGATACATGCCTTCTTGCATAACCGGGTGATCATGGATGGATGTGGGAGTCCCGCATTGATGGTGCTCTTGATTGCCTTCATGATGGACTCGTGTATGAGAACACCGATGTCCACGTTCAGGCCCGTGACAATAGCAAATAAGAGGATCGCTCTATCCTTAGTCACGTCGCTCAGGTGACGGGTCGGAATCATGTTAGCACATATGAAGCTGAACCACGCCTTCCCATAGCGACTGAGCGCTGAAGTCAGGAAACTGGTCTTTTCACCCATGTAGTCATTCTTCTTCCATGTAGTCCCGGGCTTGCAGAGCCTCCTAATGATATCCTCGAGGTTATAGCTGCAGGGTCCCGGCTCCATATAATCCTTGCCCTCATAATTGGGTGTGGCGAACAGTACATTGATAGCTTGGCTTCCAAAAGCCACTGATTTCCCCCTGACTTGGACAACAGAAGGACCCTCGGCACTAGCCTTGGCATAGAATTCCCGAACCACAGAAACGATTGCCGATTCGGGTGACCTTGTGAAGTGGATCCATTGGCGTCCCGAAATCATGGCCACCAACTCGCCATCCTTTTTGTTCGGCCTCAAACCCCGCTCAGGAATCAAGTTTCGCGTGGCAAAAGAGCTATTGTACCTTTTCAAGGCCTCTTCACTGATGAACTTGGTGTTGTCTCAAGTCGTTGGTACTGCGGACGAGGACCCGCCGACACTAAGGCGTTGTCTTTTTATGCCATGTCAAAACTTTAATTAATTGGTATGAACACAAGTAGAAAACCAAATTCAATACTCCCCCAAACTTATGCTCGAATACCCTCGATAATTCCAATGCTAAACAGCCCTAAACAGTATACTTTTTCTCTCAGGCAATTTCTCAAATACTGTGCGTACGTTTTGAAAACCAAACTAGATAGCCCTATGTTTGTTGATGCTCTAACCAGATTTCCTCCAGTGGAAATCACACAAATAGAAAACAAGAATTTCACAAATACCACAATTAAACCAAAAATATATCTGCTTGAATGAAATCCAACAAAAATACCTTGAGTTGCAAACCCTAAATGAGAAACCCAAAGTGAGAAATCGTGTGGGCTCGAACTCTGACAAGTAAATTGATGGAGGCTTTTGGTTTATGATGGTGGTTTGAGATGAGCAATTGATCACGACTGGGATTTTGTGGGAGGGGCAAAGGCTGGTGGGCTGCTTAGGCGCCTTTGTGATGTTGAAGCTGTCGAGAAAGAGGAGGGGTAATGACTTCAAACTGCTGGCCTAAACTGTTTTTAAAAATAAGATTTCGCTTGTGGCACCGCGACGCGGGCAGTCCTTCTTTGTTTGGCGCTGCGTTGCAAATTAGCAGTGGGTTGGGCTCACGTTTGGGCCCATGGCGTGACTCGACTTTTTGTTCCGTGGTACCGCAGCTGTGAGGTGTAGCACATTTAATAAATACCCCTATTGCTGGCAGCTGACTGCTTGAAGGTAATATCTCGCACTGCAAGATCGACCTTCAATACTTGTTTTTCCTACCTATTTTCTGCACATGCAAAGACAAGGATAAAAACTACACTACAAAGTCAAACATACATTAATAACAACCACATAAAAATTACTGTAACTCTACAATTATATATACAATACATCATAACAAACATGCTGCCTGCAGATGATAGTCACAAAAACATTAATACCCAATCTGACAGCTATATTATCAACTAAACCGAAAAGAGACAAAGTATGCTAGACATAAATAAGGAAAACAGAAAAAATTGATATTGAGATGGGGGTGCCTCCCCACCAAGCACTTATTTTAAAGTCACCAGCTTGACTGTACCGATGTCGTTCAATCCGGCTCATAAGCAAAAATGACCATTTCATGCCGCCTATTCGTCAGTTCCTTTAAATTTTTGGCAGACATGGGTGGTTGATCATCCCCATTTTCTTCACCCATCGGCACGAAAAATCTTTCACCGCTGGAATTATCCACTAATTCGCCTTTGTCATCAAGTTGAAAGCGTTATTTGTGCTCTATTGGGCCCTCTAGGGTTTTCATAGTTGTGAGCGTGGTTTCTGGTTGTTGATCAGTATTGACTATACAACCACTGTTGGTCCTCTCGTCTTCTAGTTCAACCTCCGCAGGTTGGACAATTTGTACCTTGACATTACCCTCAACAACTTGGTGAGACTCATCGCCTTATCCTCTCGTATCCACCGTGCACTGCTCTACTACTTCATCGTTGAACTCAATTATGACCGGTAGAAAGTTTGGCGGTGGATTTGTAATGGCATTTATGAGTTGCCCCAATTGACTTTCGAGGTTCTGCAATGCGGATTCTTGGTTTGTCATTCGAACCTCATTTCTCTCAATAAAGTTGATGAGAAGCTCTTCAAGCTTGTTCTCTTCTTCTTGTGTTGAGTACTCAGGAAAGCTCTCATTTGGTCGAGACGTCAAGTCATATTGCAGCGGAGACTGCAATTCAACTTGATTCAGATAGGAGTAATTTGGATCATGATATTGCTCTTGACTGTAGTCCCAAGAGTTTGGATAACCCTAGCAGTTTGGATTATAGGAGATCGGTTCAATGTCAGTTCATTCCTGAAAATAGGCATTCTGAGTGAACTGACACTCAAGATTGTCAGAAAACCTCAAGACATTAGCAATTTGAAATTGCAATTGCTCAAGTCCTTCTTCCGAGATTGGTTGTGTCATCCTCTCGTAAGGCCATTGATAACAATGATCGTCCATAATCTATAAACTTAAAAACAAAAGGGAAGATCAAACAAATAAAAGAAATATATATATATATATATATATATATATACGTTCAAATTAAGACTATATTGATTTAAATCAATATTGGACAATATTAGAATAATAGTTCCCCGGCAATGGCGCCAAAAACTTATTGGTCGGAAAATCGATCACTAAACATGCACAAGTATACGCTATCTAACAAGTAATATAGTGATAAGTAGAGTGTCGTACCCACGAGGAACTATCACTAATATTTACCAAGTACCGACTTTGTATTGCTAAAGTCTTATTTGAACAGCAATAAATGGAAGTATGACAAATCTAGTTATAACTATTTATCAAAGCAAATAAATGGATAACGAATGGTACTCAAAGGAAATACAATCTAAGGTCACAACTTCACCCCACACAGGCATTCTGTCGAACACCTAGCGTGTTATGCTTCATCAAACTAGCTACCCTTCTCTCTTTGGTCTTAATGGTCACAACAATTTGTCGACTGAGAACACACATATGCTCATACACCTCTGTCGAGGTATGCACAAACATATCCTCTCTAGTTCCACCTGAAAGGGAATAGAACCGAAAAGAATGTCCAAACTAGATACAATCCTACACATGTCTATGCGAATTAATCTAACAAGGATTTAGGCATAAATTCTCAATTAGGTCGCACATGGTGCACATATATATGTCTATTCTACGCACAACTTATGCAGTCGAAACCCACAATCACATGCCAATATATTTTGGTGTAAATCTACAATCCTTCTGTCGATATCATATAGATTACCAAAATCATCACTAATGTCTTAGCGAGAATCATTAAGCATGAATATATTAAACCAAATCATATGGTGTCAACCAAAGAGATAAGGCAGTCAATTTAAATAACAAAGGGTTCCATTATAACCTTAGAGCCAATATTTAGTTCATAGCTATTGAACAAAATATAAGTAGCAATAAAGACAACATTTCTAGATTACAAAATCAGAGGAAATAAATGGATATAAATAAACTCTATCGAGGCTCTTTAGTCTCCAAGCATTTCGTTCCTCTCAAGCTTTCCAATCTGTGTAGCTCACTGCTCTTGATGCTCCAAGGAAATCCATACTTCTCCCTAAACTACCTATTCTATATTTATAGACATTATCTAAGAACAAGAGATAGAAAATACGAAAAAGGAGAGAGAACTAAGCTATTCTATATTAATCTATCCTAATATATCTCTCCATGTCGTATTATAGAGGTTGGGCATAATATATATCAGTTTCCTTCCTCTACTAGGTTAATCCAAGCCCCTCTATGTCTAGGCACCAGAGCTAGCACTGCCATTGTTGGCAATAGACCTATGGGTGTGCCAGCGGTACACGTGTGTAGGAAAAAAAAAGGAGCTCAAGCAGAACATGCTTGAGACCATAAAGGATTAGTGGCCTTTGCTTGGTGCTGAAGGTGACGTCGGAAGGACGGAAAGGTGGCGCCATGCGAGTATGAGCTATAGGCTTGGCTTTATAGCGCCATGGCTGATGCTACATGTAAAATGACTGTTTTGCCCCTGAAAGTATGGAAAACACCTGTAAACCCTGTAATACGTCGGTTAAGCATAATAACACTATAATCATATAAAACTATATCCAATCTATGAAGATCAGGAAACTATTTAAGCTATAAAGTATCTGATTCGCGGGTATAAATCTCATTCATCATGAATTCAAAGGAATAATGAACTTCAAAATCAACTAACAACTATCAATATCAAAGGAGTACACTGAGGGTCATAAGACCACAAACTGTTTCCTAGGTTTTCAAGTATTTCTACTTTAAAATTTAATAGTCTAAAAGACCATAATCATCTTCTATGTCCTACGTTAATAAGTGTTTCTACTGTAACCTTTAACAGTCTAAACGACTATGTGGACCATCATCTCGTACTCCAGGTGATAATCCCTTTGTACTATGTATTGCGCAAACGTTTTAACGCTACTGCGTATCTCTAAAATAATCCCCTGATATAGGGTTGTTCATCTGAGCTTAGATCATTAGGTTCCGTACCAAAGGAAGTTTGGTTTGGAATTAACTTCAAAAGAATTCTAAATCTTTAGAACGCTCATCAACTAAGTATTGGTTGAATCAAATAGGGATCAATAACTACTCAAAAATTCGATTACAATATCATCATAAACAAAGTATAACCACGAACCAATAAGAGATAAAGTCTTAATGGGTTATAAATGAACAAGTGTTAATTATCGAGTACATACTTTCAAAACTGTAAAGGTACATAAGCAAACCAAAGGAAGTTTGGTTTGGATTGACTTTAAGGGTAATTTAGTTTATAGAGCATTCATCAACTAAGGATTAGTTGAATCAATAAAAGGATCGCTAGTCAACTAAGAGTTCGGTACTGTGACGAATGAGATTTTGTATTTTAAATTTGAATATTTATTGAATTAAATAATAAAAAAAATTTGATGATTTAATTATTGGATTAAATAATTAATTGATGAATTGTGGTAGATTAATTTCATTATATGTGTTACATTGATTAAATTAATGTGGAGAATTTTATTTTCAAAGTATGTTATTTAATTGAGCTTATTTGATTAAATAAATTATTTAATAAGCATAATGTTATTTTAATCAATTTAATAATTAATTAGAGATTTAAGGAATTGACATAATTAATAAATGAGAATTTAATTATGTGACTATGTGAATTAATGAGAAATTATTATATTTTATTTAGATTAAATTAAATAAGATATTTGATTAATTGCTTAAGTGCGTGTGACATTATTAAACTATATAATAAAGGATTAATTAAATTAAATGGAAAGAACCTTCTAAATGCTAGCCAAACAAGTCCCTAATGGGAGTTGGGCAGTTAACCCATGAAGGGGATTAACTGACGACAATGTTGTCAATTATTATGCGCATCAGTCTTATTTTTCTTACGTATGTTATTTTCTGAAACAAAAACTTGAGAGTCCAAAGAGAATTCAGAGAAAATTTAGAGAGAAATTGTGAGATTAAAGAAGAATTTGAAAGGGATTTCATCTTCTTCTAATCTACAGTCACCAGCAGGGTAATTTCTTCAACCAAAACCTTAATTACGTTCTTATATTTTTGTGAAAAACTATCTCTAAGTCCTCTATGATTAAAGAGATTTGCAATTGATGAGTATATGATGTGATCTATATGTTAGTATATGTTTATAATATGTGTATATCATATATTCATGTGTTTAAAGTAATTGATTTCATGTAATCATGCTAAAATCAGAGTTTTCCATTAATAAGTGTTTTGAGTTCTCTGTAAAACAAAAATTGAGTGATCAATGCATGAATTGTTGTTTAAATTGAAATATAACAGTAGATTATGTTAGTACGTGTCAAAACGAAGAAAACAAACTTTGAATGGACATATTCAGTATTATAACGAAACCGTAATGACAAATTTCATGTTTTATCTTCAAAACTTTCAAAAACACCAAGAATAGTGAAATTATATGGTTTGATTCATTTTAAGTTGTTAAAATCATACTATAAAGGTTGGGTAATGATCATGTACGAATTCTAGTATATGGGTATGCTTAATTTAATGTGTGAATAAAGAAATTGGAAGATTTTGCCTTGTTATATATTTTTCTGAATCTGTAGATTTTCGGGAATCGAGTGTCGTACTGCCGCAAATACTAACTCCATGCCTTAAGTTCAAGGCTTAGTAGTGCCAACCTTGCCAAGAAGACCACTAGTCCAAGTTGCGACACCAGTACTGCACCAAGGATAGCCTATATGGTGGCGCCACTATGCAGTTTGTCCAGAAATGAAAGTTTTAATTGTTTTAGTCTAGGGAATGTAATAGTAACCTAATCTAATGAACATAAAATGTGTTAGACATATAATGTGATGTTAAAATAGATTCTTAACATGTCAATGAGGTACTTACATGTTTAATTGAATTGTTGAACACATAGTTAGCTAGTCGATCGTGGAATCTAATATTATGTGAAAACAAGATTGTGATTTGATTAGTATAATCATAATCAGAGTTTAGACAAAAGAGAATGAACTTCTGATGCTAGTTACATTATAATTGACTAATATTGTGAACGTGTATAATTAACGTGTAACCTACGCACGAGGCAATTTTCTAAACCTTACCTCTTTATTTGAGCAAGTTCTAGACTTATACTCTATATCGATCAAGTTTTTGTTATTCATTGATCAAGTTCAAGATTTCATAGTGTAGACAATTGAAATTTTTTGCACACCTGTCACTAACATTGCAGGAGGGCAGATTCGTCTTTCAAAAATAACCCTGGAAGATAATGTCGTTCAAATACTGAAAATTCCACCGGAGAGGACAGTTCTGTCTAAGAGATAACCCCGAGATGCTCAGTTCCAGTCCCAAAAACAACACCGGGAATATCAATGCTAACCTTGGAGATAACCCCAAGGAGTGCAGTTGCAGTTCCAAAGATAACCCAGGAAATGCTTGTTTCAAATGCATGCAGTCAGCTTCAACTCGGAACTCACACCAAGGCACTCAGTACAAGACCCGGAGATAACACCGGGAAGACAGGCACACCTCAGAGATAACCCTGAGGACCTTTAGTACTTGCAGCAGTCCAATCTCAGAGATAACCCTGAGCAACGTCTGCTTTATCAGCCCAAACTGGAGATAACCCCGGTGAGGGGTAAAATAATTTTGCCACCTCGACCCTAAATTGCGCCGTCTCAACATCTCATACAAACATTTCTACACAGCAATGTCCCACAAGAACCAAGGAAGTCCAATCCTGAGTGACTACTACGCAGGGCAGCACACCGGATAGAATTTGAAGCTTGAAGACCAAGGGCATGGTCCCATCTTCCTGACTTCGTACAACCTCTAATCCTATTTCATGGCATAGCTCTCGACAACGGCGGTCCGAAATAGGTCTTATACACCTCTATCGGATGCCCGGATTGCAGTTCTGAAAGTTCGAGTAGACATAGAGGGACCACAGAGCCTGGGGCACCCCGAGCAGCCGCAAGTACACCTGCGGCTAGCCGCAGGCCCCCCTCTACAAATAGAGGGCTTGGGGTGGCCATTTTAAGAAAGAGAAGAGGTGAGGAAGCCCTGTCCAATTTGCTCTGTACACACCCTAAACTGAGTGCTTTCTCATTTTAAACACTTGATAGCTCATATATATAGCTACTATTTTTATCGGCGGGAGCCGAGTGTTCATCCACTTAACGTTATAGAAGTCTTCTTTGGCAGTCCACTGTAAGCCTTCTTACACACTTTAAAGCCTTTCTCTTCATCTTTGCACACACTGTTCTTTGCATTAAGAGTCATGTTGTGTGTGTATGCCCGAACTTCGATTCGTAGTTTCATTTCAGTTTGTATATACATATACATATATATATATATATATATATATATATATATATGGACTAACATTATTGAGTTATGCCTCGATTGAGCCTAGACTCACATCTCTGAGCGTATTTTATTTAGCTTATATATATATATATATATATATATATATATATATATATATAATGTGTCTTAATATGTTCGATGAGCCTCGGATTTTTACATCGCTTATTTATTTATATATATATATATATATATATATATATATATATATATATATATATGAACTCGTTTTAACTATGTTTCGATGAGCCTAGATTTTATATCCTAGCGTTTATTTCTTATATATATATATATATATATATATATATATGAATCGTGGTTGAACTATGTTCGATGAGCCCGATTTTACATCTATGCATTTATCGCTTATATTTATATATATATATATATATATATATATATTTATATTTTTGTTCCCTGACCGGAGTTTGGAGTTTACTGGCGGTTGATTGTTTTACGCTTTTATTTACATTTTCGATCCCCATGGAGGTGCTTTTGTGGTGGTTGATCATGTCTATATATATATATATATATAGCTTTTATATATATATATGCTTATCGCTTTCATATAAATTATGCATCATGTGAGCTTAGGAATCATGTGATCATATATTTAGTCTCATCAATCTAGATTCGTTTCCGTGATGGACATTTTCACCGTAAAGAATTTTGTAAATTTATTCACGGTGTTTGGATTTCCTCAGATGGTTTTCATGCCCACGAGGAGTTCTAACATCGCTTTTTGCATTATTTTTTTTCAAGATGCTTTGCAGATCTCGAAAATAAAAGCAATCAAGTTTAACATTTAATAAAAATGGAAGTATCCAAAGGCCTCAATTCCTATTGAGCATAAGGGTTTGAAAAACCTCTTTTTTACAAAACATCACCGCCATATCTTGTTTAAAACCGAATTTTTTTACACAATTCGCACTTTGTATATAGTGTGAACGAGGCCTCACACTACTTCCATATAATCGCACATTGACCACACACACACACACACACATTCATATAATAGTTTCTTGAAAAAAGTGGTGGTCACCGTGGTAACACGGATGTCGGGGTGCCTAACACCTTCCCTCCGCATAATCAAGCCCCTGACCCTAATGAATCTCTTGTTTCACAGACCCATTTATCGTTGTCACATCATCGGGTCAATGTGCAAACCTTTTCTCATTGTGTTGGTACAACCATATAAAAACCAATCTGGCGACTTTTATACCCATTCATCGACATATATACATGTCGGACCTTTTCACAACTTGTTTTTTCAAACAAATCTCACCTAACATGAGAACACCAAAGAATAAGAACATAAAAGGGACAAATAAAAATCCCGACGTCGACAGGTGGCGACTCTTCTGGGGACACCAGTAAGAGGGCTTAAGCCGCTATTACAATCTTTTCAAAACTGTTATATGCTTGTGTGTGGATGTTGCATTTACATTTATGAGGAATGTGTACTAATGCATATATTTACTGCACTTAATGCTTTACACTATATATCGCCAGTGATATTAGTGCTTCGCATATGTCATCATTTTCATAAACGGTGAGACACGTTGTATATGAATGTATATGTTGTGTGGTTCCTCCACCAGAGGCTATCCTGCTTGTTTGATTATCGGACTCTCGTAGGGAGACTAATTCCAACGAGGCTCAGGAAAGGCACCACCCAGATTCGCCCAGTTGAAAGATCGGATTAACTCCCGCCAAGTAGATCATGCGATGATCCGGGAACCTTCATGCCAAAAAAAGCCGAGAGTAAACCTAAGATAGGTCACCCGATAAACCAAACGCGGAGGAAAGTCTCTTCATACTTTCCATTTTTCAATTACTTGTAAAAATATTTACTTGTAATGTCATTCCATGTCAATCTCATTGTAATGGGAAATATGAAGAAATATGTACATGCATATTTAAATTAACATGTTATCCTCAGACATAAAAAAACTAACATCCGCTTTTAGGTGATAATATTCCTAAAATGGATACATCACATAGCATGTAAACATTTACACATTCCCTAAGACTAAACTATGCAAGTCTTTTGTAGGGAAACAATCGGACCTATTACCCGCTCAAATCCAAAAAAGGCCACGAGCCTATACCAATCATGTCTTCATCTCGACCAACCTAATCTTAATCCTGCTTTCGTGAAGAATTTGACGGATTAAGTAAACAAATTACAGATTTGGTTGTTCTGCTTAAAGAACTACATCAGTCTACTCAGGGCCCAAAAATGCCCACACATACAGAATTCTCTGCACAGGGAGGAACCCAAGGTTCGGATAAAACAAATTCGGAATTTTAGTTGATTACAACAGATAAAAACCTTGAAAGCACCCATCTCAAAGGAGATCTAGACACCGGTGATATTAAGAAAAAATTCCTTCAAATGGAAGAAACCCTTCGTTCTATCAAAGGAATTGGAGCACACAGGAGTGTCTCATATATATTCCCTAGTGTTCATTATCCAAAGAAGTTCAAAACTCCTGACTTCAAAAAGTATGACGGGTTAGGATATCCTTACACACATTTGAAGGTGTTCATTGGAGAACTTGGATCTTATGTAGAGGATGAAAAGCTCAGAATGCAGTTGTTCCAAAAGAGTCTGACTGGAGAAGCCCGTTCGTGGTATACCAGGTTAGACAACTCAAAGATCCATAGTTGGGAAGAGCTAGCTCATTCCTTCCTCACTCAAAATAGCTTCCAGTCTCAGATGGCTCCTAACCGGTACCAGATTACCAAGGTCAAGAAACAATCCAATGAGTCTTTCAGAGAGTATGCTCAAAGGTGGAGGCGCCTTACTGCTCAAGTTATTCCTTCAATGATAGAGTCAGAAATGGTTATGACCTTCATAGACATACAAGAAGCTTCTTTCTATGAGTGAGTCTTAGCTGGCATTGGTAAACCATTTTCTGAAATGATCAAACACGGAGAGATGGCTGAAATGGGGTTAAAGTCAGGAAAGATTCAAGACCTAGCCGCTCTTAAAGTTGTTCTTGAACACATCCAAATTCTAACTTATGGAAACAACTTTGAGGGTCCATAAAAAGAAAGAGGAGGATATTTCCTTGATACTACAAGGTCAAAAAGGCAATCAGAATATGCCTATCCAGAGGAGAAACTACTCCCCTTTTCAAGCATAACCTTCAAACCCTCCATTGCCTAAAGGTGGAGAAGTAAAACGCACTCGAACGTTCACACCCATAGGGGATTCGCTCGAGAATATTCTTACACTTCTGACGACTCAGAAGAAAATCACACATCTTCTTCCACCAGCCAACCCGAATGGGAAGGGTTTCAATGCTACTCGAAAGTGTGCTTATCATGTCGGGGAACCTGGACATGATACTCAGGATTGTTGGGTCTTGAAACATAAGATCCAAGATTTAATAAACAACGGTGAGATCGTGGTCACCAAGTCAGATCAACCTCACGTGCAAGACAACCCTCTTCCTCAACACAAAGAGGAAGAGGTCAATATGATTAATTGGAGCAGTGGACAGAGTTTCAATTTTAATGGTGAATCATCCCAGACCATCAAAGAAGGTGTTGACAAATGGGATTATGCAAAGTTCCAGTTTGTGATGGAACAAAAGATGAAAGCTCTATATAAGTAAATTGAGCAATTGGCAGAACTGATGATCCATCAACATTAAGTCACACGCTAATTAGTCAGCCAGAAGCATGCTAGTCTCTTCCCTTTTGTTATGAATACTCCATCATCACCTTCAGAAAATGAAACACTGGAGGACAAAGTTGCAAAGAGAGCAAGTGCCAAAGCCCGTCGAGATTTTGCCAATAGAATGGAATTTACATACTTGGGCCAACCTATGGAGGAGATATTTCAGATGCTGATCAATGAAGGAAGAATCACCTTCCGTCTACCTCTAATTAATCCCCGCTCAGAAGACGGTTCAATTTCGATGGAGTATGTCAATATCACCCCATTCTCGTGGTCACACATCACGGAAGAATGTTGGGCACTCCGCCACCTTATTCGTAATCTAATTGACAATGTGTGTTCTCAGAATGGCAGATGATGATATTGTATGTTATTTGAGAGTGAGAATACATGTCCTACTAAATGGAAGGGATTAGTAGCAGCTTATATCCGCCGAGGTCGATGGGACCGCCAAACCATTCACAATACAAGCAATTCAACTTAAAGGAGTTGACAATCCTTTGAAAGTGGCTGCACCAGAGCCAATTAGCTTACCATTCGCACCACAATATCCTGGTTATCACCTTACAAAAGTCCCATGGAATTATGGAGAAGTCAAGGATCCACCTCTCATACAACCGCCGCAAGTGTTGAAGGAGAATCCATCGTATCTTCCCCAACGGGTGATGAAGCCTACCACCATCAAATCAAAGGGAAAATTCCATGGAGAAAATTGAAAATTTCCTCCGTGCTATGGGCCATAATAAAGCCAATGTGGTTTTAATCTTAAGAGAAGCGCCACATCAAATTTCAATACTGGACTTGGTTTTCTCTTCCGAGGATCACAAGAAGATATTACTGAAGGTTTTGGAAGAAGCCTACTTGTCGAAATCAGTGGATGTGGAAAATTTTCAACATTTGGTTGATCACATTTTTAATAACAATGTGATATCTTTCACTGATGATGACATACCGCCCGAAGGGACCGGTCATTGCAAGCCGTTGCACATTGCGATTTTGTCCTCCAAATACATGCTAGCTGGAGTCTTGATAGATGGAGGTTCATCTCTGAATATCTGTCCTTATGCTACTTTGGTGAAGATGAACGTCAATCTCAAACGGATCCGAAGCAGTTATACGGTTATTAAAGCTTTTGACAGATCCCGCTAGAATTCGGTCGGAGAGATTGAACTGCCAATTGAGATTGGTCCCCATACATTCTGCATATCATTTCACGTGCTCAAGATATATTCAGGATACAACCTGCTATTAGGAAGACCGTGGATTCATATGGCTGGGACCGTTCCCTCCACTCTTCATCAGCAACTTAAATACATCATTAACGACAGCCTAGTCACGGTTAACGCTGAACCGGAATGTCCTAAATAGGGTGACATACCACTCATCAGCTTTAATTCAGAAGTTGAACCGATCAGTTTTCATACCTTGGAAGTGAGCAACACTCACTACCATTCCATTGGGATGCCATTTCACACCCAAGAGATTTTCGCCAAGTGATGGCAGCCTACTCAAGAAATGATGTCATTGGGTCATCACCGACAAGGGTCGAGTAAAAATCATCGTGGCATTAAGTTACCGATTCAAATGTCCAAATAAACCGGGACAGTTGGACTAGGCTATTCGCCATTCCAACCATGTGAATCCTCATAAGCACAAGCAGATTCCTCCAACTTCACCACACACGACGATTATCTCCACCGCAAATCCTCGAGCCCGCACAATCTCTCCAGTAAAGGTGCCAAACCAACGTAATGGCTATGTTATTTCCCAAGCCGATATCTGGCCAAGGGGAAAGAGGTCCTAGTTCCCGATCCCAAAGTGGAAGAAGAGGACAAAGACGTAAGCAAGACATCGCCAGATGATGTCCAACATAATGCATCATCATTGTCCATGATGAACATACAAACAGATACACCCCCGACGATGATTGTCCAGACATAATGGTCATCATTCGAGAAAAAGGAGGACGATGACAAATTTCTCCATCATCGCAATCCACCGTGACTTTGCCCTCGATAATTGGAGCAAAGACACTCTTTCATTGGGTCGACAAGGGTAAAATGGGCGTAAACTCTTTTTTTCCATGTAGAGATATCATTAATCGCTTACTTTTCTATACAATATTAGCAGTTGTTTTGTTAGTACATGCTAACACTTTGTATGATTAAACGGTTTCATATATTAACTGAAAGCATATTTTTTTCAGGACTCTAAATTTAGATGTGCATATACTTGCTGATAAGATGCCTCTTATCCACAAGGATTGTAACTTTAATGAAAAGTTGGACTCAGACTTGATGGAAATACAAGAGGACATTGAGATACCTCAGAGATCAAAGAATGGGTCAAGACAAACCTAAACCCAACCTTGATCAAACCACCTCCTTCAATCTCTAACCTTAGAAAGCCCTAAGTTAATCCAGATTGGTTCGCACTCTCACTCCAAACCAGAGGAATGACATGGTTACACTACTAACCCAATTCCAGGATGTGTTTGCATGGTCTCATGAAGACATGGTGGGTTTGTCCACTGACATTGTCCTTCATCGCCTTCCCATTAAAGAGGGATTCAAGCCAACAGCCAAGGTAGCTCAAAGCGATTGAAACCCGAGTGGAGTTTAAAGGTTAAAGAAGAAATTGTGAAACAATTTCAAGTCGGGCATTATCATGGTGTCCACATATCCCGAATGGATATCCAACATAGTTCCCTGCATCTAAACCCGGAGGAAAGGTGCGAGTTTGCGTGGATTATCGGGATCTGAATAAAGCTTACCTTAAAGATAGCTTTCCCATGCCATTTATCCACATTCTCATTGACAATATTGCTCAATACAGCATGTACTCCTTTGTGGATTACTTCGCGGGGTATCATCAGATCATGGTTGCTGAGGAGGATCATGAGAAAACTACTTTCATCACGCCTTGGGGAACCTTTTGTTATAGACGGTTGTCTTTCAGCCTCATCAATGTCGGAGCCACCTATCAGCGAGCTATGATAGCTCTTTTCCATGACTTAATGCACTAAGAGATAGAGATCTACGTGGATGACATCATTGTCAAGTCCCGAAGAGAGGAAGACCACTTAGACCATCTCAAAAAGCTCTTCAACAGGTTACGTAAGTACAACTTGAAGTTGAATCCAGCCAAGTGCGCCTTTAATGTTAAATCAGGCAAGTTATTAGGATTCCTAGTCAGCCACAAAGGGATTGAGCTGGATCCTACCAAAATCCAGGCCATTATTGAAATGCCCATTCCTCAGATAGAGAATGAAATACGAGGATTTTTGGGAAGAATCAACTTCATTAGCAAGTTTATATTTTAACTCACAGCAACTTGTGAGCTCATCTTCAAGTTGTTAAGGAAGAACTCCTCCATGAAATGGAACGATGTGTGTCAAAAAGCCTTCCTTACAATCAAATAACAGCTGGTCAAAGCTCAAATTTTGGTACCTTCTAGGGATGATGTTCCCTTATTTATGTACTTTTCAATCAACGACAATGCCATGGGCTGCATGCTGGGACAGAAAGACGATAAAGGCCGAGAGCGAGCTATCTACTACCTCAGCAAAAGATTCAGCAGCAGTGAACACAAGTACACTCTGATTGAGAAGACTTGTTGTGCTTTAGCGTGAGCTTCCATGAGGTTACAGCATTACCTCTATGGTCAGACAACCCATCTCATATCCCGAGTGGATCCTTTCAAGTACATGTTCAGTAAACCCATGTTAAATTGTTGGCTGTCCAGATGGTAGTTGATCCTACAACAATTTGACATCGTCTACGTAACATAAAAGTCCATCAAAGGTCAAGGAATTGCGGATCAACTGGTCACTGCACCTTCAGGGGACTTCAAACCCTTAGAAACGTACTTCCCTGATGAAGGGGTAATGGCAGTTCAACAACACCATCAGTACGATACATGTCGTACATGGAAAATTTATTTCGATGGAGCTGTTAATATGGAAGGCTCTGGAGCTGGAGCAGTTCTAGTATCCCAGACGGGGAGCAAAGATCTCCGTCACCATTAAATTGTAGTTTGTCAGCACCAACAACACAACCGAGTATGAAGGTCAGATCATGGGGCTAAAACTTGCCCGTTCAATGAACATCAGGTGGTTAACTGTCTTTGGGGATTGGGAGTTGGTAGTCAAACAATCCATGGGAATCTATCAAACTAAAGAGCTACATTTGCTGCCTTACCATCGGCAAGTTTTGCAGATTGCTTCAGAGTTCGAAGAGATCTTCTTTCTACACATTCCTCGTAGTAGGAATGACTTTGCAAACGCGCTAGCAACTTTAGCCTCCTTAATTCACATACCTGACAAGGAACACATGCCAAGCATCACATTTGCCCTGCAAAGGCACCAGCCTATGGGAACTATGTTGGAGAAGTATCGGATGAGCTACCTCCCATCCAGCATCCTTGGTATCAGCACATTAAGGAGTAATTACAAGGTGGATCTTCACCCGCTGAGGTGAGCCCGATTGGGAAAAGGCGGATCCATCGACTTGCTATAAAATTCTACCTAAGCGGAGATACACTCTATAAAAGAGATGCAAGACTAGGTTTCCTCAGATGTCTGGACAAGGACCAAGCTCAGAGGCTCATGGATGAGGTCCATGGTGGAGTATGTGGCCCACACATGAGTGGCCCCTACTTGTTAAGAAGATCCTCAGGACAGGACATTACTGGCTTACCCTCAAGGCTGACTGTGATGATCACGTCAAGAGGTGCTACCAATGCCAAATTCATGGAAATGCCATCCACGCCCCTCCAAGGGAACTCCACAATATGAGTTCGCCCTGGCCCTTCTCAATGTGGGGAATGGACGTGATCGGGCCCATCGAACCCAAAGCCAGTAATGGGCATCGTTTTATATTCACCATGATCGACTACTTCACCAAATGGGTAGAAGTAGCCTCATTCCCCATGGTTACCAAAGAAGTCATCATTGCTTTCATCAGAAACAATGTCATCTGTCGATATGGAAAACCAAAGGTCATTGTGTTAGACAATGCTAAGAACCTCAACAACAAAATGATGGAGGAGTTATGCAGCAAATTCCACATCAAACACCTTAACTTCGTCATCTACCGTCCAAAGATGAATGGTGCTGTTGAAGCGGCTAATAAAAACATCAAGAAGATCATGCAAAAGATGTCCGCCAATCATAAAGGATGGCCTGACTTGTTGCCTTTGACTTTATTAGCCTACAGAACATCAATGTGCACTTCCACTAGGGCAACCCCCTACTCATTAATCTATGGGATGGAAGCAGTCCTACCTATAGAGGTAGAAATGGAATCTCTCAAAGTGTTGATAGACGCTCAGCTGGATGAAGACCAATGGGTACAAGACAGGTATCACCAATTATATCTAATAGATGAAAAAGGCTAACCGCGACTATCTTCCATATGGTTATATATCAACAAAGGATCGCCAGATCCTACAATGTAAAAGTCCTGGCTACAACTTAGCTTAAACAACATGACTTGGTTTTGAAAAAGTTAATTGACAACCAAGATCAGTTCAAGGGAAATTCGCTCCAAACTGGGAAGGACCGTTTGTTGTCAAGGAGGTATTGACAGGAGGCGCTCTCAGATTACAGGAAATGGAAGGCGATGAATTTCTGCAACTCATCAATTCGGACACCGTGAAACGATATTATGTCTGAGGTTACCATCAAGCAAACATCCTGGTTTTGGATCATCAGATCACCAGTCATTCCTGTTCTTTAACCCTTACTACAACACAACCTTTCCTTTTTACCCATCTGCCCCATCAGGGAAAAATACACCTTTCAAGCCAGTAGCCTGGTATCACTTCATTACACGTCTTACACAATTTTGGTTATTTCACCAGGGATTGAACCTTTCACACCTGTAGTTTGTCCTGAACATGGGATCAAACTTTTCTACACCTGTAGTTTGTCCTGAACATGGGATCAAACTTTTCTACACCCGCAGTTTGTCCTCAATATGGGATCAAACTTTTTCTGTTGTAAATTATCCTGAACATGGGGCTAACTACGTCAACCTGATCTCCCCGATACCCGGGAGTACGTAGGCAACCATATTTTATATGGACCGGTCGCAATAAAAAAAACAAAAACAATACAAAACAAAAACAACAAAAATATTTCTACACCCTTCTTCACCAATAAAGCTTCTACACCCATCTACACCTTTCACATACAGCGTTGAACCTCTTACACCAGGTTCGAACTATGCAGACCTGATCTCTTCTTCAATAGGAGTACGTAGGCAGCCATTTATGGTTCGGTCTAACCCCCTACCAAAACACAAACACTTGTCAATGGTACTGGGATCATCCTTCAATCCACTAAATTTCATCGGCTTCAGACCAAAGGGATGGAATTACCTGACCTCCCCATGTAAACGGGAGACTCAGCGACCATCTAAGTTGTGGTTGTGCCTCAAAGAGTAACACTAATCCATAAGAGATGGAATTAACTTGGATCCTCCTAAATAGGAGTACTGGCGACCATCTGTGGTGCAATCAATCTCAGAAAGGAACCATCTACATGCAGAAACCAGTCCCAAGACACCAAAAAGAAGGTAGGGATACACATATCAGTGATCCATTCAGACAGATTTTGAGACATTTTAATGTCCACCTATCAAGGATGAATTCAGAATACATCAAGATCACAAGCCCTGAAGAAGCAGGCAAAATATCAAGCAAGCAACAAGGCATAACTAAAAGGGAAGTGATCAAAAATATATTTTCCTGCTATATATAATGATGTTTGATATATACAATATGAACTGTACATGACAAAATGGCTAAGCTAGTCTGTGCAGGAAAATACAAGCCCATCTACAAATCAGTGTATATGCGAGCTATCAAGCCCAACATGGCCTCCCTCTCAGAAGAAGGAGGTAACGATGTCGTCTCCTGTACAAGGGTATCCATATTAGCTAACAGATCTACAGCCATCTGCATGGTGACTTTGTGCTCATCGATGTACATGTTCATCTCTGCAATCATGCCAGTAGTAAGGGACCTCACTGTGGTGCTATCTGTGACGACTACATCTCGGGAAGATATGGCGCTATCCTCTCGATCATCACGACATCTCCGGGTCGATCTCGGCCTCATCCGCTCAACAAACAGTGAGCATCTCTATGAGCTAATACCCCGTCTCTCTCTAATAGAGTGGCGTCTCTCCCATCAAAAGATATCAACATCAAGGCTCTATCCTGATCTCTCTCAAGGTCATCGATGGAGACTCGCTCAAAAGTATCGGTCTTTGAATCTTTGGATCACAACAAATGCTAGTAATCTTTGGGAGAATCCAAAAGAGCTGTTGGCAACCCAGTAAATTATTCATCCTCGGTGTGTGAATCAATGTCCTGCATGGGCTCTCCATCATTCGAATCAATACCCTGCACTGTGGATACTGTCGCAGCTGATGAAGTCTCTGTCTCCATCCACACAGAATACCCTGGCGAACAGCCCGGATGGCTTATAGAAAAATTAGCTATCTCACGTTAATCCCAACATGCATACACCTGAGATCGGTCCTCTGCTGATAGATGGCGGGAAGTTAAACGTTAACCTAATGCCCCCTCAAAAGGATGGAAGTCTTGGAACTGGTCAAACTCTGACATCATGGCCAGTGGGTGGTAGGTAGTCATGCCCCCTCAAACCAGCCAGAGGGAGATAATCCATGCCCGGAGCATGAGTAATAAAGCTATAGGGTGAGCTGAGCCCTGTGCATGGCAAGATGTCAAATGGATCTTTGATCTCTGCCAGGAATATCGACCAAGACATAGCGTTTGTACACTTTGATGGCTGAAAGGAGTAAGACATAGCTATATCATAGGTAAAGCAGTACCCGTGTCGGCGGAAAGTGCTAATCGGTCTCAAGTGTGACATAAACCACACGTATAACATGACCGAACTGCCTGTGAATACCCCTACAGGGTAGGTGCTGCAAAATGTGGCCGACCTCAACGTCTCCGCCACAATCATCGAAATGATGGTATGACCCTCCCTGAGAGCTCTCACTGCCGTGATAACATCGATGTCCAACTCATCCATATACCATGGCATGTACATATATGCCACTATGCACATCACGAATACATCACCTCTGACCAAATGCCACTGATCCTCTGGTATGGTGAAATCCCTAGAATGTCATGCGTAGCTGTCCAATGAGCCAAACCTATCTATCAGGAAATACTGGGATAGTACATGACTAGATGTAATCTCATCCTCTACTACTCTATGCCATAACCCGGTGAGGGTCATGAACTGTCAGCGCATATCTCCGATAGCCATATGAGCGCAAAGTCTATCTAAGGGCAAAGCCGTCAACCGCTAGTACTCCTCCAATGTAGGAGTCAACTCTTGGGTACTAAATCGAAAAACCTGTCTCTCTGGTATCCAATGCTCCAGCATACCCTCTACAAAGCCTGAGGGAACCTGAAACATCAAGAGGGTCATAGAATGTTGTAATAGCTGATCTACAGTCACCCTATCTGTAGGTGACATACTATCATACCACAACCTCAAGCGGGAGGCTATCAACACTTGTAGGGTGTGATCTATGCAGCTGACTATCGAAGAAGACATCTGTGTAGGCCGTATCATAAGACCATCCAGGGGTCAATGCTGAATATCTCTAGACATACATACATATGCATAACATGATACATGCATAACAAGTAATAGATGGCAATATGATGTAGGGAATGAAAAACTGTATATACATTCCTAAGTACATCATCATCTACATACATCATCCATGTACAGCTAAGAAATACAGGGAAATGGGGCACAATCGTCCAACAACTCCCCTGAGTGGGGCCCACCCCTCCGACTCGATCTAGTTCGAGTTGCAAAGGAGTTCTCACAAGCTAAAAGGCCAAATCAGGAATAAAAATGCTACGCGATTAAGCAGATAGCTTGAAATCCTGGTTTTCTCATACCAAACCGTGGGTTTACACGTCACTCATTGGTGTTCGCCCGAACACAGGGTACACTATGTTGATGATCTCAGCTGTTACAAGTCACACTTAGCAATACCTTACGCATGTCCAATGCCACCAATTCAGGGTCGTCACCCTAATCCTTTCGAAATCCCCAGCGGGGTTGTCACGCATTTTTTTCATCCATTGATGTATGAATCCCTGGCGGGGGTATCACACATTTTCATCCATTGATATACATGTCAATGAAGGTCAATCAACCTTGACGTTATTTCAGCCGATGGTAGGTAAATCCATAGAAGCATCGAAAGTCATTCGATGATTTCATCCATTGGTGTATGTATCCATAAAAGAAGTCCCTAGCGGGGGTGTCACGCATTTTTCGTTGATGAACAAGTTAACAAAGGTTAAGCAACCTTAACAGTTTGCCCAACAGGGATATTATCTGGTGATGTACATGTCAGCAAAGGTCAGGCAAACCTGACAACACAAATTGTTGGCAGTAACTCCGACAGAACATTGATATGTCCTGGCGATACAAACCAGGAAGGATCATCCTCATCGGGGAGACCCGGTGGTGGAATATGTAATACACATCCTCAAACAGACAAGGCTACATCCCCACAGAGTCTCTTATACATGAGAGATACATCTTTAGTATAAAGTCTGTATCAAGCATTCAAGACTTTGGTGATAACCCCAATGTCAACAATCTTAAAGATTCTTGGTAGTTGTGGATCGCACATGCATGACAGTTCATCATGTTGCTTATCTATTGCCATCCCCGGTAGAAGCAACAGGGAGCCGACAATCTTCCCACCATGTTTGAGAACAATCCAACAAAACATATGCATCATACATTTGCATCATGTTACTACACATGGCATCATGTTTATCTTGTTGCATTTAAAGTGTCTAGGATTCTTTATCCTATCCATGCTATTGTATTGCATGAATATGATAAAGAGGGGCATCTGTAAACACTCAAAATTTTCTGTACACCTGTCACTAACATTACAGGAGGGTAGATTCGTCTTTCAAAAATAACCCTGGAAGATAATGCAGTTCAAATACCAGAAATTCTACTGGAGAGGACAGTTCTATCTCGGAGATAACCCCGAGATGCTCAGTTCCAGTCCTAGAAATAAACACCAGGAATAGCAGTGCTAACCTTGGAGATAACCCCAAGGAGTGCATTTACAATTCTGGAGATAACCCCGGAAATGCTTGTTTCAAATGCATGCAGTCAGCTTCAACCTCGGAACTCACACCGAGGCACTTCAAGATAAGACCCAGGAGATAACACGGGAAGACGAGCACACCTCAGAGATAACCTTGAGGACCTTCAGTACTTGCAGCAGTCCAATCTCAGAGATAACCCTGAGCAACGTCTGCTTTATCAGCCCAAACCAGTGATAACCCCGGTGAGGGGTAAAATCATCATTTTGCCACCTCGACCCTATATTGCGTCATCTCAACATATCATATAGACATTTCTACACAGCAATGTCCCACAAGAACCAAGAAAGTCCAATCCCGAGTGACTACTACGCAAGGAAGTACATCGGATAGAATTTGAAGCTTGAAGACCAAGAGCATGGTCCCATCTTCCTGACTTCGTACAACCTCTAATCTCATGTCATGGCGTAACTCTCGATAATGGAGGTCCGAAATAGGTCTTATACACCTCAATCGGATACCCAGATTGTAATTCTGAAAGTTCGAGCGGACAACACAGTGCACGCATGCACGAACTTCGAGACAATGAGGACTGCAGAGCAGGGGCACCCGAAAGCAACCTTGCAGTACATCTGACTAGCGAAAAAAAATACACTGTGGCTCCCCCCTCTGCAAATAGAGGGCTTGGGGTGGCCATTTTAAGAAAGAGATGATGCGAGGAAGCCCTGTCCAATTTGCTCTGTATACACCCTAAACTGAGTGCTTTCTCATTTTAAACACTTGTGAGCTCATATATAGCTACTATTTTTACCGGCGGGAGTCGAGTGTTCATCCACTTAACGTTATAGAAGTCTTCTTTGGCAGTCCACTGTAAGCCTTCTTACACACTTTAAAGCCTTTCTCTTCATCTTTGCACACACTGTTTTTCGCATTGAGAGTCGTGTTGTATGTGTATGCCCGGACTTCGATCCGTGGTTTCATTTCAATTTGTATATACATATACATATATACATATACATATATATATATATATATATATATATGGACTAACATTATTGAGTTATGCCTCGATTGAGCCTAGACTCACATCCAGGAGCGTTACTTAGCTTTTATATATATATATATATATATATATATATATATATATATATATATATATATAGGGAGCCCTTCCATATATAGGTTCTTTGTAGTCTGAAAGTCTGTAACACCCCTTTTTGTCTAGATTGATAAACTTATCGGAAGGTGAGATGAAACATAAATATACTAAGTAAGCATAACTTGTAAATCAGAGCTTTTATTTTAATATGAGGACCCCACCATAGTCAACATGTTGTCGGTTTATTGAAATAAAATGAATTTTTAATATTAAATAATGCAAGCCAAGACACGACTTGTCTTGGTGTGCCTTTTTTATAAAATACTCCCGGTCATGCTACAAGCTCTTACGTACGTAAAAAAAAAAATATACCATAGGGACAAGCTCTTTTGTAAAAAAATAAAAATAAAAAAATAAAAACAAATCAAACCAAGCACAACCTCTTACTACTTGCATAAGTTCTTCAAGTTCTTTATTTGCTATTCCAAATAAAATATTTGTTATTTTTATAACTCTTTCATTTAATAACAAATAAAGAATTATAATTCAAATAAAAATAATATCCTATTTTATAAAAATATATTTTTATAATTTTTTATTGCTATTTTTATAAAAATATTTTATATTCTTTATTTGTTATAAAATATTTTTATAACAAATAGCAAATAAAAATAGCAAATATTTTATATTCTTTATTTGTTATAAAATATTTTATATTCTTTATTTTTTATAAAATATTTTTATAAAAATAGCAAATAAAAATTATAAAATACAAGCTCTTTTTAATTTGTAAAAAAAAAAATACCAGTAGGGACAAGCTCTTACTATTTGTAAAAAAATAAAATAATATTTTGATATATTTGATACATTTTTGATATATTTGATACATTTGATACATTTTTGATATATTTTGATATATTTGATATATTTTTGATATATTTGATACATTTTTGATACATTTGATATATTTTTGATACATTTGATATATTTGATACATTTAATACATTTTTAATATATTTTTGATACATTTGATATATTTTTGATACATTTTGATAATTGATATATTTTGATATATTTGATATATTTTTGATACATTTGATATATTTTGATATATTTGATACATTTTTGATATATTTTTGATACATTTGATACAATTTTGATACATTTGATACATTTTGATATATTTGATACATCGATAAATTTTGATAATTAATATATTTTTGATACATTTGATACATTTTTGATATATTTTTGATACATTTTGATAATTGATATATTTTTGATACATTTGATATATTTTGATATATTTGATACATTTGATATATTTTTTTGATACATTTGATACAATTTTGATACATTTGATATATTTTTGATATATTTGATACATTTGATATATTTTGATATATTTGATACATTTGATACATTTTTGATATATTTTTGATACATTTGATATATTTTGATATATTTGATACATTTTTGATACATTTGATACATTTGATATATTTTTGATATATTTGATACATTTAATATATTTTGATATATTTTTGATACATTTGATACATTTTGATATATTTTTGATACATTTTGATAATTGATATATTTTGATACATTTGATACATTTTGATAATTGATATATTTTTGATACATTTGATACATTTTGATACATTTGATATATTTTGATATATTTGATATATTTGATACATTTTTGATATTTTTGATACATTTGATACATTTTTGATACATTTGATATATTTTTGATATATTTGATACATTTAATACATTTTGATATATTTTGATACATTTGATATATTTTTGATATATTTTGATAATTGATATATTTTGATACATTTGATACATTTGATATATTTTGATATATTTGATACATTTTGATATATTTTGATACATTTGATACAATTTTGATACATTTGATACATTTTTGATATATTTGATACATTTGATACATTTTTGATATGTTTTTGATACATTTGATACATTTGATACATTTTTGATATATTTTGATACATTTTTAATAATTGATATATTTTGATACATTTGATACATTTTGATACATTTGATATATTTTTGATATATTTGATACATTTTGATATTTTGATACATTTGATACATTTGATATATTTTGATATATTTGATACATTTTGATACATTTGATATATTTTTGATATATTTGATATATTTAATACATTTTGATATATATTTTGATACATTTTGATATATTTTTGATACATTTTGATAATTGATATATTTTTGATACATTTGATATATTTTTGATATATTTGATACATTTGATACATTTTGATATATTTTTGATACATTTGATATATTTGATACATTTTGATATATTTGATACATTTGATACATTTTGATAATTGATATATTTTTGATACATTTGATACATTTTTTGATATTTTTGTATCAATTGTATCAAATGTATATCAAAAATGTATCAAATGTATCAAAAATATATCAAAATATCAAAAATATATCAAATGTATCAAAAATGTATCAATATCAAAAATGTATCAATTATCACAAATGTATCAAAAATATCAAAAATGTATCAAATGTATAAAATATATAAAATATAAAAAAAATGTATCAAATGTATAAAATCATTTCTTAATAATAAAATCATTGCTTAATATATAAAATCATTACTAATAATCATTGCTTAATAAATATAGATATTAACTTATTTCTAAATATGAAACCCCATATGTATTATATAGACTTATTAATAATATTTGTTTAGTAATATAATAATAATGCAAGAATATAGATTTTGGGGATGGTGAAGTTTTAATATAAAGACATATCCTTGGTTTGAAATTAACTAGGCATTAGGCATGGTGGTGCTCGGTGGTCATATGACATGTGTTTGGAGTTTGAGGTTGCGAGTTCGAGTCTACATTTAGCGACAAGTTGCTTGAATAAAATAAATTTTTTTTATTTTTTTTAAATAAATTACCGGTACATTTTTTTATTTTTCCTTAATGCACGAGCTTATACTACTTATTACAAAGTTCATACTACCGGTATTAAAAATTTAAGATAAATTTTGTCACTTACCGGTATTAAAAAAAAAAAATTATTTTTTTCAAGCAACTTGTCGCTAAAATGAACTTAACTCGCAACCTCAAACTCCAAACACACGCTATATGACCACCCGAAAGCAACCAAAGCTAAAATTAAAAACCAAGGATATATCTTTATAAAAACTTCACCATCCCCAAAATCTATATTCTTGCATTATTATTATATTAATAAACAAATATTATTAATAAGTCTATATAATATATATGGGGTTTGATATTTAGAAATAAGTTAATATCTATATTTATTAAGCAATGATTATTAGTAATGATTTTATATATTAAGAAATGATTTTATTATTAAGAAATGATTTTATTATTAATAAAACTAGTGAAGTATAATAATAATGTGATTATCGAATTTATAAAAGCAGTGAAGTATTATAATAATAATAATAATGTGATTATCAATATTAGAAGTACAGATTATACCAATACTAGTACTGCATAACATTAAGAGGAATAGTACATATTACATGTTCATTTTCATAAAAAAAAAAAACATAGAATGATTAATACAACCGACGCCTATTTTTTTGGCTCAGGAATCCCTAGCACTCGATAGTGATTTCGCTTATCGTGGTCGGTTTCAAAGCCACAAATTGCACATTTTCGATGAGTCTTAGAAGGAATGATTTTCTCGAGTGCACTCTTGAATCTAGATTGTTTTTTGCGGCCCTTTGTTTGAGAAATATTAGGTGGCAAAAACTCTTCTTCTTCTTCTTCCACCTCTGCATCTTCATCGTCATTATCGTATCCCATTTCATGATTTGGATCTCCAACTGTGCAATCAATGTCGCCATCATCGCCCGATTCGATAATATTCTCATCCAGGATCATCTTTGGTCAACCAACTCTTTTCCTCGTGCATTCAGTTTAAGAACAGTTTTGTAACCTCGGACTGAGAAAGCCGCTTTGCTCTCGCTAACTCCTGGTAATCACCCATCAAATGATTATAGCGCATTGCTTGATTTTGTTCGAAGTCAGCAGATGTGGAGTTAAAGAGTAAGTCTTCACCATTGCTTTTGTTCGCGTCTCTTGTCCACCGATGAAGGATCATGTCGGTCGGTATTTGTGAAATACTCTTTCTTTGTGAAATATCTCAAGATGTGCTGCATAATTCACGAGAGTGAGAAAACATTTGGCGATTACATATTCTGGAGATCCCGTTGTCAATTGTCAATTGTTAATAATAATGGTAATAAAATAATAATAAAAGTACATAACACATCTCACTAAGTTTATATGAAACGGCTTTATACTCAATTCGTAATAATAATATAATAATAATAATAATAATAAAATATTGAGAAATTTAATTTGGGGGGAAATGAACTGTTTTAAGATATATACAAAGTCAAGGTAAATTAAAACAGCTAGGCCCGTGGTGCTTGGGTGGTCATTTGACGAGGGATTGGTGCTTGAGGTCACGGGTTCGAGTCTGTTTAGCAGCAAAAAAAATTTCATTTGCAAGCCATTATAGCCTGTACCGGCCGAATGGTTTTATTAATAATATAATTTTTTTTTTTCATATAAGTAAATTGAAGCTTTGTCTTAGAAAGTAAGCAAAGCAACAAAACTTTTTACGCCATGTTGACTACTTTTTTACGCCACATCGCCTCGGAAAGAAAGAACACCTGCAAGCTCGGTAATATAAAAAGTTGTGACCCATAAAAGTATTAATGTTTGAATTTGGTCCTAAAATAATTCATGTCTTGGACTTACTCACCTTATTTAAAGCGTCTATTGAGAACATATGTTGTTCAAACTAAAGTTCACTTGCCAAGCTAGATAAAATAAAAATAACGAGAGTAGAGAGGAGTATTTTGGAGAGAGGAGCAAAAACTTCAACAAGTAAGTTTTTATTTATTGTTATTTGTTAGGTTTTTAATAGTTTATGTTGTTGTTATTTTTATCTTTGCATGTTATTATTTTGAATTAAAGGGATATAATACCATGCATGTATTTGTTTTTGTTGTCATTAATGCATGTTATCACTGCATATTATGCATGCATGTTATTCTTATTTTTTGTTATTATTTTCGTATAATAACAACAAAATAATGCAAGATTTATAATGATCACTTTATATTTTATTAAAGAATGATATTTATTTTTAATATATTAATTAGACTAATTGGACATATTTTTACAAAAAATAAGAAAAAATATTAGAGGATAATAATAAATATAGATATTAACTTATTTCTATTTTAAAAAACCAATTAATAGATTTTGGGGATGGTGAAGTTTTACTATAAAGATATATCCTTGGTAGAAATTAGCGGCTAGGCCCATGGTGCTCGGGGTGGTCATATAATGAGTGATTGGTGCTTGAGGTCGGGATTTGAATCATTTTTGTGCGAACAAATTTGGCATACCAATTTTTTTTTTAGAGAGAGGACATTTGTCGGTAGGGAAAAAATTTGTCTAAGTAAGGATTTTTTTTATTTTATTTTAATTTTGTAGCTAGGATGAAGGTATCTAAATTTGGATATATATATATATATATATATATATATATATATATATATATATATATATTTTTTTTATTTTAATTTCTTTGAGTCATCATTATACAATGGAAAAAAAGAAGATAAAAAAAAAAAAAAGCTAAAAGCTAGGTTTAATTTATCTACGTGGGAAAAAAAAAATACTTTTTCTGAGATAACATGCATTGATAAGTATTTATTTTATTATTATGTTTCATTTATTGTTTTTATTTTATTCCGATTGTACTCAATTGTTCACTTATTGTTTTAATTTATTTTTCTTCTTATTGTTTTTATTTTTAATAGTTTTACATTTTTTTACTAGTTTTTAATGCATGTTAATATTATTACATTATATACATGCATGTTATTATTATTCTTGTCATTTTGCGACATGTTACTTTCAACTTGATTTTGTCATGCATCTTAATACTAATATGGAATTGATGTATTTTTTAGGTAAAAGATGGATAGTTGGGAATATGGGCCAATTGATCCAAGTGTTCGCATGTTCAACAAGATCATGTATATCATATGACATATATCATGGGAGAGATAGGGAAAACTAAGCTCCGGTCAATATCTTGATCGAAATATAATCGGTGGGCTTTGACAAAAGAACAAAAATCCTTTTAGATAAATGTGGATTTGGAGTATTTAGTTATCAAGGTGTTGTACACCAAAGCGATCTTGGTGCGATATACGCGCCTTAGTCGAGAGAGATGGGAGGAGACCAATACTTTTCATTTAAAGCGTGGAGAAATAACAATCACGTTAGAGGATGTTCACTTTATTTTTGGAGTTTAAGGTGGTGGTGGGAAAGCCCTTAACGGGTCCCCTTCATTGTCACCAATTTGAATTATTTTAGGGATTGTTTTGGAGATAAATTAGTGGTGAATATTTTAGTTCAAAAAAGCGCAAAGTGCAATTTCATTAGTGTGGTTGCACGAACATTTTAATAATTGTCCGAGAATGCAAGTAAAGATGTTGTAGAGGCGACACACAAAGGCATACATATTGTGGTTGTGTGGGGCAATATTATTCCCTAATAGGAATAGAAATAGTGTGCACCCATGATATATGTCTTTTATTGTCAACACCATTTGAAGATTGTGTAACTTACTCTTGGGTATGCAGCAATGTTAGCATATTTTATGAGATCTTTATATCTTGCTACTAGGAAAGGAGTTAAATACATTAATGGTTGTGTTACATTGTTACAAATTTGGGCTTATGAGCGTGTAAGTATTGGAAAGCCAAACCCTTGGCCACAATCATCCTTATGGTTACCTAGGGCTTTAGCATGGTCCTGTTTTGGAGCCCACAGTTACCCTGGTAGACGTGAGAATCCCCATCACCATTTGTCATTTTACTGAGGGGAGTTAGATATTAAGTCTATGTGGGATGTGGTTTGGCGGCCTTACATAATGTGGGATGATGATATCAGTGGATTTAATTTTGAAGGCAAATTGTTGGGATCTGGTGGGGTCCCCTTGATCCACTTTGATATTGTGGAATTTCAGATGCCGGATCGTGTGATGAGATAGTTCGGGTTCATGCAAGGCATACCATCACCAGCCAAAAACCACGGTGACCTTAGGAAGGAGAAAAAGTTTAAATTTATTGATGTCGAGGATTGCATGGCCTTGAGAGGGGAATATATTTCAATGTGGGAGGAATACATGGATCATCTCGAAGGACAACAAACTGAAATTGCTGATTATGTCCCAATAGATGATTACATGGTGCGGTATAGGAAAATTACACGTTGGAAAATTCAATGAGCCTCGACGAGTAAGCGACCACGATAGTTGTTATGAGCCTCGGGCCATTTACAACCAACAACACCTTATTCAAATGGTATAAAATTATATTCTTCTTTAATAAATCATGTATTAGAGTAAATACTTAATATTACATTTATTCATATTTATTGTTAATAATATTTGTTTGTGTTTATCTTACATGACAAAGTTGAGAGTGCAAAGTCGTTACTTGATAAATTTTGATACTTACTCAATTTTGCCTCCAGAGTTGGTTCTGCAAAAAATAATTGGGATTTCAATACGCCTATATCGACTTGAAGCAAGAGGTAAACAAATACCTCGACAGGGGGGTCCCACAAATTTTGGAACACAGTCCCAATACACACAACTCAATGAAGGGCTTGGGAAACAAACTGATTATGTTGTACAAGAGAGATACATACCCACCCCACAAGTAATCGAGGAGAGCTCCATTCCCACCACCCAAGCCTATGAGGAGTGTTACATTCCAACCTTCCAAACCTATGAGGAGTGTTATATTCCAACCAAGTCTTCATTTGCGGGACTTTCTGACGCCAAGGGATCTAGTTCACAAAAGGTATATATAGTTATGTTAATAGTGATGGTTTTAATTATTATTGCTATATAATAATAATGTACATTTGGGTCTCAATCGTGTACAAGATGCGGAGACCACATCTCTTATGGACCAAAAGGGTCCTTATCCAAAAGACTTAAAGATTGGAAGGAGACATTTGTAAATAAACATATGTTTGGAAGCGTGGTGGCACCGGAAGGGATTTATATCCTTTATCACATCCGCGCCCGATTATATGAATTAGAACACAATGCGATTGCAATCCTTAGGGCACAGGAGTTGGATATTCGAGCATGTCATCGACGCTTATATGTTGTTGCTACGAGACAGAGAGGAATACTACAGGTCGCGGGGAATACAAAGGTGGTCCCAATTTGGTTTCATGAATTCATTCTTCATGCATCTTGGGCAGGGCTATGTGTCATACACTAACGTGAATCTTGCATGGAGTTTTTGTGATCCGTATGTTAACCAAGATGTTGGTCCACCTTTACACGAATGCAAATACATATTCATGCCGTGTGTGTAGTACCAATCAGCGCCATTTTATCTTGTTCCTATTCATGATTGAAGATTGGATGGTTACCATAATTGACCCGCACTACAATGACACTAAGTATATTAAGTTACATGAAATGTACTCGAGAATTAGATTAAAGTTGCGGTATGTTTAGTTTTAAAATATTTTAATTTTATAATGTCCTTTAATATTAAAAATTATTAACCAACTACTTTGTACATGCAGGTACATTTGATACCATTTTGTTTGCAAAATGGTAATCCGACATGCGATGAGTGGCCAAATGGTAATCCTCTTGTGCTGAGACCTTAAAGATTCGAATAAAACAACAACAACAACGCAATTGTGGCATTTTTGTGCACGCAAGTATGTTGACTATTTCGTTAGGGCCAATGGTAATATTTCGAAGAGAAATGGTCCTTGGAAGATGTCACGATCTTTTCGTTTCTGCGTCGCATGGGAGCTCTACAAGAAATCCATAAGATTACTTAGGCCTCGAGATATATAGGCGTCGATTGTATTAATCATTCTATGTTTTTTTTATTTTATGAAAATGAACATGTAATATGTACTATTCCTCTTAATGTTATGCGGTAGATTATTATTGGTATATTACATACTTCTAATATTGATAATCACATTATTATTATTATAATAATACTTCATTACTTTTATAAATTCGATAAGTAAATTAATTTCTGAAATGACTTGAAAAATTGTCATCATTACTTATTAGACTAATTGAACTAGTTTTATTAATAATAAAATCATTTCTTAATAATAAAATCATTGCTTAATATATAAAATCATTACTAATAATCATTGCTTAATAAATATAGATATTAACTTATTTCTAAATATCAAACCCCATATGTATTATATAGACTTATTAATAATAATAAATCGTAATATAATAATAATGTAAGAATATAGATTTTGGGGGATGGTGAAGTTTTAATATAAAGACATATCCTTGGTTGAAATTAATGACTAGGGCAGTGGTGCTCGGGTGGTCATATGATGAGTGTTTGGAGTTTGAGGTTGCGAGTTCGAATCATTTAGCAAATGAATTACTTGAATAAAATCATTTTTTCAATTTTTTTAATACAATGGTGACAAAATTTACATGCTTAGTAGTTTTTTTCAATTTTTAATACCGGTAGTATCGACTGTCTTAAGTAGGATATTTTATTATTTTAATGCGGTAGTATGAGCTTTGTCTAAGTAGGGAAAAATAAAAAATTAAAAAAAAAAAAATGTACCCGGTAAATATGAACTGTGTAAGTAGGGAAAAAAAAAAAAATGAAAAAAAATGTCTTATAGTATCATTTTGTCTTAAGTAGGATTACTTTATTATTTTAATGCCGGTAGTATGAGCACATATCGGTAGGGAAAAAAAAAAAAATGTAATGTACCAGTAAGTATCGATGCACATCTACTTTGATTATTTTAATAATAAATATTCACTTTTTATAACTATACTGACAAGTTAATATTCACTTATTAAAATAGAAGCCGGTACAGGTGAATAATTAGGCACAACAACCTGTGCCGGCTTATCAAATACAAAAGCTAATCTCAGCCATCAATTCATTTTATCAACGGTACAAAAAGGGGTGTTGCACAGTACTCATAGCAACCGGTTGCTATGGAAGGGCTCCATATATATATATATATATATATATATATATATATATATATATATATATATATATATAAGCTGTTGTCGAACTATGTTCGATGAGCACTGATTTTACATCCGGAGGCGTTTATTTGCTTATATATATATATATATATATATATATATATATATATATATATATATATATATATATATATATATATTTGTTGTCAAACTCATTCGATGAGCACTGAATTTTATATCCAGCGTTTATTTCTTATATATATATACACTTATATATATGAAGCGTGGTCGAACTATATTCGATGAGCACTGGATTTTACATCCAATGCGTTTTTTGCTTTTTTATATATATATATATATATATATATATATATATATATATATATATATATTTACTTTTTGTCCACTTTGGAGTTTACTTACATATGCTGGTTGATTACTTACGCTTTTAATTATATTTTGATCCCCATGGAAATGCTTCGTGGTTGTTGCTCATGTCTATATATATATATATATATATATATATATATATATATATATATATATATATATATATATATACTGACTTTTATATATATATGACCGCCATCGCTTTCATATAAATTGCGGCATCATGTGAGCTTAGGAATCACGTGATCACATATTTAGTCTACTGAATCTAGATTCGGTTCCCGTGATGTACATTTTTAGCTGTAAGCAGCTTGTAAATTTATTCACGGTGTTTGGATTTCCTCAGATGGTTTTCATGCCCACAGGAGTTCGGCACTGATTTTTGGATTATTTTTCTCGAAGATGCTTTGCATCTCGAAAATTAAAGCAATCAAGCCGAACATGATAAAAAATGGAAGTATCCAAAGGCCTCAATTCCTATTGAGCATAAGGGTTTGAAACACCTCTTTTACAAAACATCATTGTCATATCTTGTTTAAAACTGAATTTTTACACAAGTTCAGACCCTTTGTATATAGGTGCGAACGAGGCCTCACACTACTTCCATATAACTGCACATTGACCCACACACACACATTCATATAATAGTTTCTTGAAAAATGGCGGTCATCGTGGGAACACGGATGTCGGGGGGTGCCTAAAACCTTCCCTCCGCATAATCAAGCCCCCGGACCCTAATGAATCTCGGTTTCACAGACCCATTTATCAATGTCACACCACTGGGTCAATGTGCAAACCTTTTCTCGGTTGTGTTGGTACAACCATATATAAAACCAACTGGCGACTCTTACAGTCAAATCGTCGACATATACATGTCGGACCTTTTCACAACTTGTTTTTTCAAACAAATCTCACCTAACATGAGAACACCAAAGAACAAGAACAGAAAAGGGACAAATAAAAATCCCGACGTCGACACATAGTAGATATTATCAATCTTTTAAAGCATGATTCCTATTATACAATACTTATCCCATTGTATACTTCTTGAGTTTATTATTCAATTTGAATATCATTTATTGTTGAACCTTGTAAGACTAGTGAACCGTTATTGGTTTGACTAGTCCATAGTTGATGAACGTTCTAAATTTCAGAACCCTTGTTGAGCTTATCCAAACCAAAATTCCTTTGGTGCAGACTCTAATGTCAAACTGAGATGAACAACCCTGTTATAGGGGATTACTTATGCTTTATAGTTAAGATATTATGCACAGTATGGTACTAAGGGTTGATCTCCCTAAGTACGAGAAGAAGATTCCATAGTTTTATGACTATTAAAGGTTTCAAGTATAAACACTTGATAACCTAGGACATAGTTCAAGGTCTTATGACCCTCAGAAGTTCTTTTGATTCTTGTTATTCATTCTTGATTCAAAAGCCGAGTTTTCTTATTTTAGAAGTCTTTGATTCATTCGCATGTTATTATTTTATTGCTATATTATTATACTTATGGGAAATCGTGATCACTCTTGCGTAATAATAACATTACAGTTAAAAACGAAAGGTCCGACGAGCCTTCTACTAGCAAAGGCAAGGGCAAGATTAACAAGTGTTGAAGACTTGTTGTTTATTTAATGTATTTACGTTTCAGACTTATGACAATGTTGTGTAAGACTAAATATTTGTTTATGTTTCCGCATTTTAGATTTAAGGTTAGTATGACCTGGAATTGATGTATTTATTTTCAGATGTTGTAACTCCTTAAAGAGAGGATTTATTTCTATCTATTTAAGATTTCATTTATTATGGGTAGATAGACATATGATGTTTATACAGTGAATACCAAATCATGTGGGAATTGAAGTACCCAAATCAAGACGAAGAAGGTGAGAAGGCGAAAAAGAAGATATATGAAGGAATCGAACCGAGATTCAAGATGGACAATGAAGGAATACTGAGATTTGAGAGCAGAATTTGTGTACCGCCGGTGCCAGAGATTAAGGAAGATATTTTGAGCGAGGCTCATAGCTCACGATATTCAATTCACTCTGGTAGTACCAAGATGTACCAAGATCTTCAACAACATTTCTGGTGGCCAAATTTGAAACGAGATGTTGCAGAGTGTGTTGCCAAGTGTCTGACATGTCAGAAAGTGAAAGTAGAGCATCAGAGGTCAAGTGGGTTGCTACAACATTTAGAAATCCCATAATGGAAATGAGAACATATTACAATGGACTTCGTGGTTGGCCTTCCGATAACTCAGATAGGCTATGATGCAGTATGGGTTATTGTTGACCGATTGACAAAATCCGCACACTTCCTTCCGATCAGAATCAAATTCAACTTAGACCAGTTGGAAAAATTATATATAAAAGAGATTGTTTCGAGGCACGGAGTTTCGGTGTCAATTATTTCCGATAGTGATCCGCGTTTTACATCGAACTTCTGGAAACGACTACAGGAATGCATGGGTACACAGTTGAGAATGAGTATGGCATATCACCCTTAAACAGACGGGCAGAGTGAAAGAACTATTCAGACATTAGAAGATATGTTAAGAGCTTGTATAATGGACTTTAAAGGAAATTGGGATGATCATATACCGCTCGTAGAGTTCGGCTACAACAACAGTTACCACGCTAGTATTGGCATGTCGCCTTATGAAGCGTTGTACAGCAGAAAGTGCAGAACTCTACTATACTGGGATGAAGTTGGCGAGAGACAATTACTAGGTCCAGAACTGGTACATCAGACAGCAGAGATAGTTGAAGTGATCCGAACAAGACTGGTAGCAGCTCAAGATAAGTAGAAGAAATATGTTGATCCACACCGTAAAAATGTTGAGTTTGAATCGGGTAGTTATGTGTTTTTGAAAGTCTCTCCCTGGAAAGGAAAGATCAGGTTCAGAAAGAAGGGTAAATTAAGCCCAGGGTTCATTGGACCTTTTGAGGTACTGCGAAGGATTAGAAAAGTTGCGTATGAGGTAGCCTTACCTCCAACACTCGATATTATCCACAATGTCTTCCATGTTTTAGTTTTATGACCCTACAAACCCGATTACAAGAATGTGATTGAATATAAACCCCTACATTTTGAGAAAGACTTAACCTATGAAGAAATTCTTGTTCAGATTGTTGACACGAAAGAGAAAGTACTCAGAAATAAAACAATACCTTCTGTTAAGGTAATTTATAGGAACCACAATGCTGAAGAAGCTACATGGGAAGTCGAAGAACATATGATGAATAATTATCCTCATTTATTTGCTTAATTTATGTGTAAGCAATTCTGGGGACATAATCTTTGTAAGGGGGGAGAATGTAACGGGACGAATGATTGAGTCATGATTCTGGGGACATAATCCTTTTAAGGGGGGGAAGATGTGACGAATGAGATTTTGCATTTTAAATTTGAATATTTATTGAATTAAATAAATATTTTTTTCGATGATTTAATTATTGGATTAAATAATTAATGGCAAAACTAATGATTTAACCATCGTAGTTGGCAAGTTTTACTTAATACACTACTGACTTTTAATTTTTTGAATTACGTCATTGAACTAATTATTATTTTAAAATTAAATTATTCTGTCAACTTTTAAGTCACGACCGTTAAATTTTTACCTACGTGGATGTTAAAAAGAAAAGAAAAATAAAACAAAATGACATGGCCTATTTTTATTTTCTCTCTCTCCACTCCTTTGACTCTCCCTTCTTCAAACGTACTTTTGTCAAAATATTTTTCAAATCCTATTCCTTTATCATCTTCCTCTTACTTTCTTTCTTTTACTCTTGTCTCCCCACACCTTTCCAATACGAAACCCTCCTCCCCAGATCTCTCCCTACACCCCAATCTTTCACATGGACTGAAGATTCCCAAACTGTTGACAACCCAAAAATTTATAAAATCTTGAATGATTAGAATAAAGGTTAAAGAATAAAACCTAGAAGAGAATTTGAGGAATTATTTAAAATTTTCAAGTAAAACCTATATGGTTTGCTATTCGAATGAGAATAGAGAAAATATGAGTTACAAAATTCCAAAACCATAGAAATGAATTGATATGTATTTGAATCAATATCAAGAAGAAGGTATTATGATACTTGTAAAATTTGATGTGAATTGAACAAGTATAAAGTCGTTAGTTAATACGATTAGCAATATGAAGGGAGTAATTTAAAACTCAAAATTTGAGTTAGAGATAGAATTTTAAAGCACGGACTGCTCGGTTGCATCCGAAATGTCAAGTTTAGTCAGAATGGATAGTAAACACAAAATGTGTAAAGGTTGACTGTGACGCCCCCAAAATAGGTCCATTCCATCCAACCCATTCTGAGTCGCCAAATACATGGTACAGAAAACAACTACAACTTTATTACAATAATTGCCGTGCAAAATACAACAACACTTAAACTGTGAGTTTAAATACAAATATATACCAACTGTGACTCATGTCCCAACCGTGGACAACACCTCATAATGACACCTTACATAAAGGTATAGTCGAAAACTGTTTTAGAAATTAAAATCTTTGGGAAGTGCTCAAGGAAACCTTCGTACATGGGAGGCCATGCGTCTAGGTTATTATAGATATCATATGCCCACAAAATTATCCTTGGTTGACCCAATAGACCCCAAAGAAAAATAAAAGATTACTATCATATTTTTCCCAATGATGTGTCTTCTCTTGACATATAATTATCTCCACCGTCCGCAATTGAGAATTATACTTCAACCAAACTCCAAGATCATATAGGTAGTGCTCGTAGATATACTCAGCGAGTGGATGAGCACATCCCTGTCTTATGATGACTTGAGGTTGTATGTCATTAGACATCTTGTATGATAGTGACAAAACACCCTTCCAACGCTGGGTTCGCCTCACCCTAAACATCTATAGACCACCGTTCTATTCCCCTGTTATCCCCCGCTTGACCCAGCTACACTTTTATTACCTGAAAGGAATTGTGAAGCAAAAGGGTGAGCACAACTAGCTCAGTAAAGAATATCATGACTAAAGATAAATAAATTATCAATAGCCTTCAACAGTAATAAATCAGAGATTTAGAACATATGGTAGATGATAAAACTTTTTAACCATAGTTGCAGCGGAACGAGCAATCCATTAGAAGAGTCAAATAGACCATAAAGTCTATTATCTTCTCCATGTTAAAAGTCCACCAACAATGTTTTAACCCTGTAACATCAATCAATAGTTCTTGTCCACAATCATGTAAATAACTCATAATCATAATTGTAGTTCTAAATTCCTTTTCGCATTCAGGACGAAGATAATTTTCATCACCTGTCTTTACCTGAAACATCAAAGATCATGGTTATACCAAATCACAGTTTTTGTTCATAATCATACTAATAAATTCATCTTTGCACTACGGGCCAAAGATATTCATCAACAGACCTTCTTTGCACTACATGCCAAAGATATTCATCAATAATTCATCTTTGCACTACGGGCCAAAGATATTCATCAATAAGTCATCTTTGTACTATGGGCCAAAGATATTCATATCTCAAAGAAATATATAATCATTTCAAAATTTATATAAACAATAATTATAACCATGTTGATCAATTCACCTTTGCACTTAAGCTAAAGATATTCAATTATAAATTCAATGGTCATGATCATACCAGTCACAATTCAACTTTTCACTACTGGCCAAAGAGAACCCTAGTCATGATCATACCAATAATCTACCCATCTTTACACTCTAGTGAAAGAGAATTTCAACATCAGGGTTATAAAAATGTTATATATGATAATAAAATTAATATAATCAATACATAGTTTTAATCTCTAGAGTAATATTCATAAATCAACTATAATTTGGTTAGAAAAAAGAAACCAATTTTATAGTGAATAGTAACTCGTGAATAGTAAATCGTGAATAGTAACTCGTGAATAGTAAATCGTGAATAGTAAATCGTAAATAGTAAATCGTGAATAGTAACTCGTGAATAGTAAACCAATTTTATAGTGAATAGTAACTCGTGAATAGTAAATCGTGAATAGTAACTCGTGAATAGTAACTCATGAATAGTAACTCATGAATAGTAACTCGTCGTGAATAGTAATCTGTCATGAATAGTAACTCGTGAATAGTAACTCGTAAATAATAATTCTTGAATAGTAACTCGTGAATAGTAACCCCGACATGAAAAAGTTCCAAATTTGATAAAAAGTTCCAACCAATATTCAGCATAATGATATTGAAGAAATAATATCATTTTACGAAAAAAAAACTAACATCCTTTACTATCCCTTACAATCCCTTACCTCAAAAGAGCAGTACTTCTGACTTGAATAACGCTGAACGAACTTGCATCGTATAGCAATACTCAAGATATCAAAATACTCAAAAGAATACACTCGATAATATAGAGAGAGAAAAAGAGAGAAAAATCTGTAGTTTCTGGTGTGTTTTTCAATTCTAACCTAAACACCCTATTTATAGGAAAATGCTTAGAACACCAAAGCAGAAAATTTAATAAAATATTATTATTATTATTCCACAACTTCCTACGCACACTCATTGAATCCAACATCAGCCATCTACTCAAATAAAAACAACAAAAACGTTTTTGTTAATTAAAACAATTAAAACTTCCAAAATCAATTATTTCAGAACTTCAATAATTCATAATAAATAGACCTTTTATCAGAAAATTCAAATCTCGCAACTCTTTATAGGAAATTCAATTCTCTACAACTTTCCAGAAGAAAGTTTTTCCAAATTTCAAACAGAATTTGACCGAAATCCACATACGGACGATTTTATAGGCGATAATCAAATTTCAGTCAAGAAATGGGGTCCACCGACACACAAAACATGTGTTAATCATTTAATGCAACAAAAATACTCTTCCTCCTCATATACTCATATATCACACATTCATTGTAGAAATATCATCATTATTATATTATAATAATATAATAAAATATTATTTTATCAGAAAAGATAAAATATCGATTTTCAACAATTGTCACTTTAAAAATTTTCTCCATCTATATCCACATAAAATGAATATTCTCCTCATCATATAAATTAATAATTAATTATTCACAAATAATATGAATTATTGCTTCGATAATGGAAAATATTGTGTAGTGATAATTATTAAAACAACAGTAATATAAAATATCAACGCAGCAATTATTGAATCAATAAAATACTGAACAGTAATTACTGTAACAATTATTGAGTAGTGTCTTCTTACGTAAGAATCAATAATTGGTGCAACATCGTGTGTGCTCTTGTGCAAACAACGCATTATCGTATTTTAACCACTGGGTATTCCAACGTTGTTAAGCAAGTAACAACTACGTCGTTATTTATAAAAAACTCATACTTGTCATTTTCTTCATCATATCGCTTTCCGTTATGGGGCCCACAAAAGGCTGCGCCGTCGTATGAATATTCCCCGACAGGAAGAATATTCCACGACCAAACGAATATTCCCCGACAACAATGAGTATTTTATAACCATTTGCTTATTTAAAAAAAATAATCATATATCACCCTTAACTTTAAACTTTTATCAATTTAACCATTTACTGAATAGTAATTATAAGAAAAAAATTGAATACTTTTATTTCATAAAATTCGGGGTCTTACAATCTCCCCTCCTTATGAAATTTCGTCCTCGAAATTTACATACCTGGTATTTCAAAGAGTTGAGAATACCTTGCTTTCATTTCAGATTCCATCTTTCCTGTCATCATGATTTTTTCATTGCTCATCTCCTGTATTTCAGATATCATTCTAGAATACAGCTTCAAAAACAAAGGTTAATTTAACAAATTAACATATCACATAATATCCCGATATTATGGTGACCAACAAATAGGCTTAGGTAGGACACACTAGCGAAGGATTTACTCATCTCTCCCTCTTAGTTCTAATCCCGATCTCACTTGGAGATCATATCCCTAAGCTCTGATACCAACTGTGACGCCCCCAAAATAGGTCCATTCCATCCAACCCATTCTGAGTCGCCAAATACATGGTACAAAAAACAACTAAAACTTTATTACAACAATTGTCGTGCAAAATACAACAACACTTAAACTGTGAGTTTAAATACAAATATATACCAACTGTGACTCATGTCCCAACCGTGGACAGCACCTCATAATGACACCTTACATAAAGGTATAATCGAAAACTGTTTAGAAATTAAAATCTTTGGAAAGTGCTCAAGGAAACCTTTGTACATGGGAGGCCATGCGTCTAGGTTATTATAGATATCATATGCCCACAAAATTATCCTTGGTTGACCCAATAGACGCCAAATAAAAATAAAAGATTACTATCATATTTTTCCCAATGATGTGTCTTCTCTTGACATATAATTATCTCCACCGTCTGCAATTGAGAATTATACTTCAACCAAACTCCAAGATCATATAGGTAGTGCTCGTAGATATACTCAGCGAGTGGATGAGCACATCCCTGTCTTATGATGACTCGAGGTTGTATGTCATTAGACATCTTGTATGATAGTGACAAAACACCCTTCCAACGTTGGGTTCTCCTCACCCTCAACATCTATAGACCATCGTTCTATTCCCCTATTATCCCCCGCTTGACCCAGCTACACTTTTATTACCTGAAAGGAATTGTGAAGCAAAAGGGTGAGCACAACTAGCTCAGTAAAGAATATCATGACTAAAGATAAATAAATTATCAATAGCCTTCAACAGTAATAAATCAGAGATTTAGAACATATATTAGATGATAAAACTTTTCAACCATAGTTGCAGCGGAACGAGCAATCCATTAGAAGAGTCAAATAGACCATAAAGTCTATTATCTTCTCCATGTTAAAAGTCCACCAACAATGTTTTAACCTCAGTAACATCAATCAACAGTTCACATCCACAATCATGTGAATAACTCATAATCATAATTTTAGTTCTAAATTCATTTTCGCATTCGGAATGAAGATAATTTTCATCATTGTCTTTACTCGAAACATCAAAGATCATGGTTATACCAAATCACGTTTTCATTCAAAATCATACTAATAAATTCATCTTTGCACTACTGGCCAAAGATATTCATCAACAGACCATCTTTTACTACATGCCAAAGATATTCATCAATAATTCATCTTTGAACTATGGGCCAAAGATATTCATCAATAAGTCATCTTTGTACTATGGGCCAAAGATATTCATATCTCAAAGAAATATATAATCATTTCAAAATTTATATAAACAATAATTATAACCATGTTGATCAATTCACCTTTGCACTTAAGCTAAAGATATTCAATTATAAATTCAATGGTCATGATCATACCAGTCACAATTCAACTTTTGACTACTGGCCAAAGAGAACCCTAGTCATAATCATACCAATAATCTACCCATCTTTACACTCTAGTGAAAGAGAATTTCAACATCAGGGTTATAAAAATGTTATATATGATAATAAAATTAATATAATCAATACATAGTTTTAATCTCCAGAGTAATATTCATAAATCAACTATAATTTGGTTAGAAAAAAGAAACCAATTTTATAGTGAATAGTAACTCGTGAATAGTAAATCGTGAATAGTAACTTGTGAATAGTAACTCATGAATAGTAACTCATGAATAGTAACTCGTCGTGAATAGTAATCCGTCGTGAATAGTAACTCGTGAATATTAATTCTTGAATAGTAACTCGTAAATAGTAACACATGAATAGTAACCCCGACATGAAAAAGTTCCAAATTTGATAAAAAGTTCCAACCAATATTCAGTATAATGATATTGAAGAAATAATATCATTTTACGAAAAAAAAACTAACATCCTTTACTATCCCTTACAATCCCTTACCTCAAAAGAAGCGAAGACTTACGACTTGAATAAATTTGAATCGAACTTGCATCGTATAGCAATACTCAAGATATCAAAATACTCAAAAGAATACACTCGATAATATAGAGAGAGAAAGAGAGAAAAATCTGTAGTTTCTAGTGTGTTTTTCAATATTAACCTAAACACCCTATTTATAGGAAAATGCTTAGAACACCAAAGCAGAAAATTTAATAAAATATTATTATTATTATTTCACAACTTCCTACGCACACTCATTGAATCCAACATCAGCCATCTACTCAAATAAAAACAACAAAAACGTTTTTGTTAATTAAAACAATTAAAACTTCCAAAATCAATTATTTCAGAACTTCAATAATTCATAATAAATAGCTCTTTTATCAGAAAATTCGAATCTCGCGACTTTCTATAGGAAATTCAATTCTCTACAACTTTACAGAAGAAAGTTTTCCCAAATTCCAAACAGAAATTGACCGAAATCCACATACGGACGATTTTCTGTTTATAATCAAATTTCGATCAAGAAATGGGGTCCACCGACACACAAAACATGTGTTAATCATTTAATGCAACAAAAATACTCTTCCTCCTCATATACTCATATATCACGCATTCATTGTAAAAATATCATCATTATTATATTATAATAATATAATAAAATATTATTTTATCAAAAAAGATAAAATATCGATTTTCAACAATTGTCACTTTAAAAATTTTCTCCATCTATATCCACATAAAATGAATATTTTCCTCATCATATAAATCAATAATTAATTATTCACAAATAATATGAATTATTGCTTCGATAATGGAAAATACTGTGTAGTGACAATTATTAAAACAACGATAATATAAAATATCAACGCAGCAATTATTGAATCAATAAAATATCTTTGAGCAGATAATTCTTTGTAACAATTATTGAGTAGTGTCTTCTTACGTAAGAATCAATAATTGGTGCAATCATTGTGTCTACAAAGTCAACAGCGTATTCTTGTATTTTAACCACGGGTATTCCAACAAAGTGTTAGCAGTAATAACTACGTCGTTATTTATAAAAACTCATACTTGTCATTTTCTTCATCCAATCGCTTTCCGTTATGGGGCCCACAAAAGGTCACACGTCAGTATAAATATTCCCAAGCGGGAAGAATATTCCAGGACCAAACGAATATTCCCCGACAACAATGAGTATTTTATAACCACTTGTTTATTTTTTAAAAAAAATTCATATATCACCCTTAACTTTAAACTTTTATCAATTTAACCATTTACTGAATAGTAATTATAAGAAAAAAATTGAATACTTTTATTTCATAAAATTCGGGGTCTTACATTGACTTTTGATCAAAATCAACAGTTGACTTTTTATGGAGAAAAGTCAAAATTAGTGTGAGAAGTGAAATATGTTATGATTATGTGAATTATGTATGTGATTAAATAAATATACATTATATTTTGTGAATACATTTATTTTGTATATAAAAGTGAAATAAGAATTAAGTTATATAACCTAATATATATTATGTGTGATAATTAAATAACCTAAGAGGTTGTAATATGGGAGAATATTAGTATATAAATATATATACTAACATTAAGATATTTATTTTATATATCTCAACTAATTAATTTTATAACCAAGTCTAATTGGGTTATGAAATTAAAAAGGCATAAGTAAGGAATTTATTTTCTAGTGTGAGAAATAAAAACCCTAATTAAAGAATTAGGGTAAAATAGATTAAAAGTAATGGACTATAATAATATCATAGCCCAATAATTTACTTAGAGTCCAAAGGAATTAGATTTAATGGACCAAGAAGGTTATATTATTTAAACAAGTCCAATTAATTATTTAAGCATTTGACTTGTGGATAAAAGTAATTCAAGGGAAATTAGTTTATTAAATTAGCCCAAGAGGTCATGTATAAGATAAATATAGTAATGACCCAAGCGAATTAATGGGGAAACCCAAGTTCAATTTTGTTAGTAAGCAAAATATTAAAAGTACAAGCTCAATAGAAATTAATTAATTAAGGGCCCAAACTAAGCCCACTTGTGGGAGAATAATAATATTAAAAATTTTATTAATTTAAGAGATATTTTTATTATCTCAAGTTATTAATTTTATAACTTAATTAAAACAAGTTTAGTTGGGTTATAGAATTTAATGTACAAGAGTGATGATTTAAATTCTAAATATTTGGAATGCATACCCTAATTAAATATTTGGGGTGGGATAAGATGGAAAGGATTTGATTATGTTAAATTATATAGCCCAAAGGATTAATTAAAAGCCCAAAGCTTAGCTCATTTTGTGATGGACATTCAATAAAGCAATTAAATAATAATAAAAGATATGTGAGTGAGTCTAAGGCCACATGACCGATTATATTAGTGGAGGAAAAAGGAATGGAGAAAGATATTTATCTTATATCTATATTTAGTAAAGGAAGCATATCTTCTTTCTTTATTGTCTTTCATCCCATTCCTTATTATCTAACAAGAGAGAAAGAGAGAGAGAGAGAACCGTGAAAAAGAAACCGAGATGGGGAGAGAGAGAAGAGGAGCGGCAAGCCATGGAAGAAGGAAGGAGAGAGAAAAGAAGATCTTCCATGGATGAAGAAGAAGAAGAAAGAGAAAGAAAGAAAGAAAAAGGTATGAAATTATTTTCCTAAACTTTCCTCTAATTTATTTTTATTTGATGAAATGGGGTTTTTGATTTGGATGTATAAAACCCTTTAATTTATATGTTTTTCATGGATTCAAGTATGGATCTACCCATATTGGGTATTGATTTGGTTGAAATCAAAAATAAAAATTTTCTAGTTTAGAAATCAAAAATTTCTATTTACTTTGAAAATCCACCGTTTTAAATCTATAACTCCTTTTTACGATCCGTCAAAGAGGGGTGCTAGATATATGTGTTTACTAGTTAACCTAAGTGGTAGCACTCAAAAATGTTGAGTTTTCATGGTGTAGCGGCTGTGGAAGCCAAAACAGTCCCGATTTTTGGAAAAGAAAATAGGACTATTTTGGGGCAGTCTAAAACGGGGGTATTTTCGTCCACTTTTTGTGCTTTAAAAATTTCTAGAAAAATTTATTTTCATGAGAGGATTATGTGTAGCTACTGTCCAAAAAAGAAAAGGTTTTTGAGTTGTTTTGCTATTTTTTATATAAATGATGTTATATGATTAAATATATTTAATTAATTATATGATGTAAAAAAAATGTGAAAATATGATTTCATGACTCGAGGTCCTTAAGTATGGTTGATGCAGATTTGTGATGAGGATTTCGGTTAGTGGTGAAGAATGACTTTGTGTATGGTGTTTTAAAAAGGTTTAAATGAATTAATTAGTGAAAGAAAAAGTAAGTATATAATTGTTTATTAATTCAATAAATGATTTAAAATATCTTTATATGACTAATGATATTAGATTAAAATATTATTCGTAATATTAGACTTAAATGTTATTAAAAGTTAATAACATTAGTTTAAAAATTATTATTTAATTAATAATATTAAACGGGAGATTAAAATAAGAGAAATTACTTTATTTTAATCGTAGTCGTTGAATTTGGTAGGGAATGAACTATATTATGCTTGTAGTAGATTGAATTGAGAAGTCAGGGTACTGAAATGAATTTAGGGTTACTGAAATGATTAGAGTTTACTATAGCTGTAACGATCCCAAAATTCATACCATTTAAATCTCGACTTCGGTCGTTAACCATACATTAAATCTCTAATAAAACATCATTATTCGATATTAAAAACACTAAAATTGCAGAATAATTAAAAAGATTATACATTTCCTTCTTTCTTGCCCTGAATCACAATCTTTACATTACATCTCTTTGATTCAATCTTATATCATGAATCGTTACAACAAAATGACTATACAAAGTCTTACATCATAACTAAATATCCATATACATTGGATAGCTCAACTTACAATTCAACAACATGTTACGTTCAAAATATGAAATACATTTCTCATAAAACATAAGTAATCTTCGTGAATATAGATCTCTATAACTCACTTAGTACATATCTTTACCTTAAAATCTTAACACCGCAAAAAGTGGTTATTTGCAAGAGCGAAGCGAGCTCGACACCAACAAAGTCTAACAGTTTTCATGCATCACATAGCACATAATAACATGCTCGATATATATCTCATTAAAGTAACATGGCATACATGCTTTTAATTCACATAGCAAATATAAAGATTGAGTTCCTTACTCAACCATCATTACTTAGCCAAAAACAATGCGATCTATATATTGACTTTAACATTTCATGATTTCAACATGTATAACATATCATGCAATTTAAAATAGTTCATCAAGTCCACGTAGAAAATAGGAACCGAAAGACTTGCCTTGATCGTTGTTTACCAATAATAGTTTAACAGCTTACAGTTATCTGCATTTCACGTGCCCTACACAATTATATAATCATACACATCAACTATTAGTCACATAACAACACATAGTAATTGTAATGTAAACTTTACTCCACATCTCATAATCATTCCTATTAATTAGCACACAATGTTCAATTAGATTATGTTAACTTTTTGACTTATGACTCACTATATTTCATAATCGAAGTTCATTCAAGTGCTTAAGTCTTGCTAGGACTACTTATTAGTTTTATATTAAACCCATTTCATATCCTATAATATTCATTTCATTTGAATTGAAACACTTTTTAAGTTCGTTAACACTTGGCACGGCGTTTCGACGTTCATTCGTCACACGCCCGATTTGCCTCTCTTGTGTATGCTTACTATGCTTCTATAACTTATCTAATACATTATTTATTAATATTAAGCATCATTATATTTACTAACATACATGTTTTATAACTTAGGACATCATCTTTTATGGTCAGGAGCACTACACATGCATATGTGCATGCCCGACGCCCTCCGATTGCTCCCGAAAACACAACAGTCCTTAATATGACCATTTTTACTACTGTTACAGACCTCAAATTAAATAACTTAAAGCATAAAAGTTTTAGGTCTATCCGTCCTCGTTCCGGATCATCTTGAATCAACTCAATCGGAGTTCGTATGAGAATGTTATGGCCATTTTACTACAGGAGGCCAAAATTGTCCGACTCAGACTTTTGTTCAGTCATACGGCCATGAGAACTACGCTTATACAAAGAGGCCAGTAGCATGATATTGGTATTTGGGCGCGAACTTCAAGCTACTGGGCACAATTTTGACACAGAGCGCGAATTTTGGTATTTGGGGCTCCATTTTTGGCGTTGGGGCTCCATTTTTTGGCGTTAGGCGCCAAAACTAATGAATCGAGCGAGCACGAAGACCATTTTGGTCTGCATTTAAGAAATTCTATCAACTAATTACATACATATAATTGATGTAATTTACACATAACCTCACCAAGCATACATATATTAACTTATCACAATTTAAACAACTATTTGAGAGAAGTTAAATCCTTGAAAGTATTGTTTTAAAAACAGAAAACTCCATTGTTTATATTCTTGACATAGTGAACACTGTAACCAAAATTATAAACCCAATTGATTCCTTTTTAACTAAGTTCTCTGTTATTTCATACCCAATTAACATAATCACACTTCAATTTTACAATTAGAATACAATCAATTACTAATTTTGTCGTCCTACAAAACATGTTCATACTCATATGTTTTTACTGTAAAAACTCTTTTCTTTCTTTTTGATCGTAATTAGCATACAGTCATATAATATATATATATATATATATATATATATATATGCTAGTTATAACAATTATCTTTACAAATACATGTAACATCATAACCAATTCTAAAACATGGTTTACATACAATTTTTGTAAAAACTTTATACATAAGTGAAGAACACAGAGAGTTAGGCATAATGACGTAAAACATATATACTTACATATATTAAAGTTATAGCCACATACCTTTTGTTGCTTAAAAAAATACTTGTCAGCAGAACTTGTTTTAGACCATCACGCACTTAGTTTCCTCTCAAACTCTCTGAACTTTTCCTTCCTCTTTTCTTTCTCTGCGGCTTTTCTTAGGCTTAAGCCAAACAATAGTATACGTAAACTAAAATAAAAGCCAACGCACGTCTAAACCCAACGTACGAAACTGCCATATACTAAAGAACTATTTTAAATTGCATGATATGTTATACATGTTGAAATCATGAAATGTTAAAGTCAATATATGACTACATTATTTTGGCTAAGTAATGATGGTTGAGTAAGGAACTCAATCTTTATATTTGCTATGTGAATTAAAAGCATGTATGCCATGTTACTTTAATGAGATGTATATCGAGCATGTTATTATGTGCTATGTGATGCATGAAATTTGTTAGACTTTGTTGGGCTGTCGAGCTCACTCTTGCAAATAACCACTTTTGCAGGTTAAGATTTTAAGGTAAAGATATGTGTTAAGTGAGTTATAGAGATCTATATTCACGAAGATTACTTATGTTTTATGAGAAATGTATTTCATATTTTGAACGGAACATGTTGTTGAATTGTAAGTTGAGCTATCCAATGTATATGGATATTTAGTTATGATGTAAGACTTTGTATAGTCATTTTGTTGTAACGATTCATGATATAAGATTGAATCAAAGAGATGTAATGTAAAGGTTGCGATTCAGGGCAAGAAAGAAGGAAATGTATAAATGTTTTAATTATTCCGCAATTTTAGTGTTTTTAATATCGAATAATGATGTTTTATTAGAGATTTAATGTATGGTTAACGACCGAAGTCAAGATTTAAATGGTATGAATTTTGGGGTCATTACAGTAGCTGATTTTGGTTTGCTGAAATAATGATTTCAGGATACTAAAATATATTTTGGTGTACTGAAATGCTATTTCAGTTTACTAACATGTTATCTAGCTTATTAAGATGACATATTAAGGGAAAACTTATAAGTATAAGTTATAAGTGATGAAAATATTATCAAAGTATAATGATAATACTAAGACTAATGTGTAATGTCTAATACTTAACTTTGTGAGTGAAGGTTACATAAGTTAATACAAGATGATGAGATTATAAGTAAGTGAATGAATAGGATGTTAAGATTATCTAATATTTGACTATGTGATTAAGTGTTAGATATTATTATGGAATAAGGTATGATATGCTAATTGAAAGATCAATCTTATACCTGATAGGTCTTTTCAATAAAGAGAATAAATTAAATTGTGTAGCGATAATCGACTATGCAGGCAAGTTTCCTTAACTCAAACTCGAGTTATATTTCAAAGTATGTTAATGAATGATTATTGATGATTATTCATGTCTAAACTGATTATTGATTCGCACTTAGTGCTTGTTACATATGTTCATCAGGTATGAAAGGCTGATCACCCTCATTACCATAAGATTCAGTTAAATTGTTCATGGTCATTGTTGACCTTCAAACATTATTGATCCAGTCATTCAATTATTGACATCTTGATTCATGTTCCTTCACAATTATTAAATTGTTAAAAACTTGAAAGCTTATTATTCTTTCAATCATGATATATCTCTATTGAATTTAAACTTGCTGGGCAAAGTAGTTGCTCACCCTTGCTATATCATGATAATAAATTTTAGATAAAGGTGAAGGCTTGAAGAATGATAGAGACAAAAGAAAAATACAGTAATAGATTGTTATAAGAATAACTATTTAGTTATCTTATTGTAAACCTTTGTAATTTTGAAGGTATGTATTCAGTTAAGGTTAATAAAACTGGGAAAATGTTATAGAATTATGTAAAATAAACAATATATGTTTATTTGTTCCGCATTAGATGATAGAATATGTATGATGATGAAGTATCGTAACGTACCAAGTCCGTGGTTCTTGGAACCCAGATTTGGGGACGTCACAGCCTCCTCCCCAAATCTCTCCGCACCCGAGATCTCTCCCCACCCTCCGCCTCCACCGCGACGCCGTCAAAGCCAAAACCCTCTCCGCCATCGCCGCCATCAAAACCAACGCCCGATCATTTCTGGACTCGCTCAGGGCAGTGGTGAATACTTCACGCGCCTTGGCGGGACACGTGCCCGACCCGAACTTAAAATTGATGATTTTGATGAGATTTTCATGGAGGAAGAAGAAAGACGAGAGGTGAAATAGATGAATAGCTCATTGGTGATGGTTGTAGTTCAGATCCGGTGGGTTTTATCGTCGAAGGAATCCATTGCTGAAATTCAATTTCTTATTTTTGCCATGAATCATATAGTACAGTTTGGAAAATGAGATTGTTCGTGTGGAAGAGATGAATTAATGGGAAATTTGGAAGATAAAGTTGTGATTTTAATTTTGTGGGTTGCAGAAATCTAGAAAGAGATATACATAAATTACAAATGTTGTGATTGAGATTTAGAGAGAGAGATGATGATGAAATGCCGTATAGACTGATCCATCGTCGGATCTTAGGGGCCTATGTCAGAGCTTGAACGGAAGCTATCGCCTTTCTGGTACTTGGCAGTGGTTGTTCTACTAGTGTTACATTTGATGGGTTTGTTCCCCACTTGCTTAGTTGATGTCTATGTCATTTTTTTCTTTTTTCCCCTTTTCTTTCTCCTGTCCACGTTTGATAATAACAGAAAGAATTTAACAATCGTGAACTCAAGTTAACAGAATGATCCAATTTTAAAATAATAATTAGTTCAATGGGGTAATATGTAAAATTAAAAGTTCAATGGTGAATTAAGTAAAACTTGCCAACTACAATGGCTAAATCATTAGTTTTGCCAATAATTAATTGATGAATTGTCGTAGATTAATTTAATTATATGTGTTACATTGATTAAATTAATGTGGAGAATTTTATTATTCAAAGTATGCATTTAATTGAGCTTATTTGATTAAATAAATTATTTAATAAGCATAATGTTATTTTAATTAATTTAATAATTAATTAGAGATTTAAGGAATTGACATAATTAATAAATGAGAATTTAATTATGTGACTTATGTGAATTAATGAGAAATTATTATATTTTATTTAGATTAAATTAAATAAGATATTTGATTAATTGCTTAAGTGGGTGTGACATTATTAAACTATATAATAAAGGATTAATTAAATTAAATGGAAAGAACCTTCTAAATGCTAGCCAAACAAGGCCCTAATGGGAGTTGGGCAGTTAACCCACGAAGGGGATTAACTGACCACAATCGATGATTTCATTCATTTATTCCCACAATTTCTGGTACTATCAGCTCTATTCTCCTGCATATATATAGCACCGTCGGGAATTGCTCTCAAATCATACTCTGAATCGTCGGCGTAGATCTGATTACTCTGTTTTCCATTCGTGAAATCAATAATAGTTGAGGAAGATTCATTTGGCAGCGCCAAAGTATTCTAGTCGGAAAGGGTAATTGCGGTGCCGAGCTCTGACAGCATACTCTGTACCCACCTAGAAATATCAGTAGGATTGTAATGAACTGTATCTAAAAGCTGAGAAATCCATCTTCAGTATAGGTACCCATAGCCATCTCAAGCTGCTCTAGTTTCTATGCCACGTCGGCCATGTTAGATGACCGAACTTTTTAACCCAAAATGGCCAAAAGCTCGTCCATACCGTCGACATCCAGCTGATCTTCTTTTCGCATCTTGACTTTTTCAGTAGTTGGCGGTAGCGCCATTGATGAGGAGCTTTCTTCTTTCTCACGCTCACGATCTCTCTTTGTAACTATTTTGGTGGATGGATTTGATTTTCAAAAAATAAAAGAGGTAAAATTAATCAAGGGTACGATGATATAGATGAATTGGTTTAAAGAAACATGGATGATCTCAAGTGGGTGGATAGGAGCTGTTGTTGAGGTATGTTTGATTTAAATGGGATGATTGTGGCTGAAATTGGTTTGGTAAAGTGGAATTTGGGGGGGATTGGGGATTGAGAGCAATTGACTAATGGTGAAGAAAATGTGAAAAAATAGGAGAGAGGAATTAGTTGATGAAGAATATATGGAAAAGACTTAAACACCCCTCCAGATCCACATGTGTGCCTTAGCCGGTCACTTTTGACATGTTAACAGAAGAAAGTGTGCCTTTTGTTATGTATAACTGAAGTTTGGGGTGTACTTAGACACCTTTTTCAGTTTAGGGTGCAAATTGTCTTTTAGTCTTTGTTTTTTATAATTTGCACATATCATACTTAACTTTAACATTTTTATTAATTTAACACCTTACTATTTAAAATAATATTTATAAAAAAATTAAATTTTATTTATTAAAAATTAGAGTCTTATGGTAATTGATCATTTTATTTTATTTAGTCATTTCATTTAATTAAAAAGAAACTCACATGTCAGTTTACTTAATAACATTAAAAGACACGTTTAAACACCACTTTCACTACCTCCGTCACATTATTTTAAAGAATTCATTCAATTTTATTTTTTGATATATAATTTTATCAAATGTTGCTCACAAAAATAATAAATAAAAGTTTGACACTTATATAAGTGGGTATTGTGAAACTAACAAGATAATTTATAAAAATAAGTATCATTAACCTTACAATAATACAATAATTTAAACATATAAAACTTTTAGATTTTCAATTAATTGCAAATTTGATCCCCATATATACACTAATTAACAATTAGGACTACTAAGATATATCTTTCCATTTCCCACTCCAAAGTATCTGCAAGTGTCCGATATACATCATAAAAGAAAATTTGAAGAAAAAAGTAGTCACAGTGATCACGTGCTTCGTACATGTGCATATAAATACGGTTTGGTCGCATTTTTGATAGTATAAAAGCCTTTAAATACTATACCAGTTTAATACAAATTAAATATAAATCAATGTAATCAAACTCAAAATCTAGCCTGATTCAAAATCGTCCAATCAATAATTAAGAACATCAAAAAGATTTCCAAAGGAAAAAAAAATCCAACAACAAGAACATCTAGCACATTCAACTTAGTTTTAAGATCAAAACGTTATGATTTTTGAAATCCATACACAACCATTAACTTCCAAATCAAAAAATAAATAACAACAAAAGTAAGAAATTGATAACTTGCAATCTCAATTGCGCTACCAAAAAGACACTAACAATATAAGCTATTGGAGCTTAAGGTTCAAAATTAAGACTTAAGAAGTGAGCAGTATTAAATACTAGTTGGGTCCCGTGCCTCCGGCACTATATGAACGGTGGGATTTATCTCAAACTTTGAACGGTTCAGATGATTTATTGACTGAGCGGGAAATTTAAAAGCATTTGTATTTTATTAGATAGATAGATGTATGGGTGATGACTCGCATAAAAGAAGACGACCTAGAAAGTGAATTTTTGTAAATAACCAGTGGTGGATCACTCCCTTGCACAATTAATGTGAAAAAATATCATTTGGAGTAAAATTAGGCAATCAAGAATCAAGACCCCTAAATAGAGCATTTGGAATTTGGAAGACTAAAAAAAACGCTACTATCACATAAAATCGCTCACATACATGACTTGCTTTGCACGTATGTCATACCAATATGCATGTGAGTGTATGTAAACAGTATGTGAGTGATTTTTATATGATAGTAGACTTATTGAAAAAAAAGAGGGGAATTGATAGTGAAATAATGACAAATAATAACAATCATGGCTTAAATATGAATTAGTACCCTAAACTATAGGTCATATTCCACTTCGGTGATCCACCTTTCAAATTTGTCAATTAGATGATTGAACTATTAATTTTTTTCAATTGCAACAAATTGAGTCTGCCACGTCAGAAATTGCTAACGTGGCTACTTGTGTGGGGCCATAAGAAACTGGTGTGACAAAAAAAGTAATTTTTTAAGTATGGATTAAACAAATCTGATATAATAGAGGGTAAAATGGTCCAGCAACAATTAAGACAAAACAAACATTAACTTAAAATCTATCTTCACTTCAGAACATATACAATCGAACATATAATTTAGGGTACTAATTCATATTTAAACCTAATTGAATATATATATACTTTGTGATCACACGAATTCATAACACTTGATAAGAATAGAGTTTCCACAAGTTTGATCCCAAGATGGCATGTTTTAGTGTTTTACCCACGGGCTTTGTTAATTTGCAAATATGATGGGATGTGATATGAGTATTTGTACTAATTATAACCATCCCCAATTATTTTATCCCATAAATAAATTATTATTTTATTCGTCTATTTGTTATCATTTGGAATTTGGAAGACTAAAAAAAATACTACTATCACATAAAACCGCTCACATACATGACTTGCTTTGCACGTAGGTCATACCAATATGCATGTGAGTTTATGTAAACAGTATGTGAGTGATTTTTATATGATAGTAGACTTATTAAAAAAAAGAGGGGAATTGATAGTGAAATACTGACAAATAATAACAATCATAATAATTGAATATATATATATATATATATAGGGTCCTTTACACTAATATACAACATTTAGAAAGTAATTACAAAAATAAAACATACACGACATAATTACAAAAATAAAACATAAGCAATATAACGCGCCTAAAATCACGTGTAACCAATTTCATATTTGAAATTAACCGTCCCTAAAATCATGCAACTTTGAAATCGGAACAACAAATCAACAACGGAGAAGACAAAATCTGAAAAGAAGCCTCCCGTCATGACTAAACTCGTAATCGGAGAAGAAGAAGCGGTTGTCATGACGCATCTCTAAGATCAAAAATAGCATACAAAATCAACAACGCCTTCAAGATCAGTAACCAAATACTGCAGTGATTATTGAATACAAGATCAACATCAACTTCGATCAAAAAATACTGAGGTATGTGAGTTTAAAATTTATAATCATATAGTTACCTATTGTTAGTACGAATTACTATATTGGTTACCTTTCTTAAGTTTTTTGCACTTAAAATGGTCACATGGTAAGAATAATGAATGTTTTGATTGCAATATGAATGTTTTGATTGCAATTGCATGTAAAAATGCAATTGGTTATTGCTTAACATTACATTGGTTACTGTCTAACTATGTCTATGTTACTGTTTAATGCTGGATTGGTTAATGCATAATGGTACTAACAAATGTTACATTGGTTGCTGACTAATAATGATTTGGTTACTATGTCCATTATATTGGTTACTGACTAATAATGAATTGGATATTGTGTACCATTGCTTTGGTTACTGACTAATAATGACTTTATTCTTGTGTAACATTATAATGAATTCTTGATTATTACTTGGTTCTTGACTAATCTTTGACTTGGTTCTTGTCGACTATGTCTATATTCTTTGTTTAATCTTTGGATTGGTTAATGCATAATGGTACTAACTAATGTTGCATTGGTTCTTGACTAATAATGATTTGGTTACTGTGTACCATTACATTGATTATTGACTAATAATGAATTGGCTCATCGTGTACCATTGCATTGGTTCTTGTCTAATAATGATTTTATTCTTGTGTACCATTACATTGATTATTGACTAATAATGAATTAGCTCACATGTACCATTGCATTGAGTTCTTGACTAATAATGACTTTATTCTTGTGTAACATTATAATGGTTACTAATGAAGACTTGGTTCTTGACTAATCTTTGACTTAATTACCGCTGTAACATTACATTGGTTCTTTGTCGACTATGTCTACGTTCTTGACTAATCTTGATTTAGTTATTGTGTACCATTGCATTGTTCTTGACTAATAATGACTTTATTCTTGTGTAACATTATAATGAATTCTTGATGAAGACTTAGTTCTTGACTAATGATGACTTAGTTATTGTTTAACATTATATTGGTTCTGTGCTAACATAGGTTATTGACTAATAATTAAGTGGCTACTATGTACCATTGCATTGGTTCTTGACTAATAATGACTTTATTCTTTGTGTAACATTATAATGGTTACTAATAAAGACTTGTTCTTGACTAATCTTGACTTAATTCTTTGTAACATTACATTGGTTATTAATCGACTATGTATATATTCTTGACTAATAATGATTTGGTTCTTTGTGTTCCATTGCATTGGTTACTAACTAATAATTACTTTATTCTTGTGTAACATTATAATGAATTCTTGATGAAGACTTGGTTCTTGACTAATCTTTGACTTGATTCTTTGTTTAACATTATATTAGTTCTAGGATAACATTGATTTTGTTACTTACCATTACTTATTACGTTGTGAACAATGGAGATAATTCGGTTGTACTTTATTTCAATTCAAGACACGTGGGGTGATAATAATGTAATACACCAAATTTGAAGTTCTTGGCATATAAGTTCCATCAACAATTTCGTTCAAAGAAATGCTAACCAAAATATCTGATTGCATTACTACTGAACACAAACGCAACAACATTGTCAATCAAATTTTGATTAGAAGCAACATTCCACCGATCAATTATATCGGATGAAGCAACCTTACAATGCTTTCTAGAAATGAGTAGAAAATCGATGAACAAGGTAAATCCCACCGATTGTGGATATTGAAACAGAATGGGACGACAACGATCTTGCATAACTTGACAAATGTAGAAGAATCTACAATTCACGATGTAATGCCAATCGAGATCAACCTGAGGAATTCATCACTAGTTCCACTAGCAAGCCAATCATGCCAATTTGGAGCCGCAATATCTTTGATCGACTTGCAATGGAAATTATTGAACAACAACGAGATGAACAACATGACAAATCATACTCGGAAAAAGCGATATGATGATGTAATATCGGATCCGAATGAGCGTGAAGTAAAATTACATCAAACCTACGGACAAAAAAATCCTCTCACAAGCTATGAGGGTTGCATTCAATCGAGAAAAAGCGAGACAACACAAAGTCCAGCGAACAAGTTATAGAGACTTTTTGCTAGTATGTGTATGCGATGAAAATTTCAAATGGAAGATGAGAGCATCAAGTTTCAGAAAAACTAGTATGTTCAAGGTTAGAGAATTCAATGATATCCACACTTGTTCGGTCAATGTATTGTTGGGAGACCACAGAGATGAGGCAAATAGTGAGTTGAGTCGGTGAATGAATCATAATGCAAAAAATAACAAATTTGAAGAAAATATACACACCAACCGATATTGTGGAAGACATGATGTCAGAATATAATGTGTCTATCTCTTACCAAAAAGCATGGAGATCGAAGGAGAAAGCGTTGGAAAAGGTGAGAGGAAATCCACACGACTACTCACTCATCCCATCATGGTTACACATCTTTGAAGAAAACAAATCTAGGTAACACTTAAAAACATTTATTGGTTTCTGACATTATCTGATAACCAATATGATGTTCCTGATAACAAGATATCATTACGATAGATTGTTTACCAATGTAAATTGTTTCTTGATTAATATTGTATTGGTTACTTTATGCAACATCTTTGGATTCTTGTATAATGCATTGGTTACCAAACATGTGGTTACCAAGCATTATTCAGTAACCAAAATAGCATTAGTCAGTAACCAATTAAGCATTATACAGTAAACAATAAACTATTACATAGTAACCAATACACCTTTAGACAGTATGCATGTTTAGTTATTATTAGTATTAGACCATTTGTATGCGGTTATTATACATGTTTGGTTACCTTAATACGCGTGTTTAGTTACTAAATGTAATATACAATTTGTATACCTTTAACCACATGAACGGTTACCGATTACTAGTGATTTGGATACAGTATACTACTTGTAATTCTAATGATAGTGTTGATGTTTTATATCAGGTTCCATCACAGCCCTTGAGTTGGAAACAAATGGTCATTTCAAGTATCTATTCTTTGCTATTGGAGCATCCATTCAAGCATGGCACCATTGTTTTCCAATCATTGTAATCGATGGCACATTCATACAATCAACTACGGGGGGACATTCGATAGCAAGCACAGCAAGATCAAACCAAAACATTATTCGATTGCTTTTCAATTGTTATTGTGAAAATAAATTGTCTTGGAAATGGTTTTTCGTAAATTTGAGAATTGCTTGTGGAGTTAGGGAAGGTCGATGTATTGTTTTAACGGACGACATGAAGCCATTATACAAGGATTTGAATTGTGTGTTTTAGGATATCATGCATGGTTCCTGCATATCATATCTTGAAAAATATAAAAATAGATTCAAAAGAAAGGAGAAGAAGTTAAGCGAGGCTTACAATTGGGGTTTGTAGAGCTTACTTTGTTGAACAATTCAACAAACACATGCCATTTGAACTTGATGCCATTGATCCTCGAATAAGGACATATCTAGAGGAAGAGGTCGAGTTGGATAGGTGCACCGGGCTACATGGAATTTATGGCGGTACTCAAACAATGACTTCAAAACATAGAATCTATTAACAATGCAATCAAGTTTATCGGGGATCTTCCGGTTGCGACAATGATTGAATGCCTCGTTTATGCGGTTGAAGATGGTATTTCCACAAACAAACAATGACCATATCAACATTCACAACACTTTCCACAGCGGTGAGAGAAAGTTGCAATCTAATATCTTTAAATCAAAGATACTTAAGGTAATTAATACTAGATTTAAATTATTGCATCCTAATTTGCATTTGCAATCTCTTGACTATTACTAACTTGGTTACTTCTTAATGCTAACTTAATTCTTGTGCAACATTAAATTGATTCTTGACTATTATTCTTTGAATTAGTTCTTGTGTAACCATATAATGGTTGTTGGCTATTCTTTGAGTTAGTTCTTGTGTAACATTATCTTGATTAATGATAACTTGGTTCTTGGATAAAATTATAATCTTTATTGGTTCGGACTAATGCTAACTTACTTAATGTGCAACATTATATTGATTCTTGACTCTTCTTGAATTGCTTACTTTGTGTACTTATATCTTTGGTTCTTATATAATGCTTATTTAGTTCTTGTGTAACATTATATTGATTCTTGATCAATCTTGACTTAGTTCTTATATAACATTATAATATTCTTTGAGATTTATAATTGTTTCTTTTATATTGGTGGTTACTTATTGACTAATATTGTGTACTAGTTAATTGGTTCTTTGTATATTTGGGATCTGACTCTTAATCATATAATGGATTCTTGTTATTCTTTGACTTAGTTCTTTGTGTAACCATATATAATGGTCATTATTTATTCTTTGAGTTAGTTCTTGTGTAACATTATCGATTCTGAAACTTGGTTCTTGGATAAAATTATAATCTTTATTGCATAATATTCTTGATTAATCTTGACTTGGTTATATCTTATTGTTGACTTACTTAATGTGTGACATTATATTTGGTTCTTAACTACTACTTAATTGCTTCTTTGTGTAATTATATAATAGTTCTTTGTATAATGCTTATTTAGTTCTTGTGTAACATTATCTTTGATTCTTGATCAATCTTGACTTAGTTCTTATGTAACATTATAATATTCTTGAGATTTATAATTGTTTCTTTTATATTGGTGGTTACTTGTTGACTAACATTGTGTACTAGTTAATTAGTTCTTGTATATTTGGCATGCATTTATTAATCGATTGTATACATTGGGTGTTGTAGGTTGAGACATCAAACTTAGTGATTTTCTTTATTTACGATGTCTCTAAGCGATATATTGTGGACATCAGAACAAAAAGACACACATCTTAGTAAATTTCGATTACCATGAGATGCCTTGCTTGCGCTTGCTAGCCTTCTTCTTTATTATGAGCAAGAGAAATTGAAATTTATTATGATTTTTGCTCAAGAAATTACACTAAAGCAACTTTGGTGAAGACATATTCGAACTTCCATCATGCCATTAGATGACAAAGAAAAGCGGGATGTATCGGAAGAAGTAAAAAACATATGTATAAAACCACCCAACACAAGAAGGCGGCGTGAGGAAGACCAAAAAAGGAGAGGTACAAACACGGATACGAAATCAAAATTCAAAACAAATGCGTGAGTGCAAGAAAAAGGACACAACGAGAAAAACATCACGATAATCCCCGGTTTTAAGACCACTAAAAAAAGTGCGATATAGTGCGATTAAATTAAGAGTGTAAATACATGAATGTATTATTGTTTACTTTGAGTAACCATTAAGCGATTGGTTTGTAAAATTTTTGATTGTGTATAGTAAACAAAATTGTTATTCATTTATATATTGATTTACGATTTCAATGAAACATTAACAATAATGATAATCAAATAAAAATAAATACCATATGATTTTTAATGGTAACCACATATTTACATAATGATAACCATAATGATTTACCCACTAATAACATAATGATAACCATACCGATTTTTAACCAAATAATTACATAACTTGATAACCATAACAATGTTTAATGATACCCAAATAATTACATACTTGATAACCATCACGGTAACCACCTAATTTCATACTTGATAACAATACCATTTTATAATGGTAACCACAACATAAACAACTTTGTATATCCGTGACATATAATTAAAAAGGGTATTAAAGTTTATGAAACCCATGTATACTCACACATATCCACTTAACATATGACATATGTCACGATATAATATTGTAACTCTACAGTTCTTATCAAATCATTATCTAGTTACTATTTATACATGATTGGTTATTAATTGTATATTACAAAATTATAATTGGTTACCATTTTATACATAGCGATAACCATATGATAACCATACGAGGTTTTTAATGTAAACCAAATAATTACATAACTTGATAACCATAACAATGTTTAATGGTACCCAAATAATTACATAACGATAACCATCACAATAACCACCTAATTTCATATAATGATAACCAAACGGTTTATAATGGTAACCACAACATAAACAACTTTGTATATTAATGACTTTGTAATTAAAAAAGGGTATTGAAGTTTATGAAACCCATGTATACATAACACATGTACACTTAACATATGATATATGTCTGATACAATCTTGTAACTCTCAGTTCTTATCAAATCATTATCTGGTTACCCCTTTATACATGATTGGTTACCAATTTGTATATTTCAAAAAAAATTCAACAAACCTGACTTAAAAAGAAACAAAATACCAACCAACAAACAATATCTCTTTCATTAATGCTAATATAATCAAATATGTAATCCCATCTACATAAGATCGATGAACATCAAAAAATCATAAACCATACACAAATGTTGTGTATAACACCAAAACTTAAAAAAATATACAACAAAATTAATAAAGACAAAACAACAAAATCCGAACTAATCAAAATCTGGAACAAATCTTCACGGAAATTCTCTATCGAGTATCATAGCCCTCCAATTGCTTGTTCTAGCATGCATATATAGGTTTGTGCATAACTTTTTCGATACTTCTTGTGATGGGGAAAGGAATAGGAATCGATCAAACTTACGATGAATGACATGCTTAAACCAAAACAAATTGTGAACATCCCACTGATCTTTTGTAACAACAAACAACATATAACAAAAATCAAAAATAAAATCAACCTATATGTAATAATTAAAAAAATGTACACAATTTAACCCTTACCCCTCTACTTGTTGAGGGCAAGTCTCGGCAAATTCAACTCAATTTATATCGTCTTCGTCGCATTGCGATCGGGTCCTTTCTTTGAAGTCGATGTCGGACCTATCCTTCCAAAAAAACCGGACTTGCGATAGTATGGGAAGAATGAAGATGTCTGACTCCTGAACATCGGATATTTTAGTTTGCATGGATTTCCTTTTTGGTTGTAGAGAATTGTAAGCAGATTAGACACTACGATGCACATCAAAAAACAACAACAACCAATGGTCGGTGATGACATATGAATTGGGAACAACACATAGTCAGCGTTCCTCCATGGTGTGTTGACATCCATAAATGACCCATGTATGTATTGATGACATCACCCTCCCAGACGAACAATTTTGTCACAATTTTTTTTGTATACTCCTCGAAAAAAGCGGTGATCTTCTTTGTGAAACCAACAATCAAGTGGTCGTTACCCTTATAGGAACACTTTCGGAATGTCTTGCCATTTTCTGGAAATAATACAAGGCAATATTGATGTCTTTGAGCCAAAAAAAATTAATAGGATATTAACGGTTGTTGGAAAATGCAAGTATGTGATTAATGTAACTAAATAATGTAAACATAACTACAAAAACATAATTTTAAAAAAATACTCACATAAATCGTCTAACCACTTTGCTTGAGCGTCTTTAATTTATAGAACCACATCTTGATGATATTGCAATGGATCAAATACAAAAGAAGGCATGATAATATCGTTCTTTCCAAGAAATTTGTCGAATCCTTGATATAATAACATAATATTAGTATACACACTAACATTAACAATTCTTAGTATTAATATACACACTACTACAAATCAAACTTGCACGTTCTATAATTAACATACTAATCAACCAACTTATTTTTAAGCGATTACACCTTTAACCAACAAATATTAAAATCATAACCATAATCAAATAGTAACTAATACATAACTAATAGGTAACCAAAACATAAACTAATATTAACGAATATAAAGTAATAGTAACCATAACATTTATTTAATAGTAACCACACCATTTATTTAATATTAACATTTATTAAATATTTAATATTATCACGATAACCAAAACAACATTAGTCGGTAACCGATTAAGTATTATCACGATAACCGATGTAATGTTACGAGTAACCAATACAACATTCGACGGTAACGATACATCATTAGGCGATAACAAAAGCGGCATACCAAAATCGGTAAACTAATCAACAACTTAATTTTAAACATTAATCGGTAGCAAACCATAATCACATAATGGCAAAACATAACTACTAGGTAAGCAAAACATAATCTAATAGTAACGAATATAAAATAATAGTAACCATAACATTTATTTAATATTAACCATATATTACTACAATAATACAAACTTATTTGTTTCATAAAAACTATAGCATTATTAACAACAAAAAACAAACCTTTTTACATTGTTTATTCCAATTTTGAACCATTCTTTGAACAATGCCTCTTCAAATTTTGAGGGCATCTCCATGCATGATTTGGGGAATGCACTTAAGCGTCTGTAAGTGTTTATTAGCGGCACTGCTACGATAGATGATGATGAACGGTAGATCCGAGCGACTGCTTTGTATATGGAGGCAAGTAAAATGGCACTCTTTGCGGGTTCACGTCTGGTCTACCTACCGGCTTTGTGGACACTCTTTCCGACTCATCACTTAGCTATGTCTGTGTGGTGAGAACCATAAAATCAAGAGCATACATAACTGCTTTGCCTCACCTTTCTTCCCTTTTTAGGTTGACATAAAAAGGTAATATATCGATTAGTAACTTTGAATAACATAAACTAGTAACCAATGGTATATACAATGACCAACAAACTAAAATGAACATGTTATATTAGTAATCTGAATAACATAAACTAGTAACCAAATCATAATATAATAGTAGCCAAATCACAATATAATGGTAAGCAAAACCTGATATCATAGTAACGATTCACTATATAATGGTAACCAAAACATAAATAACATTTAAATAAATGATGGCCCATAATTATAACACTAACCTTATCGACATCATACTGACAATCTCTTTCCCGGTACATTGGCTTAATATGTCGAAAAGGCGGCATATATCATTATTATTATTGTCAATCTGCATGCAAAATAAAGAACCATTTAATAATTAAAACAAAAGACATATATCACATAACAAAACAAACAAATATGTCTAACCTTGACATCTTCTTCATCATCATTATTTTTTTTTTCATCGGGTTCTTGACCATAACAAACACGTTCAACTTCATTAGCAATCTCAATTACATTCACATCATTCTTCTCCACGAATATTGACACATCATCACCAACTTCATTACCCGATTCAATTTCATTCCCACCCTTCTTCTCAACTTCATCAACACATCATCACCATCATTATTCTTATTCACTTTTGAACCATAATCAACATCCTCATCAACATGGACCTCCTCCACCATGACATCATGACATCCTCATCGGCAGCGTCATCGGTGACATCATCATTGACTTCATCACCTTCATCACCTTCACCACCTTCAGCACCTTCGTAACCTTCATCGCCTTCATCACCTTCATCATCTTCATCATCATCATCATCATCATCATCATCATCATCATCATCATCATCGGCATTGTCAGAATCGAATCATCATCATTAGAATCACCATCAAGCTTTTTGTCCCCCCGTCTTTGATATACGTAACTCATCTCTAATAATGGACCTAAGGTCCTGCATAGCTTGGACATGTAAAAGCTGCATTTCATCTTTAATATCGATTCGCAACTTTCCAAATTCTTTCTTGATTGAAACTTCTTTCTTGATTGGACACTTTCTTCTCAGCGGCTTAGGCCAGTACATCAATTGCCTCTTTCACAGCGGATACATCAACACCAATGTTGTCGGCCTTCACTTTTTTGTCTACTTTCTTGTCACCATCCTTCCCATTAAAAAAGTGAAAACCGCCCAAATCAATCGATCCTTCTCCTCGGTGGTGGGAATCAAGTTATTTATCCTCAATTTGAAAAATAATAAGTATACTTTAGTATATCATCTAACAAACAATGTACAATTACATTGAAATAAGCGATAAATAAAGAATCATAAAACATAATCAGTAACCAAATACATATATACAGGTAACCAAATGTATAATAAGTAGTAACCAACTAAATGTATAAATGTAACCAAATGTGTATATTCGGGTAACCAACAACAATGTCATTAGTAACCTGAATGTAATCTAATCGATGCTTAAGTATTTGAATATTCAAGTAACCAAAAACATTATTATTATTAACATGCATATAAAATAATCAGTAACCAAACGTGTATATAAAGGTAACTAACTACTTTGTTGATAGTAAACTTCACATAATATTTTCATTTATCAAGTATATAACTAAAAGGTAAAACAACATACCTTTCGGAACAAAAAACTAATTCATTCAACTTGTCATTAGAAAGCGGCTTCATTAACTCCTTCCATACGAATAAGCGGACATCAAGCGGATCTTTCGTCATTCATATACCAAACTTTTGAATGTCGGAATAGTTTCAAACATAAAAACTTGGAATACATACGGAAGCCCATTCAACATACGCAGTTTGGTGTAATGATCCATGTAAAAATTGTATGTTGAAACACCATTCTTTCCTTTCTATAACGCCCTTCAAAGCATTAGACAAAAGAGTACTTTGTCATCTCAAAAGAAACTTTCCCCAAGGAAAACTACTAACATCGTAGTAACACAAAAAATTAACCATTGCCCCATCAAGCGTAATTTTGGAAAATGTGCACATAATGAAATTAAAGACCAAAAATATCATAGACATCTTAATAGCCTCGTCATCATCATCAAAAGCGCCTTCCTATATATCCTACCTATCTTTACTACGTGTCGCGACCGTCACCAAAAACTTACCAATAAGCATATTCTCCATACCTTTATATGGAGTTATATCATCCTCACCTTTCCATCTCAACCCGGATATCATACAAAACTCGAAGTAAACAAGAACACGACCCTTTTCTCTCCGAAACAAAACCACATTTCAAAAGTCATCCCTCTGGTGAACCTCCTCACAAGAAGCGTGGTGAATAATCTGGGAATACATTTGGTGCTCACCAAACTCAAGAAAATTCCCAAAACATGTTGCCTTAAATTTATCCGGTGACTCTTATTCAATTTATTTTGCAATGATTGGGGATTTCCATATCGCACCAATATATCACTTTTAAATTGAATTTTACATTCCATTCCTCGTAATAAAGATCCCATAGCGCAAGTAAACAAAATCAGATTTACAAAGTTAACTTGACCGATCATATGATAGTAACAAAACAACATAGACAAGTAACCGATATAGCTTTAGTCATTAAACAAAACATCGTTAATCGATAACCAATCCGACATTAGGCGATAACCAAGACAACATTACACAATATAATAGTTAGAAATGACAACCAATAAATCATTAGAGGCGATAACGAAGGCTGACATTATACGATAAGCGACATGTTGCAAAAAGGTAACGATGTAAAGCTGGTTACTTATTAATGTTGTCTTGGTTATCTTCATCAACATCTTTGATTCTTGTCTAATACATTGGTTACCAACCATGTCTTACCAATCATTAGTCAAAAATATTATGCGATAACCAAAAGCGGCATTAGTCGTAACCCATTCGACATTATCGATAACCAATACAATGTTGCACGATGGCAATACAACTTTAGACAATATATTGGTTAAGCGATGGCAAAACATCATTAAGCGATAACAAGACATCATAAGACGATAACAAGACATCATTAGGCGATAAACAAGACACACATAATATAGTAACCAAGGCGACATTACACAATATAATAGTTAGGCAACAACGATAAATCATTAGGCGATAACCAATACTGACATTATACGAGAAGCGACATGTTGCGAGAAGGTAACCGATGTAAATTGGTTACTTATTAATATTGTCTTGGTTACCTTCATCTAACATTTATCTTTGATTCTTTGTCTAATACATTGGTTACCAACCATGTCTTACCAATCATTAGTCGAAATATTATGCGATAACCAAAACGGCATTAGTCGATAACCCATTCGGCATTATCGATAACAATACAATGTTGCACGATAACAATCTGACTTTAGACAATATATTGGTTGAGCGATAACAAAACATCATTAGGCGATAACGAAGACATCATAAAGGCGATAACTTAATACATCATTAGGCAATAAACAAGACACACACATACAATAATCCAAAGACAAGACATTAGATAGTAACGAAAACATCATAAGACGTAAAAGCGATAACGAAGACATCATTAGAGCGGCAAGAATCAAGACACTCATAAGAGCGATGGCTCGAGACATTATTAGATAGTAACCAAGACATCATAAAGAGCGGTACCCAAGTCGGGTTTGGTTACCTTCATGCAACTTATGGTGGTTATTATCCAATGCATTGAATTACCAATCATGTGGTTACCAAGCATTAATCATTAATATTATGCGATAACCAATTAAGCATTATTAAACATTATACGATAAACAATAACAATATTTAAATTAACACACCTTTAAAATTCGTTGAGTTGGAATTATCTTACGGATAAGCACTTGAGCTTCATTCTTAATGAGGGACATCAAAATCGAGAATCTAATTGCACTTTGAATGTTTGATATCACTATGTTTCACCAAACTACTATCATTCTTACTCGATTTATTACTACATCTTTCCTTTCCTTCCCTTCCCTGCTCTCCACAACAAACTTCTTCAAGTTCTTAATAGAATCACCCTCACGATCCTTTTCCTCTTTCCATCCTTCTTACTTGTATCATTCCTTGTATCAACCATTCTATACAAAACATAAAAATAAAACAAACCTGAACCAAAACAATGAATACTCCATTACATTAGTAAACTACTTTAATATATAATACATTAAACTTAATAAGAAAAAATACTCACTTGAAGCGATAATAAACACGAGTCGATCGATGGAGAAGAATAGCGAGTAATAACGACAATGAACCGAACGAGTAACAACGACAACGACAATGACAATGAACCGTAGACAGAGTAACGAGTAACAACAACAATGATGAACAACTCAACGAGTATCTTAGAACAACTAAACAAATATGATAGAGATGAAGAACACACAAACACAGATGAACAACAATCACGAAACAAGAGTTTTTAAGTTAATTTGCAAATATGATGGGATGTGATATGAGTATTTGTACTAATTATAACCATCCCCAATTATTTTATCCCATAAATAGATTATTAATTTTATTTGCCTATTTGTTATCACTTATAAGATCATTGACATCTCAAAAGCGAGATTGTATAATATTATTTAATTTCAACAACGTATTATAATACATCATCAAATCCTTAAAAATAATAAAACATAGTCCATAAAATTAAATGACCAATTTAAAATAATAATAAATTAGTACAAATATTCTTATCACCGTCAGTTTTACAAACAAATATAGCATTCTATGTCGGATAATTGCCAGAGATTACTGATGAGAGAAATGAGTTCATTTTTAAATAAAATTTATTTTATTGAAGTAAAATACTATGTAATCATATATAACAATCCTCTCAATTCAAAACAAAAATGCTCATTTGACAACTATTTCGGCTCTGAATAATAAAATCTCAATTCTTTTGATGGATATAGAATTACTAAATGTACCAAATTTAACCATAACAATTTAATTATCAAGTCAGGTTCGTAAGCTTAATTGGTGCAAGCCTTCGTCTGAATTTATTAAGTGTAATTTTGATGCGGCTCTTTTCTTTAGTCAGAATAAGGTGGGTTTTGATTGGATTATTAGGGATGAGTTTGGGTCATTTGTTGCAGCTAAGAATGGTTTATTAAATTGTACTCAAGATCCAGCTCTTGTTGAAGCCCTTTCTTGTAGAGAGGCCCTCAGTTGGCTTAAGGCTCGTCATTTTTCCAAAGTTCTGATGAAAACTGATTGTCAGGTTTTTCAACAAGCTTTAGCCCATCCAACTACGGATTTCTCTTTGTTTGATTTGATTACTCGAGATTGTTCTTATGCTCTTTCGGCTTTGAATAATAGTAGTATTTGTTTCGCTAAACGATCAACTAACCAAGCAACGCATTTGTTAGCCAAAGCTGCTGGTTTACAGTCTGGTCCAGAAGAGTGGGATCCTATCCCTCCTCCGTTTATTTTCAATGTTCTCGTTTCCAATTTAATATAATTGGTTCCTCTTTGTATCAAAAAAAAAAACTAGATGTTCAATAAAATTATAATTAAAATGAAACAAAAAAATATACCTTTCTGTTGTAATTATATCACAGATCGAATAATTAATTTGCAAAGCCAACTTGTAATAAAATTTAGGGTTAACTACAAAACCATCCCCTCATGTTTACACAATTTTGCAATCCATAAGCTAATATTTCAATTTTCGCAATGTCGTAGTTAAAGTCCCAATTTGTTTCAAATCTGTCCCCCTAACCAATTATGTCCAACTTGTTAGAAACGTGTGTAAATTTTAAGGGCAAATTAGTCAATTAGTTATATGGTTTCATTAGGCAGGCTATAATTGAGTGATGGCTCTACAGCAGCTGATTGTGTAAAAATGCAGTAACAAGCACCAAAGCATAAAGAAGAGTGTACTCCACATCTACAACATTCAAACAGGGAACTAGAAGTCTTTACAGATTTACAAGTGAGCATTTTAAGGTACATAAGCTAGCTCGAACCGGAAAGTCTATGTTTCTATGCTTAATGCATAACAATTGTATCAAGTGTTTTTTCTACCCATCCATTTCTGTCAAGAAGATAAACAAACCCTAGAAAATATTCTTTTACGCGGAGCTGCTAAAAGAGGATCCAACTTGATTGTCAAAGAAACGAACAACAACGATAGTAATGTTATCTGCACTACCTCTTTGATATGCTTCTTGCATTAGTCTCTTTGCCGCCTCCTCGGATTCCTGAATTGGTTTAACCATCCCAACGGCTTCCTGCGGAAGTATAAAAATCAATATCAGTAGACTGAAAATAAAATAGAAGGAAAATAGCACCACGATCATAGAATAACAAGTGTTTCTTAAACAGAAGATGCCCAAAAATTGTTAATTGCATAGATGTGCACGTAATTGATTATCAAGCCAGAACACCAAATGTAGTCTGTGACGAACGAGATTTTTGTAATTTAATTTTAATATTTATTGAATTAAATAAATATTTTCGATGATTTAATTATTAGATTTAATAATTAATTGATGAAGTTGTGGTAGATTAATTTAATTATGTGTTATATTTATTAAATTAATGTGGAGAATTTTACTACTCAGATTATGTATTTATGTGAGCTTATTGAATTAAATGAAATATTTTATAAGCATAATGTTATTTTAATTAATTTAATAATTAATTAGAGATTTAATAATTTGACATAATTAATAAATAAGAAATTAATTATATGACTATGTGAATTAATGACAAATTATCATATTTTATTTAAAGTAAAGTAAATAAGATATTTGATTTATTTTATAGTTGGATGTAACATTATTAAACTATAAGATAAAAGAGTTATTAAATTAAATGATTTTTGAACCATTTAATGCTTGCCAAACGAAGCCTTAGTGGAGGTTGAGAGCAGTTAACCATTACTGGTTAACTGACCACCACTCTGCGCGTCAGTTTCTTTGATTAATACGTCTTCTTATTATTTCATCTTCTAAGTCTGTCATAGCAAGTCAGAGAGAATTGAAAATTTTCAGAGAGATTTTGTGAAGAAGATTAAGAGTGAGTGATTGAAGAAACATCTAAGCTTACTAATCTATATTCTACGCTCTCGGTAATTCCTTTAACCCAATTTTTATTACGTTGTTTAAGTTTTTCATATAAATGGCTTATATTCTGTAAAAGCTTTGTAGTGGAAAAAGGGGTAACGATTATGTGTTGATTACGTGATAAATGTTATCATATCGTATTTGATTATATATATTGTATAAACCATATTATCAGTTTCATAAAAACATGTCGTATATACTTCCTACAAATACAAAATTACAGAGTATGAAAATATGGCCATATGGCCTTACATACCAAATTTAACACGATAATCATAAGTTGTATTATAAATTTACACATATATATGTTAATATGTTAACGTAGTATGTTTTTACTATGTTGTATGAACCATAACATCAGTTTCATAAAATATATGTCGTATATTGTTGCTGCAAAATTACAAGAGTGTAGAAATATGGTCATATGGCCCTTACTCGCAATTTTAATACGTCAAACATATATTGTGTCATAAATTTTATACCTGTATATAATTATGCATATTAAAACGAAGAGGCCGAACTTCAAATGAACGGATTCGGTGTTATAACGAATCCGTAGTGTTGATTTTCATGTTCTGTATTCAAAACTTTCAAAAACACCAAGAACAGTAAATTACATGTGTTGATTCTGCAAATTATGTGTTTTAACATGTTAAAATCATGCTAGAAGGGTTAAGTAGTGATCATATATGTATTACAGTGTTTGGGCATGTCTAATTTCGTGTAAAAATAAACTAATCGGAAGTTATGGCCATATTTTATGTTCTTCACAGAACGTATAATTTTACTTGTGATTGATTTTTAGCCTAATTTGGCCTTGTTATGTTCATGAGCTATGAAGCTATGAAGCGAAGTCAGGTAACCCATTTCTCGTAGCGTTACTAAACTAAATTACCCATTGCCGTGAAAAAAAAATAAAAAATAAATAAAAATAAAAATCAATATATATAAAAAAATAATAATAAATAAATAAATATTCGATGAAAATTATTATTAAAATATTTATCAAATAAATTAAATATTTTAATTGAGATATTTATGGAATAAAATAAATATTCGATGAAAATTATTATTAAAATATTTATCAAATAAAATAAATATTTTAGTTGAAATATTTATGGAATAAAATAAATATTCGATGAAATAATTTATTCGAGTGTAATAATAATAAGAGAATGAAAATATTCTAATTTAATTAAGTAATTAAATTAGAAGGGTAATGATTTGTTAAATAAAGTGGAGTTTATATTAAATAATTAAGTGAAAATGTAACTAATGAATGTCGTGAATACATATTGTATGTGTGTAGGATTTGTGGTGAACGGAAGTAGTAATCGTTTAGCCTACGCACGAGGCAAGTTTCCTAACCCTACTTGTTATCATTATTCAAGTTTATAAATTACACCGAGTAAATTCTCGTTATTATTAAATCAAGTTCAAATTGTTATATTGAAGATTATTTATCTTTTCAAAGTATGATTCTGTTATACAATACTTGTTCTATTGTATACCTCTTGAGATTGTTATTTAATTTAAATATCATTTATTGTTGAATCATATTAGACTAGTGAACCTTATTTAATTCGACTAGTCCATAGTTGATAAACGTTCTAAATTTCAGAACTGTTATTGATTTATCCAAACTAAACTTCCTTTGGTGCAGACTCTAATGTCAAACTGAGATGAACAACCCTGTATAGGGATTACTTATGCGTTGGCGTTAAGATATTGTGCGCATGATGGTGCTAAATTTGATCCCCTAAGTCACAGTAGAAGAGTCCATAGTCTTATATTTATTAAAGGTTTCAAGTATAACCCTTGATAACCTAGGACATAATTCAAGGTCTTATAACCCTCAGAAATCTTTTGAATTCTTGTTATTCATTCTTGATTCAAAAGTTGAACTTTTATTTGAAGTCTTTGATTCACTTTCGCATGTTATTATATATTGTTATTTTATTTTTTATACTGTGGGCAATCATGCTCACTCTTGCGTAATAATAACATTGCAGTTGTAGTCAAATCCCAAACTAGGATATGAATCCACAGGACAAAAAAATGATAGGAATCAGATGGGTATAAGAAAATGTTAGAAACCATTAACTGACAAACCTCATTTGTGACAACGTCCCAAAGCCCATCACTTGCAATGATAAGAAACTCAAGCGAACTATCAACCTTCTCTTCCTGTAATCAAATAAACAAAATATGCTTCAAAAGGTAGACACAATTTGCAAGGGGAGAAAGATCAAGGTTATCTCCCTAAAGCAAATCAAACGAGTACAGAATTTTCAGTAAAGAAGCTTGAACTTAACTGCCACCAGTAGACAGTCTAAGCAATTTTTGTGAATATAAAATTAGATCTAGGCTGCCCATGATTTGCACGCTCCAATATACAACTCTAATCAATTTCAACCAATTAAAAATTACCAAACCTTCAGTCAGCTAATACTAGTAAACATGCAATAGAGTGAAAAATATACAGATATGCATGCAGACACGTGCATTCACACAGATCATGAGCAGCACACTTGTTCAATTAAATGTCTGATAATTATGTCCGTAAGCTTGTTTTAATGTTAATGCATGAATCTCTCCGCTCAACCTACACCCATGAAATGAGGACAGCATTATGATATTCAAAACATAAAGTGTAGCAGAATAAAGTCCAAAAATTGAAAAGTTAAATTATTTTGTATGGTTAACCATTCAGAATAGTTGCTCAGTCGGACCTGAATTTCAGGATCAGCAACAACATACTGCTTCAGAAGTCTATCACCAAATGCACGAGAAACAGCAAGTACACCTCCAACTCTCCAAGTTCCTGTTAAAACTCGAGCCATAGAAAGGCCAGCCATTTTCCAGATCACAAAGTGCATTTCCAGATCATGAGTTGCAGGTAATAATGTAACCAACAGATATATTTACCTGCCCACATGACAAAACCTCCAGCATCTTCAATCCGTTGGCGCTCATCTGTTTGGTCTGGTTTGTGATCTCGGGAAACAGCAATGGCTGCAACAAACAATGGTTATTTCATTGGAAGATTACACAAACCAAAAAGTATAATAGCAAGAGATTATGTAACAGAACTTCCAAAGTAAATATACTAAAAAATAATTTAGCAAAAAAGAATTGAATATATCAACTATGATATTTTGACAAAAGACCAAATCATCTCACTAAGATTGTCTAAACTCTAAAACAGTCGAGCAAGGGAAAGATGAATTTCATCCATTATTGATGTGGAGCAAAACAAGAAGATCAAGAGATTATTTGTTAATTATTTTATATTATTATTTAGATATAAATTAAGTAATTACTGTAGATATTTAAATTATAGTAGGTAATTTAATTTAGATACTTTAATTAAGGTAGAAGATTATTAGGGGTTTGTTTCCTTATTAATTTAGATGATTATAGAATTAGAGTTTTCTAATCTATCAAAAGTGAGGTAATCTCCATTATTATTCAAAGTTGAATTAATAATTGATTTGAGAAAGACTTTGTGGTTTGTGCCAATTATGTGCATTTCTATGAGGTTTGGTTATCTTTACCTTTCTTTCTCATTCTTTAAATTTATTACTAACCTTTTCTAAACCTTGCCCTACATCAACTATGGGACCAATTTACTCATTCAATATTAATAAAAGCACCACAGAGAACACTTTGTTTTGACTACTTATTCAAAGGACAGCAAGATAAGTTGTTGCAGGATTAATACTCCAATAAAAACAATGGCAACTGCCACGTTCGAATGAAGAATAAACAACTCCTTACACTACAGAATTTTCTAAAACTCCAAGCATAAACCTGTCAACAAGGAGTGTGAAGATATGTACTTACACTCATACAGACACACACCTAAACAGATTATATAGCATGACAAGTAGGAAATAGGGTTGGCATAAAAAACATGAGTGTAATGATGTAATAAAAAAATATAGCACCTCTACAAGTAACGAGAAACAAGCAACACAATCGAGAAATATTAACCAACCTTGAATTAATTAGCCCAAAAAGGACAATCAAACATGAACTTAATAGGGAATGAACCTTGAGGTTTTCAACTTTACAATGAAAGTCAAAGGACACAAATGACCAAACTAGGGAACAATTATAGTTGGCACAATGAAGGACAAAATGTTTGCAAGTCCAAGGCTAGGAAGAGAAGAAAAGGTAGTTTCTGAGGCCTCCTCGCAAGGTATTTGACTAGCACACAAGGAGAGAGTTTCTTATTTCTACAAAGAATAGGGAATCAAATACTCTCTGTTCTAAAAATCGGCCTAGGCGGGGGCCTGGCGCCGTGCCTAAGGCCAAATCGGTGAAAAAAGCGGGCTAGGCGGAGTTTTTTTTTAAAAATTACTACCAAAAGTAAATCTTGATATATTTATTTTTCTAATGATTTACCATATTCTTAATGCAAGTTGTAGCATATCAAATCACAACAAGAAGTGAACAAGATCAAATCAAAATGGATAATTTTATTATAGTTGTAATTTTTTGAACTTGTACCAACTTGAATTCTATAAATGATGATACATTTGTAATATTTAGTTTAATTCAATATAATTCTTAAATTTTTGTTTAGTTTCTTAAGTTTTAATATTGAATTGAATTCTTAAAATTTTAAATTTTATTATTTAATACCAATTTTATTTATGAATAAAACTAATACGTCAAAGATATGTTAGTCATACTTAGTATATGATATTTGTCATTTTCTTTAAGTCCTCAATTTTGAAAATTATACAAATTAAAATAATTTCATAATTAATAATATCAAATGTCTCATTCAATAAACTTCACACTAATTTTTTAAAAATAATATTTATTTAAATTTTGAGAGAGAGAAAATACGTATATAATTATATATATGAAGATATCAAGATACTTCTTATTAGTTACTACTACTTACTAGTAACACTAATTCTATAATTTAATTATTTTAAGCAACGGATATATATCTTACGACTTAAGTGCAATTACTACTAATTCTATAATTTAATTATTATCTTTATTATAGATTATTTTGCTTTATATTATTGTTTTGTTAGAATAATGTAAGATAAAATATTAAAATTGTCTTAAAATAAAAAATCTCGCCTAAACCCCCCCTAGCCGCCCGCCTCCCGCCTCCCGCCTAGCGCCTAGCGCCTTTTAGAACATTGCAAATACTACTGATCTCCATTAATATTATGAAGTATACAATACTTATACAGGACCAATGGGAAATATCATTGTCTTAGGACAAGTATCCAAAAAGGAAATTAAAAAATGATGAAATAATGAACAGTAAATAGAACAAACTATAAACCACCATAACCGAATAACCAATTTTACTATAATAACCTACATACCTAAATAATCAATTTACTCGCATAATAAATAACTAGAAATCTAATTACTTATCAGGTCAGCTCAGCTCAACTCAACTCAAGTCAACGACGTCATACATCCCAAACTAGTTGAGCTGAAAATGAATCCATATGATAGCGCAAAAAAGTAAAGACGAGAAGAGAAATTATTAAAATAAATAAATAAAATAAAATTGGTAATCTAAAATTACTTACCAAAAAATAAAATATCTGGAAATCTAATTAAAAAATTCCCAGATACAATCCATGTGAAATTATAACTTAGTTATACATGTGTCTCACATCAGGATGGGTACCAAGATGGATTTCTAAGTTACGGAAGCACTAGACCGTTCCTGAACTGAAACAGTTCAAGAATATGTCAATCCAGTTGCACAAAAAGAAAAGGTTAAACCATTAACATAGGAGAACAACTACAGACATGGAAGCCACAAGGAGAATCAAGATTTAAAATGTATTTCATTGTTGATATTAAACTGACACCATGAAACGACAAAAATTCATACTGTACCAAATTGTTAAGAAGACAACCACAATGTATGCATATAAATGGCTACAGCATGAATTTGGAATACCCATGTAACAGCAGGTGCAGAAAATGTGAAGACACATGGAAAGTTCTAAGAATGTAGGACAGGGATATGTTATAGACAAACCAAGCACAAATATGAGAACAAAGTTAAATCAAGTTAAAACCAAAATATCCCTAATCAAGCAAAATATTTGTACTAGTCAGACCAAATCTATCTTGCAGCATCTTTCACAAATTTCAGTTCTCACTTGCACATTGATAAAGGTGAAACAAATCAACTGGCATAAGACATGAGCTGGGAAAATCAATTATTGTCCACTAAATTAAAAAAAAACAGCCTGCATCAGTACTGAACCAATAAATTTGGGAGGTACAATCATAAACACGAATATACAACAATACTCATAATAAATGACATTAAGAGCTGGGACAGCATGCAAAAGGTGGTCCTGAATAACCCATGCCACAATTGAAAGGACTACATAACTCAAAACCTCTCATTGTAGTACACTCAACTCAATCTCAACACGTTTTATCTCAAACTAGTTGCACTAGATTAAAAACGAATTCACATAGAAAATCGTAAAGGAGAAAGCAAAGAAAAAATAAAAAGATAAACACATAAAAAATAAATATTAAACAATGAAATTGATAGAAATACATAAAATAAGAAATACACCCATACATAGAAACATACATACATACTTACATAAGCACGTACCTACATACATATACTAAAAGAAAAAAATGAAAACGGAAAAAAATGAAAGAAAAGAAAGGAGAGAAAATAGAGAAATAAAAAATAAAAGGTAACACACACTAATCAAACTCCAAATGTAAATTGTAGTCCTCCGTTCGCTCCTATCAAAGGTAATGTTCTCAATTATATTTATATTAACTCCTCCTTCAAGTCTCCTTGTACTGCTTCCAAGTAATTTCAGCCTTTCCCTCCCTCTTCTTATATTTGTCTACTAATACATTACTCCTCGTTTCATTCGTGCATCTATAAGCGGACAGTCTCTCACCCGATTTTCCTTATCTTCTCCTTCAATTTTTCCTACTCCAACAGGGACCTGACCGACGTCCCCATGGCTTAGATAATCATGTTAGGTATGGGAACAAATTACATGAGCCTATCGGCTTAGAGTCAGATATGGGATTTAGACGCCTTGACCGAATTAGCTATTATATACAAAAAGTCTCAAATTTACCCCTTTATTGGTTACAGAGTTATTAAGAGTGTTATTGTACTAATATTAATGTATTTTAGTCTTTATTGAACTTTAACTGCTTTATATTATGCCTTTTGAAGACTTCAACATCATTGATTTGCAGTAGCTAATGATGACGGATTTAAATATTAGTTATTATTGCTTTTGAATGTTTATATATTTAAATGTATCATATCTTGGGTTGGGGATGGTCCTCAAACCATAACCGCCCTATTGCCAAGCCAAGCCTGCTCATCAATCAGTGCTACCCCAACCTTCTTTTGAGAATCCTTTGATCCTATCCAACCTTTTTATGGCCACACATCGCACATCAAATTCTCATTTCAGGAACTCCCACTTATACATACGTTTCTTTTTGGTCGCCTAAATGTTCAACTACATTATAGCCTTGCTAGCCTCAAGGAGGTCCTATAGAACTCTACCTTTAATTTGGCCAGGATTTATCAAAATGTCAATTCATCCGTCATTCTTCAGTCATGTTGCTTACCTCCTCGTCTGTATCTTCCGTTTATGCAATGCCAAACCAAGTATTTAAAAACATATTTCTTGTGCACCTCTTGTCCCATATTGAAAATGTCTGCATCTCTTATATGTCCCGTATTCACAATTTCTGCATCTATTCTTCTACATACATACAAACATAAATACATATTGTATATTTCTTCTATTACCTCATCAATGGTTGGCTGAGCAGAACTGTCTAGAAGTAAATCTAAAACAAACAGCTAAACACCTTGACAACTAAGAAAAATTTAATGCATACTTACCTGAAAAAAAGTTAATTCATAATTATCAGCCAGGAAAACAAGACTTCCTAATCTTACCATTGCCACCCCTGCTAATAACAGCCCTGGAATCCCCAACATTTGCAACCAACAAACGATCACCAACAAGGATGGCAGTAGAAGCCGTTGATCCAGCATCTCTGTTCTGGTTATTTTCTGATTTCAAAAACTCGGAGTCTGTATGGTTATAAGCATCCGCTGCAGACAGGTAATAAGATAAACCAGGAGTTTAGCTGAAAAAGCAGTTAGTACTAGACAAAAATCATATTAGAAATACAAAGAGGATAGAACCTATTGCCGATTTGGTATCAGAGATAAATTTTGGATGGCTAATCAGATTGCTAAAAAGATTTTGTTTAACATATTCTGCAGCACAAGCGCCGCCATGACCTGAAAACCCACACAAGCCACATCTAGAATTAGAGCTAGGTATCAGATTCAAAATGTAGGAGAGTTCTACTTAATTTAAAGAGGGAAACAGAACAAATGAAAACTAATGTATTTTAGGGGGTATGCCTCTGTGCCATTGAAATTATGCTTCTTTTTTTAATACAATTTAATTTAGCACAAAAAAATTGTATAAGAGAGCATGCAAAAGAACAATCATTTTCTGCGCAAATTAACTTGGAATGTAGCCTACAGAAAGATAGTGCAAATGAAGCAAAATGAATACAATGGACTCATAGATGAACAAATGTCCATACAAGTGAGCAAGACTGGCTATTACAACAGCATAAGTTAATTTTCCAATGATAATGTCTTGAGCATTCATAACAGTAGTATTATGACAAACAGTTTATAAGTATTTTGCAAGTGCTAGTAGCCTACCTTCAAGCACGTCTGAGTGATATTGTTAGTAACATTATAAGAGAAACTAGAGGAATATGGACGTGTGTGTATATATATATATATATATATATATATATATATAGAGAGAGAGAGAGAGAGAGAGAGAAAAAAACTCACCATCAAAGACTCCAAACAGACCAACTATCTCTCCATCTATGCCATCTATTCTTGTCTCATAGAAATCCTCCATCGAAGACCTCTTCCCAGGAGAGCTTGCATAACCATAGGCAAACTTACCGTTTTGACTGTTCCAGTTGAAAGTTACACTTACACACTGAATTTGATAAAATATGTAAAATTCCAGGGATAATAAAAGCCCTAAATTATCAAATAAATCAATCTTTACTATTAACACCAGTTTGAACTATGCACGTTAAGACTAGTCAAGTATCTAGGCAGACTAGTCAACACTTGCAAACCAAATAGACCTGAACTGAACTATGAATAGCCCAGCATCCTAAGTGCCTAAAAAGAAATCCTGGAAGTAGCAAGATGATGATCAAAGTGCAATCTCACTGAACTGAAGTTGTTGACCTCATCAGCAAGAGAGGTTGAGAAGAAAATGGAAACAAGTATCTAATGAAAAGAAAAAATATTTGTTTTGATCAAATCGAAATGAAAATTTCACTCGAACTATGAAAAGGAGATGTAAATCTGTAGATAATCTTCCTCACTAGGAACAAAGCAGCAGCTTGCTTTTGTTATTGGAGTTCATTCGCATGTAACTCTAGAGTTTGTTCCTGATTAGTAATGCAGGAAGTTTGTTGCTTTTATAATACATTGTACCTTAATAAAGAAACATTATAGTGACAAGCTACACATTAGTGCAAATCCTAGTTTATTGAAGTTCAACTGAAATAACAGTCTCAATATTGAAGAAATCAATTCAGATCACTTGACAAATTTGGATATCAAAAAGCTCCATAAATCTTTGTACTTCTTTATATATGTTTAAGGATGGTTTGTCTGGTTTCACATGCCTCAAGAATACACAAGTTACATGTTTTACTAGTAATTTTGCTCATAAATACTTTAAATACAGAAAAAATAGTATAAATTACACCTTGTCAAAATGAAGAATAATTACTTGATGAAATTAAGAGGTTATTTTGCGTCATATACTTCCCAGGTAAGTAGAACTCTAAACTTCCCACAATAATGTATTTTAAATTTATAATTTTTATACATAAACATGGTGCATGACTATACCAGCCAGTCAAAGATTTTAAAAAGGAGCACTGAATTATATTGATTTACTATCCAACTTTAACATGTGATAATAAATATCCCTTCAAATATTTTCTTCTTCATTCTATTATTTAAATCCTGCATCAAGTGATTAACTATTATAGATGGATCAATATGATATTTGTATATTATGATAAACATTATTAAAGGCTTTTTTTGTTCCAATTTGGTGTTGGAAGTAACATATGCAGACTGACGTGTGTTCTCAATACATGACAGAAAATACAATTTTTGCATGCCCGATAATGACAAACATTTTTCTTTATCAAATTCTTTAAGTCAAACGCAGTTGATGTCAAGAATGGACAACTTTGGTTTACTCAAGGAATGTGTTTGCAAGTTAAAAACGACAAAATAAGTTATGAAATGACTCTCACATCATACATTTCCAACTTGATCCTATTATGGTAGTACTACAATAACACAACAAACACAAATAGCATAAAGAATTCAATCCCCTGTAGGGATGCATGCCCCTAAAAGAAGACATTACGTAAACAACAAATGTTCTGACCAACCAGATTGAATTGCTTTATCAAACTGCCCATAGAAATGTAATTCTTTTTGGGGAACGGAGGGAGTAGTTATTTTGTTGCAATGCAGTAATATTGAATTGTGCAATAGATCAAGGGTGGTCTACTTAAAACGCGTTCATTAATTGCAGATAATTAGTTAATATTTATAGGTTAACTTTCTCATAATGTTGTTGCAGTCTTACGAAAAAAGAACCATTCTTGTCTACTAAATAAAATACGCAGATTGTTAATCTAATTTGGTTCCTCAATAAGAACATTTAAGTGTTAAGTATGCAATAAATATGATAATGGGAGAACACTGCTCATGCTATAGAAAACTAATTGGAATATTTCATAAGCACATAATTACTGATGTTCAACCAGTATGATAATTGTGAATAAAGAACGAGTTTAATGCATACTGCACATTAACAAACTTTCATAAACTTAATACACTACCAAGCCATCTCGAGCAACAAAACATTAAAGAAACACAAAGAACATGTCAAAATTTACAAAAAGAGAGGAGATAATCTCCTGCACCTGTCCAAAGTCAACTTCAACAACCCACCAGTTTCTGGCATCTTTGATCCTTAGTTTCTTCCATCATTTACCATAATTTATTGCACAAAATGTAAGATCTTCAATCATTCATATAATCAACATAGCCATTTTATAGAAACACAATAAACTAAAACCATCTCCTAAGTACTATCCTAATTACCATGCCAGATCAATAACAATTCCAAAACACATTCAATATATTCTTCCAAATAGCAAATAATCAGTTTATAACTTTAGACAAATTACATCCCATCTGATTTTTTCTTAGTCAATTTGCAAAATTCCTAAAACTCAAAATTGATGCAAGAATTTATTTGATTTTGGCTGATGTATTATTTCAAAACTAAAATAAAAAATTCACATCACAATTTGAATGACCTGATTTTACAAATTAATTAGGATCAAAGGAGACTCCTTTTGTGGAAAGGTTCGGAATACTAGTTTCTGTGTTATTACATATATAGAGAGAGAAAATTACCTGAGACCACCACCGCTAACAGGGGCATCAGCTTCACCAGGAACTTGGCTAGCGGATGGCAACACCGAATTAAGATATCCCATTGTTATTATTGCTGAACTTGATCAATATTGCCGATTTCACTACTCTATATACACAAATAAACAAAAATTGAACATCATTCTTAAGATTAGAGATTATCGAATCGAATCTGTATTAAAAAAAAATAACAAAATAAAAAAGTATATCATTATCATGCAACAATACAGATCTCATACATAAATAAAATTGAAATCCGTAGGCGAATCATTATAAGGCATAATTCCGCAAGATATTGTATAAATAAGCAATTATTAATTTTTAGTATAAGGGAGAGAAAATACCTGGGGGAGGAAAATAGGAGAATCGAAATGCCATGAGAGGATTAACCAGGAAGAAAACTTTATAGTAAATACTAATTAAAATAAAATAAAAAATCACGAACAAAAAAGCATTAGTTTTGAAATCACGAACAATATGACGATAGTTGCATTAGTTTTTTAGATGTATAAAATTTCTAGTGAGAGAAATTTTTTAGATTCTCTATTTTAATTTTATTGAAAGAGAGTCAAAAGATCGTTTCTATATAACAAAATGACAGAGGAGACAATTCATCTGCATCTTGACATTTTTTACTACAATGTTAAATTGATAGAATACAATAGACAACAAGTTTAAGCTGCAATGAACAACAATCCATTAGAAGAGTCAAGTAGAGCATGAAATCTACTATATTCTATTATTTAAAAGTTCATCATCAATAATTTATTCCTGCAACACAATTCAATAAATAATCTACATCGCCGAATTATCCATGCACTACGGGCCAATGATATTCGTTAAGATCACATCCATGAATTATCCATGCACCTTCGCCAATGATATTCATTATTATCACATTCACGAATTATCCATGCACTACAGGCCAATGATATTCGTTAGTATCACCATTGGTTATGATCATGTCAATCAACAATTCATCTTTGCACCCTTGGCCGAAGAGAACCCATGGTCATGATCATACCAACAACTGTCCATCAATGCACTATAGGCTAATGATGACTTTTACCACATCATTTGTAACATTACAGGTCATGATTATACCGATACATAATTCATGGTCATAATCATATCAATCAACAGTTCATCTATGCACTACGGGCCAAAGATGACTTTCATCACAATATAAGCATGATGAGGATGACAATGATATAAGAATTCAATTAAATGAGAGCAACGATACATTTTAAAGATTTATAATTCAATTTATCCAGAATTCAATAATGTCAAAATTGTAAACATAATACTTCTTTGTGGAGTAAAATTCAAGAATAATATTGTATCAAAAATAATTTGGACAGAAAAGAAATCAATTTCTGTCATGAATAGTACCCCGGGTGAATAATATCCCGTGAATAGTACCCCCGGCATGAAAAGATCAAAATTTAACAAGAATGTTCAGAAAAAAAAATATATATATATAAGTCACACACACACATATTATATATATATATATATATAATATATATATATACTGAATAATTTTTTACCGATTATTTTGAAAAATGAGTAAGTGATGGTCCATATAATAAGCCAAATTTACAATAAATACTTCAATAAAACCCCCTCTATTTATCTCAACTCACTTGGCTTCACAAAACACATTTTTAACAATATCTATTCATTATTAATATTATAACTCGCAATATTAACAACTAGATCATTCTCATGAAAGATGGGTCTTTCCGATAAGGACTTCTCCTTATTGGCGCGCAATTAGGTGACCAAACCCCTTTCCTCGACAGAACTTTCTAGACATTGTCAATAATGCAAATAATAATATGAATAACTTTGTCGTTTCAATTATTGATTTAATAATATAAAATATTGTGCAGATGATACTGTGACAATAATTGAATCAATAATATGAGATACTATGCAGCAATTACTGTTGCAATAATTGAGTATAACTGAGTGACTTCTCACGTAAGTATCAATAATTAAAGATATTGTACAATACCGTGTGCTACTATACAACCACGCGTATTACTGTACTTCTATCACCGAGTAATTCAACAGTTAACGGTAAAACTTTTGCCATTATTTTTATAAAAAATTATTTCTGTCGTTTTCTAACTCTGACGGTAATTCCGTTGTGGAGTTCACCAATGATTGTGTATAACGACCGAGAAATTCGGATCTTTTGTAAAATAATTTTATTTAATTAAATAATGAATAAAATTATATTATTTGTTATTATTATGTGTTAGTAAGATGAATGTCGTTCTATAACCTAGAAACGTCGGAACGTCGTAGTATTTCGACTACGTGACGGAATTAAAGTGTTTGAATTTCCAAGACGAAAATAAAAGTTTTCCGAGAAATTTTTCGAAAAACACTATTCATCGATTTTCGCTCGGGAATTATTTTTGAACTTCCGAGTAATACGTAATGATAGAATACAGAGGTGAGATGGATTATGTAATAATAATTCGAGTATAGAAAACGTAATTTTTCGCATGCAGACTTATTTTGAGAACGTTAGGGAAAATAAAGCGTTAAGAAGTTCAAGTAATGATCGCATGATATGTATGTATTGTACGAGGTAATGAATACGAGTATGATACGAAGTATTATATGAATATGTATGAATGATGGTATGTCGTATATGTTGAATAAATATACGAGGTAGAATACGAGATTAATATGTATACAATACGTTCTAAGGCTTTAAACCATATGTAAATGAACTTGTATGATTGTGTAGGAAGTGTATAGTTTAATTGGGATTGTGTTAAGCCCAATGTAAACTATTGTTAAAAGCCCAAGTGTAGGATAAATTAATTAAACCTAAAGCCTAAACTATTAATCCATGGGTTAGGGTGACCCATGGGACAACCCATGATCATATGGTTAATCTTGGTGACCAAGAAAAGAGTGTGATGACCAAGTAATTAATTTGATAAACAAGTAACTTAATCGTGAAGTAATGAATAGTATGGAGGTTTATTAAGGAGGTGGGATTGGCTATTGACCACTATGCCCTAACCTTAGTAATCCTATAAATAAAAAGCTTTGGATTTCATTTGTTGTTTATTAACTTTCATCCAACAACTTTCAACTTAATTGTTAGAGAGAATAAGTAAGGATAAGCTAGACTTTTATTGTTAGAAAAGAAGAAGAAAAGCTTGATCATCAAAGGTAATGATCTTATGTCATTAGTCTTCCATCTCTACAATTGTAGGTTGATAAGAGAAGTGTGGATTAATAGACATGTATGCTAAGAAATGATAAGAATGAATAATCTAAGGACTTAAGTCTTAATAAGCCGTGAATAAGCACTTTGTTCATAGATAAGTTATGAACTAAGGAAGAACTTGTAACATGTTTACATGAATGAAGTTTTGTTGGTCGTTTTACCGATCAATATATGTGTGCAAGTATACACGGTCAACAAGTAATAAAGAGTAAGTAAAGTATCGTTCCCACTGAGAATTAACTAATAAAGATCACCAAGCACTAGCCCATAACCATTTCAGTCTTATTTAAACGAATGATTTGATATTTTATATTTAAACTGTGAAATTAAATAAACCTAACTATTCCTAGAGTGAGACTAGATAATAAAGACCTGTGATCACAATTTCATCTATTGACTCATTCAAATCCACACATTTCATGTTAAGCCAAACTAATTGTACCGGATTGTTAGTCAAAAACATGAAATTAAAGTATAGCCATCTCTCAATGTACCATACACATATCACATGTAATCCACAGTTGATAAAATACACATGAACACCCACATTACCTAAACCACTATATGTCTATGTGATTTACAAATAATTAGGGTTTAAGCCCAAGTTCTCAATTGACTACGAATGGTGCTTCGGTATATGTCTATCCTAAGCACGAATCATACATCCCAATGCATTGTAGAACATACAATCACACGTTAATAAGATCATATCTAAACCCATACTTCTTCTCTCAAGTCCATATGGATTATCACAGTAATTGATGGCCAATCAACTAAGCAAATATTATGAATCTATTTAGACAAGCCCATAACAAGCAATAAGGCTAACAATGAAATATATCAGAAATAACTAATCCATAGAATCCATTGCAATCTCATAATAGAGTTTAAATCATACCTGAATCAAATCTATCATCCACATATTGCATAAACATCATAAGATTACAAATAAGAATCAAAGATAGGTTACGATTAAAGAATTGAAATGCAAATCTGTTCTCCTGCTCCAAGATGGAATCTCTGATGTTTTCCAAATGCTTCAAGTCTTCATATCTAATCAAATCTAGAAATCAATTATTTTAATCTAATCTACTCTATTCTATTATTCAAATTGAAGAGAGAAAGTAACAATAGCTCATTGATCCCCCAAGGGGTGGAATACTTTATATACTGATAATACGTATCATTAAATAGGAGTCTAAGTCGTAACATCCTTCTCTAAACAATAAGCCTATTCGATAGCTTAATTAAAAGTCAATCACAGAATTAGGATCATGGCAAATTGCTTGTGATAAGCTTGGATAGAGCAGTATTGGCTGCAAAACTGCAAAATCTGAAGAAATTGTATCATGGCTACTGCTACAGTATCCTGAGCAATCTAATCAAATAATCAATTCTTGCACGGGCACCGATTAGTCTGACTTGTCTGTTGCAGACATCCTGGCGATTTGTAGGCTCAAGGAACTTCACTTTAAATCTTCATTCCATCATCTAGCAATATACTCAGCTCTATTGTACTGTCCAATATCATTCCATCATAACCACAAACACAACTTAGCTCTAATATCACCAAAAGAGTTCCCAGTACTGAAACTACAAAACAAAGCACAAATGCATAAAAATCTATACAATAAAATGAGTTTAAGTAACAAATTCAAGTCAGTTAATATCTAAATAAGTGGTTATAAAACCACTTATCAAATACCCCCAAACTTAAACTGTTGTTTACCCTCAAGCAACCAAAATAAAACCAAACCAAAATGTAATGCAGAAACTACCATGTATGCATCCTACACTATCATGAACTTGAATCTAATAGTCAACCAGAAATGAAATTCAATTACAATGCTTTAGAAAAAACTACAAGATAGTAAAACCAAAAAAACTACCCAAGACAAAATCATAATGCACAACATTCTGCAAATCCAAATATGTCAGCACTGATATAGTGTATGAATGTGAAGCAACCACTAAACATGCTATTGAACAATTTTTTCACATATTATGCTTCTTAAAGGGAAAGAACCAGTTTTAACTCAAGATAATCAGTAAATCAAACAAGTTCTAACCAAGACCATACATTACTTAAGTTAAGAGTGAACAGAGAGATTTATGCCTTTATTTACTCACGAGAGCGATTTTCGCACTATCCGCAGTGTTTATTGATTTTGATATTTTTTTATAGCGAGTGCGTTTTACACTCCATCCCACCCAACCACAAGCTTCAATAATTAAACTTGGGAAGGTTTCAATACTTTTTCTTTTTCTTCTTCTCTCTTTTTTATAGAGGTGCATGCTTAACACTGACTTCCCCCAAACTTAAGTTTTTAACAGTACTAGCTATTACCTATTTGAGTACTAACATTCTTTCATTAAAACACAGAATTCCCACCAGAAGACAAGTATGTGAAAATTTAAACTAAGCATATCATAATGGTTACTCAAGAGTGTTAACCGGTTATATTAGTATCAGACATATAAGGATTTATATAATGATATAACATCACAACCAAGCTTAAGTTTTAATTCAGTTCAAAAATCAAGTAGTCTTAATTTCCTCATAGGCCAACTAAATAACAAATTAACTGACACTGGATTCATGCAAATACAAATACAAAATGCAACATTTCCTAACACCATAAACTAAACTGAATGCAACAATTCCTAACACAATCAACCAACCACAATGTAAAAGCTTGGACCTGTATGTCAGAAATTGGACCTGTGCACCTAGCTGACTGAAGGCATTTGATAGGACTCTAGAGAACTCGGCAGTGAAAGCTTGGAAATTCGTGTGCATCACATCCATCCTTCTTTGGAGGCGGCGAATGTCACAGTCTTGCCTGCCTGGAGGAGCAGCAGTGTCCTAATCTTTCTCTTCTTCATTGTCTTCTCCATCTTCTTCACTTTTTGACTCATCTTCAGGCATAATGAACCCCAAGCCCCGGGGGTGAGATTCTACACCATTCCAAATGGTGTACTTCTGAATAGTGGTGTGGTCAATGTGAGACCCTAAATTTTATGAATAAAGATTTAAATTTCTCGAAATATTTTTTTGAATATTATGGTGTGGATTTGATATAATGTTATAGTTGTGGGTAATATTTATAAATTTTGCAAAGTAAGCAAGTTGTTATAAAATATTTGCTTGGTTGGAGAATATTCTTTTTATCGGGAATATCCGTACGACAACACAATCATTGGCAGACCCCACAACGGAAGTATTATCGTAGTTAGAAAATGACATAATTATCATTTTATAAAATAATAAATGAAAGTGTTACCGAATTAAAACATTAAACTATCCGTAGTAAAAAAAGAGATGTCTGGCGTGGTTGCATAGTAGCACATGGTATTGATTATTGATGCTTACATAAGAAGTCACTCAGTTATACTCAATTATTTCTACAATAATTACTGCATCATATCTCTCATATTATTGATTCAATTGTTGTCAGTAAGATCATCTAGATATATATGTTATATTATTAAATCAATAATTGAGAGACGACAAAGTTATTCATATTATTATTTGTAATATTGACATTGTCTAGAAGTTCTGTCAAGGAGAGGTTAGATAATCTAATTGCGCGCCAATAGGGAGAAATCCTTATCGGAAAGCCCCCTCTTTCTTGGGAACGACCTGGTTGTTAAATATTGTGAATTGTAATATTAATGATGAATAAGTTCGTGTTAATTAAAGATGAAATTGATAGTTCCATTGTGTTGGAATTATTAGTGTTAGTGAAAATCGACATTTATTTTGATAATAATTGATGTCTGGAGGTTATATTGACCAATCGGGTAATTAACCGGATAAATAAGCAATTAATTGCTATTGATTCACATGATTATAACTATTTGTTCACATGTGTGTACTATTGATTCACATTCTTGTACTATTAGGGGAGTTGGTGCAAGATTGATAATACTTGTATAACTTAATTAAAAATGGAGGTATAGTTGAAGGTATTATACCGTAATTAGTTTTTTTACATGATTATACTATTGAGTCACATGAATGAACTATTAATTCACATTATTTACTATTAGGGGAGGTGGTGCAAGTTTGATAATACTTGTAGGACTAAATTAAAAATGAAGAAAAAGAGGAAGGTATTATAGTATAATATTTTGAGCCCCAAAACGTGCAATTATCGAAATTATATTTTCCTATAAAAGAAGCTCATTCTTCCTTCATTTCTCACCAATTCACAAAAGCTTTAGAGCAATTATATAGAGAGAAAGAAGAAGAGAAGTCGCTACCTCACTATTCCAAAGATATCAGTTTTTTTCTAAGGTAAGGGTATTATTCTTTTTCGTATTCATGAAGAGAGTTATTTTCTTTCAATACTCGTAAGGGTTGTTATTCCATTCTTTATTATTATGTTGGAATAACTTTATATCACAAGCACCGTATACATGATGAAATTCTTACATTATTCCATTCTTTATTATTACATTGGAATAACTTTTATGCAATGCTTGATCTATTGCATGCACCGGTGAATTCTGTTGTTATTCCATTCTTTATTATTCTATTAGAACATCCTGTCTGTGCGGATTACGCATGACTTGGTTCCATTCTTTATTATTCTGTTGGAACATCTTATTTGACTTATAGTGTTTTGTGGTTCTTGAACTCTTCAAGATCTATTATCCTCCCATTAGCCCTTCAATGATAAACATCTTTATCTTAGAAGGAAACATGTTTCGCAACAAACACCTTTTGCTAAGTAGGATTATAGAACATATACCCTAAACTTTCTTTAGGATGTCCCACAAATCTACACTTGTCAAATCTTGTCACAAGCTTATCCTTTGAAACCTTTTCACATAAGTTGGACAACCCCTTATCTTAATATACTTAAGATTAGGAATCCTCCCTGACCAAAACTTTTATGGAGTCTTGGGGCATGATTTTGAGGTTACCTTTTTCGTAGATATGCAACCATTTGTAGGATATGATCCTAGAGGGATACTGGAATGTCGATAAAATCATTATGGACCGCACCATGTCCAACAAGGTACGATTTGGGTGGATCACCTCTAGAGGCCAAACACTTGGGTGGCTAACGTTGATCAAAGGAAGGAACCAACCTAGTGGATTCAAGTTGAACGCGAAAGGATTTGGAGGTGAACTTGTATCTGCGGAAGTTCGAATCTTCAAGGGTACGATTCTTGTTCTTTATCTTTTCGTTTAATTAATAATTGCGCATAAAGGATGATCCGGGTATATGGTTTGTAAAATTTTAAAACTCTGATTTTCCACGTTTCTGCTTATCTTTGCAATTTGATTGCGTTCATGAAAATATTACAAACCTAACAGTGGCATCAGAGCCAAACCTTTATGCGAATTATTAATTATTTTAATTTGATATGTATATGGATATGTGTTTAGAACAATTTAATTGGGCATGATTTTGTTGCATAAAATTTATTTAAAAAAAACACAAAAATATTATTTTTTCCCGCTGCTAGTTCAAGCGTGGGTAATCATAAGAATCTTTCACTAATGTTGAAGGATCTTAAAAGCATGAATGAATTATATATATATATATATATATATATATATATATATATATATATATATGTTATTCACGAAAATCAAGGAAATAAAAGGAATCGGGATTGACTACATTATAAAAACTTTCAGGATACCTTTTCATATGTTTTCTTATTATTACGTATATATTTATATAATATATATTACCATTATATATATATATATATATAATATATTTTTAACTATTTTATAATTAAAATAAAAAGATTTTATTTTAATCTTAAAATAAAAGGTTTATTTTAATATTAAAATAAAAAAAAGTTTATTTTAATTTTAAAATTAAATTTCATGCTAACTAATTAGAGTTGGAATTGGATTCCATGATAACTAATTAGAGTTAAAATTGAATTCCATGTTTCCTTAAATAAAGGAGTTTATTTAGATATGAAATAAGATTTCATATTATTCAAAATAAAAGAGTTTATTTGTGAATAGGAAAGAGAATCCTAATTTCTTTAAATAAAGGAGTTTATTTAGATATGAAATAAGATTTCATATTATTCAAAATAAAGGAGTTTATTTGTGAATATGAAAGAATCCGTGTTTCCTTTAATAAAGGAGTTTTTTTACATGGAATTGGATTCCATAATTAATTAAAATAAATGGTTTATTTTGATTAAAATAAAATAGTTTATTTTATTCAAAATAGGATAAATTAAAATAAAAGAAGTTTATTTTGATTTAAATTTGGATTAGAATAAAAGAGTTTATTTTGATTCAAAATTAGATTTTATACTAACTAAATTTACCCATTAAATGATATCAATATATATATTGAATGTTTATTATTCATGAGTTGAATGTTATTTATTGATGTATATGGTGATGTGTATGATAATAAATGGGATTGATTATGGACTATTGACCAATGTGATTGGATTTTATTTTAGTTGGATGCATGAATGTATGAGTTTTATTAAATGGGGTCTGCGTACCTCATCTTCTCTAATTTTTCTTAATATAAATTCTATCTCCCTCCTATGTACTTCCCCTTGACTGCTGATCAAGGTTTCTATTTATTTTAAATAGTTTTGTAATAGGAATAGTTAGAATTAATTTTGAAAAATTGGAGATCAAGAGGCAAGGAGCGCTTGAAGACCCGTTTATAATGGAGCCCGGGTTTAAATATAATAGTTATATTTAAATATTAATTCTTGTACCCCTAGGGTTTGACCTTTTGGTTCACTTGGTGGCTCTAGTGAACCAAACTAGAATAAAAGTCCATAATCAATCCGGGTAGAATATAGTATTCTATATGTGCATGCTTATACTATATATATTATATATTATACAAACATGCTTCGCATGTTCATTAATATGACCCGTATTTTATATATATATATATATATATATATGTGTGTGTGTGTGTGCATGCGCGCTAAACAAGATGAGACAAATTAATAACAAAACCCCTCAAAATTTTTTATATTAAGTCCTAAGCATTCAAAGATATTTGGAATATCGAACGTCGCCTTCTAGCATGATAAAAATTAATAGAATATTAAATATTTAATATGAGTTTGTTGTGTCACCACAAGACAAGTATTAAGTATTTAAGATGTTAATTTATCACATTTGATGCTTATAAAGAAAATTGAACAATATTGTTTTGTTGTGTCACCACAAGAACAATATTTTTCTTTTTTGAATATATGGAGTGCTAGGTTGGACTTAACTTGGATAATTTTGATTCGGATGTGCCACCACTTGATCAAAATAATCTAAGAGGCAAAATAGAAGGAGTTGCATAGTTGATGTAATTGACAAGAGTTGTCTACCTATTTATTTATATATAGTTTGTTGTGTCACCACAAGGCTATATACATTTGAAATGGGATCCTTATTCTCACTAGCAAATCTTTAATTAGATTTTGCCAAACTATATAAGTGAGGGTAATATAGTTTGAAGAAAATAGTGGGAGATACCAATTTAAAAGAAGGCCTAATTTATTTTGATAATTAATAAAAGAATGTATGCTGAAATGTTGATAATTACAAATTCATTTACAAAATTTTACAATGTCTAAATTACTATCACTGCGTAGCATATTAGATGCTAAATTAATCGGACCGAATTACTCGGATTGGTAAAGGAATTTGAGAATAGTTCTTATGGCTGAAAAGCTATCTTATGTCCTTAATACGCTTATCCCTGCAATGGTTGTAGACAATGCCTCTGAGGAAGAGATTGCTACTTTTAAAAAGTGGCAAGATGATGCACAGTTGGCTCAATGCATCATGCTCGCATCCATGAGTAACGAGCTTCAGCGTCAGCATGAAACTATGGATGCTCCTACTATATTCCTGCACATCAAGTAGTTGATGGTGAGAAAAGTAGGACTGATAGATATCTGATATCTAAGGAGCTCTTCTGATCTAGAATGACCGATGACACTACAGTACAGATAAAAGTCCTAATGATGATCAATTTGATTGAACAGTTAGGACAACGGGTTTTATCATGGATGGGGAGTTGTGCCAAGATTTGATCTTGCACTCACTCCCGGACTCATTTCACAATTGTTGTGAATTTTTCATATGAACAAGCTAGATATCAGCCTCGCTGATTTGCTTAACATGTTGTAAAATATTGAGAGTCACTTTCCAACTAAGAAAGACCAAATCTTATTGGTAGGGCTAAAAGATCTTCTGAAAAGAAGAACGATTAAAGGAAGGTAAATAAAAAGGTAAAAACAAAGGATAATAAGAACAAAACTGATACGGATAGCAAATAAGTTTGCTTCCACTACAATAAGCCTGGACACTGGAAAGAAACTGCGAGAAGCATCTTGCAGAGGCTAACCAAAAAAGCTTAGTGAAGTTTCGGTTACAAATACAATTTTGTTCATGATTTAAAATAAATTTTTCTTTAAGTCAAGGTTCTACTTGGGTATTGGATACCGACTTTGGTTATCATAAATATAGATTTATGAAGGGACTAAGCAGAAGTAGAAAGTTAAACAAAGATAAGTAATATTATGTGTGGGAAATGAAGCAAAGGTTGCTGTATTAACCATAGGAACTTATAGTTTAGCACTGTCTACAGGCAAATCTATTAAGTCAATAAGTTGTTATTGTATTCCAGTTCTCGTTAGAAACATTATTTCCATTTTGTTGTTAGATAATAAAATCTTTGGTATTATATTTAAGAACAATTGTTGTTCTATATATAATAATAATGTTTTGTATAGAACTGAAATATTACTTAATGGATTTTGTGTACTTGACTTACGTGAAACTATATTTTGCAAATTGAACAAACTAGTATAAGAAAAGGAGATGATCATTCAAAGAGTTGAATGTGTGTATTTGATGAAATACAAGTTTGAATCATTTGAAAGGTTCAAAGAATTCAGAAGTGAAACAAATTGGCAAAGTATTAAGATTCTTTGATTAGATCAAGGAATAAATACTTGTGCAATAAGTTTCTAGATCATCTCAAATGGTTTTCTCATATTGGATGCCTCCCAATACGCAATAATTGATTGACGTATCTGAAAGGAAAATCGTACCTTGTTGGACATGGTGCGGTCCATAATGATTTTATCGACATTCCAGTATCCCTCTGGGATCATATCCTAGAAATGGCTGCAAATCTACGAAAAAGGTAACCTCAAAATCCGGCCCCAAGACTCCATAAAAGTTTTGGTCAGGGAGGATTCCTAATCTTAAGTATGTTAAGATAAGGGGTTGTCCAACTTATGTGAAAAGGTTTCAAAGGATAAGCTTGTGACAAGATTTGACAAGTGTAGATTTGTGGGACATCCTAAAGAAAGTTTAGGGTATATGTTCTATAATCCTACTTAGCAAAAGGTGTTTGTTGCGAAACACGTTTCCTTCTAAGATAAAGATGTTTATCATTGAAGGGCTAATGGGAGGATAATAGATCTTAAAGAGTTCATCATCTTCTATGAGGTACACATCATAGAAGATGATGATCCAGTTACATACGATGAGGGAAGAGTTGTAGACACTCAGAGAAATGGATTGAAGCAAGCTTCTCAAATATAGAACATTCGTTTTGATGAGATAATCAAAAGAGTTTGATTTTATCAAAAACAAGAATGAACCTAGTGTGTACAAAAGGGTCAGTGGGAGCGTCGTGACATTCCTAGTATTATATGTTGATATACTATGGATAAGGAAAGACATACCAATGCTACAATCAGTAAAGATAAAGTTGTCTAAACATTTCTCCATGAATGATTTGGGGAGATTATCTTAATTGGGGATACAAATCTATATAGATAGATTTAATAGGATGCTCGACTTAACCCAAGGAACGTATATTCATTTGATGCTATATTCGTTTAGCATGGCAAACTCCAAGAGATGTCTCATGTTGATGAGCCATGGAGTGTATCTCTCTTAATAGTCCCCAAAGACTCCAAAAGGAGAGATCGCATGAGTAACTATCATGTATGCAATGAAATGTACGAGACCTGATGTTGATCTGTCATATTCTGGAAAAGTTCACTATGAGTCAGTGGAAAATATTTTAAAGTACTTAACCGGCACTAAGGATGTGATCATATTCATGGTGGGTCTGAATTAAAACTAGAGGGCTTAACAGACTCAATTTTTAGCATGCACAAAGGCGACGAGAAAATCCACTTTAAGGTAAAGCGTTACCTTGAGCGGTGGTGCGATGAATTAAGAAAGGTTCCAAACAACAAAGAGTTGCTGGTTTAGTGATAAAGACAAAGTATATAGCTATAAATGAAGCTGCAAGTTGATTATTTGGGTGAAAAGTTCATTACAGAACTAGGAATAGTTCCTAAGTCTCATCTTGGATCTAAACATGTTTTGCAGCACTTTCATTTGATTAAAGAATCATTGAAAGATGGGAAATCACTATAGAGATATTGGACTCTCAAGAACAACATTACATATCCATTTACTGAAGCTTATCCAACAACAGGATAATCATCACTTAGAGAAGAAGAGTATTAGATACCATGACAATTAACTTTAGTGCAAGTGGGAGATTGAAAGTAGTATGCACACAAGCCAATCATGTTTGATGATAAAGCATATACTTTGTAACAATCTTATTTATTTATTAATAAAAAGTATTAATTTATTAAAGGCTTTTAATTATCTACATGATGCTGTTTTATAATATGTGATAAACCCATAGTTTTAAGCAATGCTTTTAGAATAATGATGATGATCATTCTAATGAGATCTAAATTCTTAGAAAGCTTAAAACTAAAATAGTTCCCAATCGTTGGATTACTAAATTGGAGATTAGTAAATCCGGATAGATTGGTACATACGTTGCTTGCTCATTGGATGAGGATGATCGATCTCATGATCATTTGTGCGGAGACACTAAAGCAAGTATGTATATGCTTATTAGAGAATAAGTTCTTCGAGCGTGGCTCATGAGGAATACCTAATGGAGTTTTTTACTTTTGTCAATAGGAATTCCTGTAGTGATAGTAATACAAGTGATCCTTGGACTTGAGATCATCATAGTATCTTATGTATGATGAGTTATACTTTGACTTATTCCTTAAAACCCTTAGGGTATATCAAAGGGTATGCTTGGGTATAATAAGTCATACATGGAGATAATGTATGATCAATAAAGAATCTACCGCTTCTAGTAAAAGAAGAGAAATGTCCTATGTGATTCGATAAATGACAACCCAGTAGTCCTTGGCCAAGGCAGAATGAAATTAGAAAGGAGTTTCTAATTTGCATTATTTGGTGTTGTGCATTTAAGAGTCGAAATACATATAATTAAATAAATTAAGACTTGATAGTAATTCCATGTCTTATATTTAATTGGGATATTGTATGGTGGAAGGATTGAATTGTACGATAACTATTTACTCAAAGGTTCTTTTATGATTAATGTTGAAATCTATATTATCTGGAAAGTCGTTGATCGCTAGGGAGGCTTATCCCTATTGTAGAATAAATATTATTTATTTAAATAAATTAATAATTTAATTTATTTATTTAAATAAGATTAGAATTGTTCTAATTGATTTATTAACAACCGATTTAATATGGAAAACCTAAAGGGTCACACCATAAAAGGAAGAATAATTATTTAAGAAGCAAATGGCATAATCGTAATAATAAGTTAAGTATATTTAATTTAATCTATGGTGATAGAATAAATTAAATAAATTAAATAACTTAATATTTATTATTTAATATTTTAGAAATATTAAATATAAATTAATAAGTGGAATCTTATTATTATTATTACTATTATTATTATTATTTAATTCCTTAAGGAGTTTGAGAATTAATTAATAAAAGTACTCTCATTTTTTCCTAATATGATTGGGAGCCTAATTAATTAAAGGAATTTAATTAATTAAAATAAAACCCAATTCCTTAATTGTTAAGGAGGGTTGCCCACATCTATAAATAAGAGGAGTCTTATTATGGGTGAGTGGTGTGGTTGTTGACTTTTTCACAACATACGTAATTCCAATAGTTGGAGAGTACGCTCCTTTTCTATGAGAGATAGAAAAACTAGGGTTTTGCCAAATACCCATCTTCTTCAATCTTTATTCTTCCTTGGTGGATCACCTCTAGAGGCCAAATACTTGGGTGACTAACGTTGATCAAAGGAAGGAACCAACCCGGTGGATTCAAGTTGAACGCGAAAGGATTTGAAGGTGAACTTGTACCTGAGAAAGATCGAATCTTCAAGGGTACGATTTTTGTTCTTTATTTTTTCATTTAATTAATAATTGCGCATAAAGGATGATCCGGGTATATGGTTTGTAAAATTTTAAAACTCTGATTTTCCACGTTTTCGCTTATTTTTGCAATTTGATTGCGTTCATGAAAATATTACAAACCTAACAATTCATTCCTTATTAAATTGTGGAAATGATCTGTCTGCGTGGATTACCGCATGGCAGGTGAAAATCCATTTGCAGTTTCTTATATTCTATTATACTTGTATGAGATATCATTTCTTTTGTACTCGTCATGAAATATCATTTTCTTTGGTATTTTTTTCTTTTATAAGTTACTATTCACGGGTTACTATTCACTCGATTACTATTCACTCTAGTATTATTCACTCGGGTATTCGGGGCACTTTTCGTGCTGGAGTACTATTCACGAGTTACTATTTACGGGTTACTATTCACCCAATTACTATTCACTCTAGTATCATTCACTCGGGTATTCGGGACACTTTTTGTGTCGGGGTACTATTCACGGGGTACTATTCTTGAAGTACTTATTCACGGGTACTATTCACCCAAAAATATATTTCTTTTACATTCAAATTATTTTTGGTACATGAATATTATTCTTGAATTTTACCCCACAAAGCGATATCATGTTGACAATTTGGGCGTTATTGATTTACGGATAAATTAAATTATAAATCTTTAAAATTTATCCTTGAACTTGTTTTATTGAATTATTATGTCATTGTCATCATCCTCATGTTTATATTGTGATGAAAGTCATCTTTGACTTACGTGCATAGATGGACTTGGTATGATTATGACCATGGATTATTCGGTATAATCATGACTGTAATGTAACGAATGATGTGGTAAAAGTCCTCATTCATTTGTAATTCATTGATAGGCGGTTGTTGGTATGATTATGACCGAGGATTATTCGGTATAATCATGACCATTGATGATTACATGAATATCCTTGGCCGTAGTGCGGGGATGATTCGATTTTATTTATTAAAGCTGAGTCTCAATGATAAAGTTGATGAAAACTTTTTAAATCATAGAAGATAGTAGATTTTATGCTCTACTTAACTCTTCTAATGGATTGCTTATTTTCATTGCGAGTTGTTGATCTAAAACTTGTTGTCTATTGTATTCTATCGGTTGTTATCTTTGTTGAAGGCTAAGGATAATTTATTTACGCATTATCTTAGTCATAATATTTCTTCTTTGGGCTAGTTGAGCTCACCCTTTCTTTCATTGTTCTCTTCAGGAAATGAGAATTTAGCTGGGACAAGTCAGGGAATGGAGTGATGGTCCAGGATAAATGGCTTTAGTAGTCCTCACTATTCTACGGAATAATGTAATAATAATTGTAATGTGGACACCATTGAGTGTGGATATTGTCTAGATGACAATATTCTTGTTTAAACTCTCAGCTATGTTTTGTCGTATATTACCCGACAGTTGTATAATTAATTTGTATTTGAATTTATGTACCATGTATCTGGCGACTCAAGATGGGTGATGTATACCTGTTTTGGGGGCGTCACAGTTGGTATCAAAGCTTAGGGATATGATCCCTGGCTGAGATGTGAGACAAGAACTAGAAGGGGATAGACGGGGAATTCCTTCGCTAGTATGACCTATCTAAGTTTATTTGGTATTTAATTGGTCGGTCAGAGTATAGGGATAATATGTGGCATGTCAATTAACCCTTGTTTTGTGGTAGTATTTGAAAATAGCATCCGAAAATGTTGAGATCAGCAATGAAGCACATGAGACCGTGGAGTCACCAACGATCAATACCCAGGATAATGTGAAACAGGAAGACAATAATCCTCAGGTAAATAACAACACCAATCAAATGATGAACGATGGGATGTTCAGAGGCTTTATGTAATTCATGCAACATCAAGTAAGAGAGACTCTTGTTCAAAATATAGGTGGAAATAATGGCAACCCACGGTCGGTCACCGCTAAGCAGTTCAAGGAGCTGGGACTACAGGAGTTTTTGGGAAAACCAGAACCACTTAAGGCAGAGACGTGGTTAAAGCAGATCACCAAGATATTTGATGTCTTGGGATGCTCCGAGGAGCAAAAGGTTCCTTTCGCCACCTTTATGTTACGTGAAAAGGCGATTCTTGGTGGGAATCGTAAAAGCGTACTGACTGATGCACTCAAGATGTCTTGGGAGAAGTTCTAAGAGCTGTTCAACGATAAGTACTTTCCCAAAAGTATTCATCACATGAAGGAGGTGGAGTTTCTCAAGTTGGAGCAAAACAATATGATCGTGTCGTAATACGAGGCTAAATTTACGGAGTTATCCCGGTTTGCATCCCATTTGGTCGATAATGAGGAGCGAATGACGCGAATGTTTCTAAGAGGTTTGAAACCCGATATACGTCAATACCTTATTTCTCACAAACTTTGTTTATATTCAGATGTTGTGAATAGGGCTAAGTTATTGGAGTGCGATAATGAGTCAGCATAACCAAAATGTAACGAGCAACAACACGATAATAATCATTCCGGTGGCAATGGCCATCGGAACAATGATAACCATCATGGGGGAAATTATCATGCCAAGAATGGTAACCACTTCGGTGGTAATCATGGCCAAGATAATAGAAGTGGAAAATTCAAGAAGAGAAGATTTAACGATGATGGGAAGACGCGGCAGGCGGCAACAAATTCTAGGGGAGGAGAAACGACCGCCGATTAGATACTATAGATGCGAGAGGAGGGACACATAAGTCCAAACTGCTCATTCTGACCTTCCAAGGTATGTTTTAGTTGTGGAAAAGATGGTCACATAGCTCGATTTTGTCCTGTAGCGAAATCAAGTCCAACTGGGACGGTGGCACCAAAGGCGGATACGGACAAAATAAAGTCGGTGGTTTCGTGGGAGGCGTTTTCGTGACTTCTCAAAAAAGCGAGTAACGACGAAGTTAGCATGGGTTAGTTAATTATAAATTCTTCTTGAAGTCTATACCTTATTAGATCTGGGGTTCTACCCATTCTTTTATCTTTCTTGCTTTACGCTCAACGTTTAAATTTGACTCCGGAGAAATTAGACTTTGACTTATCGATTTAAACTCTGTTAGGAGAAACCTTCATTACATGTGCTATCCAAGTCTTGGATGGGAGTCACAGTTTTGAATGATATTTCTATTGTTAATAAATTTGTTGACGTATTCTCTAAAGACTTTCTAGCCTACCTCTAGAGCGTGAAATCAAATTTTGTATTGACCCCAGTACAAAACCTGTAAGACCCCAACTTTTATGAATAAAGAATAGTTTTCTCGAAATATATTTTTGAATATTATGGTGTGGATTTGATATAATGTTATAGTTGTGGGTAATATTTACAAATTTTACAAAGTAAGCAAGTGGTTATATAATATTCGATTGGTCGGGAAATATTAAATGCGGCAAGCACAATCATTGGTGGACCCCCTAGCGGAAGTATTGTCATAGTTAAAAAGCGTAATTATCTTTTTATAAAAATAACGGCGAAAGTGTTACCGTTAAAAGCTGTTGAACTACACGGGTAGTAAAAATACGATGTCTGGCGTGGTTGCATAGTAACACACGGTATTGATTATTGATGCTTATGTGAGAAATCACTCAGTTATACTCAATTATTGCTATAGTAATTGCTGCATCATATCTCTCATATTATTGATTCAATTATTATCACATTATCATCTGCATAATATTTATTATTATTAAATCAATAATTGAGATGACAAAGTTATTCATATTATTAAATGCATTATTGACAATGTCTAGAAGTTCTGTTAAGGAGAGGTTTGGTCACCTAATTGCGCACCAATAAGGAGAAATCCTTATCGAAAAGCCCCCTCTTTCTTGGGAACGACCTGGTTGTTAAATATTGTGAGTTATAATATTAATAATGAATAAGTTGTGTTGATTAAAGATGAAATTGATAGTTCCATTGTGTTGAAATTATTAGTGTTAGTGGAAATCGACATTTATTTCGATAATAATTGATGTCCGGAGGTTATATTGAATTAATCGGGTAATTAATGGGATAAATGAGCAATTAATTGCTATTATTTCACATGCTTATAACTATTTGTTCACATGTGTGTACTATTGATTCACATTCATGTACTATTAGGGGAGGTGGTGCAAGATTGATAATACTTGCATGACTAAATTAAAAATGGAGGTATAGTTGAAGGTACTATCTTTGTAATTAGTTTTTTCATATGATTATACTATTGAGTCACATGAATGAACTATTAATTTACATTATTTACAATTAGGGGAGGTGGTGCAAGTTTGATAATACTTGTAGGACTAAATTAAAAATGAAGAAAAAGAGGAAGGTATTATAGTGTAATATTTTGAGCCCCAAAACGTGCAATTATCGAAATTATATTTTCCTATAAAAGAAGCTCATTCTTCCTTCATTTCTCACCAATTCACAAAAGCTTTAGAGCAATTATTATAGAGAGAAAGAAGAAGAGAAGTTTGCTACCTCACTATTCCGGTATCCAATTTTTCTAAGGTAAGGGGTATTATTCTTTCGTATTCATGAAGAGAGTTATTTTTTTTCAATACTCGTAAGGGTTGTTATTCCATTTTTTATTATTATGTTGGAATAACTTTGTCATCAAGTAAGTACCGCATACATGATGAAATTCTTACATTATTCCATTCTTTATTATTACATTGGAATAACACATGCATCTTGATCTATCGCATGCACAGTGAATTCATTGTTATTCCATTCTTTATTATTCTATTGGAACATCACATGCATGCGGATTATGCATGACTTGGTTCCATTCTTTATTATTACATTGGAACATCACATGCATGCGGATTACGCATGACACGGTTCCATTCTTTATTATTCTGTTGGAATAACACATGCATGCGCATTACGCACTTTGGTGAATTCTTACATTATTCCATTCTTTATTATTTTGTTAGAATAATCTGTCTACGTGGATTACCGCATGGCGACAAAAATCCATTTGCGGTTTCATATATTCTATTATACTCTGTTGATGACCTGTTGCAAATTTATCCTTGAACTTGTTTTATTGAATTCTTATATCATTGTCATCATCCTCATGTTTATAATATGTTGAAAGTCATCTGTGGCATGTAGTGCATAAATGAACTTGGTATGATTATGACCAGTGAATATTCAGTATAATCATGACCGTAATGTTACAAATGATGTGGTCAAAGTCATCATTGGCCGTAGTGCATTGATGGACAGTTGTTGGCATGATCATGACCATTGATGAATACATGAATATCCTTGACCCGTAGTGCATGGATAATTTGTGGTCGTGATACTAATGAATATCCTTGGCCGTAGTGCAGGGATGATGTGGTTTATTTATTAAGCTGAGTCTCAGCGATAAAAGTGATGAAAAACCTTTTAAATCATAGAAGATAGTAGATTTTATTCTCTACTTGACTCTTCTAATGGATTGCTTGTTTACTTGATTAAACTTGATGTTTATTTTATTTTATCGGTTTAACCTTTGTTGAAGGCTAATGATAATTTATTTTGCATTATCTTAGTCATAATATTTCTTCTTGGGCTAGTTGAGCTCACTCTTTCTTTCTTTATTCTCTTGAGGAAATGAGAAGCGTAGGCGGGACTAGTCGGGGAACGAGTGACGGTCCAGATGATAGCAATAGTAGTCCTCACTATTCTATTAAATAGTGTGACAATAAATGTAATGAGGACTCCATTGAGTGTGGATATTGTCTAGATGACGATATTCTTATTAAAACTCTTAGATTATGTTTTGTCGTATTTTACACGACTGTTGTACAATTAAGTTATATTTGAATTTTATACCATGTATTTGGCAACTCAAGATGGGTGATGTGACACTCCCAAATTCAGGTACTTCAAACCCGAACTCGGTGCTTCACAATACCATTTCTATGAGCGGAATATTACTAATAATAATAACAATAATATAGATTATCAATATAATTTACATGTTATCAGAGTTTTCAATCCCAAGTACGAAACCATTACACATTCGTTACATTACATGATAATTAATATATATCATCATTATACTAATAAAGTCTAGTTATTACAAAAGATAGCATTATCATTCATTCAGCGACCTTTACTTTCCCTTTGTTCTTGGCAGAGCCTTCAGGTTGTTCACACTTAGTTGAAAATATTTAAATTAAGCAAGGATAAACATTTGAGTGCCCAACAAGTAATAGCAACAATAATAGTTAGCTGAACGAATTAAATGTTTTCTTGGAATGATACTTGTACAACGAATCAACAGTTGTGAAGTAAGCTGAACCAATAATAAACAACATATCATTTCGATTTCAAATTTTTGAAACTACGTACTGACTATAAATGAGGATCAATTGACAGACTATGAACATTGTTTTCTATTTTTGAAAAGGATAAGCGAACTTCATATCATGGCAAGTCATAACTTACAGACGCGGGGTGATCGGAATTCGTTATGCCTGTATTGATCAATACTACATTCAAGGACGATATTTTAAGTCCGATATATATCGCCTTAGGCGCATAAAAGTTTCCCATATTTGGGATGTTCATACCAGTCTAGAATCTAAACCAAAACAATTCGGTTGGATAATAATAAAGTTTTCATCTTGTTCAACAACAATTTTATGTTTGTGTCTAGCCAGATCAAATAGCTTAGACAGCTCTTAATTCAACTTGTACATACTGGACATCGATAAGTATGTATCATCATGTGATAAAATATAATGATTATCCAAGTGAGGACACTTGTATAACCATGTTTAGAAATTAACGAACATAATATATATCTTGATCTACAATAACAGAATTAAGGAACTTGTACAACAGATTATAATTTAATAACTTACTTATACATAATCATTGCATAAATACATACAAAGGTTGAAATATTTGAACAATGAAAAGAATAGTTCAGATATTATCTTACGCATGTCCATTGCATAAAGTAAATGCAAAGGGTTAGATACTTGCTTTGTCTTATCTGCATACATTTACACAACTTAGATTTATCTTTTATATCAAGCCTTATCATTAAATAGATCATTCGTTCGATTAGAATAATATATGATATCATATTATACTTTATTTTACGATCGAGACATAACCTAATCACATTGTCGTATAAGTTTAACAACCATTGAATCACAAATAAACATTTATCGAAATCAACTATCTAAGTCCAAATCAATTTCGAAATATGTGATTGTATTGACAACTTTATCGGGTATTTATCGAGTCTAAGACTCTATACAGTAGTTCAATATCCATTTAGATAACTTAAACACCATTTGCATTATTTTTCATGGCCTTATAATAATTTTTAAATAATTATTACAATTTATCATAATTTTTGAAAATTTGAAATCATTATTAAATGATTTAAATATTAAATAATTTCATTATCATTAACATTTAATTAATATTAAACTATTAATGAAACTATTGCCAAAATATTAAGTTATTTAAAATAACTTAAAATATTTTTAAAGTATTTATATTACCTTTAAATGATTTTTAAAATAATTAAAATCATTTTAAATAATTACCATTAATATTAAAATATTAATGTATTATTTATCAAATATTAAAAGTCATTAATTATAACTTAAAATATTTTTAATTCATTTATATCCCTTTTAAATGATTTTTAAATCAATAAAATCATTTTTAAACTATTTATTTAATATAATTATTAAATAAATTAATATCATTAATATTAAATTATTAATAAAATCTACCTTTAAATATTAAAAGTTATATTTTATAACTTAAAAAATATTTTATAACACTTAAATAATTTTTATACTATTTTTAAATCATTAATTCTATTTTTTCATAATTTATTTAATATATTTATTAAATAAAATAATTATCATTAATATTAATTTATTAATGAAATTCATCACATAATATTAAAAGTTATTAAAAATAACTTAAAATATTTTCTTATATCATAATATATTTTTAAATGATTTTTCATGCATTAAAATCATTTTAAATAATTTATTTAATATTATAATTAAATAAATTAAATACCTTTAATATTTCAAAAATATTAAATATTTATGAAATATTTTAAAAATTGTCAAAATATAATTTTTGGACTTTAAAATAATTTTTAATAATTTATTTTGTATTTTTAATAATTAAAAACTAATTTTCTATAATTATTTAATAAAAATAATAATTTTATAATTAAAGTGTCGCTGAAGATTGCCTATAGCGACAGAACCGTCGCTATAGGTGTTCTTCATGTTCATCATCAAACCTAGATCTTCATAGACAGTGAATGAGTGAGCAACTTTGACCAACATTTAATGATAGATCATATGAAGTTTCTGGGCAAGATAAAGGTTAAAGGTTGTAGTACTAATGTAATACTACAAGATCCAACAACAAAAATAACCAACAAGCATAAAACAAACGAGATCTAAGCCTTCAAAGTAGCTGTCAGAGCTGTTCTTCATTTTCTGGGTTACCCAGAAATGAAGAACAGTTCGACCAACCACGTTTGGGCTTCCACAACTTGCTAATCTTGTAATGTTTTTGTGATTTAAATGTTGCAGTGTCTAGCTAACATGTCAAGGAAGCGATCCATCATAAAACATAAACAAAACAACAATAGAATCACAAGATCCATGCTGGTCAAACCCTGTCAGAGATCACGTTCTTGAGTTTTCTTGGTTACCCAGAAACTCAGTTCGTGATCATCTGGCCTGCTTTGACCAGCCACTGACTTCCATTCATTTGATGTTTAGGAGATTTTTAGGCATAAATATGCAGTCAAAATACCAAACTATAAACTAGATACAACAACAAACCTAGATTAACCAACACAAGAATGATCCGGGAGCTTGAATATGTTGTCAGGCCTTTTATGGGCAGTTTCTGGGTTACCCAGAAATGCCCAGTCATGGCCGGTCAACGTGGTTTCACCACGATTATCTTACGACTTAGGTCAGATCTAAGCATGATTTCAACTCCAGATTAAAGACCATACTACATACTATAAGTGCAAACTTTCAAAACACCAAAACATTACACATAATGAAATCTATGGGGTCTGACATTCATTGTCAGACCACTTTTTAAAGATTTTCCAGATTATGAAAAACTTCAAATCCGAGCCTCTAGATGTTATGGATCTAACATCTAGCAACCCAGATCATCATTATACACTATATATAACATGTTTTAACAATAAATCCTAACATCTAACATGCAGATCAAGACCAGATTATAGCTAGGGTTTTATACCTTCTTTGATCAAGTTTTGATTCAAGGCTACTGATGTTGTTATGAAATTCATGGGGCTTGATTTTGTGATTGTAAAACTTACAATTTTCGTGGGTTTTAGTGAGAGAGAGGATTGGTTGGGTGTTTGAGCAAAATGAGTAAAATGTGGCTTTCTCTCTCTCTTTGATCTTTATATAATACTAGTATGCAATGTATATGGCTGGAAAATGGGCTGATATGTGGAGTTTGTAGCACATGGCTAGGTTTAGGGTGGTTCAACCACTAAAGGTTTGACAAGTTTGACAAGTTAACCTCAATAATGCATATAAGGGTATAATGGTCATTTGTCATACAATTTTAATGGCCATTTTGTAATCTTGACAAACCCTTAGGGTTTAGCCCTAAGGTTTTGTGTAGCATTTAAGGATATCTTGAAAAGACTAAAAATGGAAATTTTAGTTTTCAAAATTTCATAACTTAGGATTGCTAAATTAGTTTAGATTTCTTAATTACATAAACTTAAAAAAATTAGGTTTAGGTTTTTACTAATTATAATTAAGCTTGCTAAAATTAACAATTAGGGTTTACAATTAGCAATTATGTTTTATAATTACTAATTAGGGTTACCTAATATAGAAATTAGGATTTCGAAATATTAATTTAGGGTTTTCACTTAAGAAATTAGGGTTTCTAATTTCACGATTAAGGTTTCCAAAAATTAGGGTTTTTCTAATTAATGTTAATATTATAATATCTGACATTGATCACATTATCACGATTACCTAATAATCTTGAACTCTAATTTGAATTTTAAATTAGGATTTCACACAGTAATACTAGGGTTTGTCATATAACACCATAATTGACCAACTATTATCGGTCTACGTAAATAGTACGTATTTATAGCACTGAAAAATCTAAAATATAATTAATATTATATTATTATTATCATTCCTTGTCCTAAAACCAGAATTAGGGTTTGGATTCCATATCTGATTTTCCTTGCATAAAAAGCTTTATTAATTAAGTTAAAATACTTAACTTAATAATCCGAGCTAAAATTCATATAAATAAATAATAATTATAATAATTACAATAATCATTCCTTATATTATTTAAATAATATAATATCATATTTTCTTTGAAAAATAAATAATAAAAACATTTCTATAATAAAATTAATTATTATAAAAATATAATTTATAATGATCATTACTACTAAAATAAAATTATTTGTAATTATTCATGTAATAAATATATATATTTATTTATCACATAAATACATGTACTTTACTTATACATATTTCCCATATTCATTTGAATAATAAAAAAAAATTATACACAAAATTTACGATTTATTTATATAGAAAATATCAGGTTATTACATTCACCATCCCTTATAAAGATTCCGTCCTCGGAATCACCGTTTTAAAACTTACACATATAAGGGTACATAGCATACACATTCATTTCTAGTAGATCTCGATCATAATTGATCAAACAGATATTTAACTATTCACATAAAGGTTGTCTATCTGATTAAACGGAAATTTAATTTCTAAAAGAACTCAAATTCCTCCTTCAAAATTTCTTTATAAAATAATTTATTATATAAAGAAAAATCCTATAGAAGAAAATAAAAGTTATATGAAAAATACCTGGAGTTCCATTCACAATTGCCATTTGAATCTGAATGAAGTCGTCATTGAAGACCCTTGCGATGAGATTTTGTTGGCTTCTAGATGATGTTGGTCTGTGATCGCCAAAGTTCCATGGCTTTTCCCACATGTTCACACTTTACTTCTCCATCCTCCTTTTGGACGATCCTTCACCTTATGCTCCTTTGATCCTCACAGAAAACAACCACTAGTAGTTCTAGGATTACGGCAGTTGGGAGAGATATGACCCTCCTGCCCACACTTAAAACATGCAAATTTACCTTTCAGACACTCCCCCAAATGGTTCTTCCCATAGTTCCCACATTGCACCACCTGCTTCTTCTTTGTACCTTCCTGCTTCACCTGCATACCCCCAAATTTGTTTCCCTTCCTCTTTTCACTCCTATTCCCATTGTTTGTTTCCACCTTCCTAGCTCCCTCAACCTTACCCTTGTTACTTCTTTCCTTGTTGTAGAGACTCATGGCCTCACTCCCCTCCTCAGCTATAATCGCTTTCTCCATGAGTGTTACAAATGTAGGGATTTACAACACTGCCACCTTGTTGTAGAGCTAAGGTTTTAATCCCAGCTCAAACCTTCTAGCTTTCCTAGCCTCCGTATCAACTTGATGCGGAGCAAACCTAGCCAACTCATTAAATTTTGCGGTATACTCCACAACAGTCATATTCTCCTGTTTTAATTCTAGAAATTTTACCTCCATCCTAGCCTGCATACTAGAGGAAAAATAGTTTTAGAAAAACTAAAGTTTTAAACCCTTCCCAAGCAACTACACCTGCTCCTACCCTCGCCTGATTCGCTTCCCCCCAAAAATTTGCCTCACCCTTCATCATATAGGTGGCAAAAGCGGTCTTTTGCCCCTCAGCTACCCTAGCTATAACGAACGCCTTTTCAATTTCCTTAACCCAAGTTTGGGCTTCTACAGGGTCAGTTGTACCTCTAAATTCGGGCGGTCCTATAGCCTTGAAGTCCTTGAAGTTTGCCAAGTGGTTGTCTGGCTGGTTCCCTGCAGCTAGCATTCCTTGTTGCATTGCCTGAGCTACCATGTTTGTAAAGTTCTGCATTGGACTGGTTGTTGTCCCCCAACGTTATTGACAGATTCTTCTGCCCTTTGATTTCTAGTTTGACGTCTTGGCGGCATTATCTGATTAAATAAAACATAATTTAACTTGGATTCTAAACCTTATCATATGAGTTTAATATATGTTTCATTACTCAAACATAGGTTCATTTTCATTAATTCAAAGTAATTTACATAACATAGCCCATACTGTTATCCCTTTGTGACCACAAAAGTCGGGATTTACAGCCTTAACTTATTCAAAAGTTGAGAATATTACATTACACATACATACATATCACAAATATTACATTAAACACACCTACACCACAGAACCTATACTACTTATTCACTACGCCTTTTTCTTGATCTTGGATAACTTTTTACCCGATGACCTCCTATCCCACAAATAAAAGAGACACATTGCTTTGGATTGGGACAATGAGGAGATAAATGTCCCTCATGTCCGCAATTGTAGCAAATATTTTCCCCTTTCCTGCATACACCTTCATGTTTCTTGTCACAATTTGTACACCTTTCTATTCGGTTAATTTTTCCTTGGTTGTTATCAGGATTTCCTATATCACGGTCTTTCATCTTTCTTTTCCTCTTCTTGCTCGGAGCTATGCATGCTTTGTTAATTTTTGCTCCAATTTGGTCAATTTGGATTTTAAGTTTATCTTGTTCTTCCATTGTTTCTATTAATGCTTTCCGCAGTTGGCTATTTAGTAGTTTTTTTATTTCCCACAACTTTTCCAAAGAGGAAACCTGGTCCCGTAGATTCTGTACTTCGGTTAATGCTTGATCGGCTCAACTTCAAATTGTCAGAATCCTTATATCATCAATTCCACAATTTTCGGATCTGGTATTACGATTTCCACAATAACCACCTCATCGAGGTTGCCTTCACTTTGAGCCTTTATTTTAGCTATTGGCTTTGATATTGGCTCCTTCTTTATGATCCGAGGGTATCCTAATCCTTTTTCACCTAACATCTACACACATAAATTATCCTGATTAACATGTAATATATACACATAACAAACAATAATTTTGTATAGGTTATCTTTTATTTGGTTTGACGATGAATTTATCTGATTCATCTCTTTTTAAACTCTATATGAGTTGTTTATATTTTCAACGTTTTTCTCTGTTCTAAGGTTATAGCCTAAGGTCTATCCCACCTAAGGTTTCTAACCCTATAGCTCTGATACCAATATGTGACACCCCCAAATTCAGGTACTTGAAACCCGAACTCAGTGCTTCACAATACCATTTCTATGAGCGGAATATTACTAATAATAATAACAATAGTATAGATTATCAATATAATTTACATATTATCAGAGTTTTCAATCCCAAGTACGAAACCTTTACATATTCGTTACATTACATGATAATTAATATATATCATCATTATACTAATAAAGTCTAGTTATTACAAAAGATAGCATTATCATTCATTCAGCGACCTTCCCTTTCCCTTTGTTCTTGGCAGAGCCTTCAAGTTGTTCACACTTAGCTGAAAATATTTAAATTAAGCAAGGATGAACATTTGAGTGCCCAACAAGTAATAGCAACAATAATAGTTAGCTGAACGAATTAAATGTTTTCTTGGAATGGTACTTCTACAACGAATCAACAGTTGTGAAGTAAGTTGAACCAATAATAAACAACATATCATTTCGATTTCAAATTTTTGAAACTACGTACTGACTATAATGAGGATCAATTGACAGAAACATTGTTTTCTATTTTCAAAAAGGTTAAACAGAACTTCATCTGTAAATCGTCATAACTTACGGGCACGGGGGTGATCAGCCCGTTATGCCCTGTATTGATCAATACTACATTCAAGGATGATATTTTCGTCCAGCATATCTGCCTTAGGCGCATAAAAGTTTCCCATATTTGGGATGTTCATACCAGTCTAGAATCCAAACCAAAATAATTCGGTTGGATAATAATAAAGTTCTTATCTTGTTCAACAACAATTTTATGTTTGTGTCTCAGCAGATCAAATAAGCTTAGAGGCGACTTTTAATTCAACTTGTACACATTTGGACAATAGATAAGTATGTATCAGCATGTGATAAAATATAATGATTATCCAAGTGAGGACACTTGTATAACCATGTTTAGAAATTAACGAACAAAATATATATCTTGATCTACAATAACAGAATTAAGGAACTTGTACAATAGATTATAATTTAATAACTTACTTATACATAATCATTGCATAAGTACATACAAAGGTTAAAATATTTGAACAATGAAAAGAATAGTTCAGATATTATCTTACGCATGTCCATTGCATAAAGTAAATGCAAAGGGTTAGATACTTGCATTGTCTGCTGCTTACACAACTTAGATTTATCTTTATATCAAGCACTATTATTAAATAGATCATTCGTTCGATTAGAATAACATATGATATCATATTGTACTGCTATTTACAGTTAGCATATAACCTAATCACATTGTCATGTAAGTTTAACAACTATTGAATCACAAATAAACATTTATCGAGTCAACCTATCTAAGTCCAGATCAATTTCTGAAATATGTCGGTGTATTGACAACTTTATCGGGTATTTATCGAGTCTAAGACTCTATACAGTAGTTCAATATCCATTTAGATAACTTAAACACCATTTGCATTATTTTTCATGGCCTTATAATAATTTTTAAATAATTATTACAATTTATCATAATTTTTGAAATACTGGAATCATTATTAAATGATTTAAATATTAAGTAATTTCATTATCATTAACATTTAATTAATATTAAACTATTAATGAAACTATTGCCAAAATATTAAGTTATTTAAAATAACTTAAAATATTTTTAAAGTATTTATATTACCTTTAAATGATTTTTAAAATAATTAAAATCATTTTTAAATAATTACCATTAATATTAAAATATTAATGTATTATTTATCAAATATTAAAAGTCATTAATTATAACTTAAAATATTTTTAATTCATTTATATCCCTTTTAAATGATTTTTAAACTATTTATTTAATATAATTATTAAATAAATTAATATCATTAATATTAAATTATTAATAAAATCTACCTTTAAATATTAAAAGTTATATTTTATAAATTAAAATATTTTATAACACTTAAATAATTTTTATACTATTTTAAAATCATTAATTCTATTTTTTCATAATTTATTTAATATATTTATTAAATAAAATAATTATCATTAATATTAAATTATTAATGAAATTCATCACATAATATTAAAAGTTATTAAAAATAACTTAAAATATTTTTTATATCATAATATATTTTTAAATGATTTTTCATGTATTAAAATCATTTTTAAATAATTTATTTAATATTATAATTAAATAAATTAAATACCTTTAATATTTCAAAAATATTAAATATTTATGAAATATATTAAAATTGTCAAAATATAATTTTTTGGACTTTAAAATAATTTTTAATAATTTATTTTGTATTTTTAATAATTAAAAACTAATTTTCTATAATTATTTAATAAAAATCATAATTTTATAATTAAAGTGTATGAAAAGGCACTTTATAGCTTGACAGAGCGAAGTCATTATAGGTGTTCTTCATGTTCATCATCAAACCTAGATCTTCATAGACAGTGAATGAGTGAGCAACTTTGACCAACATTTAATGACAGATCATGAAGTTTCTGGGCAAGATACAGGTTAGAGGTTGTAGTACTAATGTGTCAGGAATAAACATATAAATGATATTTCTATTTACATATGATTTGATTATGATATATATATGAATGAATATGCAAGTATGCTTGCATTAAGAAAAGCTGTAAAGTCCTTTGATAGATAATAGAAACATGTGTACAAGGACTTAGAATGAATTGATCAAGTATGTTAGGTTGATCCTACATAAGCAAAAAGCGACTTTGTAAAGTCCTTATAAAGAAATGATGTATAAGGACTATAAATATAGAAAGATCAAACATGTTAGGTTGATCTTATGATGTAATAGATAAAGCATCGATCGATCGTCGAAAGCACCATACTCGAAATCTTAGATCCGCCAGAGAGTCGAGGAGAACTCGAGAAATGCGGAGGCGTAATCGTAGTCTGCAAGATAGTAGATCTCGGAGTTCGTGAGATCGCTAGGAGAGACGAGGAAGGATCGTAGTGTGTCGAGTAGAACTTCTCGAGCCTCTTGAGGAAGTCGTGTTCGTAATCGTGAGAGACACTACGCCACTGAGCCGAGAGACCTCCGCTGATGCCAAGTCGGGAAATGTAGACTACACTTTCGAGTCGTAGAGTCTCTCGATGCCGGAAGCCAAGTCAAGGATCGTAGACTACACTCACGAGTTCGTAGAGTCTATTGATTACATGCAAAAGATCGTAGTCGGGCTATATCGGATGAAGACACGAGCACAAAGAAAGAAATCGTAGAGTGTCAAGATCTGATCCCGAAGTCATAGTGTCTCGCAATTTGAAGCTCCATCGTAGAAGTCTTTGAACTCGACCTCAACAGATGTGCTCACAATGCCAAGGCAGAATCGTAGAGCAAATACGATTCTCAACTAATGAGCACTCCCAGAATATCCAAAGGAATAAAGCCTCTGGTTGGCACTGCAAAGATACATCCCACCTGAAGGGAACCAGAGAGCACTCGATGAGTGGCATACAAGCTAAACAGAAGATCTAAGCATCAACCCAATCAGCATCAAGATTGAGTTGTGAAGCCATTCAAGATGAAGTCTTCCACAAGGAGATCAAAAGAAGACTTCCGTAACTGACTAAGGAAAGTCAGCAAGTGCAGTAGTTGTCAAGTGAATAGAAGACAACGATCTTGGAAGCAACCGAGATCGTAGTGTTTACCAAACAAAGAAAGAACTGATGGAAAGTTAACCAAGATACTGGTTAGTCTCTGAAGAACAAGGCTAAAGTGATTAAGCGTAGGGTCAGTCCATTGATGATAAGTGAACGGGAGATCACAAGGAGAAAGCGAGCTGGACGCGCCACAAATCTGAAGTGTCTTGCTATTCAGAGGGGACCAGAGCAAGGAGTTAGGCCATCGGTCTCTCGAAAGCAATCGAAGCAAAGCGAAGTGTCAAACCTTGACAATAGAAGGAAGAGGTGTTCTACATTGGAGATCCAATCAACACTCTTCAAGATCGTAGTGTTAACTCTACCAGTCAATAAGAAACACTCAGTAAGACACTACGATCAGGTCCTCGAAGACATGCATCAGAATCGTAGAGTTTGAATAGCTGAAGAATAAAGCATTGGCAACGGTTCAATCTGAAGGGTAATATTCGAACAAGTGCTTATTGAGAGCATCGATGCAAAAGGACAACCTTTGATCGAGAAATCAGAAGGAGGAAATAAAGTCTTCAACCTGCCCAAGACATTAAAGTGACATCTTTGATGGGTAGGTGAAACAGTAGACTACAATGTCAGATAAAGTATGACATGTCACATCAGTAGTCTACCTCTGTCAACTCGAGATCTGTGAATATATTTGAATAGCCTTCAACGGCTACTTTCCAACGGAAGGATTGGGAAGGAGTATAAATCAGTAAGAGCTTCAAAGATCGAAGGTTCCTGGAGTTGCCGAGTTTGGAGCAACGATGGACTGTTCTAAACCAGGTGAAATAGTGAGTCTAAAGGCTCACTCTACGATCCACAAAGAACACTCAGATACATGCAAATGAAGAAGTAGAAGTGAGAGTTCTACTATGTAGAAGTGAGAGTTCTACTACAAGAAGAGTGTTCTGAACTGCCGAGAGAAAGAAGAGCATCATGTCATCTTGGTGTCCATCATGGGAAGACTCTAAGTACCATAGAGAAGAGCTAACAATCATCTTAGCAAGTCCATCATGAGAAGACATCAAGTATCAAGAAGGGAGATCACAAACGTCATCATGGTGGCAAGCATGAGAAAGTTTCTAAGTACCTAGCAGAAGAGCTTACAGTCATCTTAGAAACCCATCATGTGCAGCTATCGTGTATCAAGAGGAACGATCTTCAAGGCAGTCATCAAGGGGTCATTCAAAGTGGTTGAGTAACTAAAGAAGCTGAGCATCATGCAACACTCAATTGCACTTCAAGGATGATCACACCAAGCTGCTAAGTACAGAAGATGTTCAGAGCATGAAGACATCTTAGCAAACAAAGACCAACTCAATAAACAAACAACTCAATGAAGCTGTGGCACTGAGGGGTCCTTGTCCAAAGGACTAAATGAAGCTGAGGATTCGAGGGGTCCTTGTCGGGAGGGACTAAACAAAGTTCCAAGCCTTACTGGCTTGAAGAGTTCCTAAGGAACTAGAGGAGTCCCAAGGTCTTTGGCCTTGAAGAGTTCTTAGTGAATGAAGTCCCAAGGTCTGGCGGCCTTGAAGGAATCTTAGTGATTCAGTCTTGCCGCCTTCCTTAGTGGAAATCTGCTAGTTGAAAGTAGAAGAGTGGATTAGAGCTTAAGTCTCTACGAACCACTTAAAACCCCTTGTGTCTTTTACATTATGTCATTTACATTATGTCTTATAAGCGCTATAATCTGCTATGTATGTTTTAAGCTTTTTACAACCAAACTAACTCTCTCTGAACAATGTATGTTTGATTATGAATATATCAATGAAGGGATCTTTTACTTATTCATGCGTGCTTGAAAAGATTCTTATGTTTGTCATCTGCTAATGTAATAGCAATACAAAATAAAAGAGAAAAGTATTTAAAATAAAAAGGATTTATTCAACCCCCCCCCCCCTTACAGATCTATTGTGCCTACTGGGGACTAACATAATGTAATACTACAAGATCCAACAACAAACATAACCAACAAGCATAAAACAAACGAGATCTAAGCCTTCAAAGTAGCTGTCAGAGCTGTTCTTCATTTTTTGGGTTACCCAGAAATGAAGAACAGTTCGATCAGCCACGTTTGGGCTTCCACAACTTGCTAATCTTGTAATGTTTTTGTGATTCAAATGTTACAGTGTCTAGCTAACATGTCAAGGAAGCGATCCATCACAAAACATAAACAAAACAACAACAGAATCACAAGATCCATGCTGGTCAAACCCTGTCAGAGATCACGCTCTTGAGTTTTGGGTTACCCGAAACTTCGGATTCATGATCATTTGCTTCTGCTTGACCCGACCACCGACTTCCATTCATTTGATGTTTAGGAGATTTTAAGGCATAAATATGCAGTCAAAATACCAAACTATAAACTAGATACAACAACAAACCCAGATCAACCATCACAAGAAAGATCCGAGAGCTTGAATATGTTGTCGAGCCCTTTCAGGCGGTTTACAGGTTACCGTAAATGCCTTGATCATGGGCTTCATTCGGCGTGGTTTGATCACGATTATCTTACGACTTAGGTCAGATCTAAGCATGATTTCAACTCCAGATTAAAGACCATACTACATACTATAAGTCCAAACTTTCAAAACACCAAAACATTACACATAATGAAATCTATGGGGTCTGACATTCATTGTCAGACCACTTTTTAAAGATTTTCCAGATTATGAAAAACTTCAAATCCGAGCCTCTAGATGTTATGGATCTAACATCTAGCAACCCAGATCATCATTATACACTATATATAACATGTTTTAAGAATAAATCCTAACATCTAACATGCAGATCAAAACCAGATTATAGCTAGGGTTTTATACCTTCTTTGATCAAGTTTTGATTCAAGGCTACTGATGTTGTTATGAAATTCGCGGGGCTTGATTTTGTGACTGTAAAACTTACAATTTTCGTGGGTTTTAGTAAGAGAGGATTGGTTGGGTGTTTGAGCAAAATGTGGCTTTTTCTCTCTCTTTGATCTTTATATAATACTAGTATGCAATGTATATGGCTGGCAAATGGGCTGATATTTGGAGTTTGTAGCACATGGCTAGGTTTAGGGTGGTTCTAGCACTAAAGGTTTGACAAGTTAACCTCAATAATGCATATAAGGGTATAATGGTCATTTGTCATACAATTTTAATGGTCATTTTGTAATCTTGACAAACCCTTAGGGTTTGACCCTTAGGGTTTAACCCTTAGGTTTTGTGTATTAGCATTTAAGGATATCTTGAAAAGGCTAAAAATGGAAATTTTAGTTTCCAAAATTTCACAACTTAGGATTGCTAAATTAGTTTAGATTTCTTAATTACATAAATTTAAAAAAATTAGGTTTAGGTATTTACTAATTATAATTAAGCTTGCTAAAATTAACAATTAGGGTTTACAATTAGCAATTAGGTTTTATAATTACTAAGTCGGGTTACCTAATATAGAAATTAGGATTTCAAAATATTAATTTAGAATTTTCACTTAAGAAATTAGGGTTTCTAATTTCACGATTAGGGTTTCCAAAAATTAGGGTTTTCCTAATTAATGTTAATATTTATAATATCCGACATTGATCACATTATCACTATTACCTAATAATCTTGAACTCTAATTTGTATTTTAAGTTAGGGTTTCATATAGTAATACTAGGGTTTGTCGTATAACACCATAATTGACCAACCATTATCGGTCCATGTAAACAGTACATATTTATATCACTGAAAAATCCAAAATATAATTAATATTATATTATTATTATCATTCCTTGTCCTAAAACTAGAATTAGCGTTTGGAATCCATATATGATTTACCATGCATAAAAAGCTTTATTAATTAAGTTAAAATACTTAACTTAATAATTCGAGCTAAAATTCATATAAATAAATAATATTTATAATAATTACAATAATCATTCCTTATATTATTTAAATAATATAATATCATATTTTCTTTGAAAAATAAATAATAAAAACATTTCTATAATAAAAATTAATTATTATAAAAATATAATTTATAATGATCATTACTTCTAAAATAAAATTATTTGCAATTATTCATGTAATAAATATATATTTATTTATCACATAAATACATGTACTTTACTTATACATTTTCCCCATATTCATTTGAATAATAAAAAAAATTTATACGCATAATTTATGATTTATTTATATAGAAAATATCGGGTTATTACAGGTGATGTATACCTATTTTGGGTGCGTCACAGTTGGTATCAAAACTTAGGGATATGATCCATGGCTGAGATGTGAGACAAGAACTAGGAGGGGAGAGACGGGGAATTGCTTCGCTAGTATGACCTACCTAAGTTTATTTGGTATTTAATTGGTCGGTCACAGTATATGGATAATATATGACATGTCAATTAACCCTTTTTTGTGGCAGTATTTGAAAATGACATCCGAGAATGTTGAGAATACCAATAGAGCACAGAAGACTGTTGAGTCTCCACAGATCAATAATTAGGATAATGTGCATCAGGAAGGCGACAATCCTCATGCAAACAACAACACTGACCAAATGATGAATGATGGAATGTTCAGAGGCTTTATGCAATTCACGCAACATCAAAGTAGAGCGGCTCTCATCCAAAATGTAGGTGGAAACACTGAAACTCTCGGACGGTCACCGCTAAAGCAGTTCAAGGAGCTGGGACCATCGGAGTTTTTGGTGAGCCAAAACCACTTAAAGCGAAGCGTGGATAAAATGAGATCACCAAGATATTTGATGTTTTGGGATGCTCAGGAGCAAAAGGTTCTATTTTCCACCTTTATATTTGGAGAGGAGGCGATTCTTGGTGGGAATCGGTAAAAGCGTACTCAACTCCGCCATTTGAAGATGTCTTGGGAGAAGTTCCAAGAACTATTCAACGACAAGTACTTTCGAAAGTATTCATCACATGAAAGAGGTAGAGTTCATCAAGTTAGAAGCGAGAACAATATGGTAGTAACACGAAGACAAAGCTAAGTTTGCCGAGTTGTCCGGTTTGCGTCTCACTTGGTTGATAATGAGGAGAGAATGACGCGGATGTTTCTAAAAGGTTTGAAACCCGAGATACGTCAATACTTAATTTCTCACAAACCGTGTGTTTGTATTCAAATGTTGTTAATAGGGCTCGATTATTGGAGTAGCGATAACGAGTCAACTCAACCAAAGAGAAAGCGGTAAGAAAAATGATAATACCAGTGGTAGCGAGTCATCGAGCGGTGACAACAAACGTGGAGGGAATCAACATGCCAAAAATGGTAACCACTTCGGTGGTAATCATGGCCAAGTCAAGAAAAGGAGATTCAACAATGATGGAAAGAGCGTCCAAGACCAAAGACCGTTGTTAAGGAAGGAAAACGACCACCTATCATATGCTTCAAATGCGGGTGGAGGGACATATCATCAAATCGTATGCGATGCGATCAAAGCGTGTTATAATTGTGGAAGAGAAGGTCACCTAGCCCCGATTTTGTCGTGCACCAAAGACAAGTCCAGCTGGGATGGAGGCACCAAAGGCCGTCCCAAAAAAGTTAAAGTCGGTAGTTCAAGGGAAAGCGTTTATCGTAACCTCCCAGAAAGCAAGGAACCCGAATGAGGTCATCACGGGTAAGCTTATCATAAACTCTAGCGTAGTCTATACCTTATTTGATACCGGTTCTACCCATTCTTTTATTTCTCCTACTTGCACTCAACGTTTAAATTTGACTCCGGAGAAATTAGACTTTGACTTATCGGTTGAAACTCCATTGGGAGAAACCTTCATTACATCCACTATTTATAAGTCTTGTTTGATTCAAATCCCAGAACGCACGTTACTTGTCGATCTTATTTCTTTAAAATACTTGTATTTGGCGTGATTCTAGGGATTGATTGGTTAACTACTCATCATGCTAAAATTGATTGTTTTCGTAAGGTTGTTAGCTTTCATATTCCTAATCAACCTATTATGCGAATTCAACGACTAAACCATTAAAATCAATCACGGTCAATCCAAGCCATAAAGCTATTCGGTTATTGAAAAACGGATGTCAAGCTTTCTTAGCTCATGTCACGGATCTAAACAAAAATACGTCAGTTTTGAATGATATTTCTATTGTTAATAAATTCCTTGACGTATTCCCTGAAGAACTTCCTGGCCTACCCCCAGAGCGTGAAATTGAATTTTGTATCGACCTTGAACCCGATACAAAACCCATTTCCAAAGCCCCATATCGAATGGCTCCTATTGAACTTCAGGAGTTAAAGACCCAATTGCAAGAATTGTTAGACATTGGTTTCATTCGTCCTAGTACGTCTCCTTGGGGTGCTCCTGTTCTATTCGTGAAGAAGAAAGATGGGAGTATGCGACTTTGTATTGATTATCGGGAGTTAAATCATGTCACCATCAAAAATAGGTACCCATTGCCACGTATTGATGACCTATTTGACCAGTTGCAAGGAGCCAAATTCTTTTGAAAGATTGATCTTCGTTCCGGATATCACCAATTGAAGATTAAAACTGATGACATTCCAAAGAATACTTTCAGAACTCGGTACGGGCATTATAAATTCTTAGTCATGTCTTTTGGATTGACTAATGCTCCTGCTGCCTTCATGGATATGATGAACCGAGTATTCAAGGAATATTTAGATCACTTTGTGGTTGTCTTTATTGATGACATCCTCATATACTCCAAAACCCGTGAAGACCATGAGCAACACTTGAGGCTGATACTCCAAAAGCTTCGTGAAAATAAGCTATATGCCAAGTTGAAGAAATGCGAGTTCTGGCTTGAGGAAGTTGCATTCCTTGGGCACGTGATATCAAATCATAGGATATCTGTTGACCGACAAAGATTGAAGTAATTCAAAGTCGGGAGCAACCTAAATCGAAATGGCCGAAAAAATCGTAGCTTTCTCAAAACATTTGGTTATTATCGGAGATTCAGTAGAAGGGTTTTCGAATCTCTACTCCATTAACTCAAATTGACTCGAAAAGATACAAAATTCTATTTGAGCGAGGAATGTGAGAAGAGTTTTCAAGAACTCAAGAGGAGACTCATTTATTTTATTACGACAATACAATTTGGCTCGGAGGATTTGTCATCTATAGTGATGCTTGAGCAAAGGGTTAGGATGTGTTCTCATGCAACATGGAAAAGTCATAGCCTATGCCTCACGATAACTCAAAAGAATATGAGAGGAATTATCCTACTCATGATCTAGAGTTAGCAATGATCATTTTTGCGCTTAAGATTTGGAGGCATTACCTGTATGGAGAGAAGGTGGAGATCTATACGGATCATAAAAGCCTCAAATATTTCTTCACTCAAAAGAAACTCAACATGCGGCAATGAAGATGGCTTGAGTTGTTGAAAGATTACGATCATACCATTCAATACCATCCTAGAAAAGCGAACGTAGTAGCTGATGCATTGAGTAAAAGATCATATCTTGAATGAAGTGCATTATTGTCAACGCAAAGGCCCATTTTATATGACTTACAAAGGATGGAGATAGAGTTAAAGACTCAGGGGACCCATGTGATGATAGCGAATATCTGAGTAGAAGCCCGACTTTAATCGATAAAGTTAAAATTCGCTTCAAGCTTTATAGACACGGAGTCGATCACGTATGTGGAAGAAAGTGCAAGAAGGTGCTATGCCAGAAGCAAGAATCGATGAAGAAGGAATACTTCGAGTCAACTCCAGACTTTGTGTTCCTAACAACCCTGATTTAAAGTATAAAATCATGATGGAGGCGCACAACACACAGTTTGCAATCCATCTTGGGAGTACCAAAATGTATCGTGATCTTCGACATACATTTTGGTGGAGCAATATAAAGAGAGAGATAACGGATTTTATCTCAAGGTGTTTAACTTGTCAACGAGTCAAGGCGGAGCATCAAGTACCAAAAGGTCCATTGCAACCACTTGAAATTCCAGAATGGAAATGGGAGCACATTACCATGGATTTTGTTACTGGTCTTCCCAAGGTTTCTCAAGGCATAGATGCAATTTGGGTTATTGTTGATAGTTTGACCAAGTCTGCTCATTTTTTACCTATACGAGAAACTTATACACTTGAACGTCTTGCTCGTATGTACATAAACAAGATTGTAAGACTGCATGGTATGCCGGTATCCATAGTTTCTGATCGAGACCCAAGATTCACTTCAAGATTTTGGGTTAGTTTGCAAAAAGCTATGGGCACGGATTTACGATTTAGCTCGGCATATCATCCTCAGACGGACGGGCAATCGGAGAGGACTATTCAAACTCTTGAAGATTTATTAAGACTCTGTGTCCTTGACTTCAAAGGAAGTTGGGACAAGTTCTTACCATTGGTGGAGTTTTTCTACAACAATGTTATCGAAACAAGTATTGGCATGACTCCATTTGAGGCGTTGTATGGAAGAAAGTGTCGTTCTCGGTATCTTTGGGATGAGGTGGGTGAAGCAACGTTGTTGGGACCGGAGTCAGTACGTATGACTACGGAAAAGATTTAAACGATCCAAACAACGATATAAAAATCTCACAAGATCGATAAAAGAGTTATCTTTGATCTTCATCGAAAGGACGTAAAATTCGATATTGGAGATCATGTGTTGTTACGTGTTTCTCCATGGAAGGAGTTCTGAGATTTGGAAAGAGAGGAAAGCTCAACCCTCGATTCATTGGCCCATTTTAATCCTCGATCGAGTAGGCTGTGGCCTATAGACTCGCGCTTTACCGCCTAAGTATGTCTCGTGTTCATAACATTTTTCACATATCTATGTTACGTAAATATGTGAAAGACCCGAACCACATTATTGAATTAGAACCAGGCGAGATAGATGAAGATTTAACGTATGAAGAGTTACCTGTTAAAATCTTGGATAAGAAGGATCATATTCTACGCTCTAAAGTTATACCTCAAGTCAAAGTTTTGTGGAGAAACCACGATGTTGAGGAAATGACCTGGGAGTTAGAATCTGAAATAAAATCAATGTATCCTCACCTCTTCGATATACCAGGTACGTACCTTAATTTCGAGGATGAAATTTCATAAGAAGGGGAGGTTGTAAGACCCCAACTTTTATGAATAAAGAATAATTTTCTCGAAATATATTTTTGAATATTATGGTGTGAATTTGATATAATGTTATAGTTGTGGGTAATATTTACAAATTTTGCAATGTAAGCAAGTGGTTATATAATATTCGATTGGTCGGAGAATATTCGTACGACGGCACAATTGTAACATTCTAGAATTTTAAAGTGTAATATTAAATATTTATTAATTTATATAAGTATTTAATGGATATGTTTATTGTTGAATAAAATAATTTTTCAATTTGAATGGATGTGATTTAGTTAATTATTTATTGAATAAATAATTAAATATTAAATATTTATTTGCAATATTAAATATTTATTGAATTATATAAGTATTTAATGACAATTTGAGTTGATGTGGCTTAGTTAATTATTTGTTGAATAAATAATTAAGGAGCTAAGAAAATTAATTGTTATGAGATTATATACCAATTTGATTTAATAAGTAAGCTAGAGAGCTTATAATGATTTAAATAAATTATAATATTTTAAATGAGAAATTGTAATTTAAAAATAGTTAATGGTCGAATAAAATTACTATTTTAAAAGAAATTATAGTCATGTGATATTAAATTATGTGCTAAAGTAATTTAATAGATTAATATTTTAATTGATTAAATTGATTATTTAATTAAATAAAAGTGTGACTAATAACCTTGCTATAAAGGAGTTACCAAAATAAATTAAAAGAGTTTAATTTAGTTTTGCCAAACAAGTCTTATTGCATAATAAGTCTTTAATATAATAGTGTTTTATCAAACAAGGTATAAGGAGTAATTGATTTATTTTAATTAGCTTTACCAAACAAGGTATATAAGTTAATAGGTTATTTTTTTTATTATGTTAGCCAAACAAGCCTTATGGCTTTTGATTTTCAAAACGTATATAACTGACATAAGTTATATCTATATTTATGTTATATAATTAATATATATTATTGCTATATACGTTATATTGTTAGTACGTAGTTAGAGTTAGGGAGAAAGAACTCAGTGGAAGAGAAGAAGAGAGTTTACAGAGAGAAAAGAAGAGAGGAAGGAAGGCTAGAGAATTTGAGAAAAGAATTGGGAAAAAGAAGCTTGATAATCAAAAGGATAGCCATCATCTTCTTAATTAAAGGTAGGATAACAATCCTCTTATTTTATTTTTTAAAAGTTTCGTTTTCCTCTTCCCAACAAATCTCTGTAAAATATTTATAAAAGATGAATTGTTAATATGTATATAGTTTAGTATAATAATTGTTTATAAAAGGTTGTTTCATGAAATTGTATATGATTATAGTTATAGTAATTCATGTATGTATGTGTTTTGTGGAAGAAAATATATTATAGTGTTTACATGAAAATATATATGAACATGGCTTAATTTAAAATAGAAATTAAGGTTTAATTAGTTATTAGATTGATAAATTGATTATGGAAATTGATAGAGTATGTATGATCATAACTATGATGTTTTGAATTTACTGTTTTGGTTGAAAAACAAAATCACCGTGTTGATTTTCATTAAAAGTATAAAAAAATGGAGTTTTTGCCAAGAACATTGAAATTGGGTGTTGTATATTTGATGTTTGTGTTATTTTATGAGTATAAACATGTTAGAAGTCTTCACAATATGTTTATATGAAGTCTATATATAAATTACATGATAATCAGTCTATTAGATTCGAGCTTTTAGGCCAATTTGGCTTTTTTTGGTACTATTGTCAAGTCGCTATCTAAATCATTTGCCAGCTTTGACATTGATGATACGTTAAGAAGGCGCTCACGTGAGCCATCCTTATCGCCATGTATGTAACCGTGAAGTATAATCATCAGTAGCACGTCATCACCACGCCATGGCGTGACCCATGATGTAAATCGTGGTGCCCATGTGTGAAGTTAGCGTAATGGTTTGATGAGTGTACTTTTTGTACACAAAATTTTAAGAAAACATTTTTGTGATGATAGTAGGACTGTAAAATATAGATTTTAGTATTTCTATACTATGAATAATTATGTTATTAAGGATTAACTTGTGTTATAAGTTGATCATGTGATTAAATAATCAAACCTATGTGATGAATGTATTAGTTATGTGATAATGACTAACTATGTCACGATGACATATGCATATAGGATATTGTGATTCAAATTGATTCGGTTTAGTCTACAAGCAAGGCAAGTTTTCTAACTCAAAACTTCATTGTGCGAGTTTAATTTCATTTGGTACATTATTGTTTTCAAATTCAATTACAATTGTTGTAAGTTGCTACTTCTACAATTTCGTAGAGCTAGATTTCCTATGATTGAGTAAGTCATTGTATCTAGTTACTCATGACGATGCAAGTTTTCTAATCCTTTGTCTTATTGAGCTAATTATTATTATTAATTCGATTATCTTATAATGATGTAAGTGGTCTAAACTTTGGTTTGATGTTGAATAAGTTATTCTTGTATTTCAATTACTGATTAACATGCATAACTGAATTGCCATGCATGTTTAGTATTCAATCCTAATTAACCTTGGCTTAGTATTATTCAAGCAAGGTATGCTATATTTATTCAAATTGTATGCTATTAGATTTTTCCTAATGCATGGCTTTAGTTACTATGATTGATTCAATCACTATTATTCTGTAGTATAGTGTTATTGGTCTTATTCAACTACTCCTTAGTTGATGTTCGTTAAATTCCAAATTTCCTTGAAAGCTTATCCAAACCAAACTTACTTTGAGTGCGGACTTGTATTCTAAATCTTTGAGATGAACAACTCTTTTAATAGAGGTTTACGCTTAGCGTTGAAATGGTTAATGCACAATACATTATTCAAAGGGTTGATCCCCCCAAGCAGTGCGAGAGTCCTTATAGTCTTATGTATTTGTTAAAGTTAAAGTTGAAAGATTACTTATAAGCGTGTGGGCGTGATTTGTGGTCATTAGACCCTCAGTGAATGTTATAATTTTCAGAAAGTTAATAGAATATATTGTTCAGTTCTATTGAGCCTAATATTGGCAATTAATGTAAAAGTTTAAAGATTTATTTATTGTTATTTCAAGTGGGCCTTGTTTGCTCACTCTTGCCTGTAAAATATTTCTTATAGCTAAAGTTGAAACTGGTGACGTACCTAGCACCAGTAAAGGAAAAGAAAAGATGAACAAGTACTGAAGACTTGTAATAGACTTGATAGTATTATTATTAGACTTTGGTTTAAAGATTGTAATGAAGTTTATTTAATTTCCGCATTTGAATGATTGTTGTTAAAGGTTAGACAACACAGGGGAGATTTTTATTTGAGTTTAATCTCTGTATAAGGGGGTTTTATTATTCAATTTTATTATAATTGGGTTGTTATAAATGAATGTTTTGATTAAGTGAGCACCAAATCTTGAGGAAATGAAGTACCGAGATTTGGGGGTGTCACTGAGTTGGTATCAAAGCTTTAGGTTATGAACCTTAGGTGGGGGAAAAGCCTTAGAAGTAACCTTTGAAAGATAGTGGAGATAACTCTTGTCGAGTTTTAAGAAAGAAGAAATAAAACACTTATGTGTTTATGTGTTTATAGTTTATGTACTCGTGAGTGTCGAGTAGTAATGATTAATAATTAAAACTTTAAAACTTTGTTGTCAGGATGACTAATGTCGGAGAATCCAGTCAGGCTAGGGAGGAGGGACCTCAAATGCCTATAGAGGAGGAGCCTCGCGACATTCAGTGGTTTAGGAACAACTCACGCCACGGGATTGACCAGATTGGACACGAGAGTTGAAGATGAGGATGATGATATGGAGGCAGGGCGAGGAGGATCCGTTGAGTTACCACAGGAGGATGAGGATGACAAGGACGAGGAGGAAAGGATTCCACTTACCTCGATAGCTGGCCATATATACGATGAGGTGCATGACTTTAACGTAGAACTTCAGGATACAGTTGAGGAGTTGCAGGAGATAGTAGCTGAACAACAGACTGCAATGACACAAAAAGATGGCGAGATCCAGGATCGTGAGGAACGGCTGACAAACACCGAGGAGAAACTAATACAGACTGAAGGAGAGAAAGAACAATTGATCGAGATGGTTGCTGAACTGAAGAATAAGCTGAGAGAAGAAGCTGCTAAGAGGGCAAGAGCTGAAGATGCATACGAGAAAGGTTATCAACGAACTGGAAGAGTAGTAAGGAACTCATAGGTGAGGCAGTGACAAAGTTCAACCAGGAACAAAAGTAGAAGAGGAATGAAAATGAGACTAAGAATGGAGGTGGTAGCAGTGGAAACAACAATAACAACAACAACAACAACAACAACAACAGCTTGAAGAGGAAGTGGAATGGGAGCATGGGTCTTTGGACACCGTGTAGGGGTAACCGACAAAACAAAAGTTTGAAGCATATGCGACATGCGGGAAATTCCATAAGGGTGCGTGCTTGATAGGAAGCGAGTATGCTACTGATTGTGGCGGGAGGGTCACATCGCCCCAAATTGCACTCAACCGAAGAAGAATGTATGCTTCACGTGCATATCCAAGGATCACTTTGCTCGTGAATGCCCTAAGAAGAGGGAATGAGTGACAACCAGAAGCAATGGAGGTAACGATGGAAGTACATGGGCCATTGCGGGACTGCTGAGATCAAACAAACCCACAACCCGGAACCTTGACATGGTATGCAAGATGTTTGGCAATCAAAAGATGTAGTGTTAGGTATTATCCCAATCAATGATATAAATGCTTATGTTTTATTTGATTCGGGTGCTACTTGTTCTTTTATATTTGATGAATTTGATAAAAAGTTAGAATTGCCTAGAGAAGAACTGAATTTTCCTTTGAACATAGAAATTGCGAATAAGGAAGTAATCCCTGTTAGATTCGTAAACAAGAACTGTAGGGTGAACATTAAGAAAAATATTTTTCTGGTAGATTTGATTCCGATTAGACTCGGGGAATTTGAAGTGATTTTGGGGATGGATTGGTTGTTCAAATATGGAGCAGTAATCGATTGTCACAAGAAGTGTGTAAACCTTATGACTCAGATTAAAGGTTGTATTTTATGGTAGCAAAGTCGCTTTAGACAAATAAAATGTCTCATTTACTATGCAAGCTAAGAAATTGTTGAGTCGAGGTTGTGTGGGCTATTTAGTTTACATAGTCGATACTCGGAAGAAGGGTGTGAAACTAGAATAAATAAGGTAGTGAGAGAATTGAAGGCGTGTTTCAGAAGATTTGCGGGACTTACTTTTTGTGAGAGAAATTGAGTTCGTGATCGACTTTAATGGCAGGAGGAACGACACCAATATCGAAGGCCCGTCTGAGAATGGCTCCGGTAGAAATGAACCGATGGAATACAGTTGCAAGAGTTCTTTGGACAAGAAATATATTCAACCAAGTGTATATCGTAGGGAGCGCTTGTATTTATTCGTGAAGAAGAAGGGACGGATCAATGCGTCTTTGCATTGATTATAGAGAGTTAAACAAAGTCACTATTAAGAATAGGTATCCATTGCCTAGAATAGATGACTTGTTTGATCGGTGAAAAGGGTGCTAAATATTTCTCGAAAATAGATTTGAGAAGTGGGTATCACCAATTGAAGGTAAGAAAGGAGGATATACCTAGAGCGACATTGAACTAGAATCCTATGGACATTACGAGTTTACGGTGATGTCTTTTGGTTTAACCAATGCCCTACTTTGCATTCATGGATTTGATGAGCAGGTGTTTAAACCATTCTTAAACAAGTTTGTGGTGGTATTTATCGATGACATTACGGTGTATTCCAAAACTCAAGAAGAACACGTGGAACATTTCGTTTGACATTGGAAACACTAAGGAAGGAAAAGTTGTATCACGAAATTCTCTAAGTGCAATTTTGGCTCGATCGTGTACAATTTTTGGGTCATGTGATTGAAAAAGATGGGATTTCGGTGGATCCATCAAAAGTAGAAAGTTTGTAATCAATTGGGAACAACCAGAACAAGTCAAAAGTGAGGAGTTTCTTGGGATATTTTTGGTTATTATAGAAGATTCATCCAAGATTTTTCTAAGATAGCCACTTCGCTAACAAATTTGTGAGGAAAGTATGTAAAATTTGTTTGGACCGGAGAAGTGTGAAGAGAGTTTCAAGATTTGAAGAAGAAGTTAAGTATGGCACTTTTGTGTTGGCGTTACGGATAATCTGAGGAAATTTTGTGGTGTATAGTGATGCCTCACACAAAGGGTTGGGTTGGGTTGTGTTCTTATGTAGAGCGGCAAAGTTATTACCTATGCATCAAGACAATTTGAAGGATTATGAGAAAGGGTATCAGACTCATGATTTGGAATTGGGCTAGATTGTATTTGATCGAAGATATGGAGACACTATCTTTATGGAGAGAAATGTGAGATCTACATGAGACCACAAAAAGTCGAAGTATATTTTCACTCGGAAGGATTTGAACATGCGTCAAAGAAGGTGGATGGGCCGATAAAAATTACGATTGTGAGATCTTTTATCATAAGGCGAGAGAAAATGTGGTTGCGAGATGCTTTAAGCGAGGAAAGGTCGAGAGAAGTTGATCACGATAACAACTCGGGGAGGAGCTCATTTCGTGATGACAAAGCGGAGTTGGAAATCAAATTTCCAAAAGAATCGTGAACAACTATTCCGGAGATAAGCGGGTCCAACTTTAGTGGACAAAGTGAAGAATGCTCAACTACAAGATGAAGAGTGTGGGAAAATCAAAGAGAATCTGTTTGAAGGTGGGGATGTAAAATACAAGGTCGATCTGAGAAGGATTACTACGGTTCGAGGAAGAATTTGGGTTCAAGCGAGTCTAGAGGCGAAAGGCGAAATCTTGGCCAAAAACGCATGACAAAGATATTCGATTCATCCAGGGAAGCACGAAAATGTATCAAGATTTGCTTGTGACATTTTGGTAGCCAAACATGAAAAAGGATGTTCTTTGAATGCGTAGCGAAATGCTTAACATGTCGAGAGTAAAAGCGAACATCAAAGACCCGGTGGATTACTTCAACCATTAGAAATCTGGAATGGAAGTGGGAACACATCACGATGGATTTTGTGGTGGGTCTTCCAACTACTCAAAGAGGATGCGATGCAATTTGGGTGATAGTGGATGAATCGACAAAGTCGGCGCACTTTTACCAATAAAGATTAGATTCAATCTTGATCGGTTGGCAAGATTGTACATTAAAGAGATCGTTTGAGAGCCTGAGTGCAGTATCAGTGTGTCCGATAGAGATCCGCGATTCACATCGAATTTACGGAAGAGACTACAAAGAATGCATGGGGACGAATTGCGAATGAGTACGGCTTATCATCCACAAACAGATGGCCAAAGCGAGCGAACAATTAGGACATTGGAAGATATCTTTGAGAGCATGTGTCATGGACTTTAAAGGAAGTGGGAAGAACAATTACCGTTGGTGGAATTTGCTTTACAACAAGAGTTATCACGCTTGAGACATCGGCATGCCACCTTACGAGGCATTGTCACGGCAAAAAAAGTGCGAGAACTCCTTTGTGATGGGATGAAGTTAGTGAACGCCAACTCGTTAGGACCGAGGCTGGTGCGATAAGCTAGCGGCGTTGTCAAACTCATGAGGACAAGATTAGTAGCGACCCAAGACGGACAAAAAAAGTATCTTCGATCAACCTGAGACAAGATCGTGCATTCGACGTAGGAACTTTGTATTCCTAAAAGTTTCTCCTTGGAAGGAGAATTCGTTTTGGTAAAAGGGAAAGCTAAGCAGAGGTTTATTGAACCCTTTGAAGTCTTTGCGAAGAGTGGGAAGTGGCTTACGTAGGTAGCTCTACCTCCGAGTTGGAAAACATTCATAATGTTTTTCACATTTCGATGTTATGACAATATAAACCCGACTACAAACATGTGGATGAGAAAGTACGAACCGTTGCGAGTTCGAGAAAGATTTGTCTTATGAAGAGGTTCTATCCGAGGATAGTCGACGAGGAAAGAACAAGTGCTCGGGAATAAAGTGATAACTTACATGAAGGTAATATGGAGGAACCACAATTTGAAGAAGCTACGTGGGAACTCGAAGAAAATGTTGAAAAAGAATACCACAGAGTTATTTGTTTAATCATGTCTTGATTACGGGGACAAAATCTTTGTAAGTAGGGAAGAATGTAACGAATGATTTGTTTGAGTTGTGATTCTGAGGACAGAATCCTTGTAAGGAGGGAATGATGTAACATTCTAGAATTTTAATGTGTAATATTAAATATTTATTAATTTATATAAGTATTTAATGGATATGTTTATTGTTGAATAAAATAATTGTTTAATTTGAATGGATGTGATTTAGTTAATTATTTATTGAATAAATAATTAAATATTAAATATTTATTTGCAATATTAAATATTTATTGAATTATATAAGTATTTAATGACAATTTGAGTTGATGTGGTTTAGTTAATTATTTTTGTTGAATAAATAATTAAGGAGCTAAGAAAATTAATTGTTATGAGATTATATACCAATTTGATTTAATAAGTAAGCTAGAGAGCTTATAGTGATTTAAATAAATTATAATATTTTAAATGAGAAATTGTAATTTAAAATATTAGTTGGTCGAATAAAATTACAATTTTAAAAGAAATTATAGTCATGTGATATTAAATTATGTGCTAAAGTAATTTAATAGATTAATATTTTAATTGATTAAATTAATTATTTAATTAAATAAAAGTGTGACTAATAACCTTGCTATAAAGGAGTTACCAAAATAAATTAAAAGAGTTTATTTTAGTTTTGCCAAACATGTCTTATTGCATAATAAGTCTTTAATATAATAGTGTTTTATCAAATAAGGTATAAGGAGTAATTGATTTATTTTAATTAGCTTTACCAAACAAGGTATATAAGTTAATAGGTTATTTTTTTTTATTATGTTAGCCAAACAAGCCTTATGGCTTTTAATTTTCAAAACTTATATAACTGACATAAGTTATATCTATATTTATATTATATAATTAATATATATTATGGCTATATATGTTATATTGTTAGTACGTAGTTAGAGTTAGGGAGAAAGAACTCAGTGGAAGAGAAGAAGAGAGTTTGCAGAGAGAAAAGAAGAGATGAAGGAAGGATAGAGAATTTGAGAAAGGAATTGGGGAAAAGAAGCTTGACAATCAAAAGGATAGCCATCATCTTCTTAATCAAAGGTAGGAAAATAATCCTCTTATTTTATTTTTTAAAAGTTTAGTTTTCCTCTTCCCAACAAGTCTTTGTAAAATATTTGTAAAAGATGAATTGTTAATATGTATGTAACACCTCAGTCCCACATCCAAAGATAGGGGAAAAATTTGTCTGCATATAAGGAAATAAGTTACTACCAATAGTACCTTCAAGTCATGACCTTTTGGGAGCTTGTGGTGGGCTAAGATGACCCAAGAAGATACTATTGGGCCAGTAGTTTGAGGCCTTATTTTGATGGATTTGATTCGATTCGGACTTGGGATTTGACCTGAGATTTATTCCGGACTCGAGATTTGACCCGGGTTGTTTCATATGGTATCAAAGCTGACTCTCGAAAGCTCGGGTCGGGTTATCCGATCGGGTTCTTGCGGAGGTGGGGACAAGGAAGTGGTGGTATTATCCACAATGGAGAGATGAAGGTGGGAGGTGGGGACACGAAGCCGGTAGGTATTGTCCCACAATGGCTAGAGAGGCAAAGATCTTTGGGTAGTGTGTGTGATCGGTTCGTGGGGACGTCGAGAAATTTAAGTGGGGAGTTTGTAACACCTCGGTCCCACATCGAAAGATAGGGAAAAATTTATTTCAAGATATAAGGAAATAAGTTACTACCAATAGTACCTTCAAGTCATGACCTTTTGGGAGCCTGTGGTGGGCTAAGATGACCCAAGAAGATAGTATTGGGCCAGTAGTTTGAGTCCTTATTTTGATGGATTTGATTCGATTCGGACTTGGGATTTGACCTGAGATTTATTCCGGACTCGAGATTTAACCCGGGTTGTTTCATATGGTATCAAAGCTGACTCTCGAAAGCTCGGGTCGGGTTATCCGATCGGGTTGCCGGAGATGGGGACACGAATGCTGGTGGTATTATCCCATAATAGAGAGATGAAGGTTTGGAGGTGGGGACACGAAGCCAGCCGGTATTATCCCACAATGGCTAGAGAGGCAAAGATCTTTGGGCCGTGTGTGTGATCGGTTCGATTTGGGGATGTCGAGAAATTTAAGTGGGGAGTTTGTAACACCTCGGTCCCACATCAAAAGATATGGGAAAATTTGTTCGCATATAAGGAAATAAGTTACTACCAATAGTACCTTCAAGTCATGACCTTTTGGGAGAACTGTGGTGGGCTAAGATGACCCAAGAAGATACTATTGGGCGATGGTTTGAGGCCTTATTTTGATGGATTTGATTCGATTCGGACTTGGGATTTGACCGAGATTTATTCAGGACTCGGGATTTGACCCGGGTTGTTTCAATGTATATAGTTTAGTATAATAATTGTTTGTAAAAGGTTGTTTCATGAAATTGTATATGATTATAGATATAGTAATTCATGTATGTATGTGTTACAGTGTTTACATGAAAATATATATGAACATAGCTTAATTTAAAATAAAAATTAAGGTTTAATTAGTTATTAAATTTATAAATTGATTATGGAAATTGATAGAGTATGTATAATCATAACTATGATGTTTTTGATTTCTTGTTTTGGTTGAAAAACAAAATCACCGTGTTGATTTTCATTGAAAGTATAAAAATGGAGTTTTGCAAGAACATTGAAATTGGGTGTTGTATATTTGATGTTTATGTTATTTTATGAGTATAAACATGTTAGAAGTCTTCACAATATGTTTATATGAAGTCTATATGTAAATTACATGATAATGGTCTATTAGATTCGAGCTTTTAGGCCAATTTGGCTTTTTCTCGGTATTTTATTAAAGCTGGCTATTTAAATTATAGCTTTGCATAGCGTGTGACCAAGAAGATGTTAAATGGCATACATCATCGCGCCATGCAGTCATGTGACTTCAATAGTATAATCATCATGACTGCGTTGCCATCGCTGCAAAGCACACCCACGATGTAAATCGTGGGCGCATGACAATGTGAGTTAAGCAGAATGGTCTGACAGTGTACTTTTTGTACACGAAATTTTAAGAAAACATTTTTGTGATGATAGTAGGACTGTAAAATATAGATTTTAGTATTTCTATACTACGAATAATTATGTTATTAAGGATTAACTTCTGTTATAAGTTGATCATATGATTAAATAATCAAACCTATGTGATGAATGTATTAGTTATGTGATAATGACTAACTATGTCACGATGACATATGCATATAGGATATTGTGATTCAAATTGATTCGGTTTTAGTCTACTGAGCAAGGCAAGTTTTCTAACTCAAAACTTCATTGTGCGAGTTTAATTTCATTTGGTACATTATTGTTTTCAAATTCAATTACAATTTTTGAAAGTTGCTACTTCTACACTTTCATAGAGCTAGATTTCCTATGATTGAGTAAGTCACTGTATCTAGTTACTCATGACGATGCAAGTTTTCTAATCCTTTGTCTTATTGAGCTAATTATTGTTTTCAATTCTATTATCTTATAATGATGTAAGTGGTCTAAACTTTGGTTTGATGTTGAACAAGTTATTCTTGTATTTCAATTATTGATTAACATGCATAACTGAATTGCCATGCATGTTTAGTATTCAATCCTAATTAACCTTAGCTTAGTTATGTTCAAGTAAGGTATGCTATATTTATTCAAATTGTATGCTATTAGATTATTATTCCTAATGCATGACTTTAGTTACTATGATTGATTCAATCACTATTATTCGTAGTATAATGTTATTGGTCTTATTCAACTACTCCTTAGTTGATGTTCGTTAAATTCAAATTTCTTGAAAGCTTATCCAAACCAAACTTACTTTTAAGTGCGGACTTGTATTCTAAATCTTTGAGATGAACAACTCTTTTAATAGAGGTTTACGCTTAGCGTTGAAATGGTTGTGCACAATACATTGTACGAAGGTTGATCCCCTAAAGACGTGGAGTCCTTATAGTCTTATATTTGTTAAAGTTAAAGTTGAAAGATTACTTATAAGCGTGGACATGATTCGTGGTCATTAGACCCTCGAGTGAATGTTATAATTTTTCGAAAGTTAATAGAATATATTGTTCGAGTTCTATTGAGCCTAGTATTGGCAATTGATGTAAAAGTTTAAAGATTTATTTATTGTTATTTCAAGTGGGCCTTGTTTGCTCACTCTTGCCTATAAAATTTCTTACTGACTAAAGTTGAAAGCGGTGAGCGTCTTAGCACCAAAGAAAGGAAAAAGAAAGATGAACAAATCTTGAAGACTTGTAATAGATTTGATAGTATTATTATTAGACTTTGGTTTAAAGATTGTAATAAAGTTTATTTAATTTCGCATTTGAATGATTGTTGTTAAAAGTTGACAACAACCGGGAGATTTTTATTTGAGTTTAATCTGTATGGGCGTGTTTTTATTATTCAATTTTATTATAATTGGGTAGTTATAAATGAATATTTTGATTAAGTGAGCACCAAATCTTGAGGAAATAAAGTACCAGGATTTGGGGGTGTCACAACAATCATTGGTGGACCCCATAACGGAAGTATTGTCGTAGTTAGAAAACGACAGGATAATCTTTTATAAAAATAACGGCGAAAGTGTTCACAGTTAAAATTGTTGAACTACTACGGTAGTAAAAGTACGATGTACGTGTGTGGTTGCATAGTAGCACACGATATTGATTATTGATGCTTACGTGAGAAGTCACTGAGTTATACTCAATTATTGCTACAGTAATTGCTGCATCATATCTCTCATATTATTGATTCAATTATTGTCACAGTATCATCTACATAATATTTATTATTATTAAATTAATAATTGAGACGACAAAGTTATTCATATTATTATTTGCAATATTGACAATGTCTAGAAGTTCTGTCAAGAAGATGTTTGGTCACCTAATTGCGCGCCATTAAAAAAAAATCCTTATCAGAAAGCCCCCTCTTTCCTGGGAACGACCTGGTTGTTAAATATTGTGAGTTATAATATTACTGATGAATAAGTTGTGTTGATTAAAGATGAAATTGATAGTTCCATTGTGTTGGGATTATTAGTGTTAGTGGAAATCAACATTTATTTTGATAATAATTGATGTCTGGAGGTTATATTGACCAATCGGGTAATTAATCGGATAAATGAGCAATTAATTGCTATTATTTCACATGCTTATAACTATTTATTCAAATATGTGTACTATTGATTCACATTCATGTACTATTAGGGGAGGTGGTGCAAGATTGATAATACTTGCATGACTAAATTAAAAATGGAGGTATAGTTGAAGGTACTATACTGTAATTAGTTTTTTCACATGATTATACTACTGAGTGACATGAATGAACTATTAATTCACATTATTTACTATTAGGGAAGGTGGTGCAAGTTTGATAATACTTGCAGGACTAAATTAAAAATGAAGAAAAGAGGAAGGTATTATCTTTGTAATATTTTGAGCCCCCAAACGCGATAAATTATCGAAACTATATTTTCCTATAAATAGAAGCTTATTCTTCCTTCATTTCTCACCAATTCATAAAAGCTTTAGAGCAATTATTATAGAGAAAGAAGAAGAAGAAGGTTTCGCTACCTCACTATTCGATTATCCAATTTTTCTAAGGTAAGGGGTATTATTCTTTTCGTATTCATGAAGAGAGTTATTTTCTTTCAATACTCGTAAAGGTTGTTATTCCATTCTTTATTATTATGTTGGAATAACTTTATACATCTATGCAATCCGCATACATGGTGAAATTCTTCGTTATTCCATTATTATTCTATTGGAATAACTTCATGCATGCGATCTATCGCATGCCCGGTGAATTCTATTGTTATTCCATTCTTTATTATTACGTTGGAATATCACATGCATGCGGATTACGCATGACTGGTTCCATTCTTTATTATTCTGTTGGAACATCACATGCATGCGGATTACGCGTGACCTAGTTCCATTCTTTATTATTACTGTTGGAATAACACATGCATCTGGATTACATGCGCTTTGGTGAATTCTTACATTATTCAATTCTTTATTATTTTGTTAGAATAATCTGTCTACGTGGATTATCGCATGACGGCAAAAATCCATTTGCGGTTTCATATATTCTATTATACTCAGTTGATTAAAGTTTTGGCTTCTATACTCCATGAAATTGGTGGAATATCCTTGATATTTTCGCTTCATCCAGTATCTTTTCATGGAAATATTCTTCTGAGCATTCTTGTATTTTACTCTACAAAGCAGTATTATGTTGACAATTTGGACGTTATTGATTTCTGGATAAATTAAATTATAAATCTTTACAAATTTATACTTGAACTTGTTTTATTGAATTCTTATATCATTGTCATCATCCTCATATTTATAATATGTTGAAAGTCATCTGTGGCCTGTAGTGCATAGATGGACTTGGTATGATTATGACCAGGGATTATTCGGTATAATCATGACCGTAATGTTACAAATGATGTGGTAAAAGTCCTCATTGGTCAGAATGTAGTGCATTGATGGACGGAGTTGTTGGCATGATCATGACCATTGATGAATATACGAATATCCTTGGCCCGTAGTGCATGGATAATTTATGGTTGTGATACTAATGAGTATCCTTGGTAGTGTCTTGAGGATGATGTGGTTTATTTATTAATTTGAGTCTCAAATGATAAAAGTGATGAAAAACCTTTTAAATCATAGAAGATAGTAGATTTTATTTTCTACTTGACTCTTCTAATGTATTGCTTTTCATTCGCAGCTGAGTTAAACTTGATGTTTATTATATTTTATCAGTTTAACACTATTGAAGGCTAATGATAATTTATTCTGCATTATCTTAGTCATAATATTTCTTTATTAGGCTAGTTGAGCTCACTCTTTCTTTCCTTTGTTCTCTTCGTGAAATGAGAACGCGTGGCGAGACTAGTCGGGAGCGGGTGGCGGTCGAGATGATAGCATTAGTAGTCCTCGATATTCTGTTAAATAGTGTGACAATAAATGTAATGAGGACTCCATTGAGTGTGGATATTGTCTAGATGACAATATTTGTATTAAAACTCACAGTATATGTTTAGTCGTATTTTACACAACTGTTATATAATTAAGTTGTATTTGAATTTTGTACCATGTATTTGGTGACTTTCGAGATGGGTGATGTATACCTATTTTGGGGGCGTCACGGTTAGTATCAAAGCTTAGGGATATGATCCTGGTGAGATGTGAGACAAGAACTAGGAGGGAGGCGGAAATTCCTTCGCTAGTATGACCTACCTAAGTTTATTTAGTATTTAATTGGTCGGTCAGAGTATAAGGATACTATGTGACATGTCAATTAACTCTTGTTTTGTGGCAGTATTTGAAAATGACATCCGAGAATTTACTATTTTCCTTAACAATTTAAGGATCACACTTTGAGTTCTAAAACTCTATTTCCCTTAGTTTAACCAACTACACATCTCCTTTATGGTTTCATACCACCAATAACACAACACTCAAATATAACACAGACATACATTCCTTTAATCTTTGCTTCTTGCCATGTATCAATTTACATAATAATTCTCTAACCATTTTAAAGGTATATCAATTTTCTTCTCTTGTCAACAACGTACATGCATACAAGTCTAAACCTAGCGCACATCGATTCTTTAATAGTATTCCATATAGTACACTGAGTGGTTTCCCACAAACAACCAACAAATTAGTTTCCGTCTCGTCTACACTATTTTCACAGTGAGTTAGATCGATTAATAATTCATATATACCTCCGCTCTCTAAAGGAATCATTTAGCCCAATTCCTATACATCCACCGTTAAAGAGTACGGTTGCACTGCCTTAGACTTGATACATACTCGTACATATACTCAAGAAATTGGTGATTATCAAAGATTTTTAATGTCACCAACTTACTATTATAAAATAATTTCTCATAAATTATTTAACACCAATAGATAAATTTTATCCATCTTCATATTAATTCATCTCTACAATTTATAACAAATATATAATAATGATATATATTTATTAAACACAAAATCACATAGTTCATATTACCCTATGTAACACAATACCACATACATCGTAACACATATATATTCTTGTTCGAACCCATCTCATGCTTTAAGAATTTTATTCACTAAATTCTTATTTTAATATTTTCTGAAAATTCGGGTTCTTACATCCTCTCCCCCTTATAAGGATTCCGTCCTCGGAATCACTGAACCATCCCTACTCGGTACTATTTTGAATATTACATATTCTTTTGAATAATTTTATCCATTCTCTTTCCGGAAGTTCTATTATAACTTTTTCACTTGCATTCTACCACATTCCCCTTTCTAAGGAACATTCTACTCACTACATTCATCACACAGAAGAATAAGAGTCTTCCACGATTTTTCAATAATCGGGAAGTAGTATGAATAACTCAGATTCCAAATTATACTGAGGGGTCACACAAGACCGTGAACTAGTGCTTCAACACAATCCTTCACACTGCAAACCAGAGTGTTTATCAATCACAAAGATTGAAAACACCTTCCACACGTACACTAGGTGGCCAACCTATTGTACCACTACGTTGAGCCGTAACGTAGTGTTTTGTAATGACTACATGCGTTACTGTGACGCCCCAAAAATTAGGTATACATCACCCATCCCGAGTCACCAAATACATGGTACAAAATTCAAATACAACTTAATTATACAACAGTCGTGTAAAATACAACTAAACATATGCTGTGAGTTTTAATACAAATATTGTCATCTAGACAATATACAAACTCAATGGGGTCCTCATTACATTTATTATCACACTATTTCGCTGTAATAGTGAGGACTACTAATGCACCATCTAGGACCATCACTCTATTCCCCGACTAGTCCTCGCTACGTTCTCATTTCTCAAGAGAACAATGAAAGCAAAAGGGTGAGCTCAACTAGCCCAAGAAGAAATATTATGACTAAGATAATGCGTAATAATTTATCGTTAGCCTTCAACGGTGTTAAACTGATAAAATATAACAAACATCAAGTTTAACTGCAGGAGAACAAGCAATCCATTAGAAGAGTCAAGTAGAGAATAAAATCTACTATCTTCTATGATTTAAAAGGTTTTCATTACTTTTATCATTGAGACTCGACTTTAATAAATAATCCACATCATCAAATCATCCACGCACTCTGTGCCAAGGATATTCTTTAGTATCACGACCACGAATTATTCATGCACTACGGGCCAAAGATAATCGTGTTTTCATCAACGGTCCTGATCATGCCATAAAACAATTTATCTTTGCACCCTTGGCCGAAGAGAATCCATAGCCATAATCATACCAAAAACTGTCCATCAATGCACTACGGGCCAATGAGGACTTTTTTCACATCATTTGTAACATTACGGTCATGATTATACCGAATAATCCCTGGTCATAATCATACCAAGTCCATCTATGCACTACAGGCCACAGATGACTTTCAACATAATATAAACATGAGGATGATGACAATGACATAATAATTCAATAAAACAAGTTCAAGAATTAATTTATCCAGGAACCAATAACGCCCAAATTGTCAACATGATACTGCTTTGTGGAGTAAAAATTCAAGAATGCTTAGAAGAATATTTTCATGAAAAGATACTGGATGAAGTGTAAATATCAAGGATATTCCACTAATTTCATGGAGTATAGAAGCCAAAACTTCAACCAAAAGAGTATCATAGAATATATGAAACTGCAATGGATTTTCACCCGCCATGTGGTAATCCACGCATACAGATTATTTCCACAATTTAATAAGGAAAGAATACAAAGGATCATTCACCATGCATGTGGTAATCCACATAGAGATAAAGTTATTCCAATGTAATAATAAAGAATGGAATAATGAAGGATTCACCATGCGTGCGATAGATACATGCATATAAAAGTTATTCCCAAGAATAATAAATAATGGAACTAGTCCCAGATAAACGCATTTATAGGATATTCCGGATGAATAATAAATAATGGAACCGTGTCCGGCGTAAACGCATTGCATGTGATATTCCAATGTAATAATAAATAATTGAACCAGTCCAAGATAAACACACGAGAGAAGATATTTCGGCGAGAATAATAAAGAAACGGAATATTAGAAGAATTTCACAATGTATGCAGATTTTGAGCATATAGGTTATTCCAAAAGAATAATAAGAATTGAATAACAGAAGAATTTCACCATGTATGCGGTACTTCGCATATACAGGTTATTCCAACATAATAATAAAGAATGGAATAACAGAAGTTCTCTTCATGAATACAAAAGAAATGATACCCCTTATGAGTACAACAAATAATATCCCTTACATTTGAAAGAAGAGTATTCCGACTGGTAGGGCGAGGATATACTCGAAGAAAACTTACACTACGCTCAAAGCTTTTTTAAACTCTAAAGAAATACGCTCAAGATTATAGAAGAAGAACTCTCTCTATAGTTTCTTTATCTAGAGTTTCAGTGAATTCGTAAGAAATAATGAAGGAATGAGCTTCTATTTATAGAAGAATGGACTGCATAATAACTAACATGAACGGTCCAGATTGATTTACTTTTAATCGGACGGTCCATATTTAAAGTAAAATATAATATATTCTATTTATAATCTAATAAAAGCGAATAACTTTATAAAAGTATTTACATTTTTATATAAAAAAGATTTTACTATGCAAAAACACTACACTATGCAACACTATGCATAATAAAATATAATATATTCTATTTATAGAATAACTTTATAAAAGTATTCATTTTATATAAAAAGATTTTACTATGCAAAACACTATGCATAATAGAATATAATATATTCTATTTATAGAATAACTTTATAAAAGTATTCATTTTTATATAAAAGCTTTTCTGTTTTATTACATTAATAATACTAATAAAACAAAAACCGAGTGACTTATTACGTAAACATCAATAATCAATACTTTGTGTACTACTTAAAACCACGCCAGACATCGCATTACTTTTACTACTGAAAGTAGTTCAACCGTTTTAACGGTAAAACTTCCGTCGTTATTCTCATAAAAATATTTTTGTCGTTTTCTCCATCCGACAATAATTCCATTGTGGGGTCCACCAATGATTGTACCGTCGTACGGATATTCCTCGACAAAAAGAATATTTCCCGACCAATCGAATATTATACAACAAGTTGCATACTTTTCAAAATTTATAAATACTACCTACAACTATAATACTATCTCAAATCCACACCATAATATTCAAAAAAATATTTCGAGAACATTAAATCTTTATTCATAAAATCTGGAGTTTCACAATCTCCTCTCCTTATGAAATTTCGCCCTCAAAATTTACGTACGTACCTGGTATGCCGAAGAGGTAAGGATACCTTGACTTCATTTCAGATTATAATTCTTGAGGTATAACCTTTGAGTGTTGAATACGATCCTTTTTATCCAAGATTTTAACACGTATCTCCTCATACGTTAAATCTTCTGCTATATCGTTTAGTTCTAATTTAATAATGTGGTTCGAGTCGTCCACATATTTACGTAACCTCGATACGAAAAAAAAACGTTCTGAACACGCAACATACTTGATGGTAAAACGAGTTTATAGGCCACAATTCCTACTTCATCGAGGATTTCAAATGGGCCAATTAAATTCAGGGTTGAAATTTCCTCTCTTCGTCGATTCTTGCTTCTAGAATAACGCCTTCTTGAACCTTCTTCTTCACATTCATCAGCTCCGGGTGTGTAGCTTGAGCGGCTTTAACTTTATTGATTAAAGTCAATTCTACTCGTATATTCGTTATCTTCACGTGGGTTCGTATATTCGTACTTGTAATCGCATACAATCTTCTACTCAACGCGTTAGCTACCACGTTCGCACTTCCACGATGATATTGCATGGTGCGATCGTAATCTACAACAACTCGAGCCAACGTCTTTGGCACGTTATACGTTCATTTTAGTTGAAGAAATATTTGAGGGTTTTAGAAATGGGTTTTGTACTGGGGTCAATACAAAGTTCAATTTCACGCTCTGGGGTAGGCCAAGAAGTCTTCAGGAATACGTCAAGAAATTTATTAACGATAAAAATATCATTCAAAACTGTGACTCTCATCCAAGACTTGGATAGTACGTCACATTGATATCTATCAACTTGTCATCGTCATTCACGACGTCGCCTACAGAAAGTCTAGCTTCGTTGCATTCCACACAAGGAAGTCAACAACGAAAGGACCGGGGCTCTTTACTTATGGCTTGATATGACAATGATTGACTTTAGTGGTTTGGTTGCTTGAATTCGCATAACAGGTTGATTAGAAATATGAAAGCTAACAACCTTACGAAAAGCATGATGAGTAGTTAACCAATCGATTGCTAAAATCGCATTAAAGGTAAGTATTTTCAAAGAGATAAGATTGGCAGGTAACGTGAAAGTGTCAATTTGAATTAAACAAGATTTATAAATAGTGGATGTAACGAAGGTTTCTCCCAACTGAGTTTTAACAGATAAATCAAAATCTAACTTCTTCGGAGTTAAATTCAAACATTGAACACAACAAGGTGAAATAAAAGAGTGAGTAGAACCGGTATCTAACACGGTATAGACTTCGCAAGAGTTTATGATTAACTTACCCGTGATAATTTTATTCAGGTTCCTCGTTAAAAACAAACGCTCTCTCTTAAACTACTGGCTTTGGCTTGCCTGGGACATCCTTTGGCATCACTATCCCAGCTGGACTTGACTTCACCATACGACAAAATCGAGCTAGGTGACCTTCTCTTCCGCAATTAAAACACGCTTTGGATTGTTTACAGCATACAGTTTGACGGATGTGTCCCTCCGTCCAAGATTTGAAACATACGACGACCGGTGGTCGTTCTTCATCCTTTGAACCGTGTCTTTGTCTTTGCTGTCTTTCCATCATTATTGAACCTTCTCTTCTTGAAATTTCCACTTCTATTATCTTGGCCATGATTACCATCAAGTGGTTACCATTCTTCGCATGATAATTTCCCCACGATGGTTATCAATGTTAGATGGCCGTTGCCACAATTTGTATGATTATTATCGTGTTATTGCCCGTTACCTTTTGGTTGAGCTAACTCAACGGTCTCATGTGCTTCATTGCTTATCTCAACATTTTCAGATGCCATTTTCAAACACTATCATAAAACAAGGGTTAATTAACATATCACATATTATCCCTATACTCTGACCGACCAATTAAATACCAAATAAACTTAGGTAGGTCATACTAGCGAAGGAATTCCCCATCTCTCCCCTCCTAGTTCTTGTCTCACATCTCAGCCAGGGATCATATCCCTAATCTTTGATACCAACTGTGACGCCCCCAAAATTAGGTATACATCACCCATCCCGAGTCGCCAAATACATGGTACAAAATTCAAATATAACTTAATTATACAACAGTCGTGTAAAATACGACTAAACATATGCTGTGAGTTTTAATACAAATATTGTCATCTAGACAATATACAAACTCAATGGGGTCCTCATTACATTTATTATCACACTATTTCACAGAATAGTGAGGACTACTAATACACTATCTTGGACCATCACTGCTTCTCGACTAGTCCCCTCGCTACGTTCTCATTTCCTCAAGATAACAATGAAAGCAAAGGGTGAGCTCAACTAGCCCAAGAAGAAATATTATGACTAAGATAATGCGAATAATTTATCGTTAGCCTTCAACTATGTTAAACCGATAAAATATAATAAACATCAAGTTTAACTGCGGTAGAACAAGCAATCCATTAGAAGAGTCAAGTAGAGAATAAAATCTACTATCTTCTATGATTTAAAAGGTTTTTCATTACTTTTATCACCGAGACTCACGACAATAAATAATCCACATCATCAAATCATCCCCGCTTTCTACAAGCCAAGGATATTCTTAAGTATCACGACCACAAATTATTCATGCACTACGGGCCAAAGATAATCGTGTTTTCATCAGCGGATCCCCGATCATGCCATAAAACAATTCATCTTTGCACCCTTGGCGAAGAGAATCCATAGCCATAATCATACCAAAAATCGTCCATCAATGCACCACGGGCCAATGAGGACTTTTTTCACATCATTTGTAACATTACGGCCATGATTATACCTAATAATCCTCGGTCATAATCATACCAAGTCCATCTATGCACTACAGTGCCACGAGATGACTTTCAACATAATATAAACATGAGGATGATGACAATGACATAATAATTCAATAAAACAAGTTCAAGAATTAATTTATCCAGGAACCAATAACGCCCAAATTGTCACCATGATACTGCTTTGTGGAGTAAAAATTCAAGAATGCTTAGAAGAATATTTCCATGAAAAGATACTGGATGAAGTGCAAATATCAAGGATATTCCACTAATTGCATGGAGTATAGAAGCCAAAACTTTAACCAAAAGAGTATCATAGAATATATGAAACTGCAATGGATTTTCACCCGCCATGCGGTAATCCACGCATACAGATTATTTCCACAATTTAATAAGGAATGAATACAAAGGATCATTCACCATGCATGTGGTAATCCACATGTATGTTATTCCAAATGTAATAATAAAGAATGGAATAATGAAGGATTCACCATGCGTGCGATAGATCGCATGCATGAGTTATTCCCAATGTAATAATAAATAATGGAACCAGTCCCACATAAACGCATGCATGTGATATATTCCGATGAATAATAAATAATGGAACAGTGTCCGCGAACGCATATGACGAGGATATTCCAATGTAATAATAAATAATTGAACCAGTCCCAAGATAAACACACGTATAAGATATTACACGTAATAATAAAGAACGGAATATTAGAAGAATTTCACAATGTATGCGGTACTTCGCATATAGGTTATTCCAAAAGAATAATAAGAATGGAATAACAGAAGAATTTCACCATGTATGCGGTACTTTGCATATACAGGTTATTCCAACATAATAATAAAGAATGGAATAACAGAAGTTCTCTTCATGAATACGAAAGAAATGATACCCCTTACGAGTACAACAAATAATATCCCTTACATTTGAAAGAAGAGAGTATTTTTGGTCGGGTATGAGGATATACTGAAGAAAACTCAGACTACGCTCAAAGCTTTCTTAAACTCTAAAGAAATACGCTCAAGATTATAAAAGAAGAACTCTCTCTATAGTTTCTCTATCTAGAGTTGCAGTGAATTCGTAAGAAATAATGAAGGAATGAATTCTATTTATAGAAGAATGGACTGCATAATAACTAATTCATGAACGGTCCAGATTGATTTATTTTTAATCAGATGGTCCATATTTAAAGTAAAATATAATATATTCTATTTATAATCTAATAAAACGAATAACTTTATAAAAGTATTCTGTTTTATATAAAAAGATTTTACTATGCAAAACACTTGCAGCATAATTATGCAACACTATGCATAATAAAATATAATATATTCTATTTATAGAATAACTTTATAAAAGTATTCTGTTTTATATAAAAAGATTTTACTATGCAAAACTGTAATAACCCAATATTTTCTATAAAAAATTAAATTAGAAATTTTTGCAGATAATTTTTTTTTTTATATATATATGGTGTAGTTTGTCAAACCCTAATTGCTGTGGGAAAACCCTAATCTGAAACTTGGTGGTGAGTTCATGTCTATTATATAACTGTGTTATGATTAACCCTAATTAACATTTGTACTTGTTAAATTCTTGAAACCCTAATTATTATGTATAAACCCTAATTGTGTTTTGGTAACCCTAATTGCCAAAACTATAAACCCTAATTTCTAAGTTAGTATGGATAGTATAATTATTATATTATAACCCTAATGTCCATGTATGATTAAAACCCTAATCAAAATAAGAAAAAACCAAATTATAAATTTAGTACCCTAATTATAATTATTTTGAACCCTAACTTGGGTAATATAGATTAATAATTATTGGGCTAGGTTTAATAATGGCCCAAAACAATTGGAAGAAGCCCAAAAGAAATCTATTCAAGCCCAACTCTTAGCCCACTTTAACCAAGGGTATTTTAGACCTTTAATTTGCCTAGATTATGCATTAAAATAATAACTAAATAAAGAATTAGAGTGTTTAATCATGGCTGGCCATAATTTACCTTTTAAGGTAACAAATTTTGTTAATCAAGTTTCCTTATATAGTTAGTAGCTTTACTTTATTTATTTTATTGCAAAAAGTACTTTGTTATCAACATTCTATTGGTGGGAAATCTACTAAGCATGCTTAAAAATCAAGATAAGGAAATTTATTCAATGGACAACACATGTATAGAGAATAATAGCTAAATCCCTCATGCATTTCCACTTTTATAAATTGATTAAAGAGAGAGGAATGAGGATTTGCTAGCCCATTTTATTCAACACTCAACCTAGACTTTCCTTTCATCAAACCCACGAAATATGCTAGCTTATTAGTCCCTAAATCAATCCCCACCATTACCATAAACAAATCAGAAGCTAGGATCAAGAAATCAAAGTTTAAAGGTATAAAACCCTAACGATTTACGGCCCATGATCTTATGTTAATGTTATGTTTGAATGTTAGAATATGTTGGGTTATAGTGTCTGGTGATGATCTGGGTTGATAAATGTTGAATCCATAACATTTAAAAGCTCGGATTTGAAGATCTACAAATCTGGAAATTTTGTTAACTGTGGTCTGACAACAAATGTCAGTGGCCACAGATCTTTGGTCATTTATGATTTTTAATGTTTTAAGTTTGTAGTTGTAGTATGATATGTGATCTCTAACCCGGAACAAGAATCGAGTTCATATCTTAAACAGTTGCAAGAGATTCAAGGTCAAAGTCGTTGATGAACCATGGCCATGGCGTTTACGGGTAACCCAAAAGCGCCTGTAACTACCGACAATGTATTAAACTAACTAGATCTTGCTTACGTGGTTGTTTTAGTGTTGTTTGTTATATCAAGGTTATAGTATGATGAAAGTACTACATGTTGAAGCTTTTAGATCTCTTATATCACAATCATCTCGGGCGGGAGTTTGTCGAACCAAGCAAGAAGCTCACGGATGAACTTTCCGGGCAACCCGAATGTTCATATATGTTGGCTTCGACAAGGTTTAATAGGTCCAAATTTTGATATTCTATTGATGTTTTACTTATGTTTTGTAATGGATTTGTAGTGTTTCATGTGGTCTAGAATCTAGAGGTCATAGATCACCTGGCGATTCACGAGGATCGTGTATTGAATGCCCAAAGTGAAGCGAGGTCGAATCGTTTTCACTTTCGGGTAACCCGTAAAATGAAGATGTGTCTGATGACTTCTTTGAGAGCTTAGATCTTGTTTGTTTTATACACCGATTTCCATGGTTGATGTTAGGTATTGTAGAGCATGCACTAATATTTACAAGATCCAATTCTAGTTTGTCCGTAAACAACACACGCACGATTAACTTTTCGATCGAAAACATGCATGCTAGCTCACTGACTCGCGTTTTTCTGGGTTGGTGAAGAACACGTCGCTATAGGCACCTTAGGCGACAGTTTAATTTCTAAATTGATTATTTCTATTTAATAATTACAGAAAATTAGATTTAATTATTAAAAATACAAAATAAATTATTAAAAATTATTTTAATGTTCAAAAATATATTTTAATTATTTTGAATATATTTAGTAAATATTTTATATTTTGGAATATTAAATGTATTTAATTTATTTAATTATAATATTAAATAAATTATTTAAAAAAATGATTTAAATACATGAAAAATCATTAAAAATTATATTATGATGTAAGAAAATATTTTGAGTTATTCTTAATAACTTTTGATATTATGTGATAATTTTCATTAATAAATTAATATTAATGATAATTAAGTTATTTAGTAGATGAATTTAATAAAATGAATTAAAAATCATTTTAATATTTTAAAAATCATTTTAAAGTGTTTAAAATATTTTAAGTTATAAAATATAACTTTTAATATTTAAAGGATAATTTCATTAATAAATTAATATTAATGATAGTATTAATGATATTAAATTTATTTAACAAAATAAATAGTTTAAAATGGTTTATTGATTTAAAAATCATTTAAAAAGGATATAAATGAATTAAAAATACTTTAAGTTATAATTAATGACTTTTAATATTTGGATGAATGGTTCATTAATATTTGAATATTAATGGTAATTATTTAAAAATGATTTAAAATTCTTTAAAAATCATTTAAGGGTAATATTAATACTTTAAAAATATTTTGAGTTATTGTAAATAACTTTGATGTTTTGGTAATGATTTCATTAATGGTTTAATGAATTTAATATTAATGAAAATAGAGCTGTTTGATATTTAATGATGATTCCGGTATTTGAAATTCATGTTAATGTATAATAAATGTTTAAAAAAATTTTATCAAGTCATATGACTGACGTTTACAGATATTGAGTAATAGAATAGAGTCTTAACTCGTTAATTTCAGAGATAAATTTGTTAATTTGCAAGCATAGTTCGTAAATTGTTCTAGACTTAGATATTTTGTAGCATTCTTGTTTGTTTTGCGATGTAATGATCACTATGTGTATGTGTAACAACATGAGTAGGTTATGTCGATCGTGGAAATGTAGTCTTATGTGTTATAGTATATTTTTCTAATCGAACGAATGATCGATTAATGATAGGTGATTACATAAAAGATAAAACTAAGTTTCAGATTGTAAGTGTAAAACGCATCGTGCAAGTATCCTACCTTTGCATTTCCTTTATGCAATGGACATGAGTAAGAATGTTTGAGAATTATATTATTCTGTATGCTGATTATTAACCTATATTATATATGCCCATTGATTATTAACATGTTAGTATATGGTAATTCGTATATATATATTCTCGTTCGTTAATTTCTATAAATGGTTAAATAAGTGTCCCCACTTGGATAATCATTGCGATTAAACACATGTTGATACACCTTTGATATATACATATATGTTGAATTATAGATTATTGTTGGATAAGATAAAACCTTTTGTTTGGAACCACGACAAGTATGAACATCCGAACATGGGAAAATTTTAATGCGCTTACTACGGACAAAGGATGAACGATGATATCGTTTCTAGCAATGTAGTATTGATCAATCTGAGGTACAACGAAACAGTGATCACCCTCCGTGTTCGTAAGTTATGACAGTTTCTGAGATGAAGTTCATTTAACCTTTTTGAAAATGAAAACAATGTTCATAGTATGTCCCCTAAAACTTATTTATAGTCGGTGCAGACGCAGTTTCAAAGATTTGAAAGAGAATTGTTATTATTATTGGTTGTAATTACTTGCAACTATTGATCCATGTAGAAGGGTAGTATAAAGAAAGTATTTAAATTTCTTTCAAATTATATATATATATATATATAATTGCTATTACTTGTTGGGCACTCAAATGCTCATCCTTGCTTAATTTAAATATTTTTCACTAAGTGTGAACACTCAAGAAGGCTCTGCTAGAAACAAGGGAAAAGGAAAGGTTCTTTGAATGATGACAACAATGTTATCGTGTGATAGTTTAATATTATTAAGACAATGTTATATATTTATGATCATGTGTTGTAAGGAATGATTTAAGGTTACGTACTTGGGAGTTAAACTTTGATATTATGTAAGTTAAGTTTAAATATTTATATTATTGGCATTATTATTAGTAGTATTCCGGCTATAGAGATGGTATCGTGAAGCACTGAATTCGGGTTTCAAGTACCCGAATTTGGGGGCGTCACAAAAATACTATGCATAATAGAATATAATATATTCTATTTATAGAATACCTTTATAAAAGTATTCTGTTTTTATAAAAAGCTTTTCTGTTTTATTACATTAATAATACTAATAAAACAAAACTGAGTGACTTATCACGTAAACATCAATAATCAATACCATGTGCTACTATGCAACCACGCGTATTACTGTACTTTTACTACCGAGTAGTTCAACCATTTTAACGGTAAAACTTCCGCCGTTATTCTCATAAAAATATTTTTGTCATTTTCTTCATCCGACAATAATTCCGTTCAGGAGGTCCACTAATGATTGTGCAATGGTGCATGCGGATATTCCCTGACAAAAAGAATATTCCCCGACCAATCGAAAATTATACAATAACTTGCATACTTTTCAAAATTTATAAATACTACCCACAACTATAACACTATCTCAAATCCACACCATAATATTCAAAAAAATATTTCGAGAAAATTAAATCTTTATTCATAAAATCTGGAGTCTCACAGTTATGCTCAAAACCATTGTCCCCGAAAACATGTCCCCTTATAGGGTTGTTCACCTCAATTTTTCAACACCTGAATCCGCACCAGAGCAATCTGATTTGGCACAAATACTCAAGAATGCTTGAATTTCACAAATGTTTTTTGACAGTCGTCTAGCCGAATCAAATAGCTTAGACTTTTATCAACAATTCAGACATCAATCGAAATAATTTGGCCAACTTAATTGATCTTCTTCATAATTTAAAAGAAAATCAAAAATTCTTTTATGACGTCATGATACCGTTCCAGATTAGTAGTACGTTGAGGATTCCGCCATTAGGTGACTTTGTCATATTACATCATACCATAGTGGGCTGACAATCTTTTGATCACAACCAACACTAGGTTCGACTGCATTGATGACTCCATCGTTTACCATTTTTACACCATATCAAATGATGCACATGGTTAGAAATACATTTTGAAAGTTTTCAAATCATTTTTGTCTTAGCCGAAACAATTAGCATAGACATATGGATAACAGTATTATTTTTAAAACATCATTGGTTCAATCACATGATCCAATGTTTTTTAAGAAAATAGAAGTGCAAACTTCAGCACGAAGTTAATAAATTTTTAAAACCTAGCAGAGCTAGAAGATTTAGAAAATCCATGTTTCTCCATCAACTTCAATATTTACTCCATTGCTTCATTCTATCAATCTCTAACACCATCAATGCTCACTATACCAAAATTTCTAATTTCATAACATATATATACCCGATATAGTTCATCAAACTTGCCAAACTTTGGAAGTTCAAGAACTTGCCATAATCATATGAGTTTAGGAACTTATCCTAGTCAGACCATAGGCGTCCATTCGCTAAGGGGTTCAAAACATACCATATGATTATGAGTCACGAACTTACCATATGCATGAGTTTGAAGAACTCCCACTTAACCTTATATTCTCTACGTATACCCTACCTATCTGTTATACACCTGAGAAAAGAATCACCTTCTCAACATGTATATAACAAATAGCGCGACACATACATTTCAATGATTATCAGTGCCAAAAACTAAGTGGTTTTTACACCAAGTACAGTTCCCCGCCCATAACAAAGAATCATACAACTCAGCTACTGACATGGGTCCTCAATTGAAATCCCACCTAACTCTATCTCACACTTAACTTGCTCTTTGCTCGATACAAATTCTTCGTATCTCATCACATACAACTCCTCATGAGTTCACATTATACCATTTCATAGTACATTCTCTTATAGCATCAAGCTATACACACTTAGTCGTTACAGACTATTTATCACTTCATATCTCATTCTGATCACGCCGTGATCATCAATTTACTTTAGGGTTCTTTCCCTATTGTCAACTAAACTGCACTTGGGTTCATTCTTATTATCTTTGTCATCTTCATCTTATAGAAATCATCTTAACATTTTTATTACCAGAGTTAGGAAACTCCTAAATCCTCATTCTCTAGATACTTCAAGATTCTTCTTTGAATCTTCATTTATACATTTAATCTTTATCTTTCTCTCTCCCAGGTGATAGCCTAAGGTACACTTACCTAAAGTTTATAACCTACAACTTTGATACCAACTTGTGACGCCCCTAAATCCAAGTCCTTTCGAACCTCGGATCCGGTCCGCCACGATACTACTATCGTCAAACTATTTATACCTTTTATTCATAACTTACTGAATATAGCTTTGCTTATTACAATTTAGAATATAAATTCTTTCCATTTCCAAGATCTGTGTAATGACCTCAAACTTTCATAAGTTTCTAATCTTGGTCATTTACTATTCTTATATTACATCACATTCGATGTTATATAAATATGCAGAATAATTTAAACTTTTTCAATCTCCTTCAAAAAATAATCTTTTATTGATACCTTAACTTGAATCAATTACAAATTCTTGAATCAAATTATTCTATGATTCACTTCACTCTATTTCTGTATAAACCTTTACATCTCGATTCGAATTTCTCTATGTATCACATAGTACAACTTTACAACTTAACATGTAATTACACGTCGTAAACTACTATCATGTACATCTACTAGAACCTAAACATGGTTCAAGAGCATATATTTAATTAAACAATTCAATCTCCTTTGATGTGATTGAACTTTATCAATCAAGTAGCACGTAACCTTTACCGTGTATCCTTAACCTGCAAAAGTGGTTATTTGAAAGGGTGAACTCGACAACCCAGCAATTCTAATAGTTTTCATGCAGCACATAGCCTATAATAGCATATTCAGTTTATGCATTCATAATCAATTAATATTTACTACGCATGTTACTTCACACATAACAGTCATAAAGATTTACTTCATAAGCACATCATCCAATCAACTTCCACATTTCTTATATATCTCATATGCATTTCATATATATACATCAACATTCTCATAACATAATATAGCTCAACTAACAGTTATAGATTTCATATATCAAATAGGAACTGAAAGACTTGCCTGATTCGTAGTTTATCAACTACGAGTTAACTGCTTAAAGCTTATCTGCACTTCGTGTATTCCTACACAGTTATATAATCATGGATTCATATCCATTAGTCATACATTCATATAGTCTCAATGTAATAATAATGTTACATTGTTCTCTAACTAGGTTCGTAAAACCTACATTTCACTTTCTCATCATACTCTTAGAATAGCTAGGTATGTATAGGTATACCTTAGCTGCACATGCTCAATATCAACATTCATAAATCTATTACACGCTTGACTCGCTATGTGTTCGTTACACATTTCAAACTTATAGATGAATGTTTCATATAGTTCTTGCATTTTGCAAACTTTAATAAATTTTAACAAATTTGGATTTTATATAACCATTACATGCTCTTAGGCTTAAAACATCATCCATGTCAAGTACTATAGCTTAGGATAGTACTATAAGTAAGTTGCCAAAATCAGAAAGCAAATAAAATATCTGAGACTAAATCGTCTCATAGTAGCAATTTCTTTTGAAAGTTAAGCTTGGGATGGCGAATCTGCAAATGCCCCCTGGCGGACTAAAGTTGAATATTTATTTTCTAGTTTCAGTCCAAACTTTAACACACATATACATTTATACTTAACATACATACACGCTAGAGGTCTTTACATACTTGTATGACCGCTTCAAGTTCAACCTTATATGTTAGGGACTTTATGAGACACCCTCAAATCCAGGTACTTTATTCTCACAGGATTTGGTGTTCACTTGATCAAACATTCATATCTAACTACCCATTCATAATAAAACTGAATAAATAAAAACCTTCCCCATTAAAGGGTTACATAATAAAAATCTCCCTGGTTATCTAACCTTTAATCATCATTCAAATGCGAAAAACATTACATAACTTCTTTAAAATAAAATCTAAGATCAACATAATAAAAGTCTAACATCTTAATCAAAGTAAAAATTACAAGTCTTCATCACTTGTACATTTTTCCCTTTCCTTTGCTAGTCGAAGGTTCACCTACCTTCTCTTCTTTAGCTGCAATGAGTTTATAAATATGCAAGAGTGAGCAAAACAATTGCTCACTGGATATAATATGGAATCAACAGGAGTATAACAATAATAACTGTCGAAATAGGCTCATCAAAAGTGAATATGTGACGCCCCCAAATCCGGGTCTCTTTCAACCCGACATATGGTGCTCCACGGTGCTACAGTTCACACAAACATTCAATTGAAATGCCTCAAAAGAACGAATATGTCTTATATATATTCCAAAACAATACTACCTTTCCCCAGGTTCTTTATAACCGTTACATTTGTTCTTGTCATAATATCAAATATTATCATTACAAACCTATACTGTTACATAGGCAATCTACACGTTCACTTTAGCCTTCTCTTTATCCTTGTCGAATCCTTTGGTCCATTCGGTCTAAGCTGCATTCATATGGTTCAAGCAAGAGTGAGCATAACAAGCTCAGCAAGTACAACAAATTTCAATTTTAAAAGCATGCTTGAAACATAGGAATCGTATATCTTCAATAATCGGATGATAGTTACGTAAGTACTATCAATACTTCAAAATAGCTTTTGCTTTTCCTTCAAAACATTTTACAATAACAATATTCATCAATTCATCAATTACGGTTCAAGACGTGAGCGTCTTATAGTTTCTTTGAAAAGGACAACCGACACAAAGTCCGTAAGTCCGACATAGCTTATTTAGTACATCTAGGTGATCGGCTTATAGTACCCTATATTGATCAACACTACATCCATTAAACGCGTGTATACGTTTAAGTTAAGCAACCTCACGTGCCCATCGAATACTCGATGAAAATACATTTGTTTATACATATTCAGGCTTACCTTGAATCCGTACCAATTAGTTGGTGTAGGATAACGTTAGCAATTCTATATTGAAAGACTTGTAAACAGTTCAATCAATCTATTATGATTAGTCTAGTCGAGTTAAAACTGGCTTCGACCCTTTCTTTGAAATCATACATGCATCTCATAACGTGAATCATTTGAAAACCTGGCTAACACGAAGGTTAGACAAGCATTTAACAAAAACTTGCCTTCAGCGTCTGCTACAATATAATTACGTTTCCTTTGAGTCTTTACAGTCTCTACAATACATAATCACATAACATACCACATTAGGTCATGAATGAACATACATAGTTCCTAAAGAATCTTACCCTACTTCTCAATCTAATTACGTATTAGATTTTTTTATTAAAGGTTCCGGCTTTTCATTACGTCATTCTCACATTCATAAGTAATTGGCTTAACTTAACTCTAAGTGTTCATGTTTAAGACTTAATCATGTCTTAACAATGTTCCTTTTAAAATCTTTGGTTAATGTTCATCCATTACTAATCATGTTCAACATGTAAACATTCATTATTATCTAGGTTGAGGTCGAAATGGCAGTCAATTGACTTTTACACTTGACTTAGCTGCGTTAGCGCCACCTATTGTTGCCTATAACCCGGACTCGGCGCTGCGATGCGAGTCTCAGTGTTAATGGTGTCATTTGGCATGTAACTCTTACAAAGGTGCTCGACATCGCTCAGCCATGCGCATGGTCATTTTTTGCCTAGGGTTGTATGCATGGCGCCAACTCTGTGCACCAGAAAACAATTTCAGTTTTGAAATTTTGTGAACTTCCCGGACGCATAACTTCTTTGTTATAAGTTCGAATTGGCTCGTTCAAAAGCCTACGGTTCACAAATTACGTACTCTACGTGTTCATGCAAGAATTTTATCTATTTGACTTCGTTTGCTAAAAATTCACCTATTAGTCCATTTTCAACGAAAAAGCAGAACGCTCGCGGAACGCTCAACGTTCGGCGCTTTTTCTTCGTTCTAAGTCGGAATCTGGCCATTTTCGAGTCCGCAACTCTATAATGACAAATACGACTTTCCTCCATTGAAAACCAATGTTTCTAAGCTCAATATCAAAATTCGACTTCCATTCCGAGAATTTCAAGAATTCGACGATCGTCGTCTAATCGTGTACATTCCGGCGAAACTTCGTTACTTGAGATTTTTAAACCATTTCACTTGGATTCAATCCATTATACTATCATCTTGACATACATGCTTCGCTAACTTATATCCATGATAAGTTATTAATTGTTCTTAATAAGTTCAAAACTCATAAACTTATAAACTACTTATTAAAGTATAACATACTTAATTTCATTGCTTATGACTTATTCATAAGTTAAGTCCTTTAATCATTATTCTTACATCTTCTTATCATGCTTGTTCTACCAATACCCCCTTCTCTAACAATGGAAGAGAAAGAGAAACATGGTTCAAGAACACTTACTCTTTGATGATATCTTGCTTAATCCTTAATCTTCTTCTTGATTCTTGAACTTCAAAGGTTAACTTGCTAGCTTATTCTCACTTATTCTCTCTAACCAATAAGCTATAAGTTATTGGTGGAAAAACTAACAAAGAAAGTCTAACTTTATAAGTTCTTATTCTCTCAACCAAATAAGCTCTCAACCTTAAGTTGGATGAAAATATAACAACCCACAAATGAATTACAAAGCTTGCTATTTATAGGAAATCCTAAGTTAGGGTAGTTTAGTCTTTAATCCATCCACCTCCTTGCTATTCATTACCTAGGCATTAAGTAAACTTGCTCCCCACATTATTTGCTTGCTCACCACATATACTTGGCCATCACACTTACTTAATCATTAAGTTTACTTGCTCCCCACAACACTTAGCCCTTAAGTTTACTTTGTCATCACTTATAAGCACTTTGTGTGATCACCACACTAACTTAGCCTCTAAGTTTACTTTTTCATTACCTTGGATTATCCATGGGTTGCCCCATTGGTTTAAACCATCCCCTAACCCATTGGATATTTACCTTGGGCCTTATCTTAATTAATCTTAGCTTAATCATTTGGGCTTGCACATTAATTTACTTTGGGCTAATCATTACAATATCTTGGGCTTGCTCATTAACTTATATATTGGACTTAACCAATCTTACATTTGGGCCTTATCATTAATCCCATTGGACAATACATATATTTCCTACACAATTCAACAAATTCAATACATTGAGCTTAAAGCCTTATAACGTATAATCATGTATTCATCTCGTATATTTATTCAACATATACGATATACCATCATTCATACGTACTCATATAATACCTCGTATTATACTCGTATTCTCTACCTCGTACAATACCTACATATTATACAATCATCGTTTAATTCATTAATCACATTACATTTCCTTCTCGAAAGTCACATTTCCTAAACGTTAGGTTTTAAGTCCACAGGCAAAATATTACATTTTCCATAACTGAAATATTATTGGATATTCCATCTCACATCAATATTCTATCGTTACATATTTCTTGGAAGTTCAAAAATAATTCCCGAGCAGAAATGCTTGTATAGTGTTTTTCGGAAAATTTCTCGGAAAGCTTTTATTTTCGTCTTGGAAATTCAAACACTTTAATTCTACCACGTAGCCAAAATCCTACGATGTTCTGACATTTCTAGGCCAGAGAACGACGTTCGATTAGCTTGCTCCATAAATAATTTATTAAATTCATTTAATAAAAATAAAAATTTAATTCTCAAAAATCCGATTTTCTCGGGGCGTTACAGAATAGTACTCTATCAATAATAATCAGAAACTGAAATCCCAAAATATGGAAAATATACATCACTGAGGGTCGTAAGACCATGAACCACGTCCACAGTTGCAAGTAATCTTTCAACTCCAACTTTAATAAATATAAGACTATAAGGACCTCGTACTTTGGGGATCACCCTTCGTATAAATGTATTGTGCACAAACATTTTAACGCTATGTCGTAAGTTAACCCTAATCATAACAATAGGGTTGTTCATCTCAAGATTTAGAGTACAAGTCCGCACCAAAGGAAGTTTGGTTTGGATAAGCTTTCAAGGTAATTTGAATTAAACGAACATCAACTAAGGATTAGTTGAATAAAACCAATAACATTATACTATAGAATAATCGTGATTGAATCAATCATAGTAAACTAAAGTCATGCTTTAGGAATAATCTAATAGCATACAATTTGAATAACTATAACACACCTTGCTTGAACAATACTAAGCCAAGGTTAATTAGAATTGAATACTAAGCATGCATAGAAATTTGAACGATAAAAATGTTCGACATTAGTATATATAGTTGTGCATGCTAAACAACAAGTTAAATACAAGAATAACTTGTTCAACATCAAACCAAAGTTTAGACAGCTTGCATCATTATAAGGTAATCGAATTGGAAACAATAATTAGTTCAACAAGATAAAGGATTAGAAAACTTGCCTTGCTCGTAGGCTAAACCGAATCAATTCGAATCACAATACCCTATATATATATATATATATATATATATATATATATATATATATATATATATATATATATATATATATATATATATATATATATATATATACGTCATCTTGACATAGTTGGTCACTACCACTTTACAACTTAACTAACTACATTCATCATGTATGTTTGATTATTTAATCACATAATCAAGTTATAACACAAGTTAATCTTTAATAACATAATTATTCATAGTATAGAAATACTAAAATCAACATTTTACAGTCCTACTATCATCACATAACTTTTCTTAAAATTTCGTGTACAAAAGTACAATCGTCGGACCCTTCTATTAACTTCATGGCATGGCAATACCACAGCTTGTACATCATGTGTCATAACATGGTAGGGGATGAAATATTTAACAGAATAAATAAACTGGTTACCGTGGCTGCTATGTGTGGCGATAATGTACAAGCACCACTAACGTATCATTTTTCAAGTCACATTGCATGTAAATCATAGCTTCAATTCGACAACGACTTGAATAAAGACAAGAAAAAGCCAATTTTGGCCTACAAGCTCGTTTCTAACAGACTAATTCACATGCAATTCATACAAAAACTTCATGTAAACATAATTCAAGAACTTCTAACATGTTTCTACCCATATAACAACATAAGCAGCAAAATTAACACATCCAATTTCACTATTTTTGCTAAAAACTCACTTTTTGATGTTTTTGATAAAAATAAACACTGTGATTTTATTTTTCAACCAAAACAGTTAATTCAAAGCACTTTATCAAAGTTTATACATACTCTATCAAATTGAATAGCCAATTTACCAATAAAATAACTAATTAACCCATAATTTCTACTTTAAGCTAAACAATATATATTCACAAAAACTCTCTGTAAAAACGTTTTCTTCACAAATTACATACATATCATCAATTCATTGATTATAACTTATAAAAATAGTTTTAACATCATTAGTATGTCATATAAAGCCACATAACAACAATAATTCATCCTTACACAAGGATTCTACAGAGAATTTGGGAAGAGAAAAACTAAACTTTTAAAACTAAAAAGAATAGAATAATACCTTGAAGAAGATGATGATACTATCTCTTTGATTGTCAAGCTTTTCTCCTCTTCACTCCCAATTCTCTAGGATTCTCTCACTTTTCTTCTTCTTCTCTTCTTCTTCCTCTGAGTTTTTCTCTTTTTCTCTCTGACCTCTCTCCTCTATTCTTACGTCTTAGAATATAACGCATATAAGATATAATATATATTGATTATATAATATAAATATAAAACATATAACTGATATCAGTTATCTAAGTTTTGAAAACCAAAAGCCATAAGGCTTGTTTGGCTAACCACTAAAAATATAATCAATTAATCCTTATGCCTTGTTTGGTAAAACACAATTAGATTAAAGACTTAATAGGCATTAGGCCTTGTTTGGCAAAACTGAATTAAACTCCCATAATTTATTTTAGTAATTCCTTTATAGTAAGGTTATTTGTCACACTTTAATTTAATTATATTAATTCTAAAAACAATTTATTAACTCACTTTAACACATAAATCAATACCACAAAATTATAATTTTCTTTATAATCATAACTTTATTTAATCCACTAACACATCCTTTTAATTTACAAATTCAATTTAAAATATAATAATTTATTTAATTAAAATTTTCTAACTTAATAATTAAATTAAATTAGAATATACTAATTAATTTCCTTAATTATTTACTTAACAAATAATTAACCACATCGAATCAAATTTGAACAATTATTCAATTAACAATAACCACATCCATTAAATACTTATATAATTCAATAAATATTCAATATCTAATTAATTTCCTTAATTATTTACTTAACAAATAATTAACCACATCGAATCAAATTTGAACAATTATTCAATTAACAATAACCACATCCATTAAATACTTATATAATTCAATAAATATTCAATATAACAATTTATAAAATTCTGGAATGTTACACTTTAGTTTAGGATTTTTCAGGAAATCAAAACCAAATAGGGTTATGTAATCACTAGGTGTACTAATTAGCCTTATGTTCTCATAAAGAGGTCACATAATCTGTACTACACATGCTCATACATACTCATATCTTTTACTCATAGCTAGCATCGTTTAACACTTTAAACCATGGTTTATGTGACGCCCCCAAAATAGGTCCATTCCATCCAACCCATTCTGAGTCGCCAAATACATGGTACAGAAATAACTACAACTTTATTATTACAACATATAAACTGTGAGTTTAAATACAGATATTGCCATCTAGACAATATCCACACGCAAATAAATCCCCATCATAATTATTGATACATTTTTTACAAAAATGGTGAGGACTACTAAACAACTCTCTCTAGAACCTTCATTCCATACCCCGACTAGTACTCGCTACATTCTCGCCTCCTGAGAAGAAAAATGGAACAACAAGAAAAAGGGTGAGCTCAACTAGCCCAGTAAAGAACATTATGACTAAGATAACATAGAGCAAATTATCGTTAGTCTTCAACAGGGAAAAATCTAATAGAATACAATAGACAACCAGTTTTAAATCAACAACTGCAGCGGAAACAACAATTCATTAGAAGAGTTAAGTAGAGAATGCAAACTACTATCTTCTATATATGAATTTAAAAGTTCATCGTCGATATTTTATCCATGTAACATCAATCAATATATATCTGGAATCAAATATTCATCTTTGCACTACAGGCCAAAGATATTCATCAGTTGATCATGTTCATCTAAACACTTGTTCATCTTTGCACTACGGGCCAAAGATATTTAGTAATATCATCATTTAAGACTGAGGATGATGAAAAATATTTTAAAGGAAACGAATCCAGTGAAACAAAAGAACAAATATTAAGGATTCGTATTTTAAACAATCCAAGTTCAAAAATACTTCATAAGTAATCAAAGTGGAGTAAAATTCAAGAATGATCAAAACATGGATACAATCAAAGCTAGTATCCATAATAGATATTTTGGACAAAAGAAGAAATTTCATTTTTCTATTGAATAGTGCCAGATTCGTGAATAGTGCCGTATACGTGAATAGTAACTCCGACATCAAAAGATAGAAATTTCACAAAAAACATCTTCACGCTTCATGAATAGTACTCGTGAATAGTAACTCATGAATAGTGGCTCATGAATAGTAACTCATAAATAGTAATCCCGACATGAAAAAGTTCCAAATTTGATAAAAATTTCCAACCAATATTTTAAGATAATGATATTGAAGAAATAATATCATTTTCGAATAAAATAACATCCCTTACCTCGAAAGACAAGACTTTAGTTGAAAACACCAGGATATAGGCTATGACTTGAACTTGCCGTATAGCAATACTCAAAGTATACTCAAAATACTCACAAGAATATGCTCGATAATATAGAGAGAAAACTTGTTTTTCGTGTGATTTTCAATTCTAACCTAAGCACCCTATTTATAGGAAAATACTTAGAACACCAAAGTAGAAAATTTAATAAATTAATATTATTTATTTTTTTCTACATCTTTCTACGCATCAAGAATCTGAATTTAGCAACTTGACATGTGTTAAAGATGCCCACCAAACACAAAAAACGTTTTTCTTATTTAAATTATTTTAAACTTCCAAAAATCAATTATTTCAGAGCTTCGGAACTTCAATAATTCATAATAATTATCTATTTTATCAGAAAATTCAAAACTCGCGACTTTTCATAGGAAATTCCATTATCTACAACTTTGTAGAAGGAAGTTTTTCCAAATTCCAAACAGAAATTGACCGAAATCCACAAACGGGCGATTTTACAAGCTATAATCAAATTTCAGTCAAGAAATGGGTCTACCGACACACAAAAATGTTTTTAATATTTATTGCAACAAAAATACTCTTTTTCCTCAGATGCTCATATATCCCACATTCATTGTAAAAATATCACCATTATTATATTATTAAAATATAATAATATATTTAAATGAATTATTTTATCAAAAAAAGATAAAATTTCAATTTTCAACAATTGTCACTTTAAAAATTTTCTTCATCTATATCCACATAAAATCAATATTTTCCTCATCATATAAATCAATAATTAATTATTCACAAATAATATTATGAGAATCACAAGATCGGGCAACCCGTGCCGTTCACAGGAAAGAGGGGCTTTCAATAAGGATCTCTCCCTTCTTGGCAGCGCAATTAGGTGACCAAACCTCTCCTTAGACAAAACTTTCTAGACATTGCCAATAATGTTATCCAATAATATTATTTAGATAATATGAATTATTGCTCCGATAATGGAAAATACTGTGTAATGACAATTTATTGAAACAACAGTAATATAAAATATCAATGCGCAATTATTGAATCAATAAAATAAAATATCGAACAATAATTCATCGTAACAATTATTGAGTAGTGCCTTCTTACGTAAGAATCAATAATTGGTGCAATATCAAAAGTGTCTTCTTGTTCAACAACGGCGTATTAGTGTGTTTTAACCACCGGGTATTCCAACAAAGATTAATCGGTGAATAACTACGCCGTTATTTATAAACAACTTATATTTATCGCTTTTTCTTCATTCAATCGTTTTTCCGTTATGGGGCCCACAAAAGATGCGCTGAGTGTCGCACGAATATTCCCCAAAAGATTTAATATTCCACGACCAAACGAATATTCCGTCAATAATGAATATTTTATAACCACTTGCTTATTCGAAATATTTGCGTATTTTACCCATAACTATCCACATTAATCAAATCAACCCTTACTATTTCAAAATAATAAATAAAGGAAAATAAATTTCATTTATTAATAATTTGGGGTCTTACAGTTTAACCTCATGCTTGGTTTACTTCCATTATGTTTAACATATAAGACTTATGTTTAGAGACATAATGAAACATATCATGGCATCTCAAGCCTTTAGAATCTAAATACTCATATATAATGCAACCTAAGTTCAAAAACATGCTCGAGGTTGCCTTTGAAATCATTTTATCATAAATGATACAATATAACACATATAAATCATATCTAGGAATATTATAGACATAACAAGACATAGTAATCCCTTAGAATCTAGATATTCATATGATGCAACTATATTTTGAAAATATGTTCAAGTTTGCTTTTGAAACTATTTTAAACTTGAATAATGCAATTTAATACATACAAGACAACTTTAAGGCTCTAATCATATGTAGTCAAGTCATGTTATCATGCTCGTATGGTCAGAATATAAATCATGTAGTAGTCATGCATGTTAGCTCACTATACTAAGTTTTTTCTTGAAAACTTCATTAACACAAATCCTAATAAAGCGATCATGAACAAAGGAACTATGAATCATATGTTATGCTCATTTATGTGTGAAATCAGTCATGTGTGTAGACTATTAAGCTCAAATCTGCAGAACATGATCTTTAACAAAGTTTATTTTCAAAACTTGAAGTCCTTGCTAAAGATCTTATACCAAATCATGCTAATCTTAGTAAAACATGCTCACATTAGGTTATTATACTTATATATACATGTTACACATGCTTGCATGTTGGCTTATGTAAGACCCCAACTTTTATGAATAAAGAATAATTTTCTCGAAATATATTTTTGAATATTATGGTGTGGATTTGATATAATGTTATAGTTGTGGGTAATATTTACAAATTTTGCAAAGTAAACAAGTGGTTATATAAAATTCGATTGGTCGGGGAATATTCGTTTTAACAGGGAATATTTGTACGACGGCACAATCATTGGTGGACCCCACAACAGAAGTATTGTCATAGTTAAAAAACGACAAAATTATCTTTTTATAAAAATAACGGTGAAAGTGTTACCGTTAAAACCGTTGGACTACCCGGTAGTAAAAGTATAGTAATACGCGTGGTTGCATAGTAGCTCACAGTATTGATTATTGATGCTTACATGAGAAGTCACCGAGTTATACTCAATTATTGCTACTGAGAATTGTTTGATCATATCTCTCTATATTATTGATTCAATTATTATCACAAAGATTATCATCGCATAATATTTATTATTATTAAATCAATAATTGAGGCGACAAAGTTATTCATATTATTATTTGCAATATTGACAATGTCTAGAAGTTTACAAAGAGAGGTTTGGTCACCTAATTCAAGCGCTGATAAGGAGAAATCCTTATCTGAAAGCCCCTCTTTCACGGGAACGACACGGTTGTTAAATATTGTGAGTTATAATATTAATGATGAATAAGTTGTGTTGATTAAAGATGAAATTGATAGTTCCATTGTGTTTGGATTATTAGTGTTAGTGGAAATCGACATTTATTTCGATAATAATTGATGTCTGGAGGTTATATTGACCAATCGGGAAATTAATCGGATAAATGAGCAATTAATTGCTATTATTTCACATGCTTATAACTATTTGTTCACATGTGTGTACTATTGATTCACATTCATGTACTATTAGGGGAGGTGGTGCAAGATTGATAATACTTGCATGACTAAATTAAAAATGGAGGTATAGTTGAAGGTACTATATTGTAATTAGTTTTTTCACATGATTATACTATTGAGTCACATGAATGAACTATTAATTCACATTATTTACTATTAGGGGAGGTGGTGCAAGTTTGATAATACTTGCAGGACTAAATTAAAAATGAAGAAAAAGAGGAAGGTATTATACTGTAATATTTTGAGCCCCAAAACGTGCAATTATCGAAACTATATTTTTTTATAAACAGAAGCTCATTCTTCCTTCATTTCTCACCAATTCACAAAAGTTTTAGAGCAATTATTATAGAGAGAAAGAAGAAGAGAAGTCTGCTACCTCACTATTCCAGTATCCAGTTTTTCTAAGGTAAGGGGTATTATTCTTTCGTATTCATGAAGAGAGTTATTTTCTTTCAATATTCGTAAGTGTTGTTATTCCATTCTTTATTATTATGTTGGAATAACCTGTCTATGCGAAGTACCGCATACATGGTGAAATTCTTCTGTTATTCCATTCTTTATTATTATGTCGGAATAACCTGTCTGTGCGGTCTATCGCATGCCTGGTGAATTCTGTTGTTATTCCAATCTTTATTATTCCGTTGGAACATCCTGTTTGTGCGGATTACGCATGACCTGGTTCCATTCTTTATTATTCTGTTGGAACATCCTGTCTGTGCGGATTACACATGACCTGGTTCCATTCTTTATTATTTTGTTGGAACATCCTGTCTGTGCGAATTACGCATGACCTGGTTCCATTCTTTATTATTCTGTTGGAATAATCTGTCTACGTGGATTATCGCATGGCGGAAAAAATCCATTTGCAGTTTCATATATTCTATTATACTCATTTGATTAAAGTTTTGGCTTCTATACTCCATGAAATTAGTGGAATATCCTTGATATTTGCGCTTCATCCAGTATCTTTTCATGGAAATATTCTTCTGAGCATTCTTGAATTTTACTCCACAAAGCAGTATCATGTTAACAACTTGGACATTATTGATTTCTGGATAAATTAAATTATAAATCTTTACAAATTTATCCTTGACCTTGTTTTATTGAATTCTTATATCATTGTCATCATCCTTATGTTTATAATATGTTGAAAGTCATCTGTGGCCTATAGTGTATAGATGGACTTTGTATGATCATGACCATTGGCCGTAGTGCATTGATGGACAGTTGTTGGCATGATCATGACCATTGATGAATACATGAATATCATTGGCCCGTAGTGCATGGATAATTTGTGGTCGTGATACTAATGAATATCCTTGGCCGTAATGCAGGGATGATGTGGTTTATTTATTAAGCTGAGTCTCAGGGATAAAAGTGATGAAAAACCTTTTAAATCATCGAAGATAGTAGATTTTATTCTCTACTTGACTCTTCTAATGGATTGCTTGTTCCGCTGCAGTTAAACTTGATGTTTATTATATTTTATCAGTTTAACATTGTTGAAGGCTAATGATAATTTATTCTGCATTATCTTAGTCATAATATTTCTTACTGGGCTAGTTGAGCTCACCCTTTTTTTCACTGTTCTATTCAGGAAATGAGAACGTAGCCGGGACTAGTCGGGGAATGGAGTGACTGTGAGACCCCAAATTTTATGAATAAAGATTTAAATTTCTCAAAATATTTTTTTGAATATTATGGTGTGGATTTGATATAATGTTATAGTTGTGGATAGTATTTACAAAAGCAAGTGGTTATATAATATTCGATTGGTCAGGGAATATTCATTTTAACAGGGAATATTCATATGACGGCACAATCATTGGTGGACCCAACAACGGAAGTATTGTCTTAGTTAGAAAATGACAAAATTATCTTTCTATAAAAATAACGGCGAAAGTGATACCGTTAAAATTATTGAACTACTCGGTAGTAAAAGTACAGTAATACGCGTTGTTGCATAGTAGAACACGGTATTGATTATTGATGCTTACGTGATAAGTCACTTAGTTATATTCAATTATTGCTACAATAATTGCTGCATCATATCTCTCATATTATTGATTCAATTATTACAGTATCATCTGCATAATATGTTATATTATTAAATCAATAATTGAGACGACAAAGTTATTCATATTATTATTTGCAATATTAATAATGTCTAGAAGTTTTGTCAAGGAGAGGTTTGGTCACCTAATTGCGTGCCAATAAGGAGAAATCCTTTTCGGAAAGCCCCCTCTTTCCTGGGAACGACCTGATTGTTAAATATTGTGAATTATAATATTAATGATGAATAAGTTCGTGTTGATTAAAGATGAATTTTATAGTTCCATTGTGTTGGACTTATTTGTGTTAGTATAATTGATGTCTGGAGGTTATATTGTTCAATTGGGTATTCGGGACACTTTTCGTGTCGGAGTACTATTCACGAGTTACTATTCATGAGTTACTATTCATGAGTTACTATTCATGAGTTACTATTCATGAGTTACTATTCATAAGTTACTATTCATGAGTTACTATTCACGAGTTACTATTCATGAGTTACTATTAATGAATTACTATTCACAGGGTACTATTCACCCGTTAGATATATTTTTTTCGAACCAAATCATTTTTGGGTACAATATTATTCCATGTGGAGATGTGTTAATTTTTCAGAGCGTTGGTTGAAGATATAATAGTAAATCAATATGGGCCGCTGGTGGAAAGTTATAATAGTAAATCAATATGGACATTTGGTTTAAAGTTTTAATAGTAAATCAAGTATGGAATAGTTGCTTTAAGTTATAATAGTAAATCAATATGGACCGTCTGTTTAAAAGTAAATCAATACGGATACATTCATGAATTAGTTACTATTCAGTCCATTCTCTTATAAATAGAAGCTCATTCCTTCATTATTTCTTCTTAATTCTTTGAAACTCAGAGAGAGAAACTATAGAGAGAAAGAAGAAAAGTATTCTCGCTACTTCACTTTTCCAATATCCAGTTTTTCTAAGGTAGGGAATATTATTTGTTGTACTCATAAGGGGTATTCTTTCTTTCTTATTCATGAAGGAACTTCTGTTATTTCATTCTTTATTATACATTGGAATAACTTTTGTATACAGGATACCCTATACTTGGTGAAATTCTTACGTTATTCCATTCTTATTATTATGTTGGAATAACTTTGTTTATGCTAAGTACGCATACATGGTGAAATTCTTCTAATATTTCGCTTTCTTTATTATTCCGTCGAATATTACATACGTGCATTTACGCCTTTAATTGGTTCCATTATTTATTATTACGCCGGAATATCACCGCTCGTATGCGTTACGCCGAACACGGGTTCCATTATTTATTATTCTCGTTGGGAATAACATATGCGGTGCGATCTATCATACGCATGGTGAATCCTTCATTATTTCATTCTTTATTATTCATTGGAACAACTGCCTATGTGGATTACCACATGCATGGTGAATGATCCTGTGTGTATTCATTCCTTATTAAATTATGGAAATGATCACATATCGTGGATTACCGCGGCATTTGAATATCCATTTGCGATTTCATATATTATATTATACTCAGTTGGTTAAAGCTTTGGCTTCAATACTCCATGAAATTAGTGGAATATCCTTGATATTTGCGCTTCATCCAGATCTTTTCATAGAAATATTCTTACGAGCATTCTTGAATTTTCTTTGCACAAAAGCGAAGATCATGTTGACAATTTGGACGTTATTGAGTTCAGGATAAATTAACTTATAAATCTTTAAAATTTATTCTTGAACCCATTTTATTGAATTGTCATCATCCTCATGCTTATATTATGTTAAAAGTCATCTTTGGCTTACGTGCATAGATGGACTTGGTATGATTATGACCAGGGATTATTTGGTATAATCATGACCATAATGTGATGAATGATGTGGTAAAAGTCCTCATTGGCCTGTAGTTCATTGGTGGACAGTTGTTGGTATGATTATGACCAGGGATTATTCGGTATAGTCATGACCATTGATGATTACATGAATATCCTTGGCCGTGGAGCAGGGATGATTCAATTTTATTTATTAAGCTGAGTCTCAGCGATAAAAGTGATGAAAAACCTTTTAAATCATAGAAGATAGTAGATTTTATTCTCTACTTGACTCTTCTAATGGATTGCTTGTTCCGCTGCAGTTAAACTTGATGTTTATTATATTTTATCAGTTTAACACCATTGAAGGCTAATGATAATTTATTCTGCATTATCTTAGTCATAATATTTCTTACTGGGCTAGTTGAGCTCACCCTTTCTTTCACTGTTCTCTTCAGGAAATGAGAACGTGAAATTTGGGACTAGTCGAGGAACAGTGATGATCTAGATGGTGCATTAGTAGTCCTCACTATTACGTGAAATAGTGTGATAATAAATGTAATGAGGACTCCATTGAGTGTGGATATTGTCTAGATGACAATATTTGTATTAAAACTCACAGCCTATATTTTGTTGTATTTTACACGACTGTTGTATAATTAAGTTGTATTTGTATTCAGTACCTTGTATCTGGCGACTCAAGATGGGTGATGTATACCTATTTTGGGGGCGTCATAGTTAGTATCAAAGCTTAGGGATATGATCCTTGGCTGATATGTGAGACAAAAACTAGGAGGGGAGAGACGGGGAATTCCTTCGCTAGTATGACCTACCTAAGTTTATTTGGTATTTAATTGGTCGGTCAGAGTATATGGATAATATGTGACATGTTAATTAACCCTTGTTTTGTGGCAGTATTTGAAAATGGCATCCGAAAATGTTGGGATAAGCAATGAAGCACATGAGACCGTTGAGTCACCAACGATCAATATCCAGGATAATGTGCAACAGGAAGACAATAATCCTCAGGTAAACAATAACACTGATGAAATGATGAACGATGGGATGTTCAGAGGCTTTATGCAATTCATACAACATCAGGCGAGAGAGACTCCTGTTCATAATGCAGGTGGAAACAATGGCAACTCACGGTCGGTCACCGCTAAGCAGTTTAAGGAGCTGGGACCACCAGAGTTTTTGGAAAAGCCAGAACCACTTAGGGCGGAGACGTGGTTAAAGCAGATCACCAAGATATTTGATGTCTTGGGATGCTCCGAGGAGCAAAAGGTTCCTTTTCCACCTTTATGTTGCGTGAAGAAGCGCAGTTATTGGTGGGAATCTATAAACGTATTCACCTGACTGGACGACTCAAGATGTCTTGGGAGAAGTTCCAAGAGTCGCATTCAACGACAAGTACTTTCCGAAAGTATTCGTCACATGAAGGAGGTGGAGTTTATCAAGTTGGAATAAAACAATATGACCATGTCATCAAAGATCACGAGGTTAAGTTTCTTTGAGTTATCCCGATTTGCATCCCATTTGGTCGATAATGAGGAGCGAATGACGCAAATGTTTCTAAGAGGTTTGAAACCCGATATACATCAATACCTCATTTCTCACAAACTTTGTTTATATTCAGATGTTGTGAATAGGGCTCAGTTATTGGAGCGCGATAATGAGTCAACACAACCAAAAGGCAATGACCAACAACACGATAATAATCGTCTTTGGTGGCATGACCATCGGAACAATGATAACCATCGTGGGGGAAATTATCACGCCAAGAATGGTAACCACTTCGGTGGTAATCATGGCCAAGATAATAGATGTGGAAAATTCAAGAAGAGAAGGTCACCTAGCCCGATTTTGTCATGCACCAAAGTCAAGTCCAGCTGGGATAGTGATGCCAAAGGATGTCTCAGACAAGTCAAAGCCGGTAGTTTAAGTGAGAGCGTTTATCATGGAACCCGAACGAGGTTATTACGGGTAAGTTAATCATAAACTCTTGTGAAGTCTATACCGTGTTAGATACCGGTTCTACTCACTCTTTTATTTCACCTAGTTGTGTTCAATGTTTGAATTTAACTCCGGAGAAATTAGATTTTGATTTATCTGTTGAAACTCAGTTGGGAGAAACCTTCGTTACATCCACTATTTATAAATCTTGTTTAATTCAAATCGACACTTTCACGTTACCTTTCGATCTTATCTCTTTGAAAATACTTGCCTTTGATACGATTTTAGGAATCGATTAGTTAACTACTCATCATGCTTTTCGTAAGGTTGTTAGCTTTCATATTCCTAACCAACCTGTTATGAAAATCCAAGCAACCAAACCACTAAAGTCAATCATTGTCATATCAAGCCATAAGTAAAGAGCCCCAGTCCTTTCGTTGTTGACTTCCTTGTGTGAAATGCACCGAAGCTAGACTTTCTGTAGGCGAAGTCGTGAATGACGATGGCAAGTTGATAGGTATCAATATGATGTACTATCCAAGTCTTGGATGAGGGTCACAGTTTTGAATGATATTTCTATTGTTAATAAATTTCCTGACGTATTCTTGAAGACTTCTTAGCCTACCCCTAGAGCGTGAAATAGAATTTTGTATTGACCCCAGTACAAAACCCATATTTTAAACCCTCAAATATTTTCTTCACCTAAAACGAACGTAACATGTACCAAAGACGTTGACTCGAGCTGTTGAAGATTACGATCGTACCATTCAATATCATCATGGGAAAAGCGAACGTGGTAGCTGACGCGTTGAGTAGAAGATCGTATGCGAGTGTGATGTTGTTAGCACAAAGACCCATTTCGTATAACATACAAATGATGGAGATAGAGTTAAAGACTCTAAGGACCCACGTGAAGATAACGAATATACGATTATAATCGACTTTAATCGATAAAGTTAAAGCTGCTCAAGCTACATAATCAGAGCTGATGAATGTGAAGAAGAAGGTTCAAGAGGGTGTAATTCTAGAATCAAGAAATCAATGAAGAGAGGAAATCTCAACCCTTAATTTAATTGGCCCATTTGAAATCCTTGATCGATTAGGAACTGTGGCCTATAGACTCATTTTACCGCCAAGTATGTAACAACCCTGAATTTTGGATTATCCAGAATTTAGGTTTAAAGAATTAGTTATTAATAAAAGGAATTTTATTAATACTATTATGTGCTATGTGTTTATTAATCGTTCTATAACCTAGGATTATTTTAAGTCGGGAGGATTCTAGCTACAAGCTAGATTTAACGAGTAAGAATTTTCAAGACGAAAATGAAAGTTTTCCGGGAACAAAATATTTTTCGGGGAAAAAGACGAAATGGGCACTATTCATCTATTTCTGCTCAGAAATTTATTTTGAAATTCCGAGAAGTTATTGATTACGTAAAATGTTGAGACGTAATGGAATATTCAAAAATATTTCAGTTATGGCAAAAACGAAGTTTTCGCCTGCGGACTCAAAACCTAAGGGTTTGGAAAAGTGAGTTCCGAGAATCTAAGGAGTATGTATAATAATTAGGGTTATTATGCGTGAGAAATACGAGTATGATACGAGTTATTATACGAGTATAGTACGAAGATTAGTACGATGTATGCGTGAGAAATAATATGGTATGTTTTTGAATGTTTCAGCGAATGGACGCCTAAGGTCTGTCTGGATGTTCTTAAACTCATATTATTGTGGAAAGTTCCTGAACTCATAATGTGTGGTAAGTTGATGGACTGTACTATGGTATAGAGATGTTTAGACTGAAAACGAAATATTTTCAGTAGACTTAGCATTGAAGGTGCTAGAGAAGTTTAAGTATTGTCTCAGTAAGACAATGAAAGAAGATGGAGAATAGGATATTCCAAATCCTCTAGCTATACTAGATTTCGAAGTTTATTCATATCGTGCTGAAATGTACATTCTGAAAAAGATAGAATTGGTTCAACTTTTTGAACCAATGGATTTTAAAAGAACTATGTTTTGTATGTACATGCCAATTTCTTGACTAGACAAAATTGATTTAAAATATCAAAATGAATTTTATATCATCTGTGCATTCGATGCAACGATGGTAAAAAGATGGAGTTGTTAATGCAATTGAACCTGGTGGGATGTGATCTTAGGATCAACAAACCGCTATGGTATGATGTATAATGACGAAGTTATAAAAGCGAAGTCCTCAACGTCTTGTGAAAATGCGGTATCATGACGTCATGAAACGTTTTGATGTATTGTGAAAAGAATTTAAAGAAGTAGTCGATGTCAATTGAGTTGACTAGACGAATATTTCAAGTGTTATCCAAAATTTTTGGCATTAAGTCTGAGGTGAACATATCCTGAAATGGGGATATACGATAGGCTGATCACCTACGTATGGAAAGAGGTGGTTTACATTCTTTGTGATTGTAAACTTATGAAGTGGAAAAGAAAGGTTTCTACGAAAGGTCGTTTAACCTAGTAAGAGTTCATGGTCAAGTTGACCCCTCAGCAAAAGTATGAAATGTTTTAAAGGATATTTTATATTCCTCGCTATTCCTTCTACTTCATGATTATTGATAGGTTATGGAGATTAGGAATTATGGAAAGATAAGAACTTCTTTGAAGAGAAGTTGAGAAGAAGAGTAAGCTAAAAATTTTGAGGACGAAATTTTGTGAAGAAGGGAAGAATGTGATGACCCGGGTATGGGTTTGGTTTTAAAAAATTCCGAGGACGGAATTTTTATAAGGAGGGAAGAATGTAACAACCCGGAATTTTGGATTATCCAGAATTTAGGTTTAAAGAATTAGTTATTAATAAAAGGAATTTTTATTAATACTATTATATCTTTATGTGTTTATTAATCGTTCTATAAACTAGGATGATTATAAGTCGGGGAGGATTCTAGCTACGAGCTAGATTTAGCGAGTAAAATTTTCAAGGCGAAAATGAAAGTTTTAGGGAACAAAATATTTTTCTAGGGAAAAAAAGGCGAAATAGGCACTATTCATCCATTTACGCTTTCGGAGATTTATTTTGAAATTAGAGAAGTTATTGATTACGTAAAATGTTGAAACGTGATGGAATATTCAAAAATATTTCGATTATGGAAAAAACGAAGTTTTCACTGCGACTCAAAACCTAAGGGTTTGGAAAAGTGAGTTACGAGAATCTAAAGAGTGCATTATAATAATTAGGGTTATTATGTGAGAAATACGAGTATAATCTGAGTTATTATCTGAGTATAATCTACGAAGATTAGTCTGACGTATAATACTGAATATCATCTGAACGAAATACGAAGAGAATACGATAATGGAATGCGTAGAATACGATGAGTCTAAATGGACTTTGTGTTCATGGACTTTGTAGAATCCAATTGGACTTGGATTATGTCAAGCCCAATGCTTTGTGAAGTTAAGCCCAAGTTAGGCCCAATAAGAATTAGGGTTAAGGCCCAAACCAAGAAAAGAAACCGCGGATCAAACCGATGGGTAAGAACCATTGGGGCAACCCATGGGGTGACCCATGGAGCATGTGGGCCGGCCACTTGGCCACCAAGTAAACTTGGTGGCTAAGCCATGAATAGTAAGGAGGTGGGGGATGATGACCAAATTTCCCCTAGCTTTGGTTTTCTATAAATAGAAAGCTTAAGTTAATTATTTTAGATTTTTGAAAATCCTTCACCTTAGAGAGAGAGCTTGAGAGCTTGGAGAAGAAGAATAAGGAAGAGGATGAGCATGAATGCTCGGATTGAAAGTGATCGTGTAATAGCAAAGCTTGCAAATCGTCGTCTTTGTATAACGGAAGAGGATTAAAGAAGAACGGTAATCCGAACCCTAGTTTCTTCTAATATTTTCTTTAAGTTTTCTATGTCAAAAGCATAGCTTAATGAGAATAAGAAGTAAAAGAGGTTAGTAATGATTTCATATGGTTGAATCATAAGAAAATGAAGAAATAAGAATTAGAAATTTAGTTTATAAATTTCTAAAGGAAGTATAAGATTCGTAAGGATTTTGAGCGATCCGAATGAATTATAAGAACGAGTAGGTGAAATAAGTAAGGAATGATGTTCTATAACATCAAATTCAAAGAAAAAGTAGAATCGTAATCCAAATTATCGATTAAAATGAAGAACGAACGAAGAACGCGAAGAACACGCGAAGAACATGAGGAACGTTGTTGATGGACAAATTTAAAACCATCGTAGGATAATTGTTGTTGATGGACAAATTTAAAACCATCGTAGGATAATTGTGTTGATGGACAAGCTTAAAACCATCGCGTATAAGTTAGTTTCTTATTGCTTGGTTAGGAACGGTAGAAACGTTCATGAAGAACGGATTAAAACTTAGCTATAACGAAGTTATGGCGAAATTTTTGTAAAAGACGAACGAGAATTAGAAAGTTAGAGAACGAACCCGAACGTGTAGGGTTTCATAAGGAAGTAAGAGAACGTAGAAAACGTGAGTCGTAGACTCAAGAATGAATGAGTTCCGAGTTCGGATGACCGAAAGAATTACAGAATGACGAGCGAAGAAGCGTTAAAAGCGTAAAAATGAACGAAAGGTTAAGATCAAGCCAATCGAATGGCACGTTAACGGATTCAGAACGAAGTTCTATCTAAGGGGTATTGAAGTACGTAAGATAGGGAAGAGAATGGCTTTGGAACGACTTCGTCCGAGTTATCTTGAAGAAGTTATGAGATCGTAAAGTATCGTCTCAAACTTAATGCAAGACTTAGAAATTTTCTAGGGTTTTGTCTCGGCAAGCAACGCCAGGAGAGATTATGAAGCTGGCTGGCGCCCATGTGCTGAGCTCGACCATAATCTTACGGAGAGTGGTGTATGCATACGTGAGAGATAATGAAGGGTTTGCCAGCCGCGGCTGAGACCAGAGAAGAAGGTGAAGTAGAAGTGGAATGTGTGTGAGAGAGAGAGAAAGGGCATGGGCATATGCGGTCAGTCAATGCCAGAAATGAGATTTTTATTTCTCAATTACTGGAGGATGTGCAAGAAATAAGTATGAACATATAGTTCACCTAAAATAACGCTTAAGCAAGCAAGTTAAACCTTTAGTAAAGGTTGAACGGAAAGATTATAGGAGACTAAAAGAATGCAAACGGCGGAGTTCTGAACCGATATCAAGGGGACCGTAGTCACGATGAGCGAGCGTGAGGATTACTATGATTATGATACCTTAGACATTGAGTGATGAAGGTAACAAGTAACATTTCGATGATATGTTGTGATAATGAGAGATAAGTGTAAAGTGTATAAACGCTGTGAACGCAACGTTGTTGCGAGGAATGATCGGTCTTAGCATACAACGAACGGTATGGCTTCGACATTAAGAATGAATAATGAACATGGGGTTCATGGGATGGATAACGATGAAATTAATTGAAACCTTGAGTAAAGGTTAAGTGAGAGATTAAGAGACGAGCAACGTGAACGTCGAATACGTAAACGATCCTCGTGAATCATATTCGCGTTGGACGAACGTTCTAAGTGTACGATGGTAGTATGACTTGGACGTTGACGAAAGTAGTAAGTAAGATATGAATGGTATCAAGGAAAGCCGTAGAGAACAGTAATGAGATTAATGAAAGTCCGAGGGTGAGTCGGATAGAGAATGTTAGAATGAATGTAAGCGTTAGACACTTAAGCCAACGTAAGGGTTGAGTGTACGCGATTATTAAAAGTGCAGAACCTACACTCCGTGTATGGTTTGACCGTAAGGTAATGAAGAATGTTGTTTAACCGTGAACGGTGAAGAAACTGAGTTAAGGATAATAACGTATAACGTTAAGAAGCCGAGTTAATAAGTATAACTTGGACAACGTTCCAAATTGAATGAACCGGGCGTTATAAGATATGAATAAGATAATATGAAATGTTTAACGCTATGACCACATAGTATTGACATTGAATGATCGTTTCGAGTATACAAAAGACTGTATGACTTAGACGATAAGAAATGAATCCTGAGGTATGGCATTTAGTTGCCAGAAAGCCGTAAGGAATAAGAAGATGACTTAACGAATATTATAATTGAATGGTTCGTATAAGTTAAGAGAAGTTAGGTTTTGGTACAAATGTAACTTTGATAGTTGACATATGGGAGCTGGGCTAAACAATTCCTTCAGAGAGCAAAGGTATATACAAAACTGGTAACCGATCTAACTCATTGTGTGGGCAGTGTAGATGAGACGGGAACTTGTTTGTTGGTTTTTTATGGGAAACCACTCAGAGTACCATATGGACTACTAGCAGAGAAGCGATGTGTGCTGAGTTCTATAGAAGTTATAAGAAGAAGATAAGAATGCAAATCATCAAAGATGATGAACGTTTTGAGTAAGACATCTCCGTATGTCATGAAGCCGTAAAACGGAAATGAAAGTTAGTCGCATAAGCTTATATTGCAAGAACGCGAACCCTAAGAAGTAAAGTTACGTAAACCAATACGTAAGTCAAGTATATGACTAATTGGTGTACGTGTTATTTCTTTATGTATTATATAGGGATTTGGAAGGAGCAGTTCAACGTAAGCTGTAGTTGTGCGTAAGGCAAGTTTTCTAACTTCATTCATGCTATATGAATGCTAGTTTCTTAAATTTCTCAGATGTTGGACTTGAGAAGTTATGTCTATGTGCGAATGTGTAACATTTATACAAGGTGGTAGAACATATGAGGCCTTGTGCCACAATTTGAACACTTCGGTGTTTCTTTGAGATGAACTGTTCTATGATTGAGCTATTCAATACAAGTATGCTCGGTTTATACATGAACCGTTATTGTTAAGTCTGGGCTAATGATTTTAGCCAGACAAGATGTGTATTAAAAAGGTAGAAGAATGAAAGTATTTCAAAGTGAAAGTAACTGAATGTTTTAAGATGATAGGAATCGAGACTATTCCTATTATTCAAGCTGCTTCATAACCTTTGTTCGGTTATCGAAGTTCTAAAAAATTTTTAAACTCTTGAAGTTGTTTGTTTAACTGTTATGACTTGTTGGGCAATTGAATGCTCACACTTGCTTTAAATGAAAAACATTTTCAGTGAACAATGTTAGAAAGAACTTAAGGATCCCGTAAAGATCAAGCTGATCGGTATCCAGATGAAGTGTCATTCAGTATATGAATGTGCGTGAAGAGCAAATGAAGACTTGTAATATAGAATGATAGAATTAAACTATAGATTAGTTTAATGAACAGTTATGTATCCTTGGTGGCGGATGAAAGTCACTTGTGTAAAATGAAAAGAATAATGTAATTATCATTATTTGTAATGAAAGAGGTTATAAGATTTCGAGAACCTGGGATTTGAGAATGTATGTCATTATATTTAGCTATATAATGAAGTATGTTTGGAAGGGAATAGAATCGTGACGCACGGAGTCTGGGTCTGAAAGTAGACCGAATTTCGGGGCATTACAAAGTATGTTGCGTGTTCATAACGTTTTTTCACGTATCATGTTACGTAAATATGTGGACGACCCGAACCACATTATTAAATTAGAACTAGACGAGATAGCAGAAGATTTAACGTATGAGGAGCTACGTGTTAAAATCTTAGATAAGAAGGATCGTATTCAACACTCAAAGGTTATACCTCAAGAGTTAGAATCTAAAATGAAGTCAAGGTATCCTCATCTCTTCGGCATACCAGGTACGTACGTAAATTTCGAGGGCAAAATTTCATAAGGAGGGGAGATTGTGAGACCCCAAATTTTATGAATAAAGATTTAAATTTCTCGAAATATATTTTTGAATATTATGGTGTGGATTTGATATAATGTTATAGTTGTGGATAGTATTTACAAATTTTGCAAAGTAAGCAAGTGGTTATATAATATTCGATTGGTCAGGGAATATTCGCTTTAACAGGGAATATTCGTACTACAGCACAATCATTGGTGGACCCAACAATGGAAGTATTGTCGTAGTTAGAAAACGACAAAATTATCTTTCTATAAAAATAACTGCGAAAGTGTTACCGTTAAAACTGTTGAACTACTCGGTAGTAGTAAAAATCTTTATGTCTGGCGTGTAGTTGCATAAGTAACACAGTATTGATTATTGATACTTATGTGATAAGTCACTTAGTTATACTCAATTATTGCTACAGTAATTGCTACATCATATCTCTCATATTATTGATTCAATTATTGTTACAGTATCATCTGCATATTATGTTATATTATTAAATCAATAATTAAGACGACAAAGTTATTCATATTATTATTTGCAATATTGATAATGTCTAGAAGTTCTATCAAGGAGAGGTTTGGTCACCTAATTGCGCGCCAATAAAGAGAAATCCTTATCGGAAAGCCCCCTCTTTCACAGGAGCGACTGGTTGTTAAATATTGTGAATTATAATATTAATGATGAATAAGTTCGTGTTGATTAAAGATGAATTTTATAGTTCCATTGTGTTAGACTTATTTGTGTTAGTATAATTGATGTGCGGAGGTTATATTGTTCAATTGGGTATTGGGACACTTTTAGGTAGCCGAGTACTATTCACGAGTTACTATTCATGAGTTCTTATTCATGAGTTACTATTCACGAGTTACTATTCATGAGTTACTATTCACGGGGTACTATTCACCCGTAAGATATATTTCTTTTCGGTCCAAATCATTTGTGGGTACAATATTATTCCATGTGGAAATGTGCTAATTTTTAGGCCAGTTGGTTGAAGATATAATAGTAAATCAATATGGACCATTTGGTGGAAAGTTATAATAGTAAATCAATATGGATCGCTGGTTTAAAGTTTTAATAGTAAATCAGTATGGACCGTTGCTTTAAGTTTTAATAGTAAACCAATATGGACCGTCCGTTTAAAAGTAAATCAATCTGGACCGTTCATGAATTAGTTACTATTCAGTCCATTCTCCTATAAATAGAAGCTCATTCCTTCATTATTTCTTACAAATTCACTGAAACTCTAGAGAGAGAAATTATAGAGAGAAAGAAGAAAAGTATTCTGCTACTTCACTTTTCCAATATCCAGTTTCTTCTAAGGTAGGGAATATTATTTGTTGTACTCATAAGGGGTATTCTTTCTTTCTTATTCATGAAGAGAACTTTTGTTATTCTATTCTTTATTATTATGTTGGAATAACCTGTATACCCGGGATACCCTATACTTGGTGAAATTCTTCTGTTATTCCATTCTTATTATTACATTGGAATAACTTTTTTATGCAAATACCGCATACATGGTGAAATTCTTCTAATATTTAGTTCTTGATTATTACAGCCGAATATCATGTTTTGCGTTTATCTTTGGATAAGGGTTCCATTATTTATTATACGCCGGAATATCACATGCATGCGTTCTGTGGGACACAGTTCCATTATTTATTATTACATTGGGAATAACTTTTGTGGTCATGATCTATCGCAGCATGGTGAATCCTTACATTATTCCATTCTTTATTATTCTATTGAAATAACCTGTCTATGTGGATTACCACATGCATAGTGAATGATCCTGTGTATTCATTCCTTATTAAATTGTGGAAATAATCTGTATATGTGGATTACCGCATGGCGGGTGAAAATCCATTTGCAGTTTCATATATTATATTATACTCAGTTGGTTAAAGCTTTGGCTTCTATACTCCATGAAATTAGTGTAATATCCTTGATATTTGCGCTTCATCCAGTATCTTTTCATGGAAATATTCTTCTGAGCATTCTTGAATTTTACTGCACAAAGCAGTATCATGTTGACAATTTGGACGTTATTGAGTTCAGGATAAATTTTATAAATCTTTAAAATTTATTCTTGAACCTATTTTATTAAATTGTCATCATCCTCATGCTTATATTATATTGAAAGTCATCTTTGGCTTACGTGCATAAATGGACTTGGTATGATTATTACCAGGGATTATTCGGTATAATCATGACCGTAATGTGTCGAATGATGTGGTAAAAGTCCTCATTGGCATGTAGTTCATTGGTGGATAGTTGTTGGTATGATTATGACCAGGGATTATTCGGCATAGTCATGACCATTGATGATTACATGAATATCCTTGGCCGTGGAGCAAGGATGATTTGATTTTATTTATTAAGCTGAGTCTCAGCGATAAAAGTGATGAAAAACCTTTTAAATCATAGAAGATAGTAGATTTTATTCTCTACTTGACTCTTCTAATGGATTGCTTATTCCGCTGCAGTTAAACTTGATGTTTATTATATTTTATCAGTTTAACACCGTTAAAGGCTAATGATAATTTATTCTGCATTATCTTAGTCATAATATTTCTTACTGGGCTAGTTGAACTCACCATTTCTTTCAATGTTCTCTTCAGGAAATGAGAACGTAGTTGGGACTAGTCGGGGAACAGAGTGATGATCCTAGATGGTGCATTAGTAGTCCTCACTATTCTGTGAAATAGTGTGATAATAAATGTAATGAGGACTCCATTGAGTGTGGATATTGTCTAAATGACAATATTTGTATTAAAACTCATGACATTTATGTTTTGTTAAGTATTTTTTACATTTGTTGTATAATTAAGTTGTATTTGTATTCGATTACCTTGTATCTGGCGACTCAAGATGGGTGATGTATACATTTTGGGGGCACAAAACGGGTGGCGGTTCAGATGATAGCATTAGTAGTCCTCACTATTACATTAAATAGTGTTACAATAAATGTAATGAGGACTCCATTGAGTGTGGATATTGTACAGATGACAATATTCTTATTAAAACTCTTAGATTATGTTTTGTCATATATTTTACATTGTTGTATAATAAAGTTGTATTTGATTTTTGTACAATGTATTTGGCGACTCAAGATGGGTGATGTATACCTATTTTGGGGGCGTCATAGCTTAAGTCATAGTAATTGATCACACTTAGCAGATTCTTAAAACAGAAGGCTCAACTAAACTCAGAGGACGGCGCAGCTGCGCTGTGCCTTAGTTCAATTATGGCGCAGTTGCGCCATGTCTGGTTCAGGAGCAGAAGAAGACTCTATTTTACAGAGTCTTAGCCAACTTGATTTCCAACGATTTAAACTTGTTCCAAACTATCATTAAAGAGTTCATACATGTTAGTAAACTTCCTAAACACATCATAACATGTTAATTCATATCAACTGACATATGAATTCAAGAAATTTCAAGAACTAGACAAGACCCAATTCAAGAACACAATTAGAATTTATACCTCCTTAATCTTGAATTGGACTCCTCACATACTGAGTATGCTTCTACAATTTCTCAGCCACTTAAAACTCTCAAACTCAGACAATTACAAGCATCAAAAATTGAAAATAGAGCTTCTATTTATAAGGAAAACTTGGACTGGTCATTGTCATTACACTAGAGTTGGAGTTCATGTGTAATGGGAGAAAACATTGGTCACTAAAGAGTTGTTTAACAACTCCATACCAGCCACCTCTTAGCAAATGATCACCTATTCCATAGCCTTTTGGAAAATAAGTGTTTTAGCTCTAAGTTACTGTTCATGTACTTTTGTGACACTTAATTTGGGACAAGAGTAAATATCTCAGCATTTGGTCATGTAAGGCTTGGTTTGGATCTTTTAATTCCCATAATGTAATATTAAGGTACAATTGTTACCATATTAGGAATTTAAAGATAAACTTTATACTCATATCATATAGTCCATGTACATTAAATACACGCAATAAAACAACGCAGTTAAGCATTATTGTTCGAGTAGTTCCATAATTATTTCTACTACTCATAAAACCACATTATAACCTTATTTAATATTAATGTTTATTTTAACACTTAATTCTTTTCTCAGTTTCTAGAATACACAGATATTTAATCATTTATGTATTAAAATTACATACGATTTCACTGTACTACTTGGTACCTTATATCATTAATCCCAATTAAACGTCACACTTCATGTATTCTTAGGCCATAGGTATTATATATTACTACTACCCACCTTTCCCATATTACACATAGTAATACTATTTAATGATAATATCCACATTAATATTTTAATTGGGCTAAATATCATTCTGTTGGGTACTTTCAACCCATTATCACATTTTAATGTCACCACGATCCATTAATAATAATCATTTATTTTCTTTTCAATAATTATTATGCAGTCCACTAATTAATAGAATATAATATTCCATAATATCACGTAATTAACCATATTTATTACGGGTTAATTAATTAACTCTTATTTAAATCCATTTATGGACAACTTAATCCTCATTTAAGATTTTATTATCCTCATGAGTCCTTAATACCCATTCTTAGATTTTAAATTCCAAAAATCGATCTTTCTGAGACCAAGCCCAGCAATGCTTACTTAGTCACACGAGCTTAGTAATGGCAATACTTGCAATTACGCCATACCAAAATCAGAGGAAGAAAAGTTCTGCATCAGCAAAAATGAAACCTACGCTTCTAAATACTTTACACATCCTCCTTAAGTATTATCTCGTCTAACATCAATCATCTCTTTGGTTTCACATCATCGGTAACTATTTTCCTGAATAATTTAAAGATCACACTTCGAGTTCTAAAACTCTATTTCCCTTATTAGTTTAACCATGTAAGACCCCATCTTTTTAATAAATAAAATCAAATTCCCTCTATTTATTATTGTGAATAATAAAGTGTTAATTTGATATAATACTTTGGTTATGGGTGAAATATGCAAATTTTGCAAAATAAGCAAGTGGTTATAAAATATTCATTGTGTCGGGGAATATTCGTTTGGTCGTGGAATATTCTTTCTGTCGGGAAAAATTCGTACGACGGCGCAGCTATTTGTGGGCCCCATAATGGAAAACGGTTGAATAAAGAAAATGACAAGTTTGAGTTTTTATAAATAACAGCGTAGTTGTTACCGTTAACACTATTGGAATACCTGGTGGTTAAAATACGATGTCTGGCGTGGATGCCGCGATGGCATACCAGATTGCACAATATTATTGAATTATTGATTCTTACGTGAGAAGGCACTACTCAATAATTATTACGGTAATTCTTGTTCAATATTTTATTTTATTGATTCAATAATTCTTTGCGTTGATATTTTATATTATTGTTGTTTCAATAATTGTCATTGCACAATATCTCCATTATCAGATCAATAATTCATACTATTTGAATAATATTGTTAGATAGCATTATTGGTAATGTCTAAGGAAGTTCTGTCTAGGAAAGGGGTTTGGTCACCTAATTGCGCGCCAATAAGTAGAAATCTTTATCGAAAAGCCCCATCTTTCTTAGGAACGACCTGGTTGTCATAATTGTGATTCTGTAATATTATTTATGAATAATTAATTATTGATTTATATGATGAGAAAAAATTTATTTTATGTGGATATAAATGATGGATATATTTTATGTGGACATAAATGAAGGAATTAATGATGAGGTGTTTTATCAGTATTTTGTCGGAATGGAGGTTTTGAAAATCGTTCGTATGTGGATTTCGGTCATTTTTTATTTGGAATTTGGAAAAACTTAAACTTACAAAGTTGTAGAGAATTTAATTTCCTATGGAATAGACATGAGATTCGAATTTTTCTGATAAAAGGGTAATTTATTATGAATTATTGAAGTTTCGGAAATAAATGTTTTTATTAAAAATATGGTGGGCCCCACTTTTGGTTGGTGAGAAATGAAATGTGCTGGAATTTATTTTCAAAAGTGGTGAGCTTGAATAGTAGCAAGTAAAGCCATCGGTAGTGAGTTAGTCTCTTTATGGCGTTAAGCATTTTTCTATAAATAGGGTGCTTAGTTAGAATTGAAAATCATACCAGAAACAAGTTTTCTCTCTTTCTCTCTCTATATTATCGAGCGTATTTTGTGAGTATTTAGATACTTTGTGAGTTGTTATTCAGTGCAAGTTTCCTTCAGCCTTATACCGATATTCCGATCAGAAATAGTGTTATTTTGAGGTAAGGGATGTTATTTTCTTCTTAATGATGTTATTCTTTCAATATCATTATACCGAAATATTGGTATGGATTTTATTGTAGAATTTTTACCTTTTTGTGTCGGAGTTATTATTCACGTATACGACACTATTCACGTATACAACACTATTCATGAATACAGCACTATTCACAAAAAAAAATAAATTTTCTTTTCTTTGTCCAAGTTGTCTATTATGGTTAGTATCTTTGATTGTATCCATGTTTTGATCTTTATTTTTGAATTCTTCTTCACAATTTGTTATTATGGAGTATTATTGAACTTGGATAAACTGTAATACGAATCCCTAATATTTGTTCTTTTGTCTCACTGGATTCGTTTTCTTTAAGATATTTTTCATCATCCTCGATCTAAATGATGATATTCTTGAATATCTTTGGCCTGTAGTGCAAAGATGAATGATTACCTAATGAATATCTTTGGCCGTAGTGCAAAGATGAGCAGTGTTAAGATGAACATGACCCATTTGGTGATACAAATGAATATCTTTGGCACATAGTGCAAAGATGAATATTTGATTCAAGATGTATATTGATTGATATTACTGGGGATAAAATATTGATGATGGACTTTTAAATCTTAGAAGATAGTAGAATTCTTTCTACTTGACTCTTCTAATGGATTGTTGTTTCATTGTAGTTGTTGATCTAAAACTTGTTGTCTATTATATTTTATCAGATTTTTTCTTGTTAAAGACTAATGATAATTTGTTGTATATTATCTTAGTCATAATATTCTTTACTGGGCTAGTTGAGCTCACCCTTTTCCTTTTTGTTCCATTGTTCTTCTCGGGAGGAGAAATTTAGCGAGGAACTAATGAGGGTATGGAGTGATGATTTAAGATAGTTGTTTTAGCAGTCCTCACTATTTTGTAAAATAGTGTATCAATAATTGTAATGAGGACTCCTTTTGAGTTTGTATATTGTCTATTAGACAATATTTGTATTCAAACTCACAGTATATGGGTTGTCGTATTTTGCACGACAATTGTATTACTGAAGTTGTATTTGTTTCTGTACCATGTATTTGGCGACTCAGAATGGGTGATGTATACCTATTTTGGGGGCGTCACAAACCAACTACACATCTCCTTTATGGTTTCATACCACCAATAACGCAACACACAAATATAACACAGACATACATTCCTTTAATCTTTGCTTCTTGCTGTGATTCAATTTACTTAATAATTCTCTAACCATTTTAAAGGAATATCGATTTTATTCTCTCGTCAACAATGTACATGCATACAAGTCTAAACCTAGCGCACATCAAGTCTTTAATAGTATTCTATATAGTACATTGAGTGGTTTTCCACAAACAACCAATAAATTAGTTTCCGTCTCGTCTACACTATTTTCACATTGAGTTAGATCGGTTATTAATTCGTATATACCTCCGCTCTCTGAAGGAATCGTTTAGCCCAGCTCCTATACGTCTACCATTAAAGAGTACGATTGCACTGCCTTAGACTTGATACATACTCGTAAATATACTCAAGAAATTGGTGATTATCGAATATTTTTAATGTCACCAACTTACTATTATAAAATAATTTCACATAAATTATTTAATACAATAGATAAATTTTATTCATCTTCATATTAATTCATCTCTACAATTTATAACAAATATATAATAATGATATATATTTATTAAACACAACATCACAAGTTCATATTGTTGGATAAATTCTAGTTACGCATAACACGCAAATATACGTGGTCAACAAGTAATAAAGAGTAAGTAAAGTATCGTTCCCACAGAGAATTAACTAACAATGTTCACCAAGCATTAACCCATAACCATCTCAGTCTTATTTAAACGAATGATATTATATTTTGTATTTAAACTACGAAATTAAATAAACCTAACTAATCCTAGAGTGAGACTAGATAATAAAGACCTGAGATTACAATTTCATCTATTGACTCATTCAAATCCACACATTTCATGTTAAGCCAAACTAATTGTACCGGTTAGTTAGTTGAGAACACAAAAGTAAAGTATAGTCATCTCTCAATGTACCATACCCATATCACGTATAATGCATAATTGATAGAATACACGTGAACACCCACATTACCTAAACCACTATATGTCTATGTGATTTACAAATAATTAGGGTTTAATCCCAAATTCTCAATTGACTACGAATGGTGCTTTGGTATATGTCTATCCTAAGCACAAATCATACATCCCAACACAATGCAAAATATACAATCAAAAGCTAATAAGATCAGATCTCAACCCATACTTAGTTTCTCAAGTCCATATGGATTATCACAGTAAATTGATGGCCAATCAATTAAGCAAGTAAGCGTGAATCTTAATAGACAATCCTATAGCAATCAATAAGGCTAACAATAAAATATATCAGAATAAACTAATCCATAGAATCCATTGCAATCTCAGAATAGAGTTTAAATCATAGTTGAATCAAATCTATCATCTACATATTGAATAAACATCATAAGATAACAAATAAGAGTCAAAGAGAGGATAAAATTAGAGAATTGAAGTGCAAATCTGTTCTCCTGCTCCAAAATAGAATCTCTGATGCCTCCCAATTGCTTCAAGTCTTCAATCTTATCAACTCTAGATATCACTACTCTAATCTACCCTAATCTAATATCAAAATTAAAGAGAGCAACAATAGCTAATAGTTCCCCAAAAGGGTTGGTGTCTCTTTACCACTGATATAAGTCTAATATATAAGCCCTAGTTCCACTCTCCCCTCAGTTACGCTTCCAATTTCCAATTTAAAATAAAGTCATTAGCTACAGTCAACGTTGCACGCGGCCGCGCGCCCCTCCTTTGCAATCCTCACGTGGGCGCGCAACTTGCGATAATGCAATGTCGACTCATTTGAGTCTTTCGTCAAGGTGGCGATCCTCAAGCTTATTACGCATGGGCCTGCAACTTTGAATTACGGTTCTCTCACTGACTTTGATCTATTCTCATTGTTCATTCTTTTGTTCATCCATGCTTAGCCTCCTACTCCAATTGATCCTCATGCCATGCATCCAACAGCCTCACGCCATTTACATCACCAAATCATGCCATATCCTGCACTTTTACATCAAAGGAGTTTTAAGTAAATGCAATGAAAATAACATGAAATGCAACTAAAAACACACTAAAATCTACTTGAGATGGGCCTAGTTCGCGTGAATTAATATCCAATAAGTAGGTGTAAAACCCACTTATCACATATTACCCTATGTAACACAATACCACATACCTCGTAACACATGTATATTCTTGTTCGAACCCATATCATGCTTTAAGAATTTTATTCACTAAATTCTTATTTTAATATTTTCTGAAAATTCGGGTTCTTACAGACATGATTCAAATATGTACATATGGTACAAAATCAGCTCATAGGTTTATCATGAAATCAAGTATCTAGTTACTTCATAAACAAATTAAGAATGCTCAAATTTAAGGTTTTTTTACCCCTGGACTTTCATTATATAAAGCAAATACTATCTTATTACTTAATCCTCACATATATACATGCATCAGTAGGTTTTAAACTATTTTTAGCAATATAAGCATCATACAAGTTTACTGTCCAAAGATCAGATTTTAAATCATCTAAGTTCGATTAGGCCAAGCAAATTTCTTGCCGTGGCTAAACTTTAAAGTACAGTGTGATTCTTGTGACCCTACAGCCAAGCCAAGACTCAGCTGTTGCCTTGTGGTTTCTATTTGGCATGAGCACAACATTCATAAATAATATATTTTGTCATGTTAAAGGTCTTTTTCATGATCCTCAAGTCAATCTAGGTTTCTTCTTTCATATCATGGTTCTAAGTTAAACATTTCAACAAGTTAAGGCCATTCAAGGTCATGAAACAACAAAGTCTAACATGCTTGCCTTCTAAACATAAAAGATAGTCATATAACTCATATTAGGCATGCTTGTGAGTATTCATAACACATATGTGTAATTAACATCATTTTGGTTGGAAATATGCCTTGCTTATGCTTTCCTTGAATTACAATACTTAAGCATGATATATATTTTATTTATGATACGTGAGTGAGTCTAAGAGCATCATCAAACATGTTCACAATATCACATTCTAACTCTCAAGGTAGTATGTTAACATTCTCGTTCCAAGTTCGTATTTTCATTAGTAACCTTACTAATAAGTCCAACACGTTCATGCCTCCTTATGAATCATATAAACACAAGTTAACGGGTTATTCATGCATTTCTAAATCATACCAACATGCTTGCAAAGTCAGTATATAATCATGGCATACATACATATCAAGTTCGTTTCTAAAGTCCTAATTTTCATCTAAACTATATGCTTTTGATCATCATGTATGCTATCCTAGTAAAACATGCTCACATTAGGTTAATATACTTATATATACATGTTACACATGATTACATGTTGGCTTAAGTCATAATAATTGATCACACTTAGCATAATTTTTAATGAGAAAGCGGCGAAAGCGAAGCCTAGTAATTGCTCAAATCTCGGTTATTATTACACAATATCATTGCGCCATGTCTGCTTCGAGCGAAACGACACTGCTTAAGCGAGAACTTTAGCCCAATCACAGAAATTATTCACAGACTTGATTCTAAACATTCATATATCAGTTTAAACATGCTTATATGGTTACATAACAACTATTTACCCATTACCCAATCCTTATTATCATCTAACTCCACCTAATTTAGAATTTGAGAATTTCTAAACATTCATATATCTATTTAAACATGCTTATATGGTTATATAATAACTATTTACCCATTACCCAATCCTTATTATCATCTAACTCCACCTAATTTAGAATTTGAGAATTCAAGAATGGAAATTTAACAGAAACTGAAAATGAAGAACAAGAAAGAATTTTATACCTTTTTAATTAGCTTGGTAATTCACACTTCTTCTACTGATATGTATACAATCATTCACTCTATCTAAGCTTTCAATTCCACTTCTTAGAAATTCTGAGCAATGGAATTTAGAGAAGGAGAGTTCATACTTATAGAACAACTAATACACAGACAATGTAATTTCCCACTAAATCAAACCCATGGATTGAAGGATTGCATGAAGGTTAAGAGAGAGTTGTTAGATGTTAGTTGAAAATCATCATCACCACCACTCCCCCATAATCATCAGCTAGGAAGAACTTGGAAGAAAGAAAAGAAAATAGGCCTTAGCCTTTTTGCTATACACGTGAATGTGAAAAAAGGAGAAATTTGGACACTAAATTTGGGACAACCCAAATGCTCAGCAATCTTGCAATACTAGACTATACACTTATACACAAACCTTATTCTTATGTTGTATTGTATACACATAACAACCATACATTAGTTATAACTTAATGTCACAATATGATTTACATAATTAATATTTCAAGGTAGTAGATGTAATATGAAAATGTAACATACATATAGTACATGCACATTTTATCACACCGGTATACTTTATTAAAATAATAGTTTACAATATGTTCATGGTATATTATTTTAATATATACCCACATACATATTGTCACATACACCTTTCATGATGTATTCATAACATATAGTTTCAATAAACCTTAATATATGGTTACTATATATAGTATAGTCACATACGTGTCGTACTACACTATATAATGCCGTTGTAATCCATATATATAATATATTTAATTATTTCAAACTCGCGCATAACAGTCAATGTAATCTTATTATATTAATAACTTACTTATTTGTTTTATGTCAATTAGATAAATTATTTATCGATTAATTAACAATAGTATTAATTAATCCTTTCCTCATTGATTAATTTCCATAACAATTAATATAAATTAATCATTCACTTAATAATTCCTTCGTTGATTAAAATCAACATAACGTACTTTTATCCTATGGTTTATTAATGTTACACATATAACAAAATGTTCCATTTTATTTCTAAAGAAGAAAAATAATTTTCTCAAGTGACCCTTTGGCCTTGGTGAGCAGTTTGTCTTCTTGGGGAGGCCTTGTTTACAGTACTGACAATTGCCAAAACTGGTTTAGCTTCAAGCCAGTGTCAACCTCCATCGCCATACTCGTTTTACACGACATGAATTAATGTCCACATGAGTGATATTACTAATCTAAGAGTGTATTCACTACTCATATGAAATCACGTGATCAAACACGATTAATCTTCCTAATTCTCTTTTTAACTTAGTGAATTTCCTCATTTCACAATATACCACACAAGGCATTTCACAATTCTCATTGTCAATTCCACACTTCTCAATACGTATTAATCTAATACGAATCAATTTAAATTATTCAACTTACAAAACATTAACACTTATATTCACATAAATATTTATTTCTATTAATATATTCATTTAATAAGACGTAGAAATTCTCGAGTATTACATCACTTATCATAATAATCCTAATAATCAAATCATATATACAATAATCATATTTTCATGGAAAATAAATAATAAATATTTTTATTACAAAATTAATTTATTAAAAGAATATAATCTATAATGATCAATAATTCTTAAAAAGAAATTATTTATAATTATTCATGTAATACATAAATTTTATTTATCACATATATACGTATACTTTACTTTGTACATATTCCCACCTTTTATATATATAAAAAAATTTATATGAAAATTTTCTTATTTAATTATATAGAAAATATTGGGTTATTACAGGAGCAATACGTAACAATACATGATCTCCAATATTAAATTTCACGTCCTTTCGATGAAGATCCGCATAACTCTTTTATCGATCCTGTGCCGTTTGTATACGTTGTCGGATCATTTGGATCTTCTCTATAGTCATACGTACTAACTCTGGTCCCAACAACGTTGTTTCTCCCTGTGACAACCCGAATTTTTATAAGTTATTAAAATTTGAATTTAATAATTAAAATTCTTATTATGAGATATTTTGAGTTTGAGTATGTATATATATACATGCTATATATTTTGAAATATGTGTGCTATATATTTTGAAATATGTGATCTGGTGTGAAGAGATATATATTCATATATTGAGAAAGTGAGGTTTAATAGTTAAGTTAACTATTAAAAAAATTAAATGAATTTGGTAATTATTTTAAATATTTATTGAATTAAATAAATATTTTTAAATAATTTAATTATTGAGAAAAATAAATAATTGATGAATGGTGGTGAATTAATTTAGGAACTAAATTGATTAGTGTAAATTAAATTGAGTAATGATAATTTTTTATTTGAAGGATTTAATTAAATTAAATCAGTTGACTAATATTTAAGAAAATAAATAAATTAAATAAAGTGATGTTTCTAATTTATTAATTAAATTAGATATATAATTATTTATTAATTATAAGTATAATGATAATATGGTTTTTATTATTATTATAGTTATTTATATAATTATTTATTAATTATAAGTATAATGATAATATGGTTTTATTATTATTATAAGTTATTTAAATTAGCTAAACTAAAGTTATTTAAATAGCGTGTGACACAAAGTAACTATATAATATAAATAATATAATAATAATTAGGTTTGGGAAATAGATGCTTAGCCAAACAAGGCATTGTGGCCTTTGGTTATTCAATGACTTGAGACTTTTTATTTTTCTAACGGAAGGAGCATTGGGAGAGGTCAGTTATTTTTCTACGTTTCTTATTTTCTCCTAAAGCTAGATTATAGAACTACAAGAGAGAAATAACAGAGGGTTTAGAGAGGGAGCTTGGAAGCAAGAGAGAAAATCGGTGGAAGAGAGTTCTCTGTGAATTTCGATGGTGTTCTTTAGAAGGGTTGCTAATTGTTTTACTAATTCAAGGTATAACTTATTCCTAAATTTTCTAGTTCGAATTGTAATTGATTTAAAGTTCTCCATAATGGGTTTTTGTTAAATTGTTGTTCATATGTTGATTATATATATGTATACTCTTGATAAATTGGTTAGTTATCGTCTGTGATTGTATATCAATTATCAAGTTCGTGAGAATTGGGATTTTAGAAGATAATAGTGATATGTTCATATGACATGGCTTTAGAAAGTACGAAATTTGATGCTCTATATGTGTTGTAATCTGTGGTTTGTTATTGGATTATGCTAGTCTATTAAAGAAGCGCATAACATAGTAATTTGAACAAAGTAATTCGGACAAGAATCGAAGTCACAGTGTTCATTTTTGTGAAGAAACTCAAAAATGGAGTTTTAGTATAAAAATATGAATTTTGAGAAATTAAACTAGTTTTAGTTGATGTTAAATTATGCTAATTGGTTGTAAATGTGAGGAAACATGTTTGTGTTAGTTTTATATCAATTGTATATATTAATTTCACTGTTTTGTGGGTGAAATTCGTGTTAGTTGGGCTAAAAACTGAACACTATTATTCTTTGCGTTTACAGTTACAATGCATGCACCCGGTAGCAATTTCTACTGGTGCCAAGGCGTAAAGCGTGTAATTCTTGTGGGTCCCGAGGCTTATGTATATGGCCTTATTGCGCCATACCTTGATCTGAGAGACGATGAAATGCACTTTATTTGTAGGACATGACTAGTGGACTTATTCTAGTTTGGCAAGTATGTTAATGATGTTAAAGACATAATGTGGGCTATAATAACATATTGTAATATGATATAATATCAAAATATGGAGATTTTAGTTGTCACTTGAGTGAGTTATGTAATGAAACCAAATGTGATATTTTCAAAAATTAAAGGTAAATGATAAGGTTTATGTTGGTTTATAGAGAGATATAAGTTGAAAGAACGATTTGAATGATAACTTGATTAGTTAATCTAATATATGTTTAACAGGATGTAAATACGCGGAAGAAGACTTAATTGTCAATTGTAAGAGAAGTGTAACGAGATATAAGGCGGATGTTATATAACCTAGTTGTTGTTAACAAGTGTAATACATCTATTATGTGGTAATGGAATCTATGACGACTTTAATGAACGTTAAGTGTCAGTTTTGAAAGAAGTATAAAGAAACACAAAATGGGATTATGTAATGATAATAGTCATATGAAGAGGAGTAAACACCTGAAGATATGTGTTAAGTTTCAAAGAGACGCAAGTTATAAAAGATTAAGACTAAGAGTCATTGTGGTTTCGTTATATGTGTAACTAATGCATGTGAATATGAACCTTTGAACTGTTGTAGGATTTACGCAAAGCATTTAAGCTATTTTTCGGTAATTGGTAATCTGCGAACTAGGCAAGTCTTTCAGTTCCTATTTGCTATGTGGATTTGATTGTTTTAAATTTTTATTGCAAATAACATGATGTGTTATATTTATGTTGAAAGCATGAAACGTTAAAGTCAACTTATGACTACGTTTATTGAGTAAAGCATGTTGATTGAGTAAGGAACTCAATCTTTATACTTGTTATATGAACTATAGCCTATATGTTATGATAGTCCAATGTTTAAGAGTTATATGTTGAGCATGTTATTATATGTTATGTGATGTATGAAAACTATTAGATTTTGCTGGGCTGTCGAGCTCAACCTTGCAAAATAACCATTTTTGCAGGTTAAGGATTGAAGATAACACTATGTGCTACTTGGACGAAGTGAATCAGAAATAATATACGAAGATGTATATTTTAGTTAAAGTTGTATTTACTTAAGACATGATTAAGACTCGTGAGATGTATTAAATGTTTTATGATGTATAGTTTTATATTGAGTTGTAAAGCTAGAGTTAGAGTTATCTGATATGTAAAGGTTATCGGATTGAAATATAAAATTTTATATGATAACAATGATAAAGCGAAGCATAAAATAAGATTGATTCAAAGATATGTAGTTGATAAAGGTTTTGATTCAGGGAATTAAAGTAAGAAGACATAAAAGTTTAAATTATTTCGCATTTTATAAAGTTTAACATCGAATAATGATGTAAAATTAGAAGGTAGATGTGTTATTTACGACCAAAGTTGAGAATTAAATTGTATGAATTTTGGGGTCGTTACACTCCCACCTCATCCCAACATACTAGAGAGCGGTACTTTCGTCCATACAATGCTTCGAATGGAGCCACACCTATACTTGCCTGATAACTGTTGTTGTAGGAGAATTCCACCAATGGTAGGTACTTATCCCAAATCCCTTTGAAATCTAGGACACAAAGTCTTAATAGATCTTCAAGAGTTTGAATAGTCCTTTCTGATTGCCCGTCCGTTTGAGGATGGTATGTCGAACTGAATCGTAAATTTGTGCCCATAGCTTTCTGCAAACTAACCCAAAATCGTGAAGTTAATCTTGGGTCACGATCCAAAACTATGGATATTGGCATGCCATGCAATCTCACAATATCATTCACGTACATACGAGCAAGACGTTCAAGGGAATAAGTCTCTTGTATCGGCAAGAAATGAGCAGACTTGGTTAATCTATCAATAATAACCCAAATCGCATCTATGCCTTGAGAAACCTTGGGAAGACTCGTAACGAAATCCATGGTAATGTGTTCCCACTTCCATTTCGGAATCTCAAGTAGTTGCAATGGACCCTTTGACACTTGATGCTCCGCCTTTACACGTTGACAAGTTAAACACCTCGAGATAAACTCTATGATCTCTCTCTTCATACTGCTCCACCAAAATTTATGTCGAAGATCATGATACATTTTGGTACTCCCAGGATGGATTGTAAACGGTGTGTTTTGTGCCTCCATCATGATTCTATGCTTCAAGTCAAAATCGTTAGGAACACAAAGTCTGGAGTTGACTCAAAGTATTCTTTTTTCAATGATTCTTGTTTGTGGAATAACATCTTCTTGTACTTTCTTCTTCATATGCATTAGCTCTTGGTCTGTGGCTTGAGTAGCTTTAACTTTATTGATTAAAGTCAGTTCTACTCGTATGTTTGATATTATCACTTGGGTACTTGGAACCTTTAACTTTATCTCCATCCTTTGTAAGTCGTACAAAATAGGTCTTTATGTTAACAACATCGCACTCGTACCCGCATACGATCTTCTACTCAACGCGTCAGCTACCACGTTCGCTTTTCCAGGATGATATTAAATAGTATGGTCGTAATCTTTCAATAGCTCGAGCCAACGTCGTTGCCGCATGTTGAGTTCCTTTTGGGTGAAGAAATATTTGAGGCTTTTATGATCCGTAAAAAATCTCCATTTTCTCCCATATACGGTAGTGTCTCTAGATTTTCAGCAGCTTATTGCTGCTAACTCCAGATCATGAGTAGGATAATTCCTCTCATATTCTTTGAGTTATCGCGAGGCATAGACTATGACTTTCCCATGTTGCATGAGAACACATCCTAACCCTTTGCCTGAAGCATCACTGTAGATAACAAATCCATCTGAACCAAATGGTATTGTCAGAACAGGTGCCGAAATGAGTCTCCTCTTGAGTTCTTGGAAACTCTTCTCGCATTCCTCGCTCCATACGAATTTTTTATCTTTCCGAGTCAGCTAAGTTAACGGAGTAGTGATTCGAGAATATACTTCCACGAATCTCTGATAATAACCAGCTAAGCCCAGAAAGCTACGTACTTTGGTCACCGACTTCGGTTGCTCCCAAATTTATATTGCTTCAATCTTCGCCGGGTCAACAAATACTCCATATTTTAACACCACGTTTCCAATGAATGCTACTTCCTCAAGCCAGAACTCGCATTTCTTCAGCTTGGCATAAAGATTGTTATCACGAAGCCTTTGAAGGACCAGCTTCAAGTGGCGCTCATGATCTTCATGGCTTTTGGAATAGATGAGGATGTCATCAATAAAGACAACAACGAACTGATCCAAATATTCTTTGAACACACGGTTCATTATATCCATGAAAGCAGCAGGAGCATTAGTCAATACAAAAGACATGACTAAAAATTCATAATGCCCGTACCGAGTTCTGAAGTCAGTCTTCAGAATATCCTCAGTTTTAATCTTTAATTGATGATATCCGGAACGAAGATCGATTTTTGAGAAGAATTGTGAGCAGGTCATCAATGCGAGGTAGCGGATATCTATTCTTTATGGTGACATGGTTTAATTCCTGGTAGTCAATACAAAGTCGCATACTCCCATCTTTCTTCTTTATGAATAAAACTGGATCACCCCAAGGAGATGTACTAGGACGAATGAAACCGATGTCTAACAACTCCTGTAGTTGGACCTTTAACTCTTGAAGTTCAATAGGAGCCATTCGATATGGGGTTTTAGAAATGGGTTTTGTACCCGATTTAAGGTCAAAAAAGAATTCAACTTCACGTTTTGGGGGTAGACCGAGAAGTTCTTCAGGAAATACGTCATGAAATTCACTAACAACAGAAATATTATTCAAATCTGTCGCATTTTTGTTCAAGTCCATGACATGGGCTAAGAAAACTTGACATCCATTTGTCAATAAATGAATGGCTTTATGGCTTGATATGACAGTGATTGACTTTAGTGGTTTAGTTGCTTAAATTCGCATAACAGGTTGGTTAGGAATATGAAAACTAACATCCTTACGAAAATAATCAATTTTGGCATGACGAGTAGCTAACCAATCAATCCCTAAAATCACATAAAATGCAATTATCTTTAAAGAGATAAGATCAACAGGTAATGTGATGGTGCCAACTTGGATCAAGCAAGACTTATAAACAGTGGATGTAATGAAAGTTTCTCCTAACGGAGTTTCAACATATAAGTAAAAGTCTAATTTCTCAAGAGTCAAGTTCAAACGTTGAGTACAAGCAAGAGAGATAAAAGAATGGGTAGAACCAGTATCTAGTAAGGTATAAACTTCATAAGAGTTTTATGATTAGCTTACCCGTGATCACCTCGTTTGGGTTCCTCGCGTTTTGGGCAGTCATGACAAACGCTCTTCCAAGAACAGCTGACTTTAACTTGTCTGGGACAGCCTTAGGAGTCACCATCCCCGCTGGACTTGGTTTCACTGCAAAAAAATCTCGAGCTATATGACATTCCTTTCCACAGTTATAATATACCTTGAATTGTTGTGGGCGGTTTGGGCTGATGTGTCCCTCTTTCCCGTATTTATAACATACGACCGGTGGTCGTTGTCCTCCCCTAGAAACAGTTGGTGCTAACGTATTCACGTTGTCATTATTGTACCTTCTCTTTTTGAAATCTCCTCCCAACTCGATTCTTCTATTATTATGGCCACGATTACCACCAAAGTGGTTATCGCTTTTGTCTGTATTTTTTCCTCCCCGCTGGTTATCATTGCTTCGATGACTTCTGCCATCGGTATGACCCTGGTTGTGGTCCCTCGGTTGAACATACTCATTATCTCGCTTTAATAATTAAGCCCTATCGACAACATCTGAATATAGAGAAAATTTGTGAGAAATAAGATATTGCTGAATCTCGGGTTTCAGACCTCTCAGAAACATCCGTGTCATACGTTCCTCGTTCTATACCAAATGAGGTGCAAACCTGGATAACTCCGCGAACTTAGCCTCGTACTGGGAAACAATCATGTTGTTCTATTATAGTCTAATAAACTATACCTCCTTCATATGATGAATACTTTCAGGAAAGTACTTGTCATTGAATAGTTTTGGAAACGTTTCCCAAGACATATTGAGTACGGCTGGCTGGGTATGCTTCACATGTTCCGACCAGTAATCTGCCTCACCACAAAACATAAAGGTGGCGAATGGAACCTTATGTTCCTCCGTGCATCCCAATACATCGAATATCTTGGTAATTTGCTTAACCCACATTTCTGCCTTGATCGGATCCGGCTTTCCCACAAATTCTGGTGGTCCAAAATCTTTGAAATGCTTGGCTGTGACAAGCCGCGCGTTGCTATCATTTCCACCCGTATTTTGTACACGAGTCTCCCTCGTCTAATTTTGCATGAACTGCAAAAAGCTTCTAAACATCCCATCATTCATCGTTTGTTCGGTAGTGTTGTTTACAGGAGGAATATTGCCTTCCTGTTGCACATTCCTCTGGTTGGTGATTAAAGGTGTCTCCAATATGACACCCCCAAAATAGGTATACATCACCCATCTTGAGTCGCCAAATACATGGTACAAAATTCAAATACAACTGTCGTGTAAAATGCGACAAAACATAAACTGAGAGTTTCAATACGAATATTGTCTTCTAGACAGTATTCAACTCAAATGGAGTCCTCAATACATTTATTATCACACTATTTCATAGAATAGTGAGGACTACTAATGCTATCATCTGGACTGTCACTCCGTTCCGCGACTAGTCCCAGCTACGTTCTCATTTCCTGAAGAGAACATTGAAAGCAAAAGGGTGAGCTCAACTAGTCCAATAAGAAATATTATGACTAAGATAATGCAGAATAATTTATCATTAGCCTTCAACAGTGTTAAATTGATAAAATATAACAAACATCAAATTTAATTGCAGCGGAACAAGCAATCCATTAGAAGAGTCAAGTAGAGCATAAAATCTACTATCTTCTATGATTTAAAAGGTTTTCATCACTTTTATCGTTAAGACTCAAATTTTAATAAATAATCCACATCATCAAATCAAATACACACTCGACGAAGGATATTCATTAGTATCACGACCACAAATTATCCATGCACTACTGGGCCGAGGATATTCGTGTATTCATCGATGGTCATGATCATGCCAACAATTTGTCCATCAATGCGCTTATGGGCCAATGAGGACTTTTACCACATCATTTGTAACATTACGGCCAAGATTATCCGAATAATCCACAGTCATAATCATACCAAGTCCATCTCCCATACCTTCTGTGCCACGGATGACTTTCAACATAATATAAACATGAGGATGATGATAATGATATAAGAATTCAATAAAATAAGTTCAAGGATAATTTTGTAAAGATTTATAATTTAATTTATCCAGAATTCAATATTGTCCAAATTGTCAACATGATACTGCTTTGTAGAGTAAAATTCAAGAATGATAATGTATCAAAAATGATTTAGACCGAAAAGAAATTAATTTTTGTTATGAATAGTACTCCGGGTGAATAGTACCCGAGTGAATAGTACCTCGTGAATAGTACTTCGAGAATAGTACTCCATAAATAGTACTTCGTGAATAGTACTTTATGAATAGTACTTTGTGAATAGTACTTTGTGAATAGTACTCATGAATAGTACTTTTATGAATAGTATCGTATAAATGAATAGTACTCATGGACAGTACTCCGGCATGAAAAACTTAAAATTTAACAAGAATGTGCAGAAAATATTCTTGTGAAGCGATACTAGATGAAGCGCAAATTTCAAGGATATTCTACTAATTTCACGGAATATAGAAGCAATACTTTAACCGAATGATGGTATAATTATGAATACGAGAGAAAATAATATTACTCACATACTACAGAGTATGGAAGAAAATATTATTCCTATGAATACTGAACAAAATAATATCCCTTACCTCAGAAGAAGATTGGATACTGTAATAGTAAGGTATCAGACTTCTCTTCTACTTTCACTCTAAAGCTTCTCTCTCTATAAATTCTCTTGTGAGTCTTAGTGAATTGGTGAGAATGAAAGAAGAATGAGCTTCTATTTATAGGAAAATATAGTTTTAATAATTGCACGTTTTGGGGCTCAAAATATTACAGTATAATACCTTTATCTTTTTCTTCATTTTTAATTTAGTCATGTAAGTATTATCAATCTTGCACCACCTCCCCTACTAGTACATGCATGTGAATCAATAGTACACACATATGAAAAAATAGTTATAAGCATGTGAATTAATAGCAATTAATTGCTCATTTGTCCGATTAATTACCCGATTGGCCAATATAGCCTCCAGACATCCACTATTATCGAAATAGATGTCGATTTCCACTAACACTAATAATCCCAACATAATGGAAATATCAATTTCATCTTTAATCAACACAAACTTATTCATCATTAATATTATAACTCACAATATTTAACAACGGATCATTCCCGGGAAGAGGGGCTTTAGATAAAGATTTCTCCTATTGGTAGCGCAATTAGGTGACCAAACCTCTCCTTGTGAGAACTTTCTAGACATTGTCAATATTGCAAATAATAATATGAATAACTTTGTCGTTTCAATTATTAATTTAATAATATAAAATATTATGCAGATGATACTGTGACAATTATTGAATCAATAATATGAAAGATATTATGCAGCAATTACTATAGCAATAATTGAGTATAACTGAGTGACTTCTCACGTAAGCATTAATAATCAATACCGTGTGCTACTATGCAACCACACGTATTACTGTACTTTTACCACCGGGTAGTTCAACAATTTAACAATAAAACTTTCACCGTTATTTTTATAAAATGATAATTTTGTCGTTTTCTAACTACTATAATACTTTCGTTGTGGGGTCCACCAATGATTGTACCTTCGTACGAATATTTCCTGTTAAAATGAATATTCCCCGACCAATCGAATATTATATAACCACTTGCTTACTTTGCAAAATTTGTAAATAATACCCACAACTATAACATTATATCAAATCTACACCATAATATTCAAAAATATATTTCGGGAAAAATTAATCTTTATTCAGAAAAATGGAACAAAAAGGAAAAGGGTGAGCTCAACTAGCCCAGTAAAGAATATTATGACTAAGATAATGTAGAACAAATTATCGTTAGCATTCAATAAATCAGATAAAATATAATGGACAACCGGTTTTAGATCAATATTATGAATGAAATAACAATTCATTAGAAGAGTTAAGTAGAGAATGAAATCTACTATCATCTATGAATTTAAAAGTCCATCATCAATATTTTATCCCTGTAACATCAATCAATATGCATCTTGAATCAAATATTTATATTTGCACTACGGGCCAAAGATATTTGTAAGACCCCAACTTTTATGAATAATGTAAGAACCCAGGTCAAATCCTGAGTCCGGAATAAATCTGGGGTCAAATCCCAAGTCCGAATCGAATCAAATCCATCAAATTATAAGGCCTCAAACTACTGCCCCAATAGTATTTTCTTGGGTCATCTTAGCCCACCACAGGCTCCAAAAGGTCATGACTTGAAGGTACTATTGGTAGTAACTTATTTCCTTATATGAAGACAAATTTTTCCCTTATCTTTCGATGTGGGACTGGGGTGTTACAAACTCCCCCACTTAAATTTTCAGCGTCCCTGTCGAACCAGATCACCTATGACCAAAGATCTTTGCCTTTCTAGCTATTATGGGATAATACCGACTGGCTTCGTGTCCCCACCTCCAGACCTCCATCTCTCCGTTGTGGGATAATACCACCAGCCTTCGTGTCCCCACCTCCGGCAACTCGATCGGATGACCCGACCCGAGCTTTCGAGAGTCGGCTTTGATACCATATGTAACAACCCGGGTCAAATCTCAAGTCCAGAACAAATCTCGGGCCAAATCCCAAGTTCGAATCGAATTAAATCCATCAAAATAAGGCCTCAAACTACTGGCCCAATAGTATCTTCTTGGGTCATCTTAGCCCACCACAGGCTCCCAAAAGGTCATGACTTGAAGGTACCACTTAAATTTCTGACTTCCCCGTCAGAATCCGATCACACACACGGGCCCAAAGATCTTTGCCTCTCTAGCCATGGTAGTAACTTATTTCCTTATATGCAGACAAATTTTTCCCTTATCTTTCGATGTGGGACTGGGGTGTTACAAATAAAGAATAATTTTCTCGAAATATATTTTTGAATATTATAGTGTGGATTTGATATAATGTTATAGTTGTGGGTAATATTTACAAATTTTGCAAAGTAAGCAAGTGGTTATATAAAATTTGATTGGTCGGGGAATATTTGTTTTAACTGGGAATATTCGTACGACGGCACAATCGTTGGTTGACCCCACAACGGAAGTATTGTCATAGTTAGAAAACGACAGAATTATCTTTTTATAAAAAGAACAGTGAAAGTGTTACCGTTAAACTGTTAAACTACCCTTAGTAGTAAAAGTACAAGAATCTGGCGTGGTTGCATAGTAGCTGCGGTATTGATTATTGATGCTTACGTGAGAAGTCACTCAATTATACTCAATTATTACTACAAAGAATTAATTTGCATCATATCTCTCATATTATTGATTCAATTATTGTCACAGTATCAGCTGCATAATATTTATTATTATTAAATCAATAATTGACACGACAAAGTTATTCAAATTATTATTTACAATATTGACAATGTCTAGAAGTTCTGTCAAGGAGAGGTTTGGTCACCTAATTAAGCGCCCAATAAGGAGAAATCCTTATCTGAAAAGCCCCTCTTTCCGGGAACGATTCGTTGTTAAATATTGTGAGTTATAATATTAATGATGAATAAGTTGTGTTGATTAAAGATGAAATTGATAGTTCCATTGTGTTGGGATTATTAGTGTTAGTGGAAATCGACATTTATTTCGATAATAATTGATGTCTGGAGGTTATATTGATTAATCGGATAATTAATCGGATAAATGAGCAATTAATTGTTATTATTTCACATGCTTATAACTATTTGTTCATATGTACTATTGATTCACATTCATGTACTATTAGGGAGGTGGTGCAAGATTGATAATATTTGCATGACTAAATTAAAAATGGAGGTATAGTTTGAAGGAACTATCTTTGTAATTATTTTTTCACATGATTATACTATTGACTCACATGAATGAACTATTAATTCACATTATTTACTATTGGGGGAGGTGGTGCAAGTTTGATAATACTTGCAGGACTAAATTAAAAATGAAGAAAAGAGGAAGGTATTATCTTGTAATATTTTGAGCCCCAAAGCGTGCAATTATCGAAGCTGTATTTTCCTATAAATAGAAGCTCATTCTTCCTTCATTTCTCACCAATTCACAAAAGCTTTAGAGCAATTATAGAGAGAAAGAAGAAGAGAAGTCTCGCTACCTCCTTATTCCAATTATCCAGATTTTTTAAGGTAAGGGTATTATTCTTTCGTATTTATGAAGAGAGTTATTTTCTTTCAATACTGTAAGGGTTATTATTCCATTCTTTATTATTATGTTGGAATAACTTTGTCTATCTGCAATCTTGCATATATGGTGAAATTCTTCTTGTTATTCCATTCTTTATTATTACATTGGAATAATATGCATCTGCGGATTCGCATGACACAGTTCCATTCTCTTTATTATTACATTGGAATAACACCGTATGCATGCGGTCTATCGCATGCACGGTGACTTCTGTTGTTATTCCATTCTTTATTATTACATTTGGAACATCCACGCCATGCGGCGGATTACGCATGACCTAGTTCCATTCTTTATTATTATGTTGGAACATCCTGTTTGTACGGATTCTGGCGTGACTGGTTCCATTCTTTATTATTCTATTGGAACATCATATGCGTGCTGTAATTACGCATGACACAGTTCCATTCTTTATTATTTCGTTGGAATATCACATGCATGCGGATGGATTACGCATGACACGGTTCCATTCTTTATTATTACATTGGAATATCCTATCTCATGCGGATTACGCATGACTTTGGTTCCATTCTTCATTATTATGTTGGAATAATCATCTCACGTGGATTCTGCATGGCGGCAAAAATCCATTTGCGGTTTCATATATTCTATTATACTCGGTTGATTAAAGTTTTGGCTTCTATACTCCATGAAATTAGTGGAATATCCTTGATATTTGCGCTTCATCCGATATCTTTTCATGGAAATATTCTTACGAGCATTCTTGAATTTTACTCCACAAAGCTGGCGATATCATGTTGACAATTTGGGCGTTATTGATTTCTGGATAAATTAAATTATAAATCTTTACAAATTTATCCTTGAACTTGTTTTATTAAATTCTTATATCATTGCCATCATCCTCATGTTTATAATATGTTGAAAGTCATATGTGGCCTGTAGTGCATAGATGGACTTGGTATGATTATGACCAGGGATTATTCGATATAATCATGACCGTAATGTTACAAATGATGTGGTAAAAGTCCTCATTGGCCGTAGTGCATTGATGGACAGCTGTTGGCATGATCATGACCATTGATGAATACATGAATATCCTTGGCCCGTAGTGCATGGATAATTGGTGGTCGTGATACTAATGAGTATCCTTGGCCGTAGTGCAAAGATGATGTGGTTTATTTATTAAGCTGAGTATCAGCGATAAAAGTGATGAAAAACCTTTTAAATCATAGAAGATAGTAGATTTTATTCTCTACTTGACTCTTTTAATGGATTGCTTGTTCCCCTGCAGTTAAACTTGATGTTTATTATATTTTATTAGTTTAACACTGTTGAAGGCTAATGATAATTTATTCTGCATTATCTTAGTCATAATATTTCTTACTAGGCTAGTTGAGCTCACCCTTTCTTTCCTTTGTTCTCTTGGAAATGAGAGCGTGGCGAGGGGACTAGTCGGGGAGCGGGAGGACGGTCGGATGATAATAGTAGTCCTCACTATTCTGTTAAATAGTGTTACAATAAATGTAATGAGGACTCCATTGAATGTGGATATTGTCTAGATGACAATATTCTTATTAAAACTCTTAGATTATGTTTTTTCGTATTTTACACGACTGTTGTATAATAAAGTTGTATTTGATTTTTGTACCATGTATTTGGCGACTCAAGATGGGTGATGTATACCTATTTTGGGGGCGTCACAATATTCATTTGTATCACCAGTTGGTCATGTTCATCTCAACACTTGTTCATCTTTGCACTACAGGCCAAAGATATTCATCAGGTAATCATTCATCTTTGCACTACAGACCAAAGATATTCAGTTATATCATCATTTAGGACTAAGGATGATGAAAAATATTTTAAAAAAACGAATCCAGTGAGATAAAAGGAAAAAGATTAGGGATTCATACTTTAGATATTCCAAGTTCAAAAATACTCCATAATAAACCATAGTGGAGTAAAATTCAAGAATGAAGATCAAAACATGGATATAATCAAAGATAGTAACCATAATAGACATTTTGGACAAAGAAGAGAAAATTCCATTTTTCTGTGAATATTGATGTATTTGTGAATAGTATCGTATACGTGAATAGTAACCTCGACACGAAAAGGTAGAAATTCCTCAAGAAAAATCATACTTCATGAATAGTACTCGTGAATAGTACCGTATTCGTGAATAGTGTTGTATACGTGACTAGTGCCGTATACGTGAATAGTAACCTCGACATAAAAAGGTAAAAATTTCATAATAAAATTCATACCAATTTTTCTGTATAATGATATTGAAAGAATAACATCATTTACGAAGAAAATAACATCCCTTACCTCAAAAAAATAGTACTTCTAGCTGAAATATCAGGTATAAGGCTGAAGGAAACTTGCACTGAATAGTAACTCTCAAAGTATCTAAATACTCACAAAAATATGCTCAATAATATAAAGAGAGAAATCTTATGATTCTGGTGTGATTTTCAATTCTAACTAAGCACCCTATTTATAGGAAAATGCTAGAACGCCAAAGCAGACTAATTTGCTACCTGGTGGCTTTACTTGCTACTATTCACGCACACCACTTTTGAAATAAAATTTCAGTACATTTCTCACCAACCAAAAGTGGGGCCCACCCATTCTAGAAAATTTCCAAAATGTTTTAAATTTAAACTATAATCAGTAGCTTCAATAATTCATAATAAATAGCCCTTTTATCGAAAAATACGAATTTTATGTCCATTCTATAGGAAATTTAATTCTCTATAACTTTGTTGAAGAAAGTTTTTCTAAATTCCAAACAAAAAATGCCCGAAATCCACATACAGATGATTTTTAATACCTCTATTCTGACAAAATACGAATAAAACACATCATCATTAATTCCTTCATTTATATCTACATAAAAATAAATATTTTCTTATCATATAAATTAATAATTAATTAGTCACAAATAATATTACAGAATCACAATTATGACAACCAGGTCGTTCCCAGGAAAGAGGGGGCTTTCTGATAAGGATTTTCTTTATTGGCGCGCAATTAGGTGATCAAACCCCTTTTCTAGACAGAACTTCCTTAGACATTGCCAATAATAGTATCTAATAATATTATTCAAATAATCTGAATTATTGATCTTATAATGGGAAATATTGTGCAGTAATAATTATTGAAACAACAATAATATAAAATATCAATGTATCAATTATTGAATCAATAAATAAAATATTGAACAGTAATTACTATAGCAATTATTGAGTAGTTTCTTCTTATGTAAGAATCAATAATCCAAAAATCTTTATGCAATCTGGTATTGCTATTGTCAATGCAAACCACGTGTATTCTTTGTACTTTAACCACCAGGTATTCCAACAGTGTTAACGGTAATAACTACGTCGTTATTTGTAAAAACTCAAACTTTTCATTTTCTTCGTCCGACCGTTTTTTGTTATGGGGCCCATAAATGCCTGCGTCGTCGTACGAATATTTCTTAACAGCAAGAATATTCCTTGACCAAACGAATATTCCCCGACAACAATGAATATTTTATAACGAGTTGCTTATTTTGCAAAATTTGCACATTTCACCCATAACCAAACTATTATATCAAATTAACACATTATTATTCACAATAATAATTAGAGGAAATTCAATTTTATTAATAAAAAGTTGGGGTCTTATAGTAGGCTAGGAAGTTCTTCGGGGAAATACGTCAGAAAATTTATTAACAATAGAAATATCAATCAAATCTGACGTATTTTTGTTTAAAATCCATGATATGGGCTTAAAAAACTTGACATTCGTTTTTCAATAAAAGAATGGCTTTATGGCTTGATATGACCGTGATTGACTTTAATGGTTTGGTTTCTTGAATTCGCATAACAGGTTGGTTAGGAATATGAAAGCTAACAATCTTACGAAAATAATCAATTTTAGTATGATGAGTAGCTAACCAGTCGATTCCTAAAATCACATCAAATGCAAGTATTTTCAAAGAGATAAGATCGACAAGAAACGTGAGGGTGCCGATGTGAATCAAACAAGATTTATAAACACTGGATGTAACGAATGTTTTTCCTAACGGAGTTTCAACAGATAAGTCAAAGTCTATTTTCTCTAGAGTCAAATTTAAACGTTGAGCGCAAGTAGGTGAAATAAAAGAATGGGTAGAACCGCTATCAAATAAGGTATAGACTTCGCAAGGGTTTATGATTAGCTTACCCGTGATAACTTCATTCGGGTTCCTCATCACGAAAAATGTTCTCCCTTAAACTACTGACTTTGACTTGTCTAGGACAACCTTTGGTGTCACCATCCCAGCTGAACTTGACTTCTCTACACGAAAAAATCGAGCTAGGTGACCTTCTCTTCTGTAATTGAAACATGCTTTGGGTTTCTGCGTATAGTTTGGATGGATGTGTCCCTCCTGTCAGCATTTGTAGCATACGACCGATGGTCGTTCTTCTTCCTTCGAAACGGGTCCTGGTGCTGTTGCCGACGTCTTTACGTTGTCATTATTGAATCTTCTCTTCTTAAAGTTGTTCCCACTTAGTTCACCTCTCCTATTATATTGGCCATGATTACCACCGAAGTGGTTATCATTTTTGGCATGATAATTTCCTCCACGATGTTTATCATTGTTCCGATGGTTGTTGCCACCAGTACGATTATTATCGTGTTATTGGTCATTGTCTTTTGGTTGGGATGACTCATTATCGCACTCCAATAACTGAGCCCTATTCACAACATCTGAATATAAACAAAGTTTGTGAAAAATGAGGTATTGACGTATTTCGGGTTTCAAACCTCACAGAAACATTCGTGTCATTCGCTCCTCATTATCAACCAAATGGGATGCAAACCAGTTTAACTCAGCAAACTTTGCCTCGTATTACGATACGGTCATGTTGTTCTGTTCCATCTTGATGAATTCCACCTCCTTCATGAGACGAATACTTTCAGGAAAGTACTTGTCGTTGAACAATTCTTGGAACTTCACCCAAGACATCTTCAGTGCAGATAGTTGAGTACGTTTTACAGATTCCCACCAGTAATATGCCTCTTCTCGCAACATAAAGGTGGTAAAGGGAACCTTTTGCTCTTCTGAGCATCCCAAGACATCAAATATTTTGGTGATCTGCTTAATCCACGCCTTTGCCTTAAGTGGCTCTGGCTTTCCCAAAAACTCCAGTGGTCCCAACTCCTTGAATTGCTTAGTAGTGACCAACCATGAGTTACCAATGTTTCCACCTTCATTTTGAACATGAGTCTCTCTCTTTTGGTTTTGCATGAATTCTAAAAAGTTCCTAAACATACCATTGTTCGTCATTTGGTCGGTGTTATTGTTTACATGAGGATTATTGCCTTCCTGATGCACATTATCCTGGTTATTGATTCGCGATGACTCAATGGTCTCATGTGCTCTATTTCTTATCTCAACATTTTCAGATGTTGATGAGTGGGATTTATACTCGCGAATTGGATACTTTATGCCTTAAATAGTTGCCTGATCTTCGTAGATTTGATATAGTTTTCTATGATTATATTGTTATTATGTTTAACTGACGTATTGCAGGGCTTTATAGGTGTTTTCTAGCATTCAAGGGGCAAAACGGTCATCTTTCATATACTCGTGTCGCGGCGCCAAAGCCCAACTTGAAGCTCGCTTCCACACTACGCCACCCCGGTCCTCTGGCGACGCGTCACCGCCACCGTGGCGCCACCCATAGGTCTATTTCTGCGTCACGGTATGACCGGTGCCAGTGAGAACGACTTGATTTTGACCTAGCTTGAAGGAGGGATGTATATTTATCACAGGAGAGCCTCTGTATACGATATATGGGGGATGATATATTAGACCTGAGACAATATAATCATATAGCTTAGCTTAGGATAGTTTCTTCTGTAATTTTTTTCTCTTTCTATTAGTTAAGGTCTGTAAATATAGATTAGGTAGATTAGGGAGAAGTCTGGATTTCCTTGGAGAATCAAGAGCAGTGAGCTACATGGATTGGAAAGCTTGAGAGGAGCGAAATTCTTGGAAACTGAAGAACCTCGACAGAGTTTATTCTTATCTATTTATTTCCTCTGATTTTGTAGTCCATAAATATTGTTTTTATTGCTACTTATATTTTGTTCAATAGCTATGAACTGAATATTGGCTCTAAGGTTATAATGGAACCCTTTGTTATTTAAATTGTTTGTCTTATCTCTTTGGTTGGCACCATATTATTTGGTTTAATATATTCATGCTTAATGTTTCTCGCTAAGACATTAGTGATGATTTTGGTAATCTATATGATATCGACAGAAGGATTGTAGATTTACACCTAAATATATTGGCATGTGATTATGGGGTTCATCTGCATAAGTTGTGCGTAGAATAAACATATATATGTGCGCCACATGTGACCTAATAGAGAACTTATGCCTAAATCCTTGTTTGGTTAATTCACATAGACATGTGTTGGATTATCACCTAGCTTGGACATTCTTTTCTGTTCTATTCCCTTTCGGGTAGATCTGGAGAGGATATGTTCGTGCATACCTCGACAGAGGTGTATGAGCACATGTGTGTTCTCGGTCGATAAATTGTCATGACCATTAAGACCAAACAGACAAGGGTAGGTAGTTTGATGAAGCATATCACGCCAGGTGTTCGACAGAATGCCTGTGTGGGGTGAAGTTGTGACCTTAGCTTGTAATTCCTTCGATTACCATTCGTTATCCATTTTCTTGCTTTGTTAATTAGTTATAACTAGATTAATCACAGTTCTATTTATTGTTGTTCGAATAAGACTTTAGCGATACAAAGTCGGTACTTGGTAAATATTAGTGATAGTTCCTCGTGGGTACGACACTCTACTTATCACTGTATTACTTGTTAGACCGCGTATACTTGCGCGTGTTTAGTGATCGATTTTCTGACCAACAGATGTCATTTTCAAACAATACCACAAAACAAGGGTTAATTGACATGCCACATATTATCTCTATATTATGACCGACCAATTAAATAAGCTTAGGTAGGACATACTAGCGAAGGATTTACCCGTCTCTCCCTTCCTAGTTCTAGCCTCATATCTCAGCCAGGGATCATATCCCTAAGATTTGATACTAGGTAGGTCATACTAGCGAAGGATTTACCCGTCTCTCCCCTCATAGTTCTAGCCTCATATCTCAGCCAGGGATTATATCCCTAAGCTTTGATACCAACTGTGACGCCCCCAAAATAAGTATGCATCACCCATTCTGAGTCGCCAAATACATGGTATATAATACAAATACAAACTTAATTATACAACTGTCGTGTAACATAAGCTGAGAGTTTTAACACGAATATTGTCTCCTAGACAATATCCAAACTCAAATGAAGTCCTCATTATAATTATTATTACACTATTTTACAAAATAGTGAGGACTACTAAAGTAACCATCTGGACCGTCAATCCATTCACCGACTAGTCCCAGCTATATTCTCATTTCCTGAAGAGAACAATGAAAGCAAAGGATGAGCTCAACTAGCCCAGTAAAGAATATTATGACTAAGATAATGCAGAATAAATTATCGTTAGCCTTCAACATTGTTAAATTATTAGAATACAATAGACAACAAGTTTAACTACAGCGGAACAACAATCCATTAGAAGAGTTAAGTAGAGCATGATATCTATTATCTTCTATTATTTAAAAGTTCATCATCAATATTTTATTCCTGCAACATAATTCAATAAATAATCCACATCACTGAATTTTCCATGCACTACGGGTCAAAGATATTCGTTAGTATCACATCCATGAATTATCCATGCACTACGGACCAATGATATTCATTTTTATCACATCCACGAATTATCCATGCACTACGGGCCAATGATATTCGTTATTATCACCAGTGGTCATGATCATTCTAATCAACAATTCATATTTGCACCCTTGGCCAAAGAGAACCCATGGTCATGATCATACCAACAACTGTCCATCAATGAACTACGGGCCAATGAGGACTTTTACCACATTATTTGTAACATTACAGGTCATGATTATACCGATACATAATTCCTGGTCATAATCATACCAATCAATAGTCCATCTATGCACTATTGGCCAAAGATAACTTTCATCACAATATAAGCATGAGGATGATGACAGTGATATAAGAATTCAATTAAATGAGAGCAAGGATAAATTTTAAAGATTTATAATTCAATTTATCCAGAATTCAATAATATCCAAATTGTCAACATGATACTGCTTTGTGGAGTAAAATTCAAGAATAATATTGTATTAAAAATAATTTGGACAGAAAAGAAATCAATTTCTGTAATAAATAGTACCCTAGGTGAATAGTATCCCGTGAATAGTACCCCGACATGAAAAGATCAAAATTTAACAAGAATGTTTAGAAGAATATTCTTGTGAAACGATACTAGATGAATCCCAAATTTCAAGGATATTCTACTAATTTCAAGGCGTATAGAAGCAATACTTATCAAAAAGAGTGTAGAATTTGGAATACGAAACGAAATAATATTACTTACATACTATAGAGTATGAAAGAAAATATTATTTCATACGAATATTGAACAAAAATAATATCCCTTACAACTGTTGAACGAAAAAAATATTCCTTACGAATATTGAATGGAGATAATATTCCTTACGAATATTGAACGAAAATAATATTCCTTACGAATATTGAATGAAAATAAAATTTCTTACGAATACGAAAAAATAATATCGTAAACGAATATGAAATAAATAATACCCCTTACCACAAAAAGGAGAGTAATTCCAACTTGTATAGCGGAGATATTCTTGAAGAAAACTTGTACTATTTTCTACACTCAAAGCTTCCTGAAACTCAAAAAAAATATACTCAATATTATAGAAGAAGAATTCTCTGATTCTATTGTTATTTTCATTTCTAAACTGAGCATCTTATTTATAGGAGAATGGCAGGATACTATTTAGAATGAAAAATCACGAACCAACAGTAATGATTCACGGACGCAATTCACCGACTGAATTAGTTGATTTTTTTTATTTTACAATGTTGCACTATGCAAATACTATGCAATACTATGCAGTATTATGCAACACTATGCAGTACTATGCAGTACTATGCAATCAAATAAAATATAATATATTTTATTTTACATAAAAAAATAAAACTTATAATATATATATATATACAAGTCAGACACACACACCCCCACACACACGGCACACACATATTATATATATATATATATATATATATATATATATATATAATACTTATATATATACTGAATAACTTTCAGTTCACTTGGCTTCACAAAGCACATTTTTAACAATATTTATTCATCATTAATATTACAACTCGCAACATTAACAACTAGATCATTCCCAGGAAAGAGTGGGCTTTTCGATAAGGACTTCTCCTTATTGGCGCACAATTAGGTAACCAAACCCCTTTTCTCGACAGAACTTTCTAGACATTGTCAATAATGCAATTAATAATATGAATAATTTTGTCATTTTAATTATTGATTTAATAATATAAAATATTGTGCAGATGACACTGTGACAATATTGAATCAATAATATGAGATACTATGCAACAATTACTGTTGCAATAATTGAGTATAACTGAGTGACTTCTCACGTAAGCATCAATAATCAAAGATACTATACAATACTGTGTGCTACTATGAAACCACGCGTATTACTGTACTTCTATCACCGGGTACACTACAAAAAAATGGGGCTTTAGCAACAACCGATTTTCGTTGCTAAAGGTGTCAAATTTCGTTGCAAAAGGGTTGCGTTGCTAATTGTTCCGCAACAAACGTTTTTTTTCGTTGCAAAAAGTATTGCAACGAAATTTGGCTTTCGTACAGAGACATCGATCCTTCAGCAACAAAATGCATTGTTGCAGAATAACTAAAATTTCGTTACTAAAAACCCCATTTCGTTGCAAAAGCCTGCTAATTGGCAACGAAATAAACTCTCTTTTTTTTGCAACGACCATACATTTTCGTTGCAATTGACACCATTTTGCAACGACATTTTTCGTTGCAGTAAATTATGGAAATTATTGCGTAAGCTTGCTTTTGTTGCGGAATGTAAACTTTTTAGCAACGATTTTTGTTGCTGATTATATTATTTAGCGACATTATGATGAATCAGCAACGAAAATGTTTATTACTGGTTATTTTTCAATAACAACGAAAGTCGTCGATTAGCAACGACATTATATGTTGCCGTTTCTTTATATGTGTAACAAAAGTTGATATGATTTGCAACGATAAAAAATATTGCCTTTTATGTTAGTATTAACAACAATATTCTCTCCGTTGTTATTAGGTTAATTTTTCGTTGCCAAATATTATATTTTTAATGCCATTAGCAACTAAAATTTGTTGCTAAATGTATAAAAAATTGTTGCTATATTAAAACTTGTTCAATGCTTTGGTAACGAATTATATTGTTGCCAAAACAAAATTTGACATTCATTTTGTGTACCTGACTGGCTCAATGTCACCATAGCAAATAATGGCAAAAATTCAAAAAACTAAAATATTATTAACTTAATAAAATCATCCACTACACATTCATTATCTTTACAATTAATCATATAAAGCTACCACAGTTCTTTAATCAAAGTATATATCTACATATATATATAGAGTACAGTTCATAATTTCATCCCTTGTCTTCCGTAAACGTAGCACGAAAATTTAATACCCAGTATTGCAAGGCAGGTCGTAGAAGCAGTCTTCCTGAACATATTTAAAAATAATAGCAAGTCAAGATACATATTATCTTTAGTGATTAGATGCTGAATTTGGATGGCTCGTGGTACAAGGTTCAATGCTTTATATTTGTTCGTGTTTTTTAAGATCTGAGGGACAATGCTTTATATTTTCTCGTGTTTTTTTTAAAGATTTTCAGTATACTTTACTGGTATATATGCCTTTTGGCAAGTGTTGTTGACACTCGCTTGCAGGCCTTGTCAGTTTTTTTCCTGAAAATTATGGAAATATTAGTAGTTAATTAAATAAAGGAACATAAACCAGAGTACCTGACTGAATATGTGATTTAGTAATATTTGAACACTGTAAGCTTTCACCAAGAGAATAAAGACCTCCTATAAACTTTCTGGCAAAAATATAGATAGTACATTGCCCATACCAAGACCTAGAACTGTATATTCATTGTCAGTTGGGACCAAAGACGGAGAGCCATGAAGAAGCCACATGCATACCTCAATATACTGAAGCCCACAGTCCTTCACAGAAGAGCCAAATTGAATCGCGTCTTCATAGGCCCACTTTTGATTTGCATCAGCACACAGATCAATCTGGCTCCCAATTTTCTTTCCTACTTTTATGACAGCAGCATCTTCACTGGGATCTGCTCTACACCCAACCTGTAGGAGAGATATACCACTAGTTACTTCTTCACCTTTTGTGGCTTGAGTGTAGTATGATAAGAATAACCAAATTCTTTTCAAATAAAAAGAGGTCCATAGAATTCCTTTGGAACAAATTTATTAGCAGCAACAGCAACAATATAAGCTTACTTTTAACTTTAGTGCAGTAAATCCTTCTTTGACAAGTTCACTGGAAACATGAGCTACCTCTGCTAGAGTCTCATTGGCGTCAATAAGAGCACATACTCAGACATTGAGTGACCTTGGAGATGTTTGTTCTTCATTATATGTCAGCGGATAGAGTATATTCAACAAACTTTAACCTTCGGCAGCTGCAATAGCATTGAGTATAGCCATCTCCAAAGCACATCGGACACTTGGAAGGATTGAACCTGGCTTTAGCTCAAGGAAGAAAAGCATAAGAAACTTAAGTCTTGAAAGATAGCAAATTTTAGAAGATAATCCAGTACCTAGAATCTAGGCATATTCAGATATCATATATAGAATCAGGATGGATAGACCTACCAAGATTCCTAAACTGTTCCATATCCAAGAAGTAAACGAGCCTTTTAGAAGTGGAAGCATAAAACTAATATTTACTCCTTCCATGACGTGAATAAGATATCGCAGTTGGTCTTCCACATCTACCAGATTTTCTTTGTGAATTTCAAGAGGTGCAACCTGTTCCAGATACTATAAATAAAAGAAACAAAAAGGAAAAGTATTTTGTTTGCAGAAAAAAGTGCATAAAACGGAATAGAATAGAAACACGAATATAAGAAGAAAACAAGGATAATTTTATTTTTTTGGGGGGAGGGAGGGAGGGGGAGAGGCAAAAATTACAGGTACTGACAAACAAGTGTTTCCCCCCTTTCCCAAATGGATATTATGGCCATGTTTGATAGTTAAAGAATAACCATATCTTCCCTCTGAAAGGTGATGTTTTCAACAGCTAGCCTCTATTGGTACGCTAATGCATATAAAGACAATGAATATGCAATCCCTTTCCTGGTGCCAAATCTAGCTCATGCCAATGAGAGATTCAGTATTGAAAGTACTATAATTTATTGACATTGCAAGAGCATTATTTTCATTAGGGGCAGCCATACAATTGTAAAAGACCTACTTATAAAGCCTGCCAATTAATTAGAAAGAAAAAGAAAAAAACTTTGACCATGAGAAGATTTGATGAAATGACTATTCTGTTCTGCTAGGTGAAAACTCCAAATTCTAAAGTATAGAAACAAAGCCACTGAACCCAAGATGAGGTAATCACTTGCAATAAAGAATACATAACTATAAGATCTGTAATGGATTTATGGTCAACAAAAAGTAAAGTAGCACCATGATAGAAGGGCATCAAACAAGACCTTCTGCCGACCATCCCTTTCATCTACGCAGAAACAAGTAAATGGATAAAACAATCAAAAATAATCTTACCTCACCAAATCCAACAATTTCACTTTCTAGAGACAAAGCCAAAACAAATCCTTCTCTATAAAATGCGGTATTGTCGTAACTGATAGGAGATGAAGTAGGTGGAGCACAGAGCCTAACTCTGTTGATGAAAAAATGTGAAAGTGTTGACAAACATTTAGGAAACAATACGTAATCTAGCATAAATAAAACATATAATATATTAACAAAAAGAAAACTCAAATATGCAATAAATTCGAGTAAGTGCTCGGTTTGAAGTGACATCAACAAGTTTTCAAAGAGCTGATCTCTAGAAATAAAATATTCCAATACGAAATTAGGAAAGAACAAAAAAAATCCTTAAATTTCTAACATCAGTGGCAGTTCAAAAGATGATTAAGGTACTCCCTTATTATGATTGTTTCTAAAACCATGTATTTGGGGTGCTTGTAGGCTGCCCAAGTAGTTAGACAGCTTACAAACAAGCAAGAGTTAGCTGGGTTATTTTGCCAAAACAAATCCTTCTCTATAAAATGGGGTACCAGCACATTATTTTTCTTTTCATTTCTCTTTGAAAATCAACTTCAAATTTCAAGTCCTTAAAAATATATTTATTTCATTAGATTAGTATTTCTTTTAGAACTGATAACACAACCATGTTTCCAGCCGCAAACAACATATTTAAACACCATAAACAATTATATCAAATCCAAACTAACTTGAATTTTAAGTAGAACATAATTTAGTGTAGCTCCAACATATATATACATGTACATATAACACTTACTATACAATATGCATATTAATCTGAACTTCAAACTTAGTACACATTAGGATAGCTCAACCAGAAAATAGTTTTATATATTTAATTAATTAACTATTCCTTGTAGAACTGATTTCACATTCCATGTTCCAGCCCCATAGAGAGAGACCAAGAGAAATAATATCAAATTTGAATTAACAGGAATTTTGAGTACAATTGGTGCTCCCTGACCTCGTACTTACATACATGTACACATAACACTTACTATATATGTAATGCATACCAATCTCAAATTCTAATTAACTTAAAAGCAATGGAATAGCCAACATTTTTGAACATTCACACCTTTGTTTCCGGATGATCATCGGACTATTCCAAACGGAGTCGGTAACCAATCAATGATATCAATCTCTGCATTTTGATGAGCTTCAACATCTATTCAATGTAATCCACAAGCAACACAAATTTTCAATAGCTTTCATACTGATTCAACTTAAAACTAACACATTCACATTTATATGAACACAAATAAACCATAATTTATATACATAAAATCCTATGTTATCTAAAATCCTAAGTTTCAAGATTGAAAATGCTTACTCGCCTGAAATTTCTGTCACTAGGGCAAGGGACAAGTTATCCAAAAGTTAATGCATTTCCATAACAGCTTCGAAGAACCTCCATAGACTTCTCCAAGGATTGTGCAAGCTCAGGGATAAATGTCCTACACACTGAAATATATCACAAAATAAAGAGTTCAGTTTTCATTATAAGATGTCCATTCATATATTTAGAATCTAATCATAATTCATAGTTAATGTCATCAATCACAAAAAAAGAACTGCCATCGGTCAAGCTAACTGTTGCTACCACTATTTATACATTTTAAGAATGGAGTGATGTGCAAAATTTAAGAAGCCTGTCAGGGCATATTTCCATTATAATTCCTTTTTTGTTATTGATAATGAATGTGCATTACAGTAAATACCAAAAAAGGAAGCAAAACCGGAGTAAAATTGACAAACTCTAATAGTAAAATAATTCACTGATAGTCCTTTTAAAAGATTTTCATCAGTTACGTAGCATACTACTAGAGCTTTCTTTTCTTGGATAACTAGCATAATGTTAGAACTTCTAATTTAACACTAAATAATACCTCCCAAACTCGTACATGAGTCTGGCCATCATCCTCAGTCACAATGTTTTCAACTGTTCGAAGTGCAGGAATGAGCACCAAAGGTGATCGATGACTGAAACACCAGTATACAAAATGAAATTAGACATAGATTTGTAAGAAAAGAAAATGGCTCAAATAAGGAATAGAAAAGACAAAGTGCCACATACAAGAGGAGCTCAACAAGACGTTGGCAGACGCTCGCTTCAATAACAGCTTGAATTTTGTCGTTTGTACCATCAGAAAAATATGAGAGTGCCCAGCATGCATCTGTAATCACCTCCTCATCATTTGAATAAACAAGGCGCTGGAGGGCAGGAAGTGCTGGCCTCGTTTGCCAAAATAATTTGAAAATTTTTTATTACTCTCGAGTAATACTAGATAAATGGATTTTTAAAAGTCAAAAAGCTAAAAAATGTAGACCAATAAATAACCTGCTCAAAGGGAGGTTGTGGCTTGCCCCGAAAAAAATTTGATAGAGTCCAGGTGGCATTTCTTAGCATTGAAAGCTTGGCATGTTCATTCAACTGAGCCAACAAAGGTATCAAAGCCCATTTATGAGGACAAGATCACGACAATGAGGGGAGTCACCAGCCATATTGCGTAATGCCCACATAGCCTGCAAATTCAAAGAGGATTCAGTAAAACAACTGCCCGATTTGTAATTCCAATTGAGTAGGAACTAGGAAAGTGTAAATTTAAGTATGGGTCATTTTTTGAAAAGTTTACCTACTCACGGACATCACCACTACGAGAGCCGAGAAGCTTCACAAAGATTGGAACAGCCCCGTGGTCTATAACCACTTTCGTATTTTAAGAAGTTCCGGAAGCAATATTAGTGAGTGCCCAAGCAACCTAAATTACAAGTACAAAACTACACAAATAACACAATATCTCATCTTCAAACCTGGAGTTGGGGGAAATCTTCCCTCGTAAGAAACTCAACAAAATGTGGAACAACCCCAGACTGTATAACTTCCTCAATCGGAGGGCTTCGTTCTATTAATCAAAATTTAAGGATCATTTAATAGTATTATTAGAAAAAATAACAAAAAACAACCACAAAATCTCATATTCTTATACCTATAGAAAGTAATTTACGAAATTGAGTAGTAGCCTCCAGCTGCAAATTATTGTCACATGACCACACCCTAACATCCATAGAAGGAAGACTTTCTAACTGAAATTTTATCAACATAGGATTGTTTTGAAGACCACTTTTCAGGGGGTGAAAATCCAAAATTCAAGCCACCAATGGTATTTATCATAATTGAGAACAAATACCCCTCAATTTTTAGTGGTTCATGATTTTGCAGCACCCTCATCTTCCAATTTTATTCACAAATTGTAGAGTGCATCTTAGCAAATATACCTTACTGCAGCAAGGCAATAAGAGGATAATAATTTACCTCACTCAAATTCAATACTTTTACAGCAACATTAGATCAAATTATAAGACATTAGATCAAATTATAAGTAAAATATTAGAAAGAAACACATCTCAGTAAACCAATTATATTAAACATGTTTCAAGATACACTATACATATATACCTGTCCAGCAGCAATTCGCAATAAAGTTCTCCTAATCCGGGAGTCATTATTTTCAGAAACCCCCATTTGAGCCCTCATTAGCTCCCCAACAGTCAATGGCCTCTTCCCCTTCCCCGGGGACGGACTACCCCCCAGAACCCGGACTCAAACCCGAACTGGAGCTAGATCGGAGCCCTAACGCCTTTTTCATTTTCGAAGCGGCAGTAGAAGTGACGGATTGGCGATGCACCGATGGCGAGCTCGATAGCGATGACGGCGACGGAGATGGAGACCCACGGTCGGCGCTGTTGCTGGGAATGTATGTGAGGGGTTTGCCGGAGAATGTACAGAAGGCAGCGACGAAGATCTCGTAGGCAGTGTCACGGAGGTCGGCGGCGGAGAGAGAAGGTGTTAGGTCTCCTAATAAAATAAAATTGAAAGTAGAGTAATTGAATGACAATTTCTTAAGTGTTCGATGTATGATTACATGAATAAATAAAATGATACTTCCTTATCTCTCACATAATAAACGTTCTAGTATAATTTTAGTGGTAAAATTTATTATTTTTAAATAAATAATTAAAATTTTTATATAAAATTTTTAAATCACAAAATTTGACATTATTAATATATTATCCATAGTTTATATTATTATAAACTTGAATCGACTGTCGTTGGGAGTAAAAATTCACACATTTAATTTGAAAAAAATTATTGAACGTCATTTGAAATGGTGTTGAATTTTTGAAATTTTTTTTTGGCTAAAAATCAGAAAAGCAACCAACGCCACTTTAAAAAATATTTTTTCTAAAAACAAATTTAAAAAATTATCTTTATTTTTTTTAAAACGATTTTATTTTTTTTAAAGAAATTTTATAAAAATAAATATGTGATCTAATGCAAAACTAATCGGCATTGTAACTTTTTTAAAAAATTTTTTATAAATTAAATTTGTAAAAAAGAAGAGTAAGATATAACATCACTTTAACTGACGTTGGAATCTTTTTTTTTTAATTTCTTTGATCTCTTATACTTGTTTACAAATATCAATATTTTTTTTATGTTTATTCTTTGTCATCGGCGTTGGAAATGAAAGAGTATATAAGACTTTAGCTATAAAAAAATAAAAATAAAAATTCTAATGTCAATTAAACTGATGTTGCATCTTACTCTTCTTTTTTACAAATTCATTTTAAAAAAAAATAAAATAAAATAGGGATAAAATTGATATTAAATAAATATGGGTCAAACTAACTTATTAGGAATGACTTATAAGTTATTTTTAAATAATTTTATTATGTTTTAGTTCATAAAACATAATTAATATTTTTCATCTTTTATGTTTTCTCTTAGAACTGATAGTATTATAATTTAATTTTATAATATAATTGAAAAAAATGTAAAGGAAACTAGAAATAGGAATAGATTTATACACCATTATTATTCTTCTTTTTATGTTTTATTTTGGACTTAAAAATATGTTCATGATTTAAGTTACTCTCCTCCGCCTAAAAATAAAAGTTCTTATTATTTTATGTAATCTCAAGTTAAATATTTACTTATATTAAATAATCTATTTTTTATAATAATTTGTGCGTAATATCCTTAGTATTAAATGTCATATTTTTATTATTTATAAATATTTATATAATGTAAGACCCCAACTTTTATGAATAAAGATGAATTTTTCTATAAATACCATTTTTGAATATTAAGATGTGAATTTGAAATAATGTTATTGTTGTGGGTAATATTTATAAATTTTGCAAAGTAAGCAAGTTGTTATAAAATATTCGATTGGTCGGGGAATATTCGTTTTAACAAGGAATATTGATGCTTACGTGAGAAGTCACTCAGTTATACTTAATTATTGTTACGATAATTGTTGCATAATATCTCTCATATTATTGATTCAATTATTGTCACAATATCAATATTTTATATTATTAAATCAATAATTGAGATGACAAAGTTATTCATATTATTATTATTTGCAATATTGGCGATGTACAGAAGTTACATCGATGAGAGGTTAGATAATCTAATTGTGCGCCAATATGGAGAAATCCTTATCGGAAAACCCCATCTTTCCGAGAAGCGACATTCGGTTGTTAATATTGTGAATTATAATAATGATAACTAAATGTTGTTAAATCTTAAATCTCCACATTAAACTAAATATATATATATATATATATATATATATATATATATATATATATATATATATATATATATATATAACGTCGAGAGAGGATCAGTAAGGACTCACTTACGATACTAAAAGATTGATTTTTTTTTAAAACAACTAAAAAAAGTTTAATATTTTATGGAATCGAATTTTTTCATAATACGATATTTTGAGCGTGATTTGGATACCTATACAAAAAATGTATATACAATTGCATGCATCGTATATACCTATTTTGTTATATGTATCCAAATCACGCCCAAAAATCTTGTATTATAGAAAAATTTTGGGCCCATAAAATATTAAAAAAAATTTAGTTGTTTTAAAAACAAAAAACAAAAAAAAAAGAGTCTGCATTTTAGTATCGTAAGGGAGTCCTTACCGGATTCGGACCCTAAATAACGTAACTATATATATATATAGGATAAGGATCCTGTCCGGACTCCCGGACAAGACTAAAATACGGACCCCAAATATTATTTTTTTTTGCTTTTTTTTTAAAATAACTAAAAAAAATAAATAAATTATGGAACTGGAATTTTTACATAATACACTGTTTTGGGTGTGATTTGGATACATATAACAAAACATGTATGTACAGACTGTACATACATGTTTTGTTATATGTATCCAAATCACACCCAAAATAGTGTATTATGTAAAAATTCTAGTTCCATAAAATATTAAACTTTTTTTTAGTTGTTTTTAAAAAAAACAAAAAAATAAAAAAAAGCTCCGTATTTTATAAATTCCAGGATCCCGGACTGGATCCGGACCCTATATATATATATATATATATATAAATTTATCTCTAAATATTCATATAAATATTTATAAACAAATATTCATATAAATTTATCTTTAAAATTTATAAATTTATAAATATTTCATCTAAAATTTACTTTAATGTTGAGCTTTGTTTAGTTAACTAATAAATTGAAATGGCTCAGTGGTAGCTTAATGGCCCAATAACCCATAGGTCTTAGGTTCGAAACCTAGGTGTGATATTTTTGCTTCTTATGTTATATTTTTTGTCTATTAGATAAATTCTATTACCATATATATATATATATATACTCATCTTAAATCTCCACATTAAACTAAATATATATAAAGTGTAAGACCCCAACTTATTATTAATGAAATTAAATTTCCTCTATTTATTATTTTGAAATAGTAAGGGTTGATTTGATTAATGTGGTTAGTTATGGGTAAAATGCGCAAATATTTTAAATAAGCAAGTGGTTACAAAATATTCATTTTTTATCGGAGAATATTTGTTTGGTCGTGGAATATTCTTACTGTCGGAGAATATTCATACGACGGCGCAGCCTTGTGTGGGCCCCATAACGGAAAGCGATTGGATGAAGAAAACGACAAGTATAAGTTGTTTAAAAATAATCTACAGTAGTTATTACCGTTATTATTGTTGGAATAATTCGATGGTTAAAAACACGAATGTCTGGCGTTGTTAAAGAAGAGCATGGCGGTATTGTACCAATTATTGATTCTTCCGTAAGAAGGCACTACTCAATAATTATTACAGTAATTATTGTTCAGTATTTTATTTTATTGATTCAATAATTGCTGCGTTGATATTTTATATTACTGTTGTTTCAATAATTGTCACTACACAGTATTTTTCATTATCAGACAATAATTCATATTATCCGAATAATATTATTAGATAACATTATTGGTAATGTCTAGAAAGTTACATCCAAGGAGAGGTTTGGTCACCTAATTATGCTTGTAGTAAGAGAAATCCTTATTGAAAAGCCCCTCTTTCGGGAACCGCATCGATCACAAGATTGTGATTACGTAATATTATTTGTGAATAATTAATTATTGATTTATATGATTAGAAAAATATTCATTTTATATGGATATAGATGGAGAAAATTTTTAAAGTGACAATTGTTGAAAATCGATATTTTATCTTTTCTGATAAAATAATATTTTATTATATTATTATAATATAATAATGATGATATTTTTACAATGAATGTGGGATATATGAGTATATGAGGAGGAAGAGTATTTTTGTTGTAATAAATGATAAAAACATGTTAAACATAAATTGGACCCCATTTCTCGATTTGAAATTTGATTATAAATTTGTAAAATCGCCTGTTTGTGGATTTTTACCAATTTCGCTTGGAATTTGGAAAACTTTCTTCTGCAAAGTTGTAGATAATGGAATTTCCTATGTAAAAAGCATAAGTTTCGAATTTTTCTGATAAAATGTCTATTTATTATGAATTATTGAAGTTCCGAAGTTTCAAAATAATTAATTTTTGGAAGTTTTATTTATTATTTTTAAGAAAAACGTTTTTTGAAAGTTTTGCGAGTTGGTGGGCTATGGTAAATGTGCTGAAATGAGAATTCAAATGGTGCGTATGATTATTTAATAAATATTAATATTTTATTAAATTTTCTGTTTTGGTGTTCGAAGCATTTTCCTATAAATAGGGTGCTTAGGTTAGAATTGAAAATCACACCAGAAACTAAAATTTTCTCTCTCTATATTATCGAGCGTATTCTTGTGAGTATTCTGATACCTTGAGTGTTGCTATACGGTGCAAGTTCCCTTCAACACTATATCCAGTAGTCCAACCAAAAGTATTATTCTTTCGAGGTAAGGGATATTATTTTTTTTTGAAAATGATATTATTTCTTTCAATATCATTATGCCGAAATATTGGTAATATTTTTCTTGTGAAATTCTTGTCTTTTAGTGTCGGAGTTACTATTCACATATATGGCACTATTCACTTATATGGCACTATTCACGAATACGACACTATTCACAGAAAAATTAAATTTTGGTTTTTCGTCCAAAATATCTATTATGGATACTAGCTTTGATTGTATCCATGTTTTGATCATTCTTGAATTTTACTCCACTATGATTATTTATGAGGTATTTTTGGACATGGATAAACCGAAATACGAATCCTTAATATTTGTTATTTTGTTTCACTGGATTCGTTTCCTTTAAAATATTTTTCATCATCCTCAGTCCTAAATGATGATATTACTGAATATCTTTGGTCTGTAGTGCAAAGATGAATGATTTTTGATGAATATCTTTGGCCCGTAGTGCAAAGATGAACATGTGTTTAGATGAACATGACCAACTAATGAATATCTTTGGCCTGTAGTGCAAAGATGAATATTTTATTCCAGATATATATTGATTGATGTTACAGGGATAAAATATCGACGATAAACTTTTAAATTCATATATAGAAGATAGTAGATTACATTCTCTACTTACTCTTCTAATGAATTATTATTTCCGCTGCGAATATTGATCTGAAACTTGTTGTCTATTGTATTCTATTAGATTTTTCCATGTTGAAGACTAATGATAATTTGTTCTATATTATCTTAGTCATAATGTTCTTTACTGGGCTAGTTGAGCTCACCCTTTTCCTTTTTGTGCTATTTTTCTTCTCGGGAGGCGAGAATGTAGCGAAAGTCTTAGTCGGGTGTGGAATGATGGTTCTAGAAGTTGTTTTAGTAGTCCTCACTATTTTGTAAAATAGTGTATCAATAATTGTAATGAGGACTTATTTAAGTGTGGATATTGTCTAGATGAAAATATTTGTATTTTATACTCACAGTTTTTATGTTGTATTAATAAAGTTGTAGTTGTTTCTGTACCATGTCTTTTGACAACTCAGAATAGGTGTTGTATACCTATTTTGGGGGTGTCACAGTTGGTATCAGAGCTTAGGGATATGATCTCTGGCGGAGATCGGGGAATAGAACTAGGAGGGGAGAGATGAGTAAATCCTTCGCTAGTGTGTTCTACCTAAGCTTATCTGTTGGTCAGTCATAATATAGGGGTATTATGTGATTTGTTAATTTGTTTAATTAACCCTTGTTTTATGGCAAGATTTAAGAATGGCAATCGAGAATGTTAATAAGATGGGTAAATGAAACCGCGGAGACGCTTTGTCTTTCACCAACGAGGAGAACGTGCAACAAGTCGACAATGTTCCTCCCATGAACAACACCACCGAAGCAGATGATGAACGATGGGATATTTAGAAGCTTGTTGCGATTCATGCAAAATCGAGACGAGGAGACTCGTGTTCAAAATACATGAGAAATGATAGCAATTCCGTTTGCTTGTCACGCCCAAGCGCGAAGCTGAGTTGGGACCACCGTAATTCTAGGGAAAGCCGGATCCTATTAAAGGCGGAGACGTGGGTCAAACAAATTACCAAGATATTCGATGTCTTGGGATGCACGGAGGAATGAAGGTTCCATTCGCCACCTTTATGTTCCAGTAATGAGGTGATTCATTGGTGGAAATGTGGAAGCGTACCCATCCAAACCGCAGACTTAGCATGTCTTGGGAAAGCGTTTGAATCGTTCAATGACAAGTACTTTCACGAAAGTATTCGTCATATGAAGGAGGTAGAGTTTATTAGACCGGGCGAAGAATAACATGACGGTGTCCCAAAGACGAGGCGAAGTTTGCAGAGTTGTCCGAGTTTGTACCTCATTTGGTGGAGAATGAGGAACGATGACGCGGATGTTTCTAAGAGGTTTGAAACCCAAGATACGTCAATATCTCATTTCACATAAATTTTCTCTCTATTCGATTTGTTGTCAGAGGGCTCAATTATTAGAGCGAGATAACGAAAGTCACGCTCAACCGAGGGACCACAACCGAGGATCATACTCTATACGGTGGCGGTCATCGTAACAACGATAACCGGTGAGGAGAAAGAAAAATACGGACAAGAGCGACAACCACTCTGGTGGTAATCATGACCATGAGAATAGAAGAAGCGAGTCGGGAGGAGATTTTAAAAAGAGGAGATTCAACAATGACAATACGAAGACGACAGCGCCAGCAGCAACTAGTTCCAAGGGAGGAGAACGACCACTGGTCATATGCTATAAGTGCGGAAAAGAAGGACATATCAGCCCAAACTGTCCACAACAATTTAAGGTATGTTATAATTAGGAAAGGAAGGACATATCACTCGAGATTGTACTGTAGCAAAACCAAGTCCAGTGGGGATGGTGACTCAAAAGGTCGTCCCAAAAAGTCAAAGTCAATCTGGTTCTCGGAAGAGCGTTTTGTCGTGGATCGGGTCAAAATGCGAGGAACCAAAACGAGGTGATCACGGGTAAGCTAATCATAAATTCTTGTGAAGTTTATACCTTACTAGATACCGGTGCTACCCATTCATTTATCTCTCCTGCTTGTGCTCAACGTTTAAACTTGACACCTGAGAAATTGGACTTTGACTTATCTGTTGAAACTCCGTTAAGAGAAACTTTCATCACATCCACTATTTATAAATCTTTTTTAATCCAAGTTGGCACCATCACCTTACCTGTTGACCTTATCTCTTTAAAAATACTTGCATTTGACGTGATTTTAGGGATTGATTGGTTAACTACTCATCATGCCAAAATTGATTATTTTCGTAAGGTTGTTAGTTTTCATATTCCTAACCAACCTGTTGTGCGAATTCAAGCAACTAAGCCATTAAAATCAATCACTGTTATATCAAGTCATAAAGTTATTCGTTTATTAAAAAACGGATGTCAAGCTTTCTTAGCCAATGTTATGGATTTGAATAAAAACACGTCATATTTGAATAATATTCCTGTTGTTATTGACTTTCCTGACGTATTTTCTGAAGAACTTCTCGGTCTACCCCCAGAACGTGAAGTTGAATTCTTTATTGATCTTGAACCTGGTACAAAGCCCATTTCTAAAACCCCATATCTAATGGCTTATATTGAACTTCAGGAGTTAAAGGTTCAACTACAGGAGTTGTTGGACATCGGTTTCATTCGTCCTAGTACATCTCCTTGGGGTGCTCCTGTTTTATTTGTAAAAAAGAAAGACGGGAGTATGCGACTTTGTATTAACTACCGGGAATTGAACCATGTCACTATCAAGAATAGGTATCCGTTACCTCGTATTGATGACCTATTTGACCAGTTACAAGGAGCACAATTCTTTTCAAAAATTGATCTTCGTTCTGGATATCATCAGCTGAAGATTAAAACTGAGGATATTCCAAAGACTGCCTTTAGAACTCGGTACGGGCATTATGAATTCTTAGTCATGTCTTTTGGATTGACTAATGCTCCTGCGGCCTTCATGGATATGATCAACCGAGTATTCAAGGAATATTTGGATCAATTCGTTGTTGTCTTTATTGATGACATCCTCATATATTCCAAAAGTTGTGAAGATCATGAGCACCATTTGAAGCTGGTACTCCAATGGCTTCGTGAAAACAAGTTATATGCCAAGATGAAGAAATGCGAGTTCTGGCTTTAGGAAGTAGCATTCCTTGGGCACGTGGTGTCAAAACATGGAGTATCTGTTGACCCGGCGAAGATTGAAGCAATACAAAGTTGGGAACAATGCAAAAGTCGGTGGACCAAGCACGTAGCTTCGGGCTTATTTGGTTATTATCGGAGATTCGTGGAAGGATTTTCTCGAATCGCTACTCCATTAACTAAGCTGACTCAGAAAGATATCAAATTTGTATGGAGCGAGGAATGCAAGAAGAGTTTCTAAGAGCTTAAGAGGAGACTCATTTCAGCACCTGTTTTGATCATACCATCTGGTTCGGATGGATTTGTTATTTACAGCGATGCTTCAGGCAAAGGGCTAGGATGTGTTCTCATGCAACGTGGGAAAGTTATAGCTTATGCCTCGCGACAACTTAAGAATATGAGAGGAATTATCCTACTCATGATCTAGAGTTGGCAGCAATCATTTTTGCGCTAAAGATCTGGAGGCACTATCTATATGGGGAGAAAGTTGAGATATATTCAGACCATAAAAGCCTCAAATATTTCTTCACCCAAAAAGAACTCAACATGCGGCAACGACGTTGGCTCGAGCTGTTGAAAGACTACGACCATACCATTCAATACCATCCCGAAAAGCGAATCAATGTGGTGAGTCGACGATCGAGTAGAAGATCATACGGAACGCAGTGCGATGTTGTCAACACAAAGGCCCATTTGGTGTGATTTACAAAAGATGAAGATAGAAGTAAAGACTCCGGGGACCCATGCAATGATGTGAAGTATACGTATAGAACCAACTTTAATCGAAAAAGTTAAAGTTGCTCAAGCCACAGACCCGGAGCTGATGCGTATGAAGAAGAAAGTGCAAGAAGGTGCTATTCCAGAAGCAAAAATCGATGAAGAAGGAATACTTCAAGTCCACTCCAGACTTTTTGTTCCTAATGATTCTGATTTGAAGTACAAGATCATGATGGAGGCACACAATACACCATTTGCAATCCATCCTGGAAGTACCAAAATGTATCGTGATCTTCGACATACATTTTGGTGGAATAATATGAAGAGAGAGATTGTAAAGTTTATCTCAAAGTGTTTAACTTGTCAACGTGTAAAGGCGGAGCATCAAGTGCCTAAGGGCCCATTGCAACCACTGGAGATTCCAAAATGGAAGTGGGAACACATTACCATGGATTTTGTTACGGGTCTTCCCACGGTTTCTCAAGGCATAAATGTTATTTGGGTTATTGTTGATAGATTAACCAAGTCTGCTCATTTCTTGCCGGTACAGGAGACTTATTCCCTTGAACGTCTTGCTCGTATGTACGTAGATGAGATTGTGAGATTGCATGGCATGCCAGTATCTATAGTTTCAGATCGTGACCCAAGATTCACTTCAAGATTTTGGGTTAGCTTGCAAAAAGCTATGGGCACGGATTTATGATTCAGTTCGGCATACCATCCTCAAACGGACGGACAATCAGAGAGGACTATTCAAACTCTTAAAGATCTATTAAGACTCTGTGTCCTAGACTTCAAAGGGAGTTGGGATAAGTATTTACCATTGGTGAAATTTTCCTACAACAACAGTTATCAAGCAAGTATAGGTGTGGCTCCATTTGAAGCATTGTATGGACGAAAGTGTCGCTCTCCAATATGTTGGGATGAGGTGGGTGAAGCAACATTGTTGGGACCTGAGTTGGTACGTATGACTACAGAAAAGATCCAAATGATTCGACAACGTATACAAACGGCATAGGATCGACAAAAGAGTTATGCGGATCTTCATCGAAAGAACGTGGAATTGAGTATTGGGGATCATGTATTGTTGCGTGTTGCTCTATGGAAGGACGCAACATGCGGCAACGACGTTGGCTCGAGCTGTTGAAAGACTACGACCATACCATTCAATACCATCCTGGAAAAACGAACGTGGTAGCCGACGCATTGAGTAGAAGATCATACGCGGGAACGAGTGCGATGTTGTCAACACAAAGGCCCATTTGGTGTGATTTACAAAAGATGAAGATAGAAGTAAAGACTCCGAGGACCTATGCAATGATGTGAAGTATACATATAGAACCAACTTTAATCGAAAAAGTTAAAGTTGCTCAAGCCACGTAACCCTTGGAGTCGGGCGATCGTATGAAGAAGAAAGTGCAAGAAGGTGCTATTCCAGAAGCAAGAATCGATGAAGAAAGAATACTTCAAGTCCACTCCAGACTTTTTGTTCCTAATGATTCTAATTTGAAGTACAAGATCATGATGGAGGCACACAATACACCATTTGCAATCCATCCTGGAAGTACCAAAATGTATCGTGATCTTCGACATACATTTTGGTGGAATAATATGAAGAGAGAGATTGTAAAGTTTATCTCAAAGTGTTTAACTTGTCAACGTGTAAAGGCGGAGCATCAAGTGCCTAAGGGCCCATTGCAACCACTGGAGATTCCAAAATGGAAGTGGGAACACATTACCATGGATTTTGTTACGGGTCTTCCTACGGTTTCTCAAGGCATAAATGTTATTTGGGTTATTGTTGATAGATTAACCAAATCCGCTCATTTCTTTTAGAAGACGGAGACTTATTCCTTGAGCGTCTTGCTCGTATGTACGTGAGATGAGATTGTGAGATTGCATGGCATGCCGGTATCCATAGTTTGGATCGTGACCCAAGATTCACTTCAAGATTTTGGGTTAGCTTGCAAAAAGCTATGGGCACGGATTTATGATTGATTAGTCATACCATCCTCAAAGCGGACGGACAATCGAGAGGACTATTCAAACTCTTAAAGATCTATTAAGACTCTGTGTCCTAGACTTCAAAGGGAGTTGGGATAAGTATTTACCATTGGTGGAATTTTCCTACAACAACAGTTATCAAGCAAGTATATGTGTGGCTCCATTTGAAGCATTGTATGGACGAAAGTGTCGCTCTCCAATATGTTGGGATGAGGTGGGTGAAGCAACATTGTTGGGATCCGAGTTGGTACGTATGACTACAGAAAAGATCCAAATGATTCGATAACGTATACAAACGGCATAGGATCGACAAAAGAGTTATGCGGATCTTCATCGAAAGAACGTGGAATTGAGTATTGGGGATCATGTATTGTTGCGTGTTGCTCCATGGAAGGGAGTCACAAGATTTGGGAAGAGAGGAAAGCTCAATCCATGATTTATTGGTCCATTTTAGATTCTTGACCGAGTAGGAAATGTGGCCTAGAGACTCGCGTTACCTCCAAGTATGTCTCGTGTTCATAATGTTTTTCATATATTTGTGCTTCGTAAATATGTGAAAGACCCGAACCACGTCATTGAGTTAGAACCGGACGAGATAGCCGAAGACTTAACGTACGAGGAGGTACCGGTCAAGATCTTGGATAGGAAAGAGCATGTTCTACACACAAAGGTCATACCACAAGTTAAAGTTTTGTGGAGGAACCATGCTATTGAGAAAATAACCTGGGAGTTGGAAACGGAAATGAAAGAAAGGTATCCTCACCTTTTCAAACACCGGTGTATGCGTCGCCAATTTCGAGGACGAAATTTCATAAGGAGGAGGTTGTAAGACCCCAACTTATTATTAATGAAATTAAATTTCCTCTATTTATTATTTTGAAATAGTAAGGGTTGATTTGATTAATGTGGTTAGTTATGGGGGTAAAATGCATAAATATTTTAAATAAGTAAGTGGTTACAAAATATTCATTTTTATTGGAGAATATTCGTTTGGTCGTGGAATATTCTTACTTTTTGTCGAGGGAATATTAAATGCAATATGCGACCTTATGTGGGCCCCATAACTGAAAGCGATTGGATGAAGAAAGCGACAAGTAGAAGTTTTTTATAAATAAGCGAGCGTAGTTATTACACAAGATTATCTTGTTGGAATACCGGTGGTTAAAACACAAGATGTCTGGCGTTGTTGACAAGATGATTACTGCAGTATTGCACCAATTTTTGATTCTTACGTGAAGGCCACTACTCAATAATTATTAAAGATAATTCTTTATTCGGTATTTTATTTTATTGATTCAATAATTCTTTGCGTTGATATTTTATATTCTTGTTATTTCAATAATTGTCACTACACGATTATTTTCCATTACGGAGCAATACTTCATATAATCGAATAATATTATTAGATAACATTATTGGCAATGTCTAGAAAGTTACGTCTAAGAAGAGGTTTGGTCACCTAATCAAGCGCCAAGAAGGAGAAATCCTTATTGGAAAGCCCCCTCTTTCCTGGAGGCTGCACGATTACGAGATTGTGATTACGTAATATTATTTGTGAATAATTAATTATTGATTTATATGATGAGGAAAATATTCATTTTATGTGGATATAGATGGAGAAAATTTTTAAAGTGACAATTGTTGAAAATCGATATTTTATCTTTTCTGATAAAATAATATTTTATTATATTATTATAATATAATAATGATGATATTTTTACAATGAATGTGGGATATATGAGTATATAAGGAAGAAGAGTATTTTTATTGTAATAAATGATAAAAACATGTTAAACATGTCGGAGGACCCCATTTCTTGACTGAAATTTGATTATAGCTTGTAAAATTGCCCGTTTATGGATTTTGGTCAATTTCTGTTTGGAATTTGGAAAAACTTTCTTCTGCAAAGTTGTAGATAATGGAATTTCCTATAGAAATGACATAAGGTTCAAATTTTTTTGATAAAATGTCTATTTATTATGAATTATTGAAGTTCTGAAATAATTGATTTTTGGAAGTTTTAATTATTATTTTTAAGAAAAACGTTTTTTGAAAGTTTTGTGAGTTGGTGGGCTATGGTAAATGTGCTGAAATGAGAAT